>OX377206.1:62085407-62238025 GCA_947396885.1 Heligmosomoides polygyrus polygyrus
AACATGCTCTATAACACACTATAATACCCCTAGGTGGATTACATATATGATAACATGGATTTTGCAAAAGTGCAAAACGAACGCAGTCTGCGGGACCCAAACTCCCCACCCCGCGTTCACGAGCCCGAGCTCTACCCTACTACGCCACATGTGCGCGTTAGCCGCGATACGAGCCCTCATCCCGCGTGCGCCCGTCAGCTGTGGAGCACGTGAATCAACAGGGCGTCAACCCGCGACTTCCGTCGCCCCTAACTCTGCGCAGACTTGTATTGGGGTCGAGATACCTGCGGTTTGTTACTACCAGAGAGAGGCGGTTCTGCCCATATACAACATTTGCGCCGTTCCGACCTACCGTTGAGATAGTATCCTGGTAAGACGTTTGAAATCTAAGCGAATTCGGTGCCCGCTGTATACCGACAAGGTATCTTAAAACGGATAAATTAGATCGGCCACCCCCCGGAGTTCCTTCCCTTGCCTAGTTGTGTGCTCTCCTCTGGAACCGTGTTTATTTGAGTGCTCCACGATCACGGTCTCATAATGGAGCGAGCACCAGCCGCTTAGTACCGCGAATTCTTCCAAATTGAAACGAGTGCTCTAGGTCAAACTAGAGGCTCTCCAAAAAAGTTGGGAGTAATTTTTTGTCCAAGGAAAATTTTAGTATAACTTACTTTGAAGTGTCAAGTTCGAGTTATGTGTAGCATCAAATATGAGGTTTGTGTTTTATGAATATCTGAGTTGAGGATGGAAGTATGGATGCTGAAGATTGCGTTATCGTTATCGTTGGCATTGTATATAGCGTCGAACAAAATATTCTCGTCTCACGACTCACGAGGAAGGTCAAAGAGGTGACCGTAGTGTTTCTCAAAGCGACCTACATTGGGTTATAGGGCGTTCTCTGGGAAGCACCATAGTGATTTCCAAATTTCCTGCGGACCTCCGGGTAGGTCAAAAATGGCAAAAAACTACCGCTTCAGTGCGTGCCAATAACGCAAAACTGACGCCCGGAATACCCTTGTCGTGCTCAGAAATAGTTCTGCAAAAGGTTTGGAGCTTCAGTCATTGCTAGAACGCGGGATTTGATAAATTCCTAGTAGAAGCGAGAAGGCACATCCACGGGAGGCATTTACCAGCAGCGGCCTGTGGACTGGATTGCCGAGTGGATAACGCGATGGACTTGCGGTAGGGTGGTCAAGGGATAGGTTCCGGGGATGGGGTCAGTGCATTATTAGTGGTGCTCTTTGCATTCTTATCAATGTAGAGTGCGTTTTGGCATCAACAGGTTTAGTTTTTAAGTTTCATTCTCTTTTCACCTCTTATAAAGGAAGTGAGCCAAGCTAGGCTTCGTCGATTAGATACAGCCATGCTGAACTATCTTGAACCATGCTTGTCTTGTTGGGTCCCTCGTTAGATGGGAGTCCCATGTGTGTTCCCTTTCCAACGTTTTCTATGATGGAATTATTTGGGGCGCTTGTCACGAATCTGTCGAATTTGTTTTCGGTGCAACAGCAGGTTACAGCAGGTTAGAGTACTTGAATACTGCGACAAACCTGGCTTTCAAGCGGGTTTCTTTATCTGGCCGCACTTCGTTTCCAAGATCGTTTGTTGCACTGAAAATAGTCCTCAGAAAATGTGAAAACCAAAAACGTATACCAAATTGTGATCATCACCGCAATAACATCCCTAGACGAATGGAGTGAGAGAATTAGTGCAGCTAACCTGTCTCCACCATTTCACTTGGCCGCACCCTACTCAATCGCAGCCTACTGTACTCTACGGGAACAAAAAACGGATTATAGATTCGTGACCAGTATTCCAAACGTTCTCCCTCTAGACGACCCTTGGCGAATTTTTTTCCGATCTTGCAGACGTGAGAGTACTTGTGTTCATACCTATAGCGCCTCCTTCTTGAGTAGGAATGAGTGACTGGCACCAAAATAGGCAGAAATTCGACCAATAGCGCAGGAAGGAAAAAAATTTCGTCATAGTTAGTAAAATTAGTAGAAGTCACAAGGAACGAGCTCGAGAAACGAGAAATCCGAAAGGCGATCAGCATATGTATCTTGGTGATGGATCAAAGTAATAGTCGATCATGCTCACTACAAGGTCACTATGCTACATGGGACTCCCATCTAACGAGGGGCCCACCAGGACAAGCATGGTCAAGATGGTTCAGCATGGCTATATCTATTATTTAATCGACGAAGGCTAGCATGGCTCACTTCTATTATAAGAGGTGAAAAGAGAATGAAACTTAAAAACTAAACCTTGTTGATGCCAAAACGCACTCTACATTGATAAGAATGCAAAGAGCACCACTAACAATGCACTGACCCCATCCCCGGAACCTATCCCTTGACCACCCTACCGCAATTCCACCGCGTTATCCACTCGACCATCCAGTCCATAGTCTACTGCTGGTGAATTCCCTCTCGTGGATGTGCCTTCTCGCTTCTACTAGGAATTTATCAAATCCCGCGTTCTAGCAATGACTGAAGCTCCAAACCTTTTGCAGAGCCATTTCTGAGCACGACAAGGGTATTCCAGGCGTCGGTTTTGCGTTATTGGCCCGCACTAAAGGCCGCCACAGACTTCTGCGGCGCCGCTCGGCGGCGCCGCTGCCCTATGCTTAACCATAGGGCAGAGACGCAGAGCTCGCCTCCAGCGGCGCCGGCCAGCGGCGCCGCTGAGCGACGCCGCCGAGCGGCGCCGCAGAAGTCTGTGGCGGCCTTAAAGCCGTACAGTTTTTTTGCCATTTTTGACCTACTCAGAGGTCCACAGCAAATTTGGAAACCACTATGGTGCTTCCCAGACAACGCCCTACAACCCAATATAGGTAATAACACCACGGTCACCTTTTTGACCTTCCTAGTCAATTCGCAAGTGAGTGCGGTGTTTACATTGCCATCCGGCCTGCCCGCATCTCCACACGGAGAACTTAGCCGGCATCCTGCATTGTCACTGGGTGAGCTGTCAGAAGGACTCTGGGAAGTAGCTATCCCCAGCCCGTCAATCGACATGATGACTTTTTTCTTATTTAAGCTCCCCTAAGCTACCGGTATGATAAAGAATAAAAACAAACAAATGCCAACCGGCTCAACACCAAACTTCAACACGAATGCGACGAGGAATTCAACTGATATCAAAATCAAAATGAACTCAAACTGAATGAAATATCAATAGTGCTCAAACTGAATAGGATGCCACCGATAAAATCTGGTTAGTATGTGCGGTATCAAACGGGGCTCGGCAGAACGACGAGAATTGGGTACTCACCGGCTGCCCCACTGTTAACTCACCTCGTGTGGCAATCGCGCAGTCAGGGACGGATCAAGGAGGAGGGTCTGCTACCAGGTGGAGATCGAACCCGACTAGGACATACCTAATCATCAAGGTCGGTTCTCACTTAGCAGTGAGGGCAACTACCATGCAGCAGACGCTGCTTAGCCGAAACCCGAGGGATGCGGGGCGATGAGGGTACGCCAGGTACCTAGAAAATGCCCACCTAGGAGGTCAAGCTAGAGCAGCGCCACTAGGAGCTGCCAGCCGACTGCTAACTACGTAATCTCTCGACTAGAGCAGGGCGAGGCCCAAGTATGCACCCCTTAAAATCGTCACTGGCACTAACGCCGCAAAAGATTATCGCCAATTTACTCCGTCAGAGCAAGGGCAGGAGGCGGATGCGCAACTCCTGAATGTGACTACTGGGGAGTCAACACTATGGGGAAGAACCGGTGCTTAAACCCTTGGGGACTTGCCTATCCTCTTCCCCTAGCCTAGTGAACCTCCACCTAGCAGATAACCCTACCGTGGATGGCTTGCGGTTAGCCTAATGCACAAGAGGAGGGTTGGGCTAACGAGGGTTAGCCAAATACGGCCGTGAACCGCGTGTATGACACGCGGCTGGCGTAAGATTCGCTTGACGGGACGCGAATTTAATTTGTGTCAGGCCAAAAGATGTGGGAGAGACGAGGCGGGACTGATAGGAGAGGAACGCAAGGAGTGTCATGGGCTGAGCGGACCCTTGGTCGCTATGAAGTGTGATACACTAGAAAGATGCGGGGGGATTGTTCTGCCCGACCGCAGATATGTGGCTAGGGCACTTAATAGCCTACCACTGACTAAAGTGGTAGCTCAGACGAGAGTTTCAACACTTCAATCCTTCCCAGCGAAATCCACGTGCACAGGTGTATATCCTCCTAATCCCTTGATTAGCCTCGTTGAGAAGTGAAGGCCCTCCCACGGGATATTAGTAGATGAGTTCAAACGTGAAACAAACAAGAAAGAGCGGCCCAGGGGCCGTGCAGGCTATCCGATGCGACGCGATGACGAGAATCCAAGACTATTTTGGGGCTAGCGCCGCGGGCGCTCGGCAGTGGTGCGGAGCGGTTCCCACCGCACTCGATTGCTGTGGATCACCCCAGCCTCGTTCGAACGGTCCCCGGCCATGGCGAAGGAGAGGGTTCGGAGAAAAGAGCTTTCTGAAAGAAGAGGGTGCCGACGGTAAGAGGAATATCGACACAGATCGACACTGGGGGTCCGATGGACACTGGACCCGGACATGACAGAAGTTTTAACTCATCTACCCAATAAGTGAACAAATTGTTTGAAATTTTATAAAAAAAATTATTTTCATTATACACATATCCTCGCTTTGATTGTTCATGTAAGTAGGTACACTATAGAGGATCCGTGATCTCTATTGTTTACTATGATCTGTTTTGTATCAGTATCGCAGCTGCCCGTAGTATAAATAGGGTCGGCTGCGATGCTGGTTTCATTCTTATTACTATCGCTGTCTACTGTTCCTGCGAAATAAAGAAGTGGCGGATCGATTGAACACAACAGGACACAAGACCCGCTTGGCAGCTACGGATTGGATCCCGCTCAACAGATCCCGTATACCCTCCGGCCGGGCAATGTTCTTGAGGTTGTTTGCTGGTATGTCACTGTCGCAGGTTGTAGCGATTCATTGCTTCATTACTGCTTGAAATCTGTTCGTCTCCATTGATATCATTTCCGTCGTTGTCTTCTTCCAGCTCTAGTGGTATGAGGTAGTGGATCGGCCTTCTAATACTTTTGCCGTGGGACATTCGCAGTGTTGCTTCGCGAATTGCTCCGTGGTGGTCCTTCAGGTAAACTATTCTGCCGATTTTCCAGGAGTTAGGAGATAGAACTGGCGTTCTGTGAATTTGTGGCTGGACTTGAGGGCGTTCTCCGCTTGAAGTCTTGTCTTCAATTGTACTGCTTCTTCTTTCTTGGTAGCAAGTAGTTAGGATCTTTACGCTCTCCTTCGATGTTTTCGAAAGGAAACACGATCACCATGTCACGCTGGATGAAGATCGAAAAATTGGTGACTCGTCGAAACTTTCTTCCTGGTAGGTAAGAGGTCGACTGTTGACTATTCCTTCGATTTCCACCAGCAGTGTTTCGAGCGTTTCTTTGGAGATCGTTGTTCTTTGCAAAACCTTGTAGAGGGAATACTTCACTGTTTTTATCATCCGCTCATAAAAACCTCCTTGCCACGGTGCGTACGGTGTTATTGTTTTCCACACGATTCCTTCATTGGCTATCACTTTAGCGAGAGATACGACGTTGACTACTGAGATCACAGCGTCACGTAGAATCTGCTCTGCCAGTAGAAAATTTGGTCCGTTATCGGAGATTATGGTACATGGAATGCCTCGACAAGCGAATGACCTTCGTAATGCTTGTAAGAACGTTGTTGTTGACATGTCGTGGACATTCTCGAGGTGAATCAGTCGAGTAGTTGTGCACGTAAATATCACTCCGTACGCTTTTGTCTGCTCATCTTCTCTCGTTACTGCGATTGGACCGAAGTAATCTATGCCGGTGTGTTCGAAAGGTCGCGACTTGCGAACTCGAAACTCAGGCAAATCCTCCATTTGTGGATATTTGAATGGTAAGTTGTTGAGTTTCTGGCAAGGAACGCACCGCCGTATCATACGTCTCGTTGTTTGCCTTAGTTTAGGAATCCAATACGTCCTTCTGACGTTGGCGATTGTATGAGGCGTTCCACAGTGAAATGCAGTATGGTTTTTCCTTATGATTGCTTCTGCGAGCGGAGTCTTGGTTTCTATGAAGATCGGCTGTCTTGCATTGAAATCCAACTCGGATTTGTTCACACGTCCGCGGCAACGAAGAATTCCACGGCTGTCTTTGTGGAGTTTCAGCTTCTTTAGGGCCATACAGCGTTGCGTCGAAACGTGAATTATTTGATGGTTTCTTATAAGAACTGCTAGAGCTCCTTCTCGTTCGACTGCCGTTATGTACGGCTCTGAAGTTACATGGTGTAGCTCTGGAATCGTTTCTTCTAGTCTCTTATGAAGAGTGGTATTCGTGTGTTTTATCAGGTTTGCCAGAAATCTCATAATATAGGCAACTGTTGTCACGCAGATCTTGAGATTGTTGTACCGTCTCCAATCTAAGAGCTCTGAAGTCGCTGAGTTTGAAGATGTTAGTGCGACTAACGATGTTTCTGTACCGCAGGGAGACTGATGTGGAGAGTGATTAGATACAGAAGCTGGGTTTCCACTTACTGCTGTTCTGTGTGTTTTAGGGCTATCAACAGGTTGGGATGCTAGGGATTGCTGGTCATGGTGGAGAAGCAGCTGTGTTGAGGATGTAGTGAGACCGTCTGGACTTGTGGTAATCGATGATTGGGAGGAAGATTTCTTGGTCGATGGAGGCGATGCTCTCCACGCATGGAGAGATTGGGATTCTACTTGCTGGGACGGATGGGCTTACGGGACCTCCGTTTGGAGACGTGGAAGGTGTGGCCGAAGGAACCGGGTTGGTTTCAGGGTCGGGTAGCGTTCCAAGTGGGAATGCAATCCATGCCTTATAGGGTTCTTCGGGAAGGAAGAAAAGGCGACATTCCTTTGGCCAAGTTTTCGTTTCATTTGCAATGAAGGCAGGCCCTTTCCACCACATGTGGTCGTAGAATTCTTCCTTCTTTAGCCCTCTTGTTGCACAGTCTGGTGGGTTAATATTGGTGCTTACGAAGCCGAAGAGTATATCAACTGGTAAGTCGTTGACTATCCTCCTGATTTCTTGTACTCTATTGTTGACTAATACTCCTGCTGATTTGCTTGCTGATGGACTAGAGAGCCAGCTTAGGGCTATTTCTGAGTCCGACACTATAGAGATCTCAGTGATCATCTTTCGCTTGGACATGGCCATGAAGATTGAATGGGCTAATCTTGTTGCGAGTGTTAATGCGTTGAGCTCAAGTTTCGGTATGGTTGGATTATCTCTAATTGACGGCATCTTGCATTTTCCGAGAAGAAGTTGTGAAGTGCCGTCCTGCGTGAGGTATGCACAAGTTGCCATACACTGTATACTTGCATCCGCAAAGAGAATTAATTGTGCTTGCTTCTCAAGTTCTGCGACACATCGTGGAAGTGTGTATTGAAATCCTTGGCAGTCTTGTCGGATAGCTTCCCAATGACGTTGATGCTCTATTGACAGAGGGAGAGTCCCAGTCGTAGTCGTACTTCCATAAATGTTGGTAGAAGATTTTTTTTTGTTAATGTGATAGGACTCAACCACCCGTGTGGATCATATATGGATGCAACTTGTTCAGAAACTGTTCGTTTAGTGCACTTTGCTCTGCATGGATAGCTAGACGAGATTGTCAGCGAATCGCCTTCCGTCTGCCAAGATAATCCAAGTTCCTTTTGCTGAGAAGTACTGCTCAGATCAATAGGTGCTATGGCATCATTGACTTCTTTGCTGTTTGAACGGAACTGTCTCAGGTTCATGTTGATATCGTTGAAGATTTCTTTGACATACATTTTGAGAGCAGCTGTTGTGGAGGATGCTGTGAGGATAACGTTATCGACGTAGGTGTTCTCTTCGAGCTCTTGAGCGAATGCTTTGTCCTTCACGTAATTGTTCATATGATATCGAAGAGTTCCTGCTAGAGGGAACGGGGAACAGTTAAGTCCAAAAGCAACTTGAGTAAATCTGTAGGTAGCAATATTATCCGGGTGTCAGTGGTCTTTCTGTGTCTCTTATCCGTAGCATTCTAGTAGCGTCTTTGTCTTGCCGTTGAAGACGAATTTAGAGAAACGCTTTTTCTACGTCGCTTATTAAGGCGACTCTCCCAATTCTGAAGCGCAGAAGTATACCGAATAGTGCTGGTAGGATAACAGGTCCTCTATGTAGAACGTCATTAAGTGAGTTACATCCTCGAAGGTGTGCTGAGGCGTCGAACACTACCCGGAGGTCTGTTGTTTCCTTCTGTGGTGTTACGACAGCTTGATGTGCAAGGTAATGTACGTGGTCTCTGTCTGGCGAAGCGTTGATGTCTACTTCTTCAATGACTGCTTGAGCGAGTTGTGTCATGAATACATCATGATATTGCTTGAAGATTTGGGGATTTTGGCGAAGTTTCTCTGTAGTAGCTTGTAGTCGACGAAATGCCATCGCTTTGTTGTCCGGAAGCGAATGCGCATTGTTTTTCCACGGTAGGCATACGTGGTAACCGTCGTGTTTTCGACGTATATGTAGTATCTTCGAATTGCTTACGGCTGCATTCACCCGTTTTCTTTCCTCAGACGCTGATCCGATAAATTTGTGCGTACCAGTGGACTCGAATGCACAGAACTCCTCCCACGAATCTATGTCCGACTTTCCAGAAAGTTGGAATGCATTCTGATCGCTTTTCTTTATTGTGTCGATTGTTCGCACCGGTTCTGCTTTAGGAGTTTCGCTGGTTTCTGCGATGTTTTCCATTGAAGGAATAGTCGCCACATCGAATGATGTTTCTTTGAAGGTTTGCAGTGAATTAGGTCTACCGACAACGAAAATCCTAGCTTAGACGGTACAATTCGTAGTCCAGATGGAAGCGTAAGTGATCTGCCCTTATCGTTGTCTAATAACGCGAAGACGTCTGCCTATCTCAGCAGTATATGCGGCTGTATATATGTTGCATTCATACTGACTGACAGCCTTATGTCGTTATTGATGAGGAAGCGTTTATCCTCAGCGTTGAAGTGACTAAGCTCTATAGGATCCACAATTGCGTCGATTTTTGCCACGATGTAGTCGTGGAGGTTGCCGTAGTGATCCCACAGGCGAAGGTTAGTGATTCCGCAGGTTTTCTTCGTCGGCGTTGTAGAGCCAAATGTGTTGATTGTCAGAAGTTTAGATTCGACTTCATCGAGTTCAAGACGATCTGCTAACGCCTCGCTGATAAAGGATCGATCTGCACCTGTGTCTAGGAGTAGGCGTACCTCTTCTAACGCCTGAGTCCCAGGATTGAGGACACATGCTTGGCCGATTAGAAACAGGCTTGAATGGCTAGATTCCCTCTGCATATGATGCAGGATGCCAGGGGGTTCCTGGCCCATCTTCTCCCCGGTGGAGAAGATGTGTGTCCTTTCCGACGAGTTTCTGGATTCGGAGGTTCCTGCAGCTCCCTTGCTGCGAGGCTGAGACAACTCGATTGCGGATGTGGAGGTCGACGATGAGAGTTTTCTGCATATGGAGGTATGATGGCCATACTTCTTACAGACTCTGCACGGTCCTCTTTTGCACTGCGATGCGATGTGGTCTTTCTCTCCACAGTTGTGGCAGAGGTTTTGTTTTCTCATTACTTCGAGGCGTTGTTCTCGTGTTTGAGCGAAATCACAATCCTTGGGGTGATGCCCCTTCCTCTGACAGTAAAAGCATCTGAATGATTTCGATTTTGTGCTAAGCTGCATGCTATGATCGTCATTATGCGGCTTATGTGTATGTTGGCGGTCGTTGATTTTCACCTCTATCTGACGAATGATGTTCATTTCTGTTTTGATGTGCTGTTTGGCGGTGGATAGGAGGACCTGGGTAGTCCATGCCACCCCAGGTATTTCTTGCTTCTGTCGCAGGATTGCCTGTTGGACTTCAACTGCAAACTTTCCTAAGAGTTGCTTCTGAAGAAAGGTATTGTCGACATGTGCGCCCTTTAGCTGTAGTTGGCATACTATTGATGAAACCTCTTCACATTGTCGTCCCTGATCGTGAAGGTCTTCACTCGAAGCTGTGCAGTGGTGTAGTCCACTTAGAAGTTCATCCACAAGTGCTTGATTGTCTCCATACTTGTCCTTTAGATGAGCAATAACACGCGGATACGTCGGACTTGAGATCTGGTACCGTTTGACAAACTGTTTGGCTTCGCCTTCTAAGGCATCGAGTAGGTAAGTCATCTTATACATGTTGTCGATGTTCTGCGAGTGGAGTAGTTGAAGGCGTTCCAGAAGTTTTCCCATTCCCATATTTTGCCGTGAAACTTGGGGATGGGTAGGGGTGCCTGATTAGCGACTGGTGTATAGTGAGAAGATGTGATGCAATTCTTATCGTGATTGCTCTTGAGCTCCTCGCTTAGTCTGGACAGGGTGGTCAGAGCATCCTGTGCATTGTCTATAAGATCCAGGGTGGCGTCCACATGCGCTGTGACTCCCTGGAGAATTTCATCTATAGCTGGATCATTGGAATTAAGATTGTCGACTGCCACATTGTAGTGTAACAGTGCAGCTTCGACGTTTTGAAGTTCCGATTCTATCGCTATTTGTTCTTGTCGAATTTGACGTTGTAGTTGATCCGCTTGGTTCTGGTCCGTCGGGTGAAAGCTCGCTGTTTCCCTTACTGTCTGCTGTCTTGTAGGATCCTAGCGAGCCGGTTTGAAGCCCTTGTGAGAAGTCCTTGACGTATAGATAATGTTGATGACATCGCCGACGGTGGGTTTTGTTCGCTGAAAGTTTGAATGAAAGTAGCTTACTTCAGTGTTGTTGGGCTCCTTCGATCGGCCGATGCATCATATACGGGATCCGTTGAGCGGGATCCATTCCGTAGCCGGGTCTTGTGTCTTATTGCGTTCAACCGATTCGCCACTTCTTTATTTTGCAGGAACAGAAGACAGCGAGAGCAATAAGAATGAAACCAGTATCGCAGCCGACCCTATTTATACTACGGGCAGCTGCGATACTGATAAAAAACATCATAGTAAACAATAGAGATCACAGATCCTCTATATACACTATCAAACGAATAAAGTTGCGGCGAACTTTGTGTTTTACTGCACTATACGTTTCCTCCTTTGCCGCGCCTTAAGACAAATATTAAATAATTATAAATAATTATTTTTTCTAAAAATAAAAATTTTCTAAAATTATTACACTTACTGGGGCAAGTGAACTAAAAAATTTCAAAGGAAGTTATACCAAATTTTCCTCGAACAAAAAATTATCCCAAGTATATCAGAGGCTCTGCAGTTTAACCTGCTTGGAGGTAATTTCGATTTGGAAGAGTTCGCTATCTGCGAAACTACAAGTTCGTGAAATGTGAGACAGAATAGTGAGTCCACTCATCAACTATCTCATATTACCAAATGGCAAAAAGTTGTTAAAAATTGCTAAGCACATTCAGTCTCCCTTAACACTGGAACAAATGAGAAGCCGTGTAGGCATTACCTTGCTTAAGAATGAGATCCCTTAAACTGTAGATGGCTTTGCATCCCGATTTTGTTGTTGAATCGTTCTTTGTTCCATAGCTGGATTTTGCTTGTTTCCATTCTTTGATGGTTTTTGCATGCAGTTGTCACTGTACATTGACTGGTTTTCAATGATTGCCTTAAGCAAACGTAGTAAACATAAACATAAACATAACTACCTCTAGAACATATTGAACTCCCATCGCCAATACTTAAAGTGCACATAAGTTGACAACACATTCAAATGTTCCGACTGGAACAACTTACCCATCCGATTCCAAAACTGTTATCCTCTAACGGTGCCCCTTTCCCACAAAGGAAGCAGGCTTCCAGAAGTGTAAGTTTTGCTTGAAGAATTTTCTCAGCTTTTCGCTCCAGAAAGTATATATACATCGGGATGCCTCATTTTCGGCCTCCTCTCGGCATTAAGGGTCGTTCTCTGGGAGTAAATATATCAGTAAAGTGAAGGTATATTAACCATATCTTTGTAAAAGCTGCGGAATAAACATTCTTTGAGACAGTACCTGTACTGTTTCGATGTTTTGTTGATATCTTCAAAAATCACTAAAGAAGTGCTGCTCACAAAAAGGAACCATTCGAGTATCATCTGGGTTCGATTCCAAGGGGCGGGGGACACGGCGGCCTCGGGCCAGAATGCATGTGTGAGCGTCGGCGGAGTGGCGTTCTACCCCCGCCCTTAAAACAGAGGCGTGGCAAATGTCTGCTTCTCCACTGTCTCGTAAGGCAGCCACTGGACTCTCGAGCAAGCCCAGGGGGTTGAGGGTAGGCGTGCCAATGGGACGAGGGGTAGAACGCTCGTCCCCCGTGAGCATCGACAGATTCACCGTGGCAATACGTACAGGGACGCCTGCGAGCTCCACCTATCGATCCACGGCCACTGTACGGTTATCGCTGTACGTATCGCCACGGTGAACCTGTCGACGCGCACACATGCGGAGTTCGTTGGAGGCTTTGTTTTTCGTCGAAATTTCCTCCTTATTTCATGAAGGATACTGCAATTGCCACAGTAGGGGTTCAGGCAGGCATGATATGTTGCAAGTATTCATCTCTATTTAGTGTTTGGAGGTGAGTATGGAGTGCCTCTCCCCCTTGGGATTGAACCCACCTATGCTGCAACGTTTAAGGAAAGGTTTGGGGACAAAATATGAGCGATGGGAACAACGAGGAGGTAGGACGGCTAACGCGCTCCAACGAAAATGAGCAGGACGTGTTTTTGCTTCGCCTGATAACTTCACTCCTGTCCGCTTAGAGATCGCGCTTGGCGATGGAGCGCAGAAACTTTCGATCACCCTCCAAGCCACTCACGCTTCCTCACTTGTCGGACATGGACTGCATCGTGGAGCACCACACATCAATTGTTTTTGGAACCAGGCGAGGGAAGACTCCAGAATGTGGTGCATTGTGGAAACTGCTCTCGTCGCTCAGGGGGAGTCCGCAGTTGGGTTCTGCGCTGGAAGAATGCAGAACTCAGCACTTTCTACCTTCCTAACTAGAGTCGTTTCCTAACTAAGCCTCACCTAGCAAGTCGAATTCTGGAGAGACAAATGATGTGTGATGCCTCATTTCGATTCATCTACGATCTTTTCCTAACTCTACAAATGAGGAAGCGTGGGGCCTAAGAGGGCGCCCGAAAGTTCCCGCGAGACCCATCGCTACGTGCGAACACTAACTAGGTAAGTTTTTTGATCTCCCATGAAACTTCAAGTTGAGACCACGGTCATTAGAAAGAGCTCTGAATGCTGATCAGAAATAGGGTGTCAAAATTGCAAAAGAAACTCCTGAGCGAGTTGACCTGTCGAAGTTGGATGGTTGAACTGCAGGCTGGCCGTGTAAAAGGGCGGGGCGAGAGCGATGAAGGATGGGGCTCCTTAAGACAGCTGTGGCGGTGGCGCAGGGTAGTACTTCGGCCAGTCAAACGTGAGGTCGTTGGTTCGGTCCCCATGGCTGCCATTTTTTGCAAATCATGAGCTGTCCTCGAAATGATCTTTTTTTCCTGAATTGTGGCACGTGTTTGATTAAATAGCCAGTTGTGTTCAATATAAGACTTTGACTCTGTTTGTAGTAGATAATAATATCACCATGTTTTGCCTTCAAGCATTTTTACAAACGTGAATTATAGTTCTCCGGCTATTTAATCAAACAGGTGTCATAGTTTAGAATAAAAGGTCATTTCGAAGACAAATCATGATGTGCGAAAAGCCGGCGCCCATGGGGACCGAAGCAACGGCCACACGTCTGACAATCCGGAGCACCACCCCTGCGCCACCGCCGCAGTTGCATTCCATTCTTAGGGAGCCCCCATCCCTCACCGATCTCACGCCAGCTCTTTCGCGCGGCCAGCCCACAGTCAACCCGCTGAACTTCGACAGGTCACAATTCGCTCAGGCTTTTCATTTTGCAATTTTGACATCCATACTCATAATCAGCATTCGGAGCTCTTTCGAATGGCTCTGGTCTCAACTTCAAGTTCCGTGGGAGGTCGAAACCCTTCCCTAATAAGCTAACAAATTGTAAGCATCGTCGGGTTAGTGGTAGGTTGTGTACTCTAACATTTTTCGTGTGCGTAGAAAATATTCGGCATGCTTGTCATACTCTCAAACCATACTTTCCGCAGAATTCTTCTTTTCGGATATTTTTTTGGTATGAAATGGATGTCAGTTAAAAATAAAAAGGATTGGAAATATTAAATAACTATTGATATTTTTACTTATGATCCCTCTTGCAGTTTCTCTTCGTTCTTAGGATTAGTTTACGATGAATGTGGATTTTTAATTTATCGGAAGGAATGGACGCCATGTTTTGCACAGTTTATAAAAAGTCATTAAGTCATTGAGTCGTAAATTTTGCAACATTTTTTTCTTCTGGAATTCAAAGTAAACCCGCTGAAGCATTATATTCTGTTTGAAAGCTTGCTTCCTAGCGATTATTTTGAGTTATGAATCATTAATTTTCCTTGCTGTCACAACGATATTTTGTTGCGATCAAAACTTCTGGCGCCAGGCGGGACTCGAACCCGCACCTCCCTCTAACCGGACGGGAATGCTGTATACCATTACGCCGTTTGATCGAACGCAACATTCAAACCTCGTGCGACCGATTAGCACTCAACCGTATCCGGGATGAGCTGTTTTGATCGCAACAAAACATCGTTATGACAGCTTACAACCTCGATACCAACCACTTGAGGCTTAAAGAAACTGATTTGAATTGTTTCTATCAAGACCATCAGCTTAACTGGTTCCATGCTGATATCAGCGACCAGCTCATCCTGGATACTGGTGAGTGCTGATCGGTCGCACGAGGTGTGGATGTTGCGTTCGATCAAACGGCGCCGGTGGTGTAATGGCGTAGAGCATTCTCGCCCGGTCAGAGGGAGGTGCGGGTTCGAGTCCCGCCTGGAGCTAAAAGTTTCGATCGCAACAAAACATCGCTATGACAGCTTACAACCTCGATACCAACCACTTGAGGCTTAAAGAAACTGATTTGAATTGTTTCTATCAAGACCATCAGCTTAGCTGGTTCCATGCTGATATCAGCGACCAGCTCATCCTGGATACGGGTGAGTGCTGATCGGTCGCACGAGGTGTGGATGTTGCGTTCGATCAAACGGGGCCGGTGGTGTAATGGCGTACAGCATTCCCGCCCGGCTAGAGGGAGGTGCGGGTTCGAGTCCCGCCTGGCGCAAGAAGTTTTGATCGCAACAAAACATCGTTGTGACAGCTTACAACCTCGATACCAGCCACTTGAAGCTTAAAGAAACTTATTTGAATTCTCCTTGCGTTGATAAAAATGTTTTATTAACTAGAATGATGACCACCCAAAGTAAAAAAGTGTGTGATTTCGTTTACAATTAGTTCAAGCTCGGCAGCCACCCCGCAACGGTGGTCAAGCGCGTGCAGGAAGTCACCGGCAAGTTCACTCCTAATCGAATAAATTATTGGAGATGGTACCAGCAGCTACTTCCCACCCAGAAGGGCAACAAATACAAACCATTCTCGGGAAGATCAACTGTTGTAAGCAAAGTGCGCCTGCGCCAATCCATCCAGTCGAATTCTTCTCAAACCACACTAGGACTGACCGCTGATCTCCACACCTCCCCCCCCCCCCCCCCTCCCACCCCAGTGAAGAACAACTGCTCGTCGGCTGCAGTGGATTGGAAGGTCGCGAAAATCGCCTTCGTCAGTGTCTCATGTTTTGACGGAAATCCAAGTAAATCGCTGTGCTTCCGACCGCCGAGAGCTCCGGCACCGGTTCAAGCGAGGGGGCTGGATCGAATTCTTACCAGCGATGAAAAGGGGATGCTTCACTATAACTAATCGCTTCTCGGCCTTTTGGCTAAGATCAAAGTTTGGTTTCTGTTCTTATCGAATTAACCTTCGATAGAGATTCGAATGAAGCTCGTTAAGAGTATTCGACTTTTGGGACCGGACGAGGTTGTGGGCTTGCTCGCACCTCGTCACGAAGAAGAAGAAGAACTGTGAAGCCGGAAAGCAATAGCTGGAACGCAACGAGCTGGGGTTCTGACGTCAAAACCGGAGCTCCATCTAAAGAAGGTCCTCCTGTGCGTTTAGTGGATGTGTTGTTGTCCAGTGCACCGCGAGCTGCTCCACGTAGTCAAACCATCCTTGACGCTCGCTTTTGCCAACAACTTGACTAGATCCACTAAAAATTAGTGGGGAAAGAAGTCGATATGAGCCATTTTTTCATCCACCAGGGCAACATCCGACCGCTTTCGGCATTCAGATATTGGAGAAAAAAGATTTAGGATTTGGGATGGACCAAAATCAAGCAACCAGCATACACCCCGGACATTGCGCCGTTTGATTGCCACCTGCTTCGGTCGATGGATCACTTCCTCTACGGTAGGCGCTTCGCTGGAATCGATGAGGTCACGGCGGTGGTACACAACTTCTTCAGGTCGAAACCGACCAAATTCGACAGTGGCTCAGACATTCTCTCTCGAGGGGCCGCACAACCACTTGCTATTGGGATAAAAACCTGTTTTTATGTATATACATTTGTATATACATGTGTGTACATAGTATATACCTACTTATATGCATATGCACATCGAGCTGGCTATATGTGGATATATGGCTGCACAAGAATCCTGCAACACTCTAGCAACAGGAACCAACCCTTAAGCCTAATGGTATACTTCCACAGGAGCGTCAACGCGGTGCAGGTAATCGCACCGGGGCCCCTCATCTGGCCAATCGGCGCAGCCCGCCACATCCACTGCAACAGGTTCTCACCGCAATAGCAAGTGGTTGTGCGGCTCTTCGAGTCTGAGGATGTAATCCATTCAGTTCATGAGAAGCGGTAGAAATTCACTGAGAATAACGGCAATTACTTCGTTTAAGTCAATCATTTTTCTTTTGTGGTATAATCTTACTTTTGCTAAAAGACAAATTCTGTTGCAAAATTTATGACTCAACCTAATATTTTCAGTGTGTGACAACGGGTGCTAATTGGTTTATTTCGTGCCATGATTTCGCTAGGAATTACTTGTGTGTTATTCAATGATCCTTATCTCCTATTGCTCACCTAAATATCTTCGGAGTTATTATTCAAAGCTAGTAGCCCTATATAATATGTCTAATACTACTCACATACGTATAGGTTGGCTACAAGAAGTGGTTAGCAATTTTCTGAGCGGTTCCTGAAAACGAGAGAAAAAAAAACAGATTGCCGTTTCAAGGATATGTTATCTACGTTTGATAGAGTATTTTCGACATGCGCTCGTGCACAAACTCCGCATAGGCCGGATCGACGCCGAACAAGTTCGGCGTCCACACTCTCATCGATCCACCGCGCACGTCGTGGACGAAGGAATTACACCAGCGGAGATTGCATGCTGCACATCAACGACAGGACTGTAAGGAGGATTCCGACGCAGTACATCGAATGAAAAAACAATCATACTCGTCCAAAAACAGACGACCTCGGACCGTCGACATACCTGGCATTCGCAAAATAATCAAGAGGGTACAGAGAAACGACAAGGTTAGCATAAACAAAATTGCTTCCGACTTAGATATCTCACGACGAAGCGTTTAGAACATTGTTAAACAAGAGCTAGGGCTTCGCAGTTATCGGCTCTTTCGTGGACAGACCCTCATGGAAACTGCAAAAAAAAAGCATAAGGATAAGGATAAAGGATAAAGGACGGCGTTACTCAATCCGTTTTGGGATGCGCCACGCATTGCACTTCTACGGGATGTCGTGGAGGCGATTTGAATGCGCATTTGGCCTGCAATGACTTGCGGTGGTCAGCCGATGAGCAAGTCAGCGCTCTATCCTTTCCAGACAAGTCTGGTACCAATTCACCGACCCCGGAGGGATGGAAGGTTTGGTTGGCCAGGGCGAGAAATCCGAACCAGGAACCTGGCGCACACGACAGCCGGCGCCTCCTCCGACTGCACTACACGTGCCCGCAAAGAAGCATAAGCTTGAAGAATGCAAAAAACTCGACTTCATTCGTGCTGCCCGCTTATCGGTCGTTGCTTCGACTGACGAAAAAGTTTTCACTGTTAAACTTGCTCACAACAGTTAAAGTCATCGACAACTTCTATCTCCGACCGTAAGAATATCTCGAGAACGGCCGTGTGCGCTGTAGAACCCTGTTTCTGAAGTCTGTGATGGTTTGGGCTGGAATAAGGTCTGAAGGTAAGACCCCTTGTTTTTATGGCCAAAAATGTCAAAATCAACTTTGATGTCTACAAGAATATTACTCTAAAGGATAATAGGATTCTGTGGGCTAAAAACATTTCCCAGAAGGAAGGTTTGTTCTTCAGAAGGGGCGGAGGGGAGGGGGGGGGGGCTAGTACATCAAAGTCGACAATCACCTTCTGTGAGCAGAATTGTCCTGGGTTTTGGGGCAGGTACATATGGCCCTCAGACTCGCCAAACCTGAGCCCAATGGACTATTCGGCCTGCAGTCTTTTACAACAAACGGTCTCGTCGAACTCCCACCAAAGTTTGGAGAGCTTGAAGATTGCCAAATTTGGAGAATGGCAGAAGATCGATGTCGACCACCTGCGGCTCACAGGAGAAGCGATCACCAAGCGGCTTGAAGCCTGCATACGTGCAGAAGGAGGTCATCTTAGACAATATCTTGACTGATTGTTCCATAAATATTTGGTACATCACTAGCAAAAATATTATCGGAATATCTGTTATCGTTCCTTAGTTATGACGAAGAAGCCAGCGGACTATACTTTGTGGACAACTTGTAATTAAGTGTAGACACTAGTCAGGTATTTACTAAATCAGTTTCAAAGAATAAGCGAAAAGCATTACAACACTTTGTGTCACTTCCTTACTAGAACCGCGGCGTACGAGCTATAGTGTAGAAGTGGACGACTAAATGACCTGTTCCAAATTTAGATGCCATAGTTTGCTAAATTACGTATTAAATTTTAGCCACCGGATTTGGATCTGTTCGCCACGGATCCGTTCGCTGCTTTTGGTGCGCCAATAAATCGACCGATTCCTCATCCTTTTCACAGCTGTCCGCTCTCTGATAATCACGCGGTAAGTGAAAATTGCTGACATATTCATATCCAATGTTCGGTTTTCACCATGGTACAACAAATTCGCGAAGATAATCTACGCTGTGTATCATAATTATATGTCCGACCCAAAATTGCATCGAACCTCTCTTAAATTTTCCAACGTTTTTTCCCTGAAAATGCTTATACTTGTGTAAGCAAGGCTCAGTACGCAGGAAAATTTAGACTTTTTAGTATTTCTAAACTCATCTGACAACGTATTTTTGCTGCATTGTAACATCGTAATTATGGGCACTAGAGAAATATGGCTAAAAGGAAAGGCGTTGAGCAAGGGCCTTCAACGATCACCGCGAAGGATTTTTCCCGTGCAGTTTACAAGACCTCAGACAATTACGCTCCGTTTGAACTAGAATTAACTCAGGCAGTCGGCTCCTATGAAACTTGGAGGAGCAGCGTAGCAATTGTTTCCACTCCTCGATTCTACTCATAACTTCGACAGAAATTAGAACGAGTTGTGCTCTGTTTACCTTATCGCTCGCAATTGTACTCAACTTTGCAAACTTTCTTCAACAACGAGTTCTATGTGATCGTCAATTGAGCCTCCTATCTTTTCTGGATGTATGAGTTCCACCCTTTTCAAAAGTGTTAAGGTCGTGGTAAAAACTACGTTTGCCACATTAACCTTCGCTGTGCTTCTCTCAACGTTTCGAACTTGACAATCACGTGAAAGACACGTGGCATGTGTATCGATCTGGCTATTGCTCTAATAACGCTCTTTACATGTCTGAGACCATAACAAGAGTCATGCCCTTCTCTAGGCTTTCCTTCGAGGAGAAGAAGTTTATCCTGAAGTGCTATTGGAAGTTCGGAAACATCGTCGAAGTGCAGACGCGATTCATCGACTACTTCTCCAAGGCACCACCCACTCGCGCCACCCTTGCACAATCAATCGAGTCTGAAATGCAAGGTTTTGGGCGGGGGTATGACGCAATCTTGACCATTTGCGTGCCACAGAAATCTCGTTACCCTGTTCCTTCATATGATTCTCAAACATCTCCCAAAGCTTCGCTTGCAGCAGAACCCTCCAAACAGTACCTGCTTTTTTAAAAGATACCCTGCAATTTTTGCAAGGCGTAGTGTGTTTTTAAGTTTTAAACGTTAAAAGCAGCACAAATCAATCGAAGCGATCCTTTTAAGGAGAAATTACGACAAGTATTCAAGCCATACACAATCGAGTGCAAAATGCAAGGATTCAGACGAGTGCATGGCGCAGTCCATACCGCTCATATGTCAAAAATTTCAATTTTCTTAAGCTTTCATATGAGCCCTTAATTTTTCACTACCTTTACTGTGAGCAAAGTTATCATCTTTCAAACAGCGCTTACAGTTTTGGGACACCCAGTTGTGCCTTGTTTCTTCAAAGGTTTAGAGAGGAATGATGATTTTTAGCTATCATATTCATATTAAATATAGCGATTTAAGGCTCACTAATGCAATCCAAAATGTAGGTTTAATCACAAAACAGGCCAATCGCTTGATTATTGGTCCAAGTGAGAAACTGGCGCTTTAGAGTACCGAACGCGATGAAAGCTCATTGAGCACTGCATGTTTCAACCCAATTGCTTACGGTTATAGACACACTCTCGCAACAAATTCTAAAGCTATTCGGAAATTCGTTGAGTATTACAGACCGCGCCCGAATCTATAGCTAGTTCGTCTCGTTCTTCGAGACCACCTTTATTAGTTGAAGGTCAACTCACCAATGCTATACCATAGCCAATTACTAACAGATTCTTTGCAGGCTAAAGATGTTGAATACTTGCTTGATATTCACAGAACAACATAGATTGTGACGGAAGGGGCTGTCGGCACAATAGTTTTTGGGTGGAAGTGCTCTCTTGAATGCGCAGACGCCATAGAATGGGGATCAAGCATATACCCTCTCCATCATATTAGTATTATTAGATGAAACATTTCATGTATTACTACTGTATCACTACATCAGCGAAATCAAAGGTGACTAAAACTTTTCGGCCCTTACCAATTTTTGACAACTAAATTTTGAGCAAGGTTCAGAATTAGAGGAGCAGCTTCGCCAAAGGTCCTGCAGGAAGCGATCATTGGGGATGACCGGCAAACATTTTTCAATTTTTAAACCGGAGCTGGAGAATAATCCTTTCCACAGTTACTCTAGGACAAGCGGTGAGTTAACAGATAATTAAATGCCCCACAGAACACTAGTTTTGTAGCCTTAATATAATCGTAAATGGCCAAACTACAATGAGTGGTTCACTCCCACTCTCGCGATGGTCAATGGCACGGCGTGCCAGAATCGCAGAAGGTTTGTCCAAAGCTTCAAGTATTCCTGGATTCTTACCAGCTGGTTTTCCTTAGGTCGACTGGAAGTGATTGAACAAACTTTATCTAGAATACAATACGAAAGACACACACAAGCAATACAATGAGCGATCCGAACCCCGTTTCTTATACAGGTCAGTTTATATACCGTGTCACCCGCGCGATCGCGGTGCCACAGTCAATAGATCAAAAGAGAATCACACAATGGCTAAGTGACATCAGAACTAGATCAAATGGTTGGGTTGCCTTACATCTTCTCCCTGGGGTGAACTGGCGTCTCTGCCGCTGGAGTCGAGATCGTGGTTAATAGCGTCGCCCGCGTCCACGATCGTATCCACCGCGTCCTCGAAGGTTGCAGCGCAGTGTCATCGTCCAACTGCGTATGTCTCCTGGGAACGTGGAGTTCCTGAATGAGTTAAAATAGGTTTTCTTCACTCCGCCACGGTTCACTCTCGCCTCCTTTCTGGCTCTGAAGTACTTGCGCACTCTGTCTTCACGAGACGAAGACTCGGTCAGCGGTGGTAGAGCGACTTCTCCTTTCACGTATTCGATCAGCATTTGCAAGTACTCGTTCATCGTCTTTTTCGAATATGGTTCCTCATTTGATCCCCTCGGGTGCGCCGAAGGCCCATGGGACGGCTCAGGACTGGTTTCCACCATCGGTGTGAGACTAACAATATTGTGAGCTATGAGAGCCACCGATTTCCTAGCGAGATCCATTGCTTGATTCATATCTATCCGATACTGGGAGTATGCTGTTTTTCCACGAGGAGGTGCCACGGCGATAATTTTTGTAGGTCCGTCGTCGAAAAACTTTCTTCCCGCTTAGGGTTTGTAACACGGCATCAATCGTCGGGATCGGATACTAGTCCTGACAGGTTACCTTATTTAACACCCTGTAGTCTTTGCAAAGCCTTAGGGTTCCGTCCTTCTTCTTCACCAGGACGGCTGGCGAAGCGACTGGCGAATCTGATGGAGCTTTCCTCCACAATTCCTCTCTGTACCACGTCCTTGATGACCCAGAAGCTCCTTTCTCGTCACTGCAAGGACATTGCACTAGGACTCTATTATGGTTACCGCTTCTTCTGCTAGGGGTCCATTCCTTTGAACCATTTCCTTTATCCTGTTGAGTCTTTCGGTGCGCGTAACCCATTTCTTTGGTTGTATCAAATCCAACATTTCGTTCGAGCTTCATCCATTCCTCATTCTCCATTGACGTCAATTATGTCACCCTCCTTAAATACCGTACCTTACTTGGTGTTGTTGAGTACGGAATGTCTACCTTATTCTCATCTGACGCACTACAAACACCATCTTCGACGACTGGGTTTGATGAACACAGAACAGGATCTTTAAATGAGGCTGCGCATGAGACGGTAAGTATTGCGCATTGGTTCCCAGAATAACGGTTTCGTCTGGTCGTTTACCAACGCAAGCCGCTACGTACTGATGCTCTCCATTTGGTTTTACGGCTACTCTGACGGTATCCAGAAACGACATCTCCATATTATATCCGTACAATATTATTGTCCAAGTTTTCGCCTGCGTCTATAGCTCGTTTTAAAAGTCGCACAGGGATTATCGTTGTTTGAGATCCAGTATCCAAGAGAGCCGTTGCTTCCAAGCCAACCGTCGAGATGTTGACAACCGACCTCTCACCGAAAAGGTTGTCCTACTCTCTTCCCGTATTGCTTTCAATGTGCAAGTCCACTTTTCCACCAACGAAGCATACGCTCCCGGAGCTCGCCTCCGATCCTCCATGCTTGCTTCTCGCGATGGAATTGCTTTGCCGTTACATTCCCTTGCAAAGCGACCTGGTTTGCCACACGTGAAACACGGACGTGGCTCTTTCCTTCGCTGCCTTTGATCAATTGGGTGTTCCCATTCGCTGTTTTCAGTCGGACTTGCTGACTTTTATCATTATGCTGCAGTTCTCTGTCGGCACCATCCACAGAGGTCTTATCCTCACCCCTGGAGAATTTAAGCTTATTCGTTTTTGTACATCTGCCCATGAACCTGGATGCTGTGGTCCGCCTTTCTGCGTTTCTGCACTCCTCCGCAATTTTGATACTTCTTTCCAGACGCAGCTCCACCTCTTTTACCTTTTCGTAAGCCTCTTCCGCTGCGCTGGTTTCCAAGGCCTCCGTCAAGCAGTAACTACCATTCCAGTTAGAAAGCTGTCTGCATAAAATCTCAGCTTTTTGGAGCGCTGTTACCTCTCGGGGCACACCAGGGTACGCCTTATTGAACAACCTTTCCAATACAAGGCAAACTTGCCTACTGACTGCCTACTGACTGGCCATCCCTAAGTGCTTGATTACGGAGATCTGCTAGTGCATTTACTCTTTCGCTATTTGAATCAACACACATGCGTTTCTTCATAGCTTCTACCACTTCATTGAACCTCCCTTCCTTTGGCAGTGTTTCAAGTACACTAAGGGCGGATCTACGATGAAAGCTTTGACACAACTGTAGACCACTTGAGTCTTTCCACTGATTCTTTGGATACTCAATTTCAAGTGACCACAAAAAAACTTTTGAAACGCTCGTGCGGTTTACACGAAAATGGGTGGGCATCTGGTAATACCAACGTTCTAATGTAGTCGCTCATTGAAAACTTATAATTGTTCTCATCGATGTCCGACCAGCATCGTGCTTCGGGATTGCTCACGTATTCTCCTATAGGCATATTCGAGCAGGATTTTTGGGTCGATGGCTTCCAAGTCGAGGCCGGCAATTCCTGAAGCGAAACACTTTGTCTCGACTGACAATTTGTTTTGCCTGCACTATGTCACATACGGGTTTTTGCGGCTTCATCGTCATCCTTTGATGCGCACTGCAGCTTCTCCACCTCTTGCCTTAGGGCTTCCACCTAAAACGTCTCTTTCTGTAGTTGCTCCTGCAATCTTTCGCTCTTTTGTCTTTCAAAACGCAGCGCGCTTGAGGTTCCCTCCAGCCTTGCGTTTACCATGCCCTCTGGACATTCAAACTGGTGATAATTTTCCTAAGAGTGGCGCTCATCTCCTCAAAAGTGTCCATGTAACGCCTGATCTGGGTCGCTTCCCATTTTGCGCAGCCTTCAATAGATCGCTTATGTCATCCTCCACCCTTGATCCGCACAGTTCGCGTAGTTCAGAAAGCCAGCTTTTTACTGTTTGCGTGATTTTGGCAGTGTTCAAGCTTCTCAACTAGAAACGAGCCGTGGAGGGGATGCGACACTATAGAAAACCCGTGGAAAATGCGTCTTAATCATCAGTGGCTCACTTTGGTCGCTATTTCATCCTGTTTTCCCCTGTATACGATTATTCTCCACTATTCAGTCAAAATCTTATCTTGATCGCACTTTTCTCCGTTTCCGATTTTTCATACGTTAATGTTGTTTGAGTTTTTTTTTTACAATTTCCAAACATACGGTTAATACACGCCCCTAGTTTTTTCTTGTAAGGATAATCATTTATCAATTCAGAGAATGTGAGTGGAGTATTTAAGATTTTGCTCACCCCTCCCACTAGAAGCTTACAAACACTTGCTTCCGAAACTTCTAGTTAGTCGTCCCAGTTCTTGTTTCGAATTTTCGTCACTAGATCCTTGACCGCTTCCATTCACTCAATTGAAATAGATTGAGTCTCATTCCACCCGCACCTTGTTAACAATCACTCCCACATCCTCACGAGGAGACACCAGACTTGTCTCATCCTCATCTCATGTCTTTTTCCTTCCTCTGTGCGGTCGATGTCGCCGGCACACACTTTTGCGCTCTAGCGCGAGTGACTAGCCGTCCCTGTAGGAAGTAGTCGGACCGTGACTACTCGTGCAATTTCGTCGCGCACCGTGCGTTACGTCAGGGGGGCCGCGCGGCGTTGGAGTTATGTCTGACCCCCCCCCCCCCCTGCTTTAACGTCGTCAATGTCCTTCACTTGTCCTTCCTAGTCTATTCCACTTCAACCCGAGCTCGAAACCAACTGCGGTTTCGCTCCAAACAAGTGGCTCAACTGGTCTGAATATCTACCTAACCTGGATCTCAGGCGCTACAGGTTCTCAATAGCTGATATAACCGGCCTGAATATCGACCACACTCGTGGACTCCAGGTTAAACCGGTCCTCCTTTCACTTCGACCTAACCTCTCAACCAACTGTTCGCGGAAGATTTATCCAAGGGTTCAAGTATTCCTGGATTCTTACCAGCTGGTTTTCCCTGGGTTGACTCGGAGTGATTGAACAAACTTTATCTAGAATACAGTACGAGAGACACACACAAACAATACAATGAGCGATCCGAACCCCGTTTCTAATACCGGTCCGTTTATATATCACGTCACCCACTCGATCGCAGTGCCACAGTGAAAAGATCAAGAGAGAATCACACAATGGCTAGGTGACATCAGAACTAGATGAAATGGTTGGGTTGCCTAGCACTACTGCTGAAATCGAAAATGTGCGAAGCCGAATTATGAAAAGGAAGGAAAACAGAAGGCTGAAAAATGTGATGAAACAGAATGAAAACAAAAGGACCAAAACCAACAAAAACCAAAGCAATAGTTTGGTTTCCGTTTCGCACGTGCCCTTAGACGGAAGCCAAACCAAGGCAATAACCGTTCCCTGTGCTCGTCAGTAAGGGAGGAACGGTCTGAGAGATTTTGATAAACTAACCTGTGGAATGGAAAGCTTCGTACTGTACACTGTCGAAAACTCCTTATAGCGAGTATCTGTAATTGTTACAACGATTATATTGAATTAGCAAAGTGTATAGTAGAAGTAAGAGCTTAATTAATCAATCCAAGAGCAAGGAAATAGTGTAAATGAAGATAGGGAAGGAGAGAAGCCATTAATGTGAGATGATGACATAAAATTAGACGTCAAAAGGAAAGGTACGTGATTACACCAAGTCATGAAGATCAAGGGGTGTCAACGATTCATAGTGTAGTAACAATTATAATGGTATAAGTTACAAACTGATACTAATTGGCGCAAGAGGAGAACGGTACCTAGCAGGTCCAACTGTAACTGTCCAATTTAAAAGGCTAAGTGCACTAAATAACCTTTTTCTATGGAGCTTATTGTTCCGATGCAACCGAGATGTCAACCCGGATGTTCTACATCATATATACGTTGCGAGGGAAGCAAGCAAGGAGATAAAGTAGAGCGGAGAGGGCAGGCGGCTAGCCTAATGGACCTAGCCTAGTGCAATGTTAGAAAGTGCAAAGAGTAAAGTGAGGAAAAACTCATAGGGAGAGCCCAGACGGCTAGCCGACTCGACGAGGTGGCTCAACTGGTCTGAATATCTACTTAACCTGGACCTCAGGCGCTACCGGTTCTCAATAGTGATATAACCGGCCTGAATATCGACCACACTCGTGGACTCCAGGTTAAACCGGTCCTCCTGTCACTTCGACCTAACCTCTCAACCAACTGCTCGCGGAAGATTTATCCAAGGGTTCAAGTATTCCTGGATCCTTACCAGCTGGTTTTCCCTGGGCTGACTCGAAGTGATTGAACAAACTTTATCTAGAATACAGTACGAGAGACACACACAAACAATACAATGAGCGATCCGAACCCCGTTTCTGATACCGGTCCGTTTATGTATCACGTCACCCACTCGATCGCAGTGCCACAGTAAAAAGATCAAGAGAGAATCACACAATGGCTAAGTGACATCAGAACTAGATGAAATGGTTGGGTTGCCTAGCACTACTGTTGAAATCGAAAATGTGCGAAGCCGAATTATGAAAGCCGAGAGGTGTCGTATGAATGAACTCCATGTCAGCAGCACTTACACAATCAATCAAACAAACAAAGCAGAATAGTTCGTGAGTGCATTGCACAATTTCTAAACGATCACATCG
Source organism: Heligmosomoides polygyrus polygyrus (assembly GCA_947396885.1). Classification (NCBI taxonomy): domain Eukaryota; kingdom Metazoa; phylum Nematoda; class Chromadorea; order Rhabditida; family Heligmosomidae; genus Heligmosomoides; species Heligmosomoides polygyrus. Next base: position 62,112,638 of record OX377206.1, read on the forward strand.
TAAAACGCCACATACTTGCAATTTTAAATACTCTAAAAACATTATTTTGGAACGAAACTCATGATTCTATGATACTTTTTAGGTTCTTTTTAATGGATTTCTAGTATGTAATTTTGTTCACAGCTCTATTTTCTGTTTTCTGGCCAATTTTTGCTCATTTGCACAGAAAAAAATTGCCCAAAATGGTCAGAAAACAGAAATTCTGTCCATCCCTGATGTGTATTCAAACTGTGGCAGAGAGTGTCAATACCACCAGTTGACTGAAAATCGTACGGAACGTCACTACGCAGCAGCCTTTTTGTTTGAGACAAATTGTATACCTTCCATATGTTGTTTGCCACTTTATAGAAGAGCGTGACGTGAGCGTTTATGTCGGGAACACGTTTCTAAACCATTTTGTGCTATTATGCATGATCCGCACCTTATAATAAGTAACTGTTCGAGAAAAGGACGTCCTTATCCCACCAGATAAAGGAGCCGGAGATTGCCGATGGCGCCCATTTTTGTGGAGAATTTTTTTGTGTTTTTTTCTTTGTTATTTCCATTACGAATTTCTTCCTTTCTCCTACGCAAGGCGTCCCTGCACGGTACTTTCTAACGCACTGGAGATGAAGGTTTCGAGGATGATGACTGAAGTGAGATGCCTTCATTCCTTAACGACGGCCAGCTCAAAGCCATGGTGGAAGCGGATCCGCGTCAAACTGTGAGAGAGCTAGCACGGCAGTACTATCAGTCGCCACTTAGATGCGACGGGAAAAGTAAAAAAAATTGGATAAATGGATCCCGCACGAACTGGCCGCCGGGGAGACGCTGAATCGCTTCGACACCTGCGTTTCCTTGATGCTGCGCAATTTAAGGGAGCATTTTTTGGACAAGATAGTGAGTGACATGCTACGAAAAATGGATCCTTCATGACATTCGTCGTCGTTCTGCACAACGGCTGTAGAAGAATGAGAATACCAAGGAGATGCCGAACCCCCTCTCCATCCAAAGAAGAACATGGGGACCAACAATGTCTGATATAGTCCACTACAAGTTCTTGAAGACTGGAGAGACTATCACGGCGGAGAAGCACTGTGCCGAAATTGAAGTGATGCACCAGAAGTTGTTTGAAAAACAGCCGGCTTCTGGAAAAACTGGATGAGATGGGATATGAAACTCTGCCACATCCTCGTTCACCAAATCTGTTCCCTACCGATTATCATTTTCTCAAGTATTTAAATCGTCACGTGAAGGATAAAAAATTCAGCAACCAAGATGATGTCGTAAATGACTTCTTACGTTTTATTAATTCTCGTAGTTCTGATTTTTATAAAGATGGAATGGCTAAGCTATTCTCACGTTGGGAGAAGTGTGCTAGTTGCAGTGGTTCTCATTTGGATTAATAAAATTGCTTCCAAGCGAAGTTATTGTCTCTCGAAATTTGCAGTGAAAATCGGCAATTTTATATTCAACGACCTAATATCTCGCATGTACTCTATAAAACTACTTCTTTCTACGTAAACTCAAGTGGATTACAAAGCTTAAAGAATGGCGGGAATATTCAAGGAAGTAAAACGGCGGACACGTTGGACCAATCTAGTAGAATGGAGATGGCCCCACCAGGAGTTAATAAACAAGACAACGGAAGACAGTGGAGAGCTCCTGGCGTGCGCTCCTTCTCCACGACAAACTCCCTTGCTATGAGCGCCGTTTATCGCCGCTAGACGACTTTTATACTTGCGCCGCCGCGATGGTCGGCACGGCTATCGATTTTTCGCGCCGCGAGGCGGCGTCGCATCGCTTTTATACTTCGTCGCCGCAAAACACCACACTTGATGGAATTTTGGGTTACGGTATTCGGCGAATCGCGCCGCTGAGGAAGGACGCGGCGCGGCACGATCAGCCGCGGCAGAATCGGTGTGGGGTGGGAGATTTCACCTTGTCGACCAAACTTCTCATATTGGGAAGGAGGAGGAGGTATTTAGGGTGCTGATCACGAATTTGACATCGTTTTTTGAAGTTACAGGCGATTACGGTAGGTTTGGATGATTAGGGAGTTTGGGCGAAATCTGTGGCCATGACCTTAGCCCGTACCTTCTGCAACCTAGGAAGAGAATGGAGATCTGTAGACATTCACGAATCTTCATATACCACGCTGAAGATATGCTTAGTGCACAGTGACCCCAGAATGGCCATATGAGATATAATTTTGAGTGATTCACGACGATGAGTACCCTCCAGCAGTTTTACTTTTGGAACCGCACATGTCGCAAAATTAGGAGTGGTTTAGTGCCTTTTGCATTGCGAGGGTTCGACTCAATGCCACATTCAGCATTTTCAGCCATAAGTTGAGCGGACGACTTCGACTCCAGGCTTGAGAGAGGATTCGTCGCTCCCCATAGGAATCCCATGACAAACATTGACAAGATGCATTGCGCTGATCAGCCAGGCGAATCTTTTCTGTTTTGCTCCGTCAATGATCCATGGACCGTTTCCGGAGCACGGGCTGTAGTGCGCAGAAGCTCGTGGCCGCGCGTCGCTGACGCTACCCTTTCTAAATGCAATCGCGCGGCGACGCGTCAAATTCGGGGCGCCGCTCCTCAAATTGACGCGCCGCGTCGCGGCGGGAGTATAAAAGGAGCCTTACGGCCTCCCTCCATTTCTCGTGTGATCCGCTGACACGTCGCCTGAGCGGCGATGCGGCAACTGTTCCCCAACAATTCAGGAAAGGGAGTGGTACTGCTGAAAGGGAGTCCCCTGTCCTACTATATATAAAGGAGCAAGTGTGTGTGTGTGTGTGTGTATGTGTGTGTGTGTGTGTGTGTGTGTGTGTGTGTGTGTGTGTGTGTGTGTGTGTGTGTGTGTGTGTGTGTGTGTGGCGTGCGTGTTTCCGTCGCAACTGGAGTGGGGGCACTGCGTATTGGAAAAGATTGTTGAACATTGACATCGTGCATGGCGAGCCGTAGACGTATCGAACACGTCGACGGCATCCCCTTCAGCCCTGGGGGTAATCGAGCTCGCTGAACACGAATCTGACGTCGACCAATCAATATCGATAGACATTATCGATTTTCTGTGGATGTTGTTGAAGCGGCACGAAATTTCAGCCCTGGTGTAATCGAGGTCGCTGAACACGGATCTGAAGTCGACCAATCGACTCGGACGTCGGCGGCCGACAGGCCACACTGACGGCTTCTTAATGGTTTCCGCAGGAAAAACATCTTAACTACGTCGATTGCGGGCAAGTTAGAAAGAAACAGAAACAAATAAACGACATCCATGTATAATTTGATCAATATCGATTGACGGTGATCGATACCTCAAAAACAAATTTCAGATTCGTGTTCAGCGACCTCGATTACCCCAGCGCTGAAGTTTAGTGCCGCTTGATCGACGTCCACAGAAAATCGATAATGTCTATCGATATCGATTGGTCGACGTCAGATTCGTGTTAAGCGAGCTCGATTACCCCCAGGGCTGAAGGGGATGCCGTCGTCGTGTTCGGCTCGTCAACGGCTCGCCATGCACGGTTGCCGACGTGTTCGGCACGTCTACGGCTCGCCATGCACGGTTGCCGACGTGTTCGGCACGTCTACGGCTCGCCATGCACGGTTGCCGACATGTTCGGCACGTCTACGGCTTGCCATGCACGGTTGCCGGCGTGTTCGGCACCTTTACGGCTTGCCATGCACGGTCGCCGACATGTTCGGCACGTCTACGGCTTGCCATGCACGGTTGCCGGCGTGTTCGGCACCTTTACGGCTTGCCATGCACGGTCGCCGACACGTTCGGCACGTCTACGGCTTGCCATGCACGGTTGCCGGCGTGTTCGGCACCTTTACGGCTTGCCATGCACGGTCGCCGACATGTTCGGTACGTCTACGGCTTGCCATGCACGGTTGCCGGCGTGATCGACATGTCTACGGCTCGAAATGCACGCTTGCCGACGTGTTCGGTACGTCTACGGCTCGCCATGCACGGTTGCCGACGTGTTCGGCACGTCTACGGCTCGCCAGGCACGGTCGCCGACGTTTAACGAAGCCCCGCCTCAAAGGGGCGGAGCACAATCTCGGCCAGCAGCATATAAGCGGCCGATGTCTGTACCTCGATGCCATTTGAAGTGAGGTGTTAGCCTTAAGCGTTCGTTGTACATCAGACGTCCGAACGAATTTGAATTGTTGTGTCTGTGTCTAATAGTGTGTCTTGATAAGCCACACTATTAGGGATTTTGGCTGTATGTTATCTGTTAAATTGTTGTAAGTCGTTGATGAATCCGGCTCCAGGTGGCGAGCAAAAGTATTCTAGGATAAGCAGCGCCAGGTGAGGATAGGCATATCATACGAGAGGGTTAGACCATTATCTTTGTGTCGTTCACGTGCTTGGGGTCGGCGAAGAAATTTCTACCTCCAAAATGCATTAAACGATAAGGTTAAAGGACGGCATTAGTCAATCCCTTTTGGGGTGCGCCACGAGTTCTACTTCTATGGGATATCGTGGAGGCGATTTCAGTGTGTATTTGCCTACAATGACTTGCGGCGGCCAGCCGATGAACAAGTCAGCGCTTCATCCTTCCCGGACAAGTCTGGTACCAATTCATCGATTCAATTCAGGTTTGGTTGGCCTGGGCGGAATCCGAACCAGGAACCTGGTATCGGGTGCACGCGACAGTCGCACCTCCTCCGTCTGCGCTACACGCACCCCACGAATCGATAGCAACATCAAATCGTTTGCTAGGGATGTATGATCAGGAGCTTCGGCTGTGCTCCGTTCCTCCTTCGTAGCAAGAAAGATGTGCAGGAGCAAACCAATACGAACATTACGAACATGGCTTTGCATCCCATCGTGCAAGCAACTCCACTCCTTCTGAGCAAGAAAGTCGTGCCGGAGCAAACCAATACGAACATTACGAAGACGGCTTTGCACCCCGTCGTGCAAGCAATGCTGAACGCCGTGCTGCCCATGCTGAAAGGCAGCGACGTTCACGTGAAGAAATGAACGAAACAAAGATTTAAACACTTCGTGCTGCCAATGCTAAAAGGCAGCGACGTTCTCGTGAACAAATTAACGACACCGAGATTGAGGCGCAATATGTGCTACCAACGCTGAAATAAGGCGACGTTCTCGTGAACAAATGGACGAAACAGAGATTGAAGCGCGTCGCGCCGCAAATGCTGAACGGCAACGACGTGCGCGTTCAAATATTAGTCGAAAGGAATCAGGGGCGCGCCGTGCTGTTGATTATGAATGGCAGCGACGGGTTGCGACCACGCCTAGATGGGGCAGGAATTGCTTCGGGTGGGAGTAAGACTGGGCCACATCGTCGCACTGTCCCACAAAACGCTACTGGCCTTGCACGTTCTCCGCGCGAAAGGCTTTTATCCAATACGCTGGGAAACATGGGCCAGGTTTGCAGCGGTTGTGGGGCATTACCATTCTCTGGCGAGAAAACGACGCCTAACAGCACCGTATACAATATGTGTTGCAATCTTGGGAAAGTTTCGTTGAATGTATTCGAAAACATTCTAGTTCTTCTGCAGCAGTTGTACACCGGTGCAGGCTCTGAAAGCATCCCGTTCCTTAAGCCCATACGAAATTACAACAACAGTCTAGTCATGGCATCAACAATAGCCCAGTTAGAGAATTCGCGTGGCGGAGGACCTTACTGCTTCAAAGTACATGGCCAAATATACCATCTTATTGGAGCGCTTCGTCCATTGGCTGGAAACGCTCCTCAATGTACTTAGGTGTTGATTATGGACAGTGAAGAGGCGGCTGCTGAGCTGGCAGGAAGAGATGTAAACAGAGAGTGTGATCGTGCCACATTTGCCGTATTGCACCAACTGCAAACAGTTAATCTCTACGTGCAAGCGTACCGGCTAATGGATGAAGTGACACGAGAAGAAGAGCAGAGGGCAATTGAAGCACAACGTACACAGAGGCCAGTACGTATGGTTTTTTGCCAACTTAATACCGACGATCATCGACGATATAACGTTGCAACAGCTAAGGAGGTAGCTGTAGTTTACGTCGGTAGCGATGAGAAGATACCCGGAGAAAGATATGTGGTCGTTTATGAACGTGTCCAAGGGTTGCGTACCATCAGCTACTTAGACAGGCTTTGTGACCCTCTTTCCTATCCGCTACTGTTACCGCGAGGAGAAGATGGTTGGCATCCAGACATGGAAAAGACCGTTGCTGGAAATAACAGACGAACAAGAGTTACGCAGAAAGAGTTTTACTCATACCTGTTGTTTGCCAGAACCGGTACATTCAACCCTTTGCTCCATGCCGGAAAGCTATCTCAGCAATACGTTGTCGGCAGTTGGTTGAAAATTGGGATGAATCTGGTTAATTACCTCCGTAAGAATCAGAAGGAGCTCAGGTTGGATACAGTGAGGGGTCTACACGACTATATGATCGGAGACGATACTCGTGACGGCCCACCAGGAAGAAGGATAATTCCAGCAGCAATTTTTTCGGTGGTCCACGCCATATGATTGCGCATTATCAAGACGACATGTCAAATGTCTCGAAGTACGGGAAGCCTGATATATTCCTTATATTCACTTGCAGTCCGAACTGGCGCGAGATTCAAAATAACTTGGCGGGTGGTCAGTCCGCATCTAACAGACCAGATTTGGTTACCCTCGTTTTCAATCTCAAGCTGAAGTCTTTATGCCATGCACTTCTGCCAAAGAATGTACTGGGTGAAGTGGTTGCTTACATTTATGTTGCTGAGTTTCAAAAACGAGGGTTTCCTCACGTGCACATGCTGCTTACATCAAAGCAGAAGTGGAAACTGAACAATGCGGATCAAATTGATCAGCTGATCAGTGCTGAACTTCCCGATCCCGATTCAGATCCCGAACTGTTTGACATTGTGTCTAAGAACATGATACACCGTCCCTGTGGGAATCTGAATCCTACCTCACCTTGCATGCAAGACGTTGTGTGCACAAAGAGGTTTCACAAAAGTTTTCGCAGTGAGACGTCACGTAATGTGGATGGCTATCCCGAGTACAAAAGGCGTGATGACGGACGTTATGTAACGTGTCGTTGGAGTTTGTGGAGTTCGAATGGATAACAGGTCAGTAGTACCCTATTGCCCCTACTTAACTCGGATGTTTGAAGCACATATTAACGTAGGAATATGTGCTTTAATTCATGCAGTTAGATATCTGTTCAAGTACGTGTACAAGGGATCTGACCGTGCTAGAATCCATATCTACCAGCCTTTAGGCCCTCAATGACGCTGCTGAAACTGTTATTGAAGCAAAAAAAAGCAAAAAAAAAACGAAATTGAAGCATACATCGAAGCAAGATATCTGTGTGCTCCTGAAGCTGTCCACCGAATATTTGACTTTAAGATGCAGGGGCGAAGTGATGCAGTGCAACGGTTATAAGTTCACTCACCGGGCTTCGAAGCATTAACATTCGAAGCAGGCGCAGAACAACAAGCACTTAATGCCGCTCAAAATCGGATAAGGACTTTGACTGGCTTCTTCGCTATAAACAAAATCTGCAATGATCTTGCTCAGGAATACGGGCGGTTACCTGAAGGAATAGCAGATTCCCGCAGTTTTCACTATTATGAAATGCCTCAGGCTTTCGAGTTTAAAAAGGAATGGAATCAGAGGAAGAAGTCAATACGTACGATCGGGAGGATGTATTATGTGAGGCCACAGGAGCAAGAACGATTCGCACTTCGGCTCCTTCTTTTGTATGGAAAAGGGTTTACATCGTTTGAAGATGTGCGAACAATTGAAGGAGTTCTTCACCCTTCGTTTGTGTCAGCGGCAAGGGCTGCATGGTACCTTACAGACGATGCATTTTTTGTACAGTCACTACGTGAAGCCGCAAGCTTTCATTTGCCTGCGCAACTTCACAGTTATTTTGTTTCACTAATTGTATATGGTAACCTCCAAGATCCTTTTTCCGTGACACTTTGGAATTTACACAGAGTAGACTTTATGGGAGTCTTTGTAGTAACAACAGAAGAGTTAATAGCGACTCTTCTGTTGTTGCTGAATCCAAAGCCTTCTACGATATCGCTGAACGCATTTCTACTCGTGGCAAAGGTTACCGAACATGCCTAAATATTGATATCCAATAAATGTTCGTATACGATCTCCAAGTCGATCAACACTATCGTATTGGAGAAGGTAACTACGCTCTTCTCAATAGCGAGCAAAAGTCAGTAGTTGACGGCGTGCTTCGCGCTATTGAACGCCAACAAGGGCAGTGCTTCTTCGTCGATGGATCGGGTGGAAGCGGCAAGAAGTTTGTGTACACTACGATCTATCATTTGGCAACAGCGAGGAGAAAACGCATCCTAAATGTGGCGTGGACCGGAATAGCGTAAACTTGCTCCCAAACGGTCATACTGTCACATCAGCATTTCACTTATTGGTTGATGACAGCTCATGAAGCGGCAGTCAGAGGATGCCAAAACATTGCGTGAAGTCGATGCTATCATTTGGGATGAGGCGCCTATGGCACTCAAGCAAGCACTCGAAGCCGTGAATTCCCTTTTGCAGGATATTATGCAGAAGAACGAGCCTTTTGGAGGCAAATTATGTTACTTGGCTGAGATTTTCGCCAGGTGTTACCTGTAGTAGAGAAAGGAAGCCGCCGAGACTTTGTGGAAGTGTGCCTCAAAATGTCTGTTGTTCGGCCACTTTTCAAAATACATAAATTGACATCCAACATGCGACTGAATGTCAATGACTACTGCCATAGAGAATGGCTTCTCAAAATTGATAACGGAGAAATTCCTACAGATGAGAACGGGGACATCAAAGTTCCGGATGATTTAATTTGTGAAGGCGATGTTGCAGAAGCAATTTTTGGGAGGCGCTTAATGGTGGGAATGGCGATTTTTCGCAATTGGCTATACTTACTCCAAGAAATGTTGATGCTCTACGCATTAATGACTATGTTCTTGGTCGTTTATCAGGCGGCAAGGTCGTTTTCTTGGGGGAAGATGACGCCATCATGGAGGATCGTAGCGATGCGTTAAACTTCCCAACAGAATTTCTTAACAAAAAGACACTGGGATGCCTCCACACGCACTGAACTTAAAAGTTGGTTGCGTGGTGATGCTACTCAGAAATCTTGACGTAGCGAATGGCCTGTGCAATTGAACACGCCTTATAGTCAGAAGTAACGGTCGAAGAGTTTTGGTTTGCGAACATGCAGTTGGTAGTAGCAAAGGTTTTCAGGTACTAATTCCGAGAATAGACTGCTACTTCTCTAAGAACCTACCATTCCGACTAAGGAGGAGACAATTCCCTATCAGGCTGTCATTTGCTATGACAATAAACAAGCCACAGGGACAATCCTTTTCTAAAGTTGGCGTTGTTCTTCCCGATCCCATTTTCGCCCACGGCCAACTATATATTGCCCTGTCTCGGGCACGAAGCCGCAACGGAATTCTTGTAAAAGCAACTGATCGCTTGATGCGCAACATTGTTTACAGTGAATTTTTATCATGAATGTTCTGTATTTGTAGTTTCTACAAGCATTTTTTATCCTCGCACGATTATAGTGAAATGATGATTCTCATCATACTTTATAGCATTCAAAAATGTTGAATTTCTTCAGCATGGCATCACTATATTAGCGGAACAATAACGTGGAAATTTATAGTTGTTGGACTCAATGTTTTCTGAGCAGTGATCAATATCTTTAGAACCAGCTGCCTTCCCAGCGGCGTCGGAGGTCTAAACGTTGAGAAAAGAAGATGGCCGGAGTGTTCTGTCCTCGGGGTTTGGGAGCGAGGCCCCCAACCAGTAAAATTTCGGCTCCCGCCACAATTAGCGGCAGTTGATGGTTCTGTCGCCGAGGGCTTCGCTGGAGTGTACCGAAGACTTTAGATTGGGATCGACGGACGCATGTGGCAGCGTTCATGGTCATATCTGGGATTATTCTCAGGTTTGAGTCCGAAAAAAAATCAACGAGGCCTTCTTTACCAAACATTCGCTTAAATGTTATCAATAACTCTCTGTAGAACACACCATTCTTGCTGCTTGCGTAAGATGGATTAAAATTGGGATTTTTCTTTCACTGTGCGACGTTGGTCATCGCGAAAGAATTTGTTTACAATGACTTTTATACCTTATTCATTATTGTTAGTTTTTGAAACAGTGTAATTCAGGCGCAGTCCGTAACTTCACAGCCCTTCTCACCTCCTGCGTTTGTGGCGCCCCCACCGCCACTATCTTCTGAGCCACCGTTGCAAAATAGTCAATTCACTACACAGGTAGCTTTAAAAAAATTGAATGCTGCGGAATTATAGAGCATGCTCAAGGTTTCCGCCGTATTTGCATCTGTTCTTGAGAACACGACACCAGGTTTTGATCCGTTCGCCAATTTCGATGCCAAGTTCAGTGAACTTGCTTTCAAGAGCTCATCTACAGTCGGCGAATTTGGATCGCCTTTACCGGGTTGGTGTGGTCATGGCGGAAAGTAGGCATCTTTGCATCGTGTATTCGGCGGGTTGAACTAATTGAATGGCAACTGACTCTCTTTACCAAAACGTTTTTACAGCTCAATCATTGCCGAAGTCAGCAACTGCCAACGCTTCCTTCCAAGCACAGACTGCAAATGATGTGCTATCTGTGAACTCACTCAAATCTGAGGTAGAGTATTAAAGCTGTGAATTTCAGCTTTTAATGTCTTTAGCACAGCTGTGCGTTTAGTTGAGAACATTCAGATCTCGAAGATTTCTCCATCATTAAATACTGCTGCCCAAGCGGAACATACTCCTGCCACTGTACATGCAGGTAACGGTGGTGATAAGTACAGTGCTCTAGCTGAGCTAGATCAGGCGAGTTTATCACGACCTTGACTAATTATCGAAGTTTTCAACGATCTGTTGTAGATGTTTCATCGCAATGGTCCGAACGGTCCGTCTGGGGAAAAGCCTGCCTGGTTACCTAGCGGTGCGTCTATACTTCATACGTTGCTATGAGACTAAATGATGGTCGATGTTACACGAGAGTGTGAGGCATTCCTAGTATGCTCCCGTTCGGAAAGATGCCTACTTAACCTCCCACAATACTGTAATATACAGAAAGAAAACAAAACCCTAGAAATGCTGATATATCCGACTTTTTCACAACTGCACGCAGATGCACTCTGTTGAAGTTTTGATAAAAAATGATATGCATAACAAAAAGAATATTCTGAGTGTGGGGGTAAAAATGGTTGTTATTTCTCTAATTCTATTTATCTATTTATTGTGGGTGCCGATAGAAACAGAAGAAACAGAAACAAACAACCCAAGGAGAACCAAACGAGACAAATCAAGAATGGAAACTAATACTCAATGCTAGGAATTAAGCAACAATTCAGTACTACAAATGAGAAAAGCAGTAAATTGAACCAAAACAGTAAAGACAAACATTACATAATTATAGAGCATAAACAGGTCAGTCAACGAACTTGGCAACCTGCTTTTTGAAGGAAGCATAACTCAATAACCAGTTGAAAGACCTAAGAACTATTAAAATTTGTCCGTGTTCTAAAGCTGAAAAACTTTGCTCTGATCGAGCTACTGGCTGCACCTGTACTGACCTTGACGTTGGCGCCCTTTGTGGAGGAGGGAACCAGTACGAAAAAATCCGAAATCCTGAGATTTGTCGTGCCTTTTAGCATCTTAAAGGCCATAAGCAAATCATATCTTTTCTCCATTCAAAGAACAGAGGGATCTTTTTCGCACCAAGAGACTATGGGTGATTACGGTCAGTTCTACATTGAAGGCTTATAACTGTGTGCAACACCGGCTCACCGTTCTCTCTTTCCAAAGATCAGACAATTTCGCTTGTGGACATATCTCGCTAAGATGTTGCTGTACTTGTCGGAAAATGCGGACCACACCTTAGTACTGAGCAATGTGGCGGGACCTGAAGAAAGCCTTGGCGCTGCAGCTGAAAACTCTTCCTCCAAATATGGTGAACAAGATTTTGACTCTTGCCTCAGGAACGAAATCAGTTCAAGATAGAGCTGCAGAGCCAAGGGAAGTGATTAGAAATGCGATGCCTCCATTGAAGGCAGGGACCTGGACATCTTGTCCTCTCCGCGCCCCTCGCCCCGCCCCTTTCTGAAGGCGGTGTGTCCAACGACTCTCCGCCAGTGACTTCATATGATATGTCCCCACACACTTCTTCGCATGGAATTTCTCAAAAAGACAGTTCCGGTTATATGTATAATCCCACGCTCTGTTGTCCACACGCACAACCAGGACGCGACGCGTCGGCTCGCACCGAGCATCTCTTTCACAGCGGTCGCCTCCTCACGCCTCCCAGCGCCTCTTTTTAAAGGGCATGCAACTAGAAAAATGCGCAAAAAACCTCTGAAGATTCTATAGATGTCAGAGTCCTTCAAATCTCAACCAATCAGTTGAAATGCCAAAACACAACAACCCAGGAGAATCGAACCTCCCCCTCCCTCACAAGAAGCAACGTCACCAATCACTGCGCTCCGAGCCGCTTGCTGGCAGTGACATCGCGGGCGTGCAAAAGACTCCAGAACTCGTGGGGCGCCGATTCCATTGTCACTTCAAGGACCTCCTACTCCTTGGTTTTAAGGACTTGGCAAAAAAGAAATACATTTTTATACTAGTTGAGGGGTGGGGATTCTTCTTGTATGATTCGCTCTTCCCGTTCGGACATACGCTTCAAACCCTCCCCTTATAAGTGTAGGGGACATGAAGGTACTACGTTGGAGTGCAGGCATCGTACGAATGGATCGCTTCCGTGAGGATGACATGGGGCAACGTTTTGTTTTGCTCTCACTCAACTAAAGACGCCCAAGAACCGTCTAAGATGGCACGGCCACATTCTGCGTGCTAGCGAACACTACGTTGTGAAGAAGGAAGTGCTGCTGGAACTTCAATGTAGTAGAGGTCGTGGAAGACCTAGGACACATTGGATCGACACGTTACACAACGATCTGAAGGCAGCCGTTCTCCTCCTCAATCAAACAGCTGAGAGAAATAGCTGGCGAGCACAATCCAGGCAAATAGACGCTGCCTCGATGTAGGGCAAACGGTCAAGGTTAAAAAAGTGAGTTAGCAAGATGTTCACTACAGTGAGGTTGTGCGAGTTCGCATACTAAAGAATACGCTCACCGTTCGAGCCCATATTCAAAGCTAAAACGGGGGCCAAAACATATTGGGGCAACCAGTCTGCGGAAAATACGCAGAAAGAAGGTGATAGAGTCATACCTTAGCGGTTGCAACTGTCTTCATCAATCGATCACTTAAGCGCTTAACGTTACCGATCGATTTACGAAAACGCTCGGAGACGATTACGCGAACACGGCTATGCTGGAACTGTCGCAAGTAATGGCCTTAACATCCCGGTTCATTTCTCTCCACTTGCAAGAGGAGCGCCTCGTTTCATCTACCGCACATAGGTCTATTCGTTTTCGTTCCAGCGTTTCTACCAACTCGCACGAGCGGCCCTTAGCATACCCACATTCAACGTTACCGCGCGGGCCCTGCGTACGCTACGACTTTCGGACTACCCCCCCCCCCCCCCCCCCTCCCCTCCTCCCGATGCCGTCCTCGGATCCTCGCATATTTCTCACACTCCCCGGATTCAGCGAGTATTCGTAGGCTGATGGGGACGCCGTAGCACTATCTCAAAAACATGAAAATTCATGCGCTGTATGATGTAATATGTTGTGTAGGCGCATGATAGTGCATTGGGAAGAGGCGTCGGCTGTCGCGTGCACCCGATACGAGGTTCCTGTTTCAAATTTCCCGCGTAGGCTGACCAAGCCTTCCATCCCTCTGGGGTCGATGGGTTGGTACTGTCTGGGAAGGATTTTTGTGATTCAGTTGTAAGCATCGAGCTAAGTAGCGACTCTATCACTTTTTCTCTGCGTATACTCCGCAGGCAGGCAGTTCCGATCAAGCCAAGAATGAGTTCTGAAGCCTGCTTGTTGAGAAAGCAGTGTCGAGAGACGCCATCATTGTTGCTTGTGACTTTAGTGGCCACGTGGGCGCTACGAAAAACGGATACTGCTGTCATGATAGAATCGGTTATGGGCTGGATAACGCAGATGCTCAGCTTATTCTTGAGTATGGATAGCTGTGGGAAAGAAGAATGCGTCTACAAGATGGGCCTTAAGTTCGATGTTTTTGGAAGGTGGACACACATGGTAGCAGTTATCATATGCTTTGCTGTGGCGTTTGCCAACGGAAAGGGGTTGTAGGTAAAGCATTTCATTCCAATATGAGATAGCTCAAAGTTGGCTGGTGTCCACCCTAACCTTGCGCTGGATCGGGAAAGGTGGCGTCATAGCGCCAGAATAGAGGACCACGCTACGGGGGGAGAGGACAGATACTGAAGAAGAAGAAGAAGAAGAAGAAGAGTGAATCCATGAAGGATGGAGTAATTCGAAAACAGATGCCAGATCAGTGCTCAGTACCCATGTAAAGGAGCTGGGCACATCAGCATCGTTGACGCAGCTCCAATGATGTAAGATAGGACAGAGACGCTGAGTGCGTGTCCTGCGTCAGTGGTCGCGACGCGCTTTTGTATCTTCGCTTCACATTTGGCGCCCTGCGTCAACGCTGGCTTCAGCAGATTGACGGAAGACTGAGCTCATTCCGTGAAGCTGCCTTCGTCGAGCGTCGCTCCGCCCCGTTTTTTACGCGCAAAAACCGATGTCGAGTGTGCTTAGCCCTTAACCCTAATTGCCCATTGCTTCATTGCCGCTGCCGCCGATTGGTCGTCGGTAGAGTTCTGTTTACACACTAGTCCATCGCGGCAAGGATCGAGAATGGAAACAGACATGTCCTTTAAACTCCGCGAGTGATGCCGATCAGCTGGTTATTTTTCTGCACTATGAACTGCACTGGCGACGAGTCCTCTCCTTCAAATCCTTTGAAGTGAAAGCCGATGTGCAACATTGTCACTGTGGGATGAAGTTCAACGCTTGAAAATCACTTGCTGCACAGCGTTACGTCAGTGAGCAAGATTGTAACGAGATTCGTTCGAATTTGAAGATGGTGTCTATAAAGAGAGACATTTATTCTCCCATCCAAATCCAGCTCTTGAAATGATGCATATTCAGTTCAACGATGTCTAGGAAACCAATAAGTTTCTTATCCCACACTCACGCTCAACGGAACGAGCACCTTCAATTCCTGTAGCTGTGTGCATATAGTTGGTCATCAATTGCCAAGAATCTAGTGTAGGAGCTGTGAGAAAAAAAAAACTGTCGTTTGAGGGGCGGACAAGAGCGTCCAAGATGTCACGAAGGAAAGCGTAGGCATTTGCTTTCATGCCCACATAGTGAAATATAGCGTGCATTCGCTAGAGCGTGGGCCTCAGAGATTATGGTCCTTCAAGAACAAGATTAAAGCGATGATCGCACCATCAAGAACACAGTGTAATTGACTCACTGTGACTCACCATCTTCATCCATGTGTTGCGAAATGAAAAACAGTCTTAGCCGCACAATTGATGTCGATACGGGCGATGATGGATGATACTCATCGGAGCACGTTGTTTCTCGAAGAGTGTAGCGGCTGTGGATCCCCACTGTATATAAGGGTGCGATGCGTATTGACCGCGATCAACTTTCGGTGAATCTCGGCGTTGTATTAGGTCGCTGCATGTGAAATGGCTGAATTTGACTGAAACCATTGACAGGTAATAACTTTGCTTGGAAGCAATTTTATTAATCGAAGTGAGCACCACTACAATTAAAACACTTCCCAAAGCGAAAATCGCTTAGACATTCCATCTCTATAAAAATCGGAACTGTAAGAATTCACAAAACATAAGAAGCCATTTTCGACGTCATCTTGCTTGCTGATTTCTTTACCCTTCGAATGACGATCTAAATGGTTGAAAAAATGAAAAACGGTAGGGGACAGATCTGGTGAGTATGCAGGGTGTGGCAATGTTTCGTATCCCAATTCACCCAGTTTCTGGACAACAATTTTTGAAACGTGTGGACACGCATTGTCATGCAGTAGGATTGGGCATTTTCGATTGACCAAAGCCGGCTGTTTTTCAGTCAACTTCTGGTGCATCGTATCAATTTCGGCACAGTACTTCTCCGCCGTGATTGCCTCTCCAGTATTAAAGAACTCGTAATGGACTATACCAGCCATTGTACACCATACGGTCACCATGGTCTTCTTTGGATGGAGAGGGGGTTCGGCATCTCCTTGGGCCTCTCATTCTTGTCCAGCCGTTCTGCAGAGCGATGGCGATTGTCGTAAAGGATCCATTTTTCACCGCATGTCACTCACTATCTTGTCCAGAAAAGGCTCCCCTGCTAGGGAAGGGTTTCGTTCTCCCATGGAACTTCAAGTTGAGACTAGGATCATTAGAAAGAGCTCGGAATGCTGATTACGAATGTGGGCATCAAAATTGCAAAATGAAACTCCTGAGCGAGTTATGCTCTGACGAGGTTGGGTGGCCTGACCACAGGCTTGCCGGCAAAGGACCTGGCGCGAGAGCGACGAGTCATAGGGACTCCGTAAGAATGGGCCTCCAGCTGCGGCGGCGGAGGTAGTGCTCCCGTTCGTCATTTGTGAGGTCGTTGGATCGGTTCCCATCACTGCCCAATATTTTTGCACATGATTTGTCTTCGAAATGACCTTTTATTCTGAATTATGACATGTGTTTGACTAAACAGCCGGGAAAACTATCATACTCATATGTAAAAATGCTTGATGGCAAACTGCTATGGTGACATTTTTATTCACTATTTTGCACGAATAGAATCCAAATCTTATATTGAACAACTGGAGGTGTTTCTAACAACATTGGCATTCGTGGAACAGAGCAAAATGTGTGAAGCAGACATGTTGCTCACACAAAGAGTCAATTGTAGCAAGATCAAACATAATTCACCAAGAGTGACAAACACACCTGGGTGATCATCAATGTAACCTGCCTTATGCCATGAGTATTTCGAAAAGTTTGAAAACCTATGGGCACAAAACATACGGTAAATCTGGAATAGAACCTTCAGTAAGTTGTCTCTCTAGGTCATATTGAACTTCACGCTATTTAACGTGGCAAACGACCTCACCCTTTTCATAACCTTTACATCTGGCCGAAGAAAAAGACGTGTAGAGGTGTCATCAATGTTACTGTAGCATTTTTTTTTTGACTTCAGATATTTTAAAAAACGTGTATATAGTTTCCCTGGCTATGTAATCAAACACGTGTCATAATTTAGAATAAAAGGTCATTTCGAAAACAAATCATGATGTGCAAAGAAATGGGCAGCAATGGGGACGAGCGGGAGCACCACTTCTGCTCCACCGGCGGCCCATTCTTACGGAGCCCATATGAGCCCGTTTATATTTCGACGCCGAGCGACGCGACGCCACGCATTGTGGTCACATTGATCGGGCGACGCAATCGATCAATTTGGCCATTATACATGCCGTCGCGCCGCTCGGCGTCGGAAGTATAAACGGGGCCTATGACTCACCGCTCTCGCGCAAGCTCTTTCGCACGGCCATCCTCAGGCCGTGCGAAAGGTTACCCAATTTCGGCAGGTCATAATTCGCTCAGGAGTTTCATTTTGTAAAATCTTGACACCCATATTCGTAATCAACTTTCCAAGCTCTTTCTAACGATTCTGGTCTCAACTTGAAGTTCTATGGGAGGTCGAAATCAATTCCTAGTTAAATTGAGCAGCCTTAACGAAACACAGATGTCACAGCGCTTTAGAACCTGTGCGGCAGTCAGTTCGTGCGGGAATCCATTCATCCAATTTTTTTGTACTTTTCCGATCGCATTTAAGTGGCGACTGATAGTGCTGCCGTGCTAGCTCTCTCACAGTTTGACGCGGATCCGCTTCCACCATGACTTTGAGTTAGTAGTCGTTAAGGAATGAAGGCATCCCACTTCAGTCTTCATCCTCGAAACTTTCACCTCCAGATCGATGCTTTTCGAAAAGTGGCGAATTGCGTGTTCCTTAGTGAATTCCTCCTCAATTGCAGCGTTGATGTTACGAGCTGTGGTCTCGGCGTTGTATCCACTTTCCCATTCATATAAGTAAATCTTCCGAATATTACGTTGTCTCCTACTGTAAAAACGACGTTAAAAACTAGGCAAGAGGCAATTATGTCACAAAAGCTATAAATACTAAGAAAGCGAAGATTCTTTGTTTCCAGAAACTATGTACAATGCCTGAAGGGAACATTTGTTGCCGCGAAAGATGTACCAGAAAACTTAGCAAAATTGGCCATTTCATATGCAACGACCTAATATAAGGTATTGTTACTTTGTTGTGAATAAAGCCAAGTCCAAGATGTCGACTTATTTATTAGGCTAACGTTTCGGCCGTTTCGCCTTCGTCAGAGCCTGAGAAGCCAAATTTAAGTGCTAACCATCCCTTCCAGAGAACTGTTTCATTTCACGGTGCTAAGCCAAACAGGAAGTAAACCATTTTGAGATACCGTGAACCTAGGAGACATTAACGATGTGCACCTGATGGAATCGATCTACTTGTAGGCCGCCTCCTCGTTGTGCATGCAGCGATTAATCTGATGGTCTGATGAGGGTCTTCTTGACGTGAAGACGTTGAGGTCAGAGTATACGGAATTCAAGTGAAGTGACTTCAATCAACACAAATAATCCTGCCACGCGGAATATAGATAGATGGATAGATAGACTGCGACCACACGCGTTGAAAATCACCTCAAAGTTGGGTAATTATATCTTTACTCTTGATATACATAAAATACGCACGCGACTAGCGATCTAAAGCATCGACGATGAAGCAATGTAACGATATACGATAATAAAGCTGGATAAATGGGAAATAGCTACGTGAAACACAATAAGAAACTAACATGACAATATGAGTAGCACCAAGCTATATGAGAACCTGAAACAGTATAAGTGAAACAGTAAAAGACAAAACACTAAGGATATGGCAAAACTAACCCATATGAAGACATGGCAAGGCGATAAACAAGTTAAACACAACATATATGCATAGAGAGTAACATACCAACAGAATATATGAAGGATAATGAGGCACGATAACAACACGGTAACCGGTTACAGCATTTCAACACAAATAAACACACAAAAGTACATAAGAACAATGAAAACAACAAATAATGAACATACTAAGGCCCATAAAGGGTACGCGCAAGAAGGAAACTAAGAAAAAGAATCCTCCTTAGACCGAAACTAGGAGGCAAGGCAAACACGCGGGGCATGAGAAAACTCCATCCAGAAGTCAACCAGAAGCTCCCCGGACCGCCATGACGCAAACCGAGACACGCAACTACAAATCGCGATTGAGTCATCACCATGAAAGTCAGGCGGGGAGAGAGAGCACGCGAGGAGGAGAGGGCCCAGAGTGTTTTCCCGCGGTCAATTGGGGCGCCGAATCTTGTGGGACGACTTGTCATCATCAAGGAAGGGAGCCATCTCATTGGTGATGGCAACGCATTCCTCCGTTCCGTTGATTTTCGGTTTTTTGCTGTGATCCAAAAGGCTTCCAACGTTTTGCGCGCTATTATCTTGGTGGAGACTTCGAACTTTTCGCCGATATGAACCTCCACTTTGTGAGCTCCGAGCAGGGTAGCAACATCCGACCTCAATCCACTAAGGTGTTCTTTGACATTTAAACAGTGAGATCGCCCTGTTCCTCCTACGTACTCCGCTCACACACCCCCACATGTGATTAGGTAGATTGCTTCACAGGCCATGCAGTCTCGTTCGCGTCCATCTGGGCAGACTTAACAGTTCGCTGTTACGCAAACATGGACATACGTACCGTTGCGTACAGGCTGCTGTTTCAGATTAGGTGACTAACGATAAGTCGTCCAGGTTATACATGCGCAAAGGCTGCTCTCACCAATGCGCTCAATGCATCGGAAATGTACGGAAGAAAGAATGGAATTTTGTCTCCATGTTGGCTCACAGCATCGCTCTGCCTTCTACTGGAAGATCTCTGTATGGGTGCTGCTCCGGCAAAATAGCAGTTGGACTGCGCTACATATCTGACAAGCCAGGTGCAGCGAGTCGGATCTGGTTTGACTGGTGGAAGAAGCCATTGCAGCAGTTCTGAACATGTTTCTAGTCAGTGCCTGCTTATTTTTCATAGGATGGGGAATCGGAAATTGCCCAGGACATTCTTACTGGTGGGTTTGCGATACGGTAACCTGCCCCCCCCCCCGCCCCCATGGTTTGTCCTTTGTTAAATGAATGGTAGCCGCCTGCTCACTAAACAAGTCGAAGCAGGTGCCCATCTTTCGTTGAATGAAGCATACGTTGAAACAGTCATCGACGTAGCGGTAGTAAAGTAAAGACATTGGCATCCCAAGCTCTGACGAAGGCGAAACGGCCGAAACGTTAGCCGGATAAAGCAATAAAAGTAATATCTTGGACTTGGCTATGTCCAGTGCAGAGCAATAGTGCGATGCTTCCCAACTCCGTTTTTCTGCCGCTAGCTGCCCACAAGAATCGAGTGTGCGTGAGCGGCGCGCCGCCATTTCAAGGCCCCGTCCGAGTTTTGCCGATTGTTCGCCACAAAAGTGCGGAGACCCTCATGTGTTACTGCACAGATTACGCTTTCTCTCTGCATCTGGGGAAGACAGTCCATCTTATCAAGATTAGAGTTATGTTTGCGAGGAGAAACAAATCTGCCAGGATGATTATCAACGCACTCAGCCTCATTCTTTTGGCGTATCAAAACGTTTGAACATCTACGGTCATAAGAACTTTGGAAGCCATGCTGTCCTTCATGATTCTCGAGGTGTAGAGTGCGTTGTCGATTCGTTGTACGTAGTCAGGAGTATGCGACTGTGAAGGGTGAGCGCTCAAGATTAGTGATTTCACCCGTTTTGTGTATGGGAGTTACTTGTGGTGCTGATCAAGGATCCGACATACGTATTTCGAATTTCAGCCGATTGCGGTAGGTTACGGTAAGCATGGGTGAGTTAGGGTGATGAAATCAGTATCAGTGGTTTTGTCCAAAGTATACCTAATAGCAACCTAATACTTCTATACTAACAGAAGGTGGAGATTTTTTCCTATATGATTCCCTTTCCCTGTTCAGCCATATTTCAGACATTTTCCTTGGCAGTAGCCGTTTTGCTCGAGGACGATCAGTCGCCCCCGTAGCCATCATTTTTTCAATAATTCGTTCATTTGAATGTTGCGTTCGATCAAACAGCGCCGGTGGTGTAATGGCGTCGAACTTCTCGCTCAGTCAGCAGGGGGTACGGGTTCGAATCCCATATGGCGCTAGAGTTTTGATCACAACGAAACATTGTTATGGGAGCTTACAATCTCGATACCAGCCACTTGAGGCTTGAAGAAGATGAATCGAATCTTTTCAATCATTGTTTTTTTTCCCATTGTTGCAGGTTTTCGATTTCCACCATTTTGCTTCGAGTACCAATCCGTTCTTTAAAACAATGCGCGGACCAGGGGTGCACACAAAATTATGTGCGTTAAATTTTTTTAAACGAAATTTTTTTAACGGAAAATTTTCGTTAAATTTCCGGTAAATCGTTAAATTTCGTTAAAAAATTCATTTAATTGCAAACCACTATTTCATATAGAAAAAATCAAGGAGAACACTATAGTATCAATTTCAAGAGGTCAACAGCTAAAGTTCAAGGAATGATGTGTAGCGCTATAATGTGAAATAAGCAATTCAATATCAAAAAACATAAACAAACCGTAAGAGGCAAATTAATTACAGGGAGTGGAATAAGAGCGGATAGGAACTGTCACTCAAGATGATCATCGAAAAGGCATTTTAAAATGAGCAATCAGGCCAAACCCGGAGTTCCCCCTTTCCTAGTACTTTGCGAAACCGTTTTGTGTAACTGTACTATGAGCATATACAATCTCGATATGGGCGTCAGCAAATTAAATGCAGAAAAATTTTATAAAAATACAACTAAAAGTTTATCAGTGGAACGTTAACACTTTGTCGAACGCAGGATTTTCGAGTGCCTGATGTTTGAGACCAATCGATTTTTTTGCAACTTCGGGACCGTGGCACAACATCGTGTCACACGGTCCTGGACTGCCGAAAAGGTGTGACACGTCGTCAACGTATTAAGTTCAGGAAAAGTAGCTTTCCTAATTTTTGTTAATAGCGTTTTTCTTGAATCTTTTAAAATACTTCTAGCGGCGGAAAACATTTCCTCCGCCTCCACTGTTTCAAGGGCCAGATTCATCAACGACTTAAAGCAAATTAGCAGAGAAAATGCAGCCGAAATCTCTGATAGTGCGGCGAAATGTTTCACCATGTCGCTTGATAAGCCACACTATTAGGGATTTTGGCTGTATGTTATCTGTTAAATTGTTGTAAGTCGTTGATGAATCCGGCTCCAGGTGGCGAGCAAAAGTATTCTAGGATAAGCAGCGCCAGGTGAGGATACGCATATCATACGAGAAGGTTAGACCATTATCTTTGTGTCGTTCACGTGCTTGGGGTCGGCGAAGAAATTTCTACCTCCAAAATGCATTAAATGATAAGGTTAAAGGACGGGATTAGTCAATCCCTTTTGGGGTGCGCCACGAATTCTACTTCTATGGTATATCGTGGAGGCGATTTCAGTGTGTATTTGCCTACAATGACTTGCTGTGGCCAGTCGATGAAGAAATCAAGGTTCTATCCTTCCCATACAAGTCTGTTACCAATTATCCGACCCCAAAGGGATGGAAGGCTTTGTTGGCCTGGGCGGGAAATCCGAACCAGAAACCTGGTATCGGGTGCACAGGGCAGCCGACACATCCTCCGACTGCGCTACATTCGTCCTCAAAATACTTTTAAAAAATTTCCAAAAAATTTATAGAAAATTCATGAAGGCATCAAAATATTCCTGCTGATTTCAATGGTTTTTTTTTCAGGAAGAGTCCAATCGGGAGGATGAGACCTGAAATATTAGTGAAGTGAAAGTGAATATTACTAAGGGTAAATGTGATGAACTCACTGAGAAAAAAGTCCGTTAAAAATTCCGTTGAATTTCTAAAAAAATTCCGTTAAGTCGTTAAGTCAGATTTTAACGAAAAATGCCGTTAATTCGTTAAATTCGTTAAACCGTTAACCGTTAGATGAGCACCCCTGGTGCGGACTAGTGCTAATCAGAATAAATATACAAGAAATGTACAAAAGAATAAATTTCAATGTAGGATTCTCAACTGGACTCCCTCCTGCTCATTTCATCCCATCATTCGGTGATGCCATACAGCCAAGAATCGCCTCGTCTGGGTTCGCATGCATTCCGAAGAGCACCACCCTTGGAGCTATTACCGAGATAGGAAAGGCTGCTGGACTTCCAAGCTCGATACCCTCTGGTACTGTACAGCATCAGCAGCCTTTTTCCAGTTCCTATGGTGAGTTCCGCGGCTTGAACATTCGTATTTTCATATTTTATTAGGATAAGTATAACATGAAGACTCTAAAAACTGCACTGAGCCAAGTGTGTTTTGTCCCCTGGCTGGTTACTAATTTTTATGCTTTGACATTTTCGTGTCAGTGTATTAGATTACAGTCCGTATCACAATTATGGATCCACCCCAGAATTGGGAAACTGTCACATCTGTCGTGTAAAAAAACATGGTACGCATATTGTGAGGAAATTAAGACTCCTAGTATTTGTTTTTTATAAAAGACATCGAACAAAAAAACTCCACGAACGCCATCAGGTATGTTTCATGTGAAGAGCCCCTAAGGCATCAAATTGTTTTGTCCGGTTTGAAGACGAATTGAGTATGGAAGCGTTTAGACCAGTAACAGTTAGCTATTTCATACCAGATAAGCTACTTCGCATTGGGTAGCAGTGGAGTCTGGCATAAGAAATGATCCTATATTACTATGTTATTTGTTTATTTATTTATTTATTTATTTATACGCCCATGGAGGGCACCCTAAATTTAAGTGATCCATGGCTCAACAAGAAGAGAAAGAACGCAAGGGACAAAACGAAGGGAAACGATTGAACTAGTTAGAACAAACGAACCGACCAAACAAAATAAACAATTGCAATCATGGAATGTTAAGATAATGCTATAAAGAAACATTTTTTAAGAGACATTTTTTATAAAAGAGAAGCGTTCATTTTTTTTAAAGAGGCATTTTTTATAAAAGACATTGAACAAAAAAATCCACGAGCGCCGTCAGGTATGTTTCACGTGAAGAGCCCCTAAGGCATCAAATTGTTTTGTCCGGTTTGAAGACGAATTGAGTATGGAAGCGTTTAGACCAGTAACAGTTAGCTATTTCATACCAGATAATCTACTCCGCATTGGGTAGCAGTGGAGTCTGGCATAAGAAATCGTCCTATCTACACTATACACTACATAATTGAGTTAGCGGTCGATGACGTATGAGTGCTCTAACCTAAGGCCTGAGTTATACTCCCGCGGGAGCATCCGCGGAAAGGCGGGAATCGCGCCGAGACTCCTCACCTGGCCAATCGCCGCGCACCATTGGTCCGCGGACGTTCCGCGGATGCTCCCGCGGGAGTATAACAGAGGCCTAAGTGTGATATCATCCACAGCGGGGACGGTCGAATGATCTAACCTAAGGGAGATACGCCGCATCATTCATAGCGATGGCGGTCAAGTGATCTAATCTAAGCGAGATACGCCTCTTCATCCACAGCGATAGCGGTCGAGTGATCTAACTGGAGTGAGGCACGCCTCATCATCTACAGCGCGGGCACAATTTGCTATTGAACTTGGGATGTTGCTGCACCACGAGAAGCGTAGCCCTTTACTGCTTAACAGAACAGCACCTACGCGCGTTTCTGAGCGTCCAGATTGAGAAGCCGACGTCGTGCCATTAGCATGAGAAGACCACTAAAGGAGTAAGAGTAGAAGGGGATTTCGAGGGTGGAGAACCGACAGCGATCTGGAGGGAGCGACCTGGAGGGGAGATGAGGGGGGGGGGTCGATAGGGGAACAATGAAGCAGGCGGGAGGTGGCACCAAGAAGGGTTTAGACAATGAGGAGGGACCAGTAGGGAGTTACCAATCAGGGGGGGGGGGGGAGGCAGTAAGCAGGATTAGCAAGGGGATCCATTACCAGTAAGAGATACCGGATTTAGAGGATGTGACACCGAGGTCCGCAATGGGCGTTCGCCCGTCCTCGTCATGTCGTTAGTGTGGGAGGGCCACTTAATTGGGTAGGGTAGTAAGAAGGATCGCGAGGGAGGGGAGGAATCTACCTGGAAGAAGGAACCTGGGGCGAGACCAGGATGGGGAACCAACAAAAAGGGAGCCATGTAAGGGAATTCATGCGGATAACAAGGAATCTGCCATATGCATAGTCTCTTCATGCTTGACACAGCGACGACTGTGCGCGCTTTTGAGCTTTTGGATTCGGAAGAGGGGTCTTCTGAGCTTTTGGATCCAGAAGACGGACTCCCTACGTTGCGCAACAAGCGTCCTGATTCTGAATACGTGTCACCGACGTCTGCCGGGGTGATGGAGAAGGCAGTACGGAGACCTCTAGGGTGGAGCAGGAGAGCGATCAAGAAAGAAAGGAACAACCTGGAGGAGGGGCCAGGACGGGGAAACCCGCAAGAAGATACCAGTAGGGTGTCAACAGTGGAAACGAAAAAGTGGGTCATGAGTTGGGACCAGGAAGATGGGGGACTAAAGAGGGGGAGGGAAGACCAGTAAAGGCGGACCAGTAATTAGATCCAGTAAGAAGAAACGAGTAAGGGAAAAGCTGCCCTCGGAAGAAATGTCAACGATATCTGGAAACGTTAGCTGTTGAGCATGAGAACGGGTGCGGAGGAGCAACATGAAGGACAGAAGTACTGCGCAGCACAAACCAGTAACGTTAATGGCCGTAAAATTGTTGCCAGGCCTTGCCAAGCGGTACACAACACCAGACACCAGCCCAAGCGGTTTATTCGACCACCAGAATCTCAAACTTGGGTAATTAAACCAATATAGGTTAAATTCAATACATCAATCGAACCGAGAAGTGAACAATATCATATGAGCAATCGGCCAATAAAAATAGAGAAGACTGTACTCCCTAAGACTATTTCTAAAAGAATTCTAAGAAGCTTTTCCCTTTCTCAATCTCTAAATTTGACGACCCTTAATCTTTTAGCTTGATACGAGAAAGTCTTTGTGTCGTTCTTTTTTCCTAGGCGCACTACTTCAGAATATAGTTCCAAAAGGGGTTTCTCACCTAAGGTTGAACTACTCTGCGCAATATCACCCTTGAGCCTAAGCGCATAGAACGACCCAAAGACAGAGTTAAATCAGCGCAGTCCGGCGCAAGAGAAAATAAGAAACTGAAGAAATCGTTTCTGTCTTTCCTCAAGCCTTATATTCTGTTATGCAAATGTTTTCTAAGATGCGCGGAGCGATATTCGCGCTGGCTGAGCCGAGGAATCCAATGTTTTGGGATAATAGCGCGCAACATTCGCTGATACACATTCTTGCTAATTTTCTCAGCCTGCTGACTAAGCCAGCGCGTTCTCCGTTTATCGCTCTACCGCGCATACTTCGCCGCCCGAAAAATGACATGAGGGACACATGGAATTATGCGGGGCCTGGGAAAAGAGCCAAATCACGATTAAGGGCGTGCAGCCTTGACATGCAGTTCCATCGAGCTTCCTTTGCGTTCTGTAGCTGGTTTCTTATCATGTCGCTAAATTCCGGTAGACGACACAGCGCGGAGTGATGTCCCACATCACGACAATGGTAGCAGATGGTATGGTACTTTTTGCACAGCAGTCCTCTTCCACACAATTTCTCCAAACAGCAATTACACAGGCCCTTCTCCGCGACGACCCGTCGACGTTCTTCCGCCCCCGTACTTCCGGGCACGAGTCGGAATAATGAGTTCCTCTGGCCTCGCAGAATGCGCTCTTCATGAAGCGTTCCTCAACGCGATGGATTCTCCCTTGGTGGAATCGCCTTGGCGGGCATGTTCGTTCATTTTCCAGCTGACTTATGATGTCGTCAAAATTGCGAATGGCCTGCTGAACGTTGCGAATTTCTTCCTCGATACGTCTACGCGCTTCGTCATCATCGGCACGGTTGACTTCAGGGTTCTGGTGCTCATCCTGCATCTGCTCGTCATTTTGGCGCTCCTCCTGCATTTGTGCATCCTGTTGGACTTCATTTGCTACGTCGCCAGCGTTCTCGCGCGCATCAAGGTCCTCTTCCTCAACATGTGGATCGACCTCGACCCCGTCTTCGGCGTCATCGTCTGCAGCATTGTTACCTGCGGCATCGTCTATCTGAAGCTCCTCCATAAATTCAGCATTCTGTGCGATGACGTCGCCCTCCCCGGCAGCGGCAACGCGGACGACGAGGGGTTGGCGTACGTCCTTAAGTTCAGAAAGCGAGTCCTGCAGCTCTATGCGCATGTACTGAAGCGTTGAACGGATGCCTCCCAGAGTCTGCAACTGGTCGCTAACTACTGCTTCTATATCTTGGTGGTTCATAAGAAGCGGGCTTAGATTTCCTGCCTCCTACTCATCATTGATGACCAAAACTGATGCGACATGATTTTTCGAGCTATGAGAAGCACAGGTAGTGAGAAAAATGTTCGCAACTGTGAGCGGCAGTACAAGAATTGAAGGCGTGAGCGATCAACTTGTAGGTCAAGCAACTCGACATCATGAATTTCAAGAGAGTGGTCATTTTGCAACGAACGGAGATGACGAAGACGTTCTTCCAATCGTGTTGTCTCTAACGTGCAATGGTAGTTGTCCCAGCAAAGTGTTACGATGCGGTCGTAGAGTTGCTCTGGATTCGGCAACGGCGGTATGGCATCTTGAATCTCTCGCAGTTGTCGTCGAAGGTCTCGAAGTTGTTCGCGAAGCTCACGGGTGTCCATTCTCTGAAAAATTTAAGTAAGGATTCGAAATGACCTTTTTTCTTTCAGCGCACCTAGTGCGTTTCTTCTCTTCGACAGCGCATGTCTATCGATTTCTGGCTTGAACTACTGAGCGAATGTCAAGTTTATGAGTCATCACTACTAGAGCGTCAGCGTATTGATTTCTTGGCTCTATCTATTGTTTACTATCGGAAATGGCAGCATACTGATCCGACGGCGAATTAGTGATGATTAAGCAAGCTTCTGCGCTCTTTTCTGCCGTGAGTATCGATCTTTGAGAAGGCGTAAGATCAAGATAGTCGTGCGCAAAGGCCAACAGCAAGTTGCCCTTATAATTCGAAAGATTAGCCAGAGAAAGCGCAAACCATAAGCATTGATGAGAATATATGAAAAAATGAGGGAAATCACTAATATGGCTAACACAATGAGGAGAGTTTTGTACCAAGTAAACAAAACGTCCGCAATGTGACCTAGGTCGGGCCACTGAAATTCTTCGAAAGAACTGCTCTTGCCATCAATCCTGGATAATACACGAGGGTGAATAGAGTTTATATATTTCAAAACTCCACTTAGATGAAAGTGGAATTTCTCCTCTCCACAGGAAATGGCGCATTTCAGAAGTTGGCGAGCTGAATCAAAATGAAAGTGCAGTGTTGATTTCGGACTGCTTGGTCCACATGGCACTACAAAGGTATTATCAGCGCAAAGTATCTCCCCAAAGGTTTCTAATTCTGATTTACAACGAACGTTTGAGAAGGCTCCCTTTGCGCAATGATAGCAACCCTGCAATGAGGTATTTTCTATGGTGCACTTCTGATTTTGAACGTCTGCGATCGCCATATCCAGTGTTTTATTAAACGTTACGAATATCTCTGACGAGACGAGATGAGGTATTTTGACTGTCAACGGCGCTCCAATACGTTTTTCTATCTCCCAAGACGCAGTCTTCAGGGGTAGCTTTAGGTGAATTCTATCGAATTCTTCCTCTACATTCGAAGAAGAGCAATGATATACCACTTTGGACTCTGCAGCGTTGCATTTGCAATCGTCTGAAAACGTGCAATTCGTAGTCACTGCTTCCGTCCAACCAAGAGTTGCAATGAAGAGCTGGTGATATTATGCCTGTCCATATACCTGTGTTGTTGCCGTCTGTGATGAACACATTATTTAACTTGGGAGTTGGAGGTAATGTGACCATGGTCATCGTCACTTGAAGCGAAGGGAGGTTGACCGCAATATTTGGAAGAGCCGAGATCACATAGCGCGTCCTGCTGTTCTGCGCCAAAATATCTTCAATGATGACTTCCAATTTGACTTGTTCAGTCCAGCGCATACATCGAAACACCTCATAAACCGTTGTGCTCAGAGGTTTAGCGTATACCCGATAAAATAGACAACCTGAGCTTAACTAGAAACAATCACACCCAAATCCGCCACAGGATTCCAAACAACCAGTGCGGCCAG
Organism: Heligmosomoides polygyrus polygyrus; assembly: GCA_947396885.1. NCBI lineage: Eukaryota > Metazoa > Nematoda > Chromadorea > Rhabditida > Heligmosomidae > Heligmosomoides > Heligmosomoides polygyrus. The sequence goes on from OX377206.1 coordinate 62,141,920, forward strand.
GGAATTGATTGCTTTGCTCCAGTTCAGGTATAAGACTGGTGCTATTGATGCCTGCGCATTTTCCTCCAGAACAAGATCCCATATGGGGACAGCGTTTACTGTCCAAATCTTCTAGAGTGGTGGAGCGCGTAAAAATAATGTTTCATGATCGCAATTGAGGTACAGTCCTTTCCAGCGAATCTTTAGATTCGCAACTAGAGTATTGTTTCTTACAAGGTGCAAACATGCTTCCCTTTGGAAAGTACTGAGCTTCAACACTTCAGATAGACTAACAGAACATTGTTCGCCTTTATCGCTGCGAGTGCAGATGGTTGCCTGATGTTCCAACACATTAACTTGTTGGCAACCTTGAACATTTTTGTAACTATATGAATGTAACATAAAAGCAACCGCTAATGCTGCCGTCAGTCTTGCACGACTAGCTCTTTTTCTGCAAAAACTGCGCAGCATCCTTAGGCTTCCTCTCCCAACGTAGCGCACTATGGGTAAGAATACCATGCGTACGCCATAAAACACGATGCGCAACGGTTTACCAACTATTATGGGCACGTACAAAAATACGTATACAAAAACGATTATTCCATATATGCTGAGTGCACCTACGAGGATTGCTCCAAAGGGCCAACATTCAGGATTAAGTATAACAGAAGCGCAAATCCAACAATCGACATTTGCGCAAAAGTCTAATCCTTGGCATACCATCTCCATTACAGTTAGCTGCCCTTTTGTGTGCCATTTGAGAGCGGCTTTAAAGTCGTGCAGTGTGACCTCGGGAGGGAATTTCACCAGGTGTGGATTAGACGTAATTTTTTGACCTTTACACACGTGCCCTGCACAGATTTCATATTCCTGATGTTGGGCTGCATGAACGAGAATCCCCTCATTGGTGCATGACATACTTGTAAATTCTGTGACGTTGCCTGATGCAAGCTGCAGCATGGAGATTACCATAATATGAAAAAGGAACCATTTGCGCGAATATTTCGGGTGTTTATAACATCTTGGAGTTGTCGCGAAGTTGACGTTGTTTTCGACGTTGTTGATAGGTCGACGGGGCCGCAGGTTATATCCGTGATCTTGTGTTTTCGGCTCTGGTGAAGTATCTGCGGAGTCATTTTTCGAAGTATTGCCGCTTTCGGAGCTTCTGTCTTCTGGCATTTCCAACGGAATAAGTAGGTTGACGGGACGGCGAATTTTTCGCTTGGTAGCGGTTAGTAGTTCGGCTTCTCGAACTGCGCCATCCGCTCCCTGTCGCGTAGCTATAATTCGAGCCATTTTCCACTCGTTTCGAGGGAGAACGGGGTCGCTGACGAGCACAATATCACCCACTGTATGAATATTGTTTCCGAGACGTCTATCTGGAATGAGTCGCTTATGCGTTTCTCGTAACGAAGTAAGGTACTGTTGTTGCCAGATATTCCAAAACTTTTCTGTGGTTTGACAGGAAGAATGAAATGCGTCTACTAATTGTTGTCGATACTGAAGCGCTTGAAAGTTTTCTACAGTATTATAGGTTGGATCATTTTCCTCCTCCTTCGCATCCTCAGAAAGACGTAAGGTTAGATAAATGTCTCGCTGCACAAAATCTATCGGTCTGATAGAATTCAGTTCTTCGTGAGTCGATCCCTGATAGGTAAGAGGTCGAGAATTGAGGCATGCTTCGATTTCCACTATAACTGTGTGGATATCCTCACATGTGCGTTGCGATGATCCTCGCAGAGCTTTGTACAGCGCATGTTTAACCGATTTTATGAGGCGCTCATAAAAGCCCCCTTGCCAAGACGCCTATGGGGTTATATAATTCCAAACGATATCCTTGTCCGTAACGTGGCGAAGGATGCTATCGGGAGATTTTCCACTAGGTATATTTCCACTCAGTAGGAAAGTTGACGCATTATCACAGGTAATCGACTCCGGGACTCCCTTTCTTGCGATGAATCTTCTGAGCGCATTAAGGAAGTCGCCGACTGCCATACTGCGCACAACTTCGAGATGAAAAAGCCGGGTCACGGTGCATGTAAATATGCATCCATATAACTTAACCTGGTTTCCTTCTTCGGAACAAGAAGGGAGATCAAAGAAATCCAACCCAGTGTGCTGGAATGGTCGTCAACGCATAACCCGTCGTTGTGGCAGGTCTGTAGTTTCAGGATAATGATATGGAAGGGCGTTAAATCGACGACATTTAACACAATGCGCTATTACCTTGCGAACCTGTTTGCGCAACTTTGGAATCCAGTATTGCTCGCGGACGGTGGATATTGTATGTTCTATACCTCGGTGGTAGTTGCCGTGAGCTTCCTGGATAATCAGTGACGAAAGCACCGTGTTAGGTGTAACAAAGATAGGATTCTTTGCGTCAAAGTGCAACGAGGAGTTTTCCAATCATCCTTTTGAGCGCCAAACCCCTTGCGCATCTTGATATAGTCGCAAAGTATTATCCAGTGACTTCTTATAGTCGTTATTCAGGTAAACCAATTGGTGGTTGCGTATAAGAGCTAGTCGAGCAGCCCGAACTTCTCGTCCACATAGACTTCCTAAACCGTCTGAAATATCGGCCAACTCCGGAATATGAATTGGTATTCTATTCTCCATATCACTGTTCCCTTTAGGAATAATCTTCTTAATGAAGCGAAGAATCAACGCTGTGATTCGTTTTGCGCGGGAGAATGAGCTATAGCGACTTAGAGGAAGAAGATTGTCGACATCGTCCCTTTTCTGGCATGTCGCATTAACGTTTACCAGCTGCTCGTGCATCTCCTCAGCGAAAGTGTCTTCCGCTAAAAAATAGGACACGGTAGGCCATTCTCTTACAGGTTTCTACAAGAACGATGGTCCTGTCCACCACATGTGTCCATCCATTTCTTCTTTTGTGAGTCCTCGAGTACCTGCGTCTGCTGGGTTTCTAGATGAGTTTACATATCCGAAAGTAACTTTGACTCTTTGGTCCACAAGCGCTTCAACTATCTTACGAATTTCGCGCAACCTGTTTTCAACGAAGACACTCAAGTTTTCCTTTCTAGGAGTCGAGAGCCAATTTAGGACTATTTGGGAGTCCGAGAGAAGATAAATGATCCAGGGGTAGTTGTATACTCGCGATTTTAGAGCTTCGTTTACGGAGTATGCCAAACGCGCAGCCATAGTCAGAGCATTAAGCTCTATTTTAGGTATTGTCGTTTTGGCTTTAACCGAAGGAAGCTTGCCTTTAGCCATAATTAAGGTAGAGTTACTACCTTCTTCAAGTGTGTATGCGCATGCGCAAATGGCAATCTCACTGGCATCAGCAAAATGCTAAGCTGTAAGATGTTTTATCTGCGCAACACCGGCGAGGAATAGTTTTTCGGAACCCCTGCATGTTCGCGACAATGGTTTTCCACCGCACGATAAAATCTGGAGTAAGCTTCGCATCCCACTGGAACTGATACTTCCATAAGTCTTGCTGAAACTTCTTCGCTTGAATGAGTAAGGGTACCAGCAAGCCTAGAGGGTCGTATACGGAAGCTATTTGATGCGCTACCGTCCGTTTGGTCACGGTGTCTGATGACGGAAGTGAGCAAGCGACGGTAATAGAGTCCAATTCGGCATTCCGTGGAATGCCTAATACCTTCTGTGTCATTGAAACAGCGCATGCTTCTTCCGACATTCTGTGTCGCAGACCTTTGTTATTTGAAAGGAACTCCCTCAAATTCATTCCCATCTCTCCGAAGATTTGCCGCGATTGGCAAGCCTTTTGTGACAGCTCCTCTTCGGAGTTTCCTGAGAGAATGAGATGATCGACATAAAGGTTGTCTCTAATTTCGTCTGAAAGCGCCTGACATTTCACTGCGCTTCGAAGATGGTGGTGAATGGTTGCACCTAAAAGATACGGAGAAACGTTGAGTCCAAACGTTACTCGGGTAAATCTATAAGTGATGATGTTTTCTTCATTTGGTGGCGCATTCACATCTTTAACCCAGAAAAATCGTGTTGCATCTCTATCAGCTTCATGAAGATGAACTTGGAGAAAGGTTTTTTCCACATCAGATGTTGCAACGAACTTGGGTATTCGGAAGCGCAACAATAGAGCATAGAGTTCTGGAAGAATGAGTGGCCCTTGATGTATTACATCATTCAATGAAGGGCAGTTTTTGAAGTGAGCAGAGGCATCGAATACTATTCGCAACTTCGTCGTTTGCTTGTGAGGAGTTAGCACTGGTTGACGAGGTATATAGTGCAGTACTGAGCCTTGAGGTGGCGGCGCATCCTCAATTTCTTCTATGATACCTTTTTCCTTTTGCGTTTCAAATGTCTTGTCATATTCAAGTAATAGTTCTGGAGTCTTTTGTAGCATCTGAACAACTGAGTGCAAGCGCTTTAGCGCAATTGCTTTGTTGCTCGGCAAAGAAGAGTGGTATTCCTTGAATGGGAATCTGACATAATATCCATCTCCGCGCCTTTGTACCGTGTTTTCGAAAGACTTAGTAACCTCTTTGTTTATTGCTTCTGCTTCTGCATTCTTGGTACCAGTGAACTCGCATATGCCCGCTGAGACTAAGGTCCAATATTTATCCCATCTCTCTAACTCATCGTCAACGTGAGTAAGAGTATTAATTGAGGCTACTGGCGCAGGATCAACGCCTGCCAATTGGTGTCTCTGCTTAAAAGCATCTCCTTGGCGCCCAGTAAGCAGGTATCCCAAACTGGAAGGCACAAGTTGGAATCCTGATGGCAACTTATAGCGCGGATATGGGACATCGAGTAATTCCCATAATTGGTCGCACCCCAAAAGAATCTGAGGTTTCGTTTCTTTTTCGTAATCCGCCTTTGATAATGAAATGTTGTGCTGCTTAATGAATGCCACATCCATGTCCGTAAGATGAGCAATAGTGCTGGCTGATGTAAGAACCGATGTGGTGTAGAGGCGCATTTCGTGCTTTTTTCCCTGCCTATCCCAAAGATCCACTTTGGCTACTCCACATATTGTATGCTTCGGTGTATGAGAACCAAATGAATAAATTCTCAGTTTCTTTTCTGTATCGCAGATAACTCCTAGTTCCTCTGCTAGGTTCTCGTTGATGAAGGACTGGTCTGCTCCAGTGTCCAATAATACATCAACGTGCTTCCATGTGTTGCGAATTGAGTCTCGCACGCGCGCAACTCCAGTTAGAAGTAAGACTTTGTTGGCCGTAGTGCGAACACCACAGCTTCCGCTACAGAAGACCTGATTGTCTTCTACCAAGGCTGGAAGGCTGTCCAAGTTGTGTTCGCAACGGGGAGCCTCTGACGTAGAAGCCTTATCCGTGATTGCTTCTACCGTATGTGCACGTGCTTCTGATCCTCTCTGTTGCCTTCTTTCTTCAATAGGCCTACTTCGCTGTGAGGAAGACGGCTTTGTTTGTCCAGCGCCTCGATTTCGGCTTAGGGATTGCTGCTGTTGGTAGGCCGGTTGCGTCTGCGAAATTCGAGCAGGACATAGGGTATGATGGTGCTTCATCCCTTTACAATTACGACATCCATCTCTTGTACACTCCTTGATGATGTGTCCAAGTGTTCCACAATTTAGGCACCTATTATTTTTAAGGAAAATCTTTTTCCGAGCCTCTATTGTCGAGTACTTTCGACATGCCACAGAAGTGTGGTCCGTGGCGTAGCAAAATATACAGCCGGAAGGTGTCCGCTCTTCTCTCAACGTAGGCCGTTTTGCAGAACTCATCTGCGTATCCACTGCTGGTGACCTTTTCACCATATCATTGATACGTTCCTCAGTAGCTATTAACTTCTCTAAATGTGACAAAATAGTTCGCATTTTCCAATCACTTTCCTGAGTAGTGGAGTCAATGTGGCTCTCCAGTATCTTTCGTTGAAAGTGTGTGGAAAATTTTGCCAAAATTTTCTGGACTAGAAAGGTGCCATCAAGGGACACCCCTCGCTCTTCTAGTTGCATTACTATTGGTGTGATCTATTCTATGAGATGACGCTGAGCGGCTAGTGTAGGTCTCTCTGCTCTAATATTTTCAAGGCGCGATTGCAAATTGGTTACAAGGCGTGATTCGTTGCCATATTTTGTGCGCAGAAGGTTAACCGCATGCTGATAGTTAGCTTCTGTAACTGTGAAGCGGCGCACGGCTTCACGCGCTTCCCCTTGCAGCGCACCTAACAGGTAGTTAAATTTTTGAAGCTGTGTTAGCGGTTGGTTGTGGACATTAGCTTCAAAAAGAGTCCAGAAATTCTCAAACTCCCATACCCTTCCCGAAAATGATGGAATAGGAAGAGCTGGAAGCTTGGGTCTTTCCACCTCAATACCCATAGTCTGGGGGTTCACCTGCGTATGGTTACGAACACTGACACGTTTAGCTTCTATTTGAATAGCTAGCCTTTGAGCAATATCTAGAGCCACGTGTGCCTTTTCAATATATTCACTTGCTTACGTTTCTTGTTCGCTGTCAAGTGAATCTATTAAGGAATCCAATGTGCCAGTAAACCGGGTCAAGCAATCGCTCACGAGTTGAGAAGTAGCGTTTAGTTCGAAAACTAATGCTTGTGTTTTCTTTGATACCTGTGCCTCGCGCAAAGAAGCTTCTTCAGAAGCTAAGAGATCATTACATTGCTCAATTATCCCATTTAAGTTGTTACAATAGCGCGTAAGCAGAGATTTCTGAGACTTCAATGATATAGGGCCAGCCATGCTTGGCTGAGAAGTGTATAAGTATTTTGTGAGGAATGAGGCCACAAATTAATAGGAATTACGGCAGGAGAGAAGAGACCTATGCCAGAGGTTTTTTTTACGATCAAATATATGTGTAAAAGAAACTTTCAAAGAGAAGGAAAAACTTCAATGAAAGTTCAATTGATAGGAAAAAAATTCTACTGAATTTTCAGTGCGCTCCTACTGAAGGCGCAATCTCCCAAGCAGACAGTTTCGAATTCAAAAATCCGTACCGGCGCACTGAGGTCCTGATTCGTCCTTGCGATGCACCATAAAATTGTTGCCAGGCCTTGCCACGCGGTACACAACACCAGACACCAGCCCAAGCGGTTTATTCGACCACCAGAATCTCAAACTTGGGTAATTAAACCAATACAGATTAAATTCAATACATCAATCGAACCGAGAAGTGAACAATATCATATGAGCAATCGGACAATAAAAATAGAGAAGACTGTACTCCCTAAGACTACTTCTAAAAGAATTCTAAGAAGCTTTTCCCTTTCTCAATCTCTAAATTTGACGACCCTTAATCCTTTAGCTTGATACGAGAAAGTCTTTGTGTCGTTCTTTTTCCTAGGCGCACTACTTCAGAATATAGTTCCAAAAGGGGTTTCTCACCTAAGGTTGAACTACTCTGCGCAATATCACCCTTGAGCCTAAGCGCATAAAACGACCCAAAGACAGAGTTGAATCAGCGCAATCCGGCGCAAGAGAAAATAAGAAACTGGAGAAATCGTTTCTGTCTTTCCTCAAGCCTTATATTCTGTTATGCAAATGTTTTCTAAGATGCGCGGAACGATATTCGCGCTGGCTGAGCCGAGGAATCCAATGTTTTGGGATAATAGCGCGCAACATTCGCTGATACACATTCTTGCTAATTTTCTCAGCCTGCTGACTAAACCAGCGCATTCTCCGTTTATCGCTCTACCGCGCATAAGCCGGTCCGGAGAGAATGTCAAGGTGAAGGTACCGAACTGGTGAATGGCTTGATGCCGATAAAGTACGCACCAGGTCCTAGACGTTAGCGAATTTTATGTTTCACAAAAACTACTTTCCATAGGTCAGTAAAGTCGCGCGAAGCGCGCAAGTGCGAGGCACGCCGTGGGGGCACGGCGTGTCGGAGCACTTGTATTACTATATTAGCTCGACACTTATGCACAAAAATGTTCACAAAGGATGCGAAGGCAGAACATTCCCGGAGAACCGGATTCCTTACTCCCGAAAAATTCTGAATGCTCGCTGTAGTACTGCACAATTCCTACAAGAATGCGTTTCTCAGAATTCCACTGGTAAACTTCGCCACAAATTACGGCGAATTAAGCACTGTTTCATTATTGCCTACAATTGCTCCAAATTTTGTAAGTACTCAAAGGACTTACAAAATTACAAAATACTTCCACAAAGGAAAGAACTTCCATCTTGACAAAAGGTTTGGAAAGCAAGATAAGCATGGTACTACCGAGTGGAGTTATAGCTATGATATGCACTGTGGGTACCATTAACATTAGGTTTTATTCACGCCACATTTGGGCTAATACCAGCAGAGGTCACGGGATGAAGAATGGCGTTTCGCAAGGACGCGCAAAGACGTCTGCTGGCTCCTATTAGTTTGATTCCTCACCTAAGCGCTTTGCCATAATGGGTGCAATCCTATGGGGGGGGGGGACACTCTATAGTCACTTGTAAATCATTCTTGTTTGAGAATAAACACATACAACCTAACATATAAACGAGCTTGCATGATGCTCTCCCCAGGAAACAGCGGGTCCGGTCGCTGGAATATTGAAAAAAGTAGTTATAAAAGCATGAAGAGTCTTCAGAGGGCTCCGCTCGTAATCCTTGTCTAAATTCTCGCGCTACCAAATGCGTGCGCGTCGACACCGTGGGGCGATACGTAGAGGTGACCCGGGACACCTCTACCGCCTGGGATTATTGTTCGTTTTTGATTCTGCTTCCCAGGGGACTCCGGGCCACCTTATAACTGGAATTGTGTCCGAGGACAAGAGGTAGGAGTCCAGTTAAGTCCACCTATAAGGTGCCCCCCCCGGGATTGTACGAAACGTTTCAGTTCTTTCTGGAACGTTTTCTCAGTTTCAGTTAAACCTTTGATGATTCTTTCAGATTGCTAAAAGGCGCAAAGTGCGACTTAGCACATGCAGAGCTTACTGTGTGAAATTTCAAATTAGGGCTGCGCTACAGAGTAGCGAAAAGGTCGGCAGTAAAAGCACCTATGATCTCATTCAGGGTTACAAGCATGGGAACAGAGACAGGGTTAGTCAACCTTGCTTGCTCTATGCGTTCTATTAGGTTGTAACGAAATAAATGGCACTGAACCACTGTAAATTTAAACAGTTAATATCTCGGCTTGTAGGCAAGTTTATTAATCGAAATAAAAACCTTCTGATTCTACACATCTTTGCCAACGTGGCACAAGCTTTTTTATCCCAGTAGCATAAAAATCAGAAGTTCTGGAATTGACGAAATCTTCGAAGGCACTTTCGGCATCCTGTTGGTATTTGAATATTTTCCCTACCAAGAAGTCGCCAAGATGCTTGAAGAAATGGTAGTCTGTTGGGGAGAGGTCGGGAGAAAACGGAGGATGTGGTAGAGTTTCAATGCTCAGCTCATTCAATTTCTGCAACGTCATTCGTGCTACATGAGGGCGAGCATTGTCGTGCAGAAGGAGAACTCGCCTTCGGTTTACCAAGGCCGGCCGGATATCCTTCAACTTTTTCATCATTTCTTCAATTTCAATGCAGTACTTCTCTGCCGTGATGGATTCACCGGGAGGGAGGAAGCTGTGGTGAATAATTCTCAGCGAATACTTTCTTTTGGTGCAATTCCGGCTTCGCAAAAACCGTGGGGCTCTCATCGCTGTCCACCCACTGTGCCGATCGTCGCCTGTTGTCGTACATTATCCATTTCTCGTCACAGGTTACGATGCGATCAAGGAATGGGTCCGTTTCGTTCCGTAGAAGCAGTGCGGACGAGATCTCATATCGTCGATTTCTTTGCTCCTCAGACAGCTCGTGAGGCACCCATCTTTCCAGCTTTTTGGTCTTTCCAATTTCCTTCAGATGCCGAGCAGCTGTGTTGTGACTGACGCCAAGAACCTTCGCTATCTCCCTGGTGCCTTTGTGTGGATCCTCCTCTACCACATCTCTCAGCTTGTCCTTATCAACATCACTATGCCTCCCACGACCTTCATGTTCTTCCAAGCTCTCATCTCCATTCCGAAACTTCTGATACCAACGATACGCCGTCCGAATTGTGGAACATCCTTGACCGAATGCGGCGTTGATCCTATCGTCCGCCTCCTTAGCTGTAGTACCCAGCTTGAATTAATACAAGTAAATGCCTCGGTTTACCCTTTTGTCCATCTGCAAAAAAGTCAATGAAACTCTAAAGTTTTCTCACTTTTACATAGAAAATTTGGTACTCACCGGTAGAGTAAAGTTTGCGCTTCTAAATGATATGCCACATGTTACGGTTTGTTCTTGATCAAACGCGTAAAGACGCGCGAAAAATGGCGCGAGCCAGTGCCATTTAATTCATTACAACCTAATACTTCTACGGAATATGGTTGAAGCAATTTGAACGTGTTTGGTCCATAAAAAGATATGTACTAGCCATATGATAAGCAGGTTAGTGTTTTACTCTTCTCAGACATGACTGGTGCCATTTCACGTACTGGAGAGAGACGGAAGTTTTGGTTGGTCCTGATGGAAGCTGATCCGCAAACCTTGATTCGCACGCGAGAGCAGGCGCTTCGCTCGAGCGAACTAGCTGTTCCTTATTGGTTCTATAACTCGCGCAAATTTCATGGATGGCAAATACACATATCAACCAAGAAAATTTTTCAATATCTATTTGTTTATGAGTAGTGATGGCAAATGTGCCTTCTTTACGTCAAAATTTTCACGACCCGAAATGTGGATGCAGTGTTTGTAATTTTACAAAATTGCGTTCTTAGGTTAAAATTTCTACTTCTTTCATTCGCAGTTTTTAAAATCAAGCCAGACCGACGTTGCCAGACTCCTTATTCGGCGGGTGTTTCGGCGTTATCATCTTCAGAGCTCGGAATAATCAAAAACCATTAGCACTCTCCCAAAGGACATTTCATTATGCAGAGACATCTACCTAGGTGATGCCTTCAGCTTCCCATGGAACTATGATGGGAGATCTAGATAACGGGAAAGAACATGAAACGCTGATTACAAGTTCGCGTAGCAAAATTACTAAATAGATCTCGTGATCTAGTTCTAGCTGGGCAAATTTCTCCTTGTCGGCGCAGATCAGACTCGTTGATGCAGTGTGGACACAGTGCTGCGCAATCGGCACAGTTAAAGGCCTTCGCACACTTTTGCGGCAAAGCGACGCGAGGAGGGTGGCAGAACTCGGGTGGAGTCTGGGGAGAGGTCGAAAAAAACTTCGTCCAAACATAAGTTGGGGTGCTGACCACGGATTTGACATCATTTGTTATGATTTAGGTCGATTACGGTAGGTTATGGTGGGTTTGGACGAGTAACGCTCTCTAGGTGAGTGAAATCGTAACGTAAATAGTTTTTGACCATACAGCGCCCAGGAACGTTATTTGGGGTGCTGATCATAATTATGATACTTGTTTTTAGCATTACTGTGGAACACGGAAGATTGCTATGGATGCTGGTGATAAAGATGACGAGGTCATGAACACCGATATCGCTCACACTTCGCCTATGTGAATTACTTGGGGAACGGTCATGATGTACAAAATATGGCCACGCCCCTCGCCACGGGCATGCGATCTTCCTTGCTCACATATCTCATTCCCCTAGGCTTCACCGAAAGTCTAACGGCTGCCTTATGAACCCTTTGAGACGCAAAACAAAAGTTTCTGGTCTGCAGAACAGCGACTGTACCTCCTGACACCGTCCCCCCCCCCCCAGCAGGAGGCGGGTGTACCTCCTGTCGCGCTGCCGAGTTGCTTAAACTGCTGACCACGAATTCTCATCGCTTTTCTAAATTATTAATTTTTCGTGCACTACTTTCCATCTCAAAGTAGAAGGTTGGAGAATAAGTCTGACCACATGGGTGGAAAAACGATTTTACTCATGTAGACATCGTTACCTACCGTAACCTACCCTAATCGACCGAAATTCTAAGAGCTGATATCATGTCTGTGATCAGTACCCCAGATAACCAGATAACCGTGGGTGATGTTTGGGCGTATTTTTTCGACTTCTCTCCGACCTCTAGTGTCGTGATAGTATAGTGGTGCGGGTTATTCTGTATCCACCTCTTTACTTACACGTACCTACTGCAACGTACTGTAATCTATCGTTTCATCGAAAAAGATTCTCAGGTTGGTCTCCACCATCCTGAATAACTCTATTAATGAACTTTGTGCGAAAAAATGTCTTTCGACCTCTAATGTTGTTCAAGTCAGCTCTAGCAGCTCAAGTATCCCTTTCAAACGCCTATGTGGTTGAACTTGTCACAGATTTGTTTCTGAATAGTGAAAATAGTGAAACAGTAAATTATCTGTGCAGTCTTCCTAGATCTCCAAAAAGGCTCAAGCCTCGTTCAAGTTTTCTGCGATATCATGAAGAACTAGCATGGTGCATTTCAAAAAGTTGCTGCTTTTGAAATGCACCATGCTCTTTTAAAGAATATCATCTTCTAGTCCTACGTCACTTTGCAGATTTTTTATTTTATTTATTTAAGTTAACCAACCAACGTGTCAGAAAGAATGCGCATTATTAACACTAGCGGTGTTAATATTTAATGCGTTTTATTTATGTAATTGAATTGTTGAATTGATAATTCAGTTCAACTCATAAGGCCACGTTGTCTAAGGTTTCTCTTCTTTTCCTATGCATGTTTTAATTCGTTTCAGTTAGGTAGGTTAGGATTATGGGTTGTGTTGAATTTTATTCATTGGACGCACATACAATACCGCTCAAATTCTTTGCAAAAAAGACGCTTTGCGACGGATTAATTCGTCACAAAGCGTCGCATTGCCATAACTCTTTTCAAAGTTAAAAAGAATAAAGGATAAAGGACGGCGTTACTCAATCCCTTCTGGGATGCGCCAGCGCATTCTACTTCTACGGGATGTCGTGGAGGCGACATGAATGCGTATTTGGCCATACAATGACTTGCGGTGGCCAGCCGATGAACAAGTCAGCGCTTTGTCCTTCCCAGACAAGTCTGGTACCAATTCACCGACCCCGGAGGGATGGAAGGCTTGGTTGGCCTGGGCGGGAAATCCGAACCAGGAACCTGGTATCGGGTGCACGCGACAGTCGCGCCTCCTCCGACTGCGCAACACGCGCCCTTTTTCAAAGTTATTTGTTTAAAATCTAATTAACACCATTAGAAGCCCCGTCTTATTTTCTATTGAGCGATCTAAACATAATCTAAAACGATTGTGCAGTGACCTAGTTATGAAGCTTTTGCTTCCTCGGCTCCGTTAATTGATTTACGACCCCTCCGAGATCCCCAGTGGCATGTCCTTAAGGCTTTTCGTTGACAAGGTTCATCGAAACTCAGAAATCCTCTATTGTTTCAGCAGATCTGTATTTGTTACAAATCAAGTGTCATTGTGGTACAAAATAGTGCCAAGTTTGAATAACATAGGCCCGATTTCAGACAACCGCAAACGCGCGGAAACCTAAGATTCGCTTAAGAATTAGCCAATTAGTAGCCTGCTGCAGAAAACAGTATTCTACTATTCTATTGTGGGAACGATGGTCTTTAAAAAACATGTAAAATGGCTTTGAGAAATGGACAGAAATGACTAGATTTTCTTTTTCCATCAAGGGATTGGTCCAATCTCAATATGCAATGTAGTATTTCTCCTATCTTTGAACTTCGGTTGCTCCTGTACAGGATAAGTACGAAAGTTGTGTTTTATTGTGGTCTACAGTAAACCACAAGCACGTTCGAATCTAAAAAGAACAAAAAGATTTTGGCCGTTCAAAGTAGATTTCTATGCGGCCAAAACCTGACGAAAACAACAGAAAATTTTGTTTCAGTCGCTTACCTCTTTATGGATGAGTTTATTTGAAAAATCAACTGGACAGCATTTCTCAGCTCGTTGCGAGCTTTCCACAGATGAAGTAATGTCCGTATTCAAACTGAAAACCATTTTCACCTCTTCGGCCGCTGAAACAAGTTTGGGGCTGCGCTTCGGCTCGAGTGCGTGCACGGCGGCGGGCCGCTCGCTGCCCTTGCGACCTCCCGCGGCACTCCCATATGTCGTATATCGCCTATGTACAGTATTCACACTTCCTGTGGAGTGCCGCGGGCGGTCGCAAGGGCAGCGAGCGGCCTGTCGCCGTGTCCGCACTCGGGCCGAAGCGCAGCCCCAAACTTGTTTCGGCGGCCGAAGAGATGGAAATGGTGTTCAGTTTGACAATATTACATCTGTGGAAAGCTCGCAACGAGCTGAGAAATGCTGTCCAGTTGATTTTTCGAATAAACTCCTCCATAAAGAGGTAAACGACTGAAACAAAATTTTCTGTTGTTTTCGTCAAACTTTGGCCGCATATAAATCTACTTTGATTGGCCAAAATCTTTTCGTTCTTCTCAGACTTGAATGTGCTTGTGGTCTTCTGTAGACCACAAAAAACACGACTTTCGTACTTATCCTGTACAGGAGCAACCGAAGTTCAAAGATAGGAGAAATACTACGCCGCGTATTGAGATTGGACCAATCCCTTGTAGGAAAAAAGAAAATCTAGTCATTTCTGTTCATTTCTCGAAGCCGTTTTACATGTTTGTTAAAGATCATCGTTCCCACAATAGAATAGTAGAATACTGTCTTCTGTAGCAGGCTACTAGTTTGGTAATTCTTAACTGAATCTTAGGTTTCCGCGCGTTTGCGGTTGTCTGAACTTGGCACTATTTAGTACCACAAAGACACTTGATGCGTAACAAATACAGATCTGCTGAAACAATAGAGGATTTCTGAGTTTCGATGAACCTCGTCAACGAAAAGCCTATAGGACATGCCACTGGGGATCTCGGAGGGGTCGTAAATCAATTAAAGGAGCCGAGGAAGCAAAAGCTTCATAACTAGGCCACTGCGCAATCGTTTTAGATTATGTTTAGATCGCTCAATAGAAAATAAGACGGAGCTTCTAATGGTGTTAATTAGATTTTAAGTAAATAACTTTGAAAAGAGTTATGGCAATGCGACGCTTTGTGACGGATTAATCCGTCGCAAAGCGTCTTTTTTGCAAAGAATTTGAGCGGTATTGTATTACATATGCATGTAGGAGAACAACATAAAACGAGCCGAGGAACATCATCCGTAACTCACAATTTCGATATTTCGATGCGGATTCTGCTTATTGTTACCGTCCACTTATTCATACATGGGTGGATAACTACCGGTGTTATGAACATAGCATAACACTACACAACACAATAGCGTTGTGCAAAAATTGTAATATAGCTAAAAGAAGCACACGAACATTAAAAAGATTTCCAAAGGAAGGAATTGGATTGACTAGTCAATAATTAAATATCAGCAAACGGTTTTTTTTTGTGACTGGTAATACGGCTCTTCAAAGAAGAGCTAAAAGAAAAGCACACGATGACAGTATTGCTGTTTTTTAGCTCTTCTCTGAAGCGTCTTCAGAAAATATCCACTTGACACTGGTAGCTGATTTTGTGCGTTACTCTTCTCAGTTTCGATTTTTTAAATATGAAATATATAAAGCTTTGTACTAAAAATGCTAAAATCAAAATATTAAATACTAATCAGATCTCTTTACTCTAGGCAGGTTTTATTGTACAGCAAAATACGGTTATTCTTTATTCTCTATTTCGAACAAATTATTCGATTATTCGAATATTCGAAAAGACGAAAATGGGGGCCTATTCGATTGTCGGTCATTCGATAAAATTGACAAGCGAATTATTTCGTTCATTCATTCGCTCGAATTTTTTCGCCATCGACTTTATTCGTTCATTCGTTCGCTCAATAATTTTTCTCAAGCGGAAACGAGTTAATCTTTGCTGCGTTCATTCGCAGCATTACGAGTTCTATTTGATTGATAGCGAAAATTCTGTTTATTTGGAGTTTCACACCAGCCTACGGTTAAAAAACAGCTGTAGAAAATACCAATATCTCCCCTTCACACTTTCAAGTAAGCAGCTTTTACACCATTAGTCAAATGAAAATCGTGACGAGGGCATGACACAATCTTTACTAACAACATACTCAAAATTTGGTATTTTTACTGCTTCCGCAAACGTCGAAGTAAGCTTTAATCTATTTTCTTTTCTATGGAAATAAAATTCTTAGGATTTAAGGACAGTTTACACAATAATACAAATTCAAAGGTTTTATGGTTTTAACTACTGTGTTCATCTTTAGGACAGCAGATTTATCAATTTTCAAGAAAAGCCATTGACTTTTTTTGGACAAAAATTTGTCCTGATTTTATGTTAATTTTTTTCGCTTTTTCTGGTTTTTACTTTAAAAAAAGTTTTTTTGTGTTTTAAATCTGGTTTTGATTTGGAAACTTGTTTTCAAAGCGTTCCAGCATAATTCTAAAGTCTCCGCTTTGGTTTAGTAAGTGTCCAGTCCTACTTTAAAGTTCTACACCCGGCCTAGTTGTCAGGACAGTTCAATTATTATATCTCATCAGCGGGTGTCGTTCCTCGTCCTCCGTTGCACAAACTGCATTTGGCAGCTGCCATAAAGTAGTTCGCATGTTAAACTGTGGTATGTCATGCAGGTTAAGCTGTGAGTACTCCACTAGAAGGTTTTTTACAATTCATGTCAATTCTTTTCTCGTGTCTAAGATTCCCACTCATGTGCTCATAGGCACGAGGTCGTTCTTGCTTTCGTATAGCTGTCATAGGCAACGGGTTCCCAAAATTGTAGTATAGGTATGCAGTGTCTATTTCGTACTATAACATGACTGGGGTTAAGGTTGTGCCACGAAATCCTCGCTCTATCAGAGTAAGCGGTCTAGAATTTAATTAGCAGTCTTCTGGAGATCTGTGTGCCAGTGCCCCTCTGAAATATCTTAAATGCACAAATGTTGTCAGTTTATGACTTTATTAGGAATTTTTAATTCATATTTTCAGCGAATATTGCATGGAACCCGTTTGTTCAACAATCATTTCCTGCTGCAAACCCCCAACCTCTTCCCTTCAGCAACGAGTTATCCAATCCGGTTGCGCCGATGGAATGGAATAATCCGTTTGTTGCGCCTTTCACACAGGTACGATATGAGGAGTGTTCAGCCTCACGGGTACTCACCTACATTTTGTTCTACTATCCCATGAATGTCCTCTCAAGTATAGCAGTGAGGTAATGGAGAGCTTCATGTTCATCGTTCAAGGTGTTGGTTTTCCAGCCTCGTTATGGTGCCGACACAGCACCTGCTATGGGTGGTGTGATGCGACAAAACAATACACAAACTTGGAATCCCTTCGCCTAGTTCATCAGCCATTACATTTGGTTTGTCTGATTGGTTCTGAGTTGTGCAGGATATCCCACAATTACATGAAATTTTTTTCGCTTTCTCGACATGGCACTTTCAGAAGGGCGAAATCGAAAGTACCTGGAAGAATAGTCTATGTACTCCAACAGAATTGCATACGTTAGACTAAAGGCTATTCGATGTAGACGCAACTTGCATTGAATAATGCGTTGAAATCAAAAGCAATACAATAGAAGCAACTATTAGGTTGAAACGAAACAAATGGCACTGAACCACTGTAAATTTAAACAGTTAATATCTAGGCTTGTAGGCAAGTTTATTAATCAAAATAAAAACCTGATTCTACACCTCTTTGCCAACGTGACACAAGCTTTTTTATCCCATTAGCATAAAAATCGGAATTTCTGGAAAGTGACGAAATCTTCGAAGGCACTTTCGGCATCCTGTTGGTATTTGAATATTTTCCCTACCAAGAAGTCGCCAAGATGCTTGAAGAAATGGTAGCCTGTTGGGGAGAGGTCGGGAGAAAACGGAGAATGTGGTAGAGTTTCAATGTTCAGCTCATTCAATTTCTGCAACGTCATTCGTGCTACATGGGGGCGAGCATTGTCGTGCAGAAGGAGAACTCGCCTTCGGTTTACCAAGGCCGGCCGGATATCCTTCAACTTTTTCATCATTTCTTCAATTTCAATGCAGTACTTCTCTGCCGTGATGGATTCACCGGGAGGGAGGAAGCTGTGGTGAATAATTCTCAGCGAATACTTTCTTTTGGTGCAATTCCGGCTTCGCAAAAACCTTGGGGCTCTCATCGCTGTCCACCTACTGTGCCGATCGTCGCCTGTTGTCGTACATTATCCATTTCTCGTCACAGGTTACGATGCGATCAAGGAATGGGTCCGTTTCGTTCCGTAGAAGCAGTGCGGACGAGATCTCATATCGTCGGTTTCTTTGCTCCTCAGACAGCTCGTGAGGCACCTATCTTTCCAGCTTTTTGGTCTTTCCAATTTCCTTCAGATGCCGAGCAGCTGTGTTATGACTGACGCCAAGAACCTTCGCTATCTCCCTGGTGCCTTTGTGTGGATCCTCCTCTACCACATCTCTCAGCTTGTCCTCATCAACATCACTATGCCTCCCACGACCTTCATGTTCTTCCAAGCTCTCATCTCTATTCCGGAACTTCTGATATCAACGATACGCCGTCCGAATTGTGGAACATCCTTGACCGAATGCGGCGTTGATCCTCTCGTCCGCCTCCTTAGCTGTAGTACCCAGCTTGAATTCATACAAGTAAATGCCTCGGATTACCCTTTTGTCCATCTGCAAAAAAGTCAATAAAACTCTAAAGTTTTCTCACTTTTACATAGAAAATTTGGTACTCACCGGTAGAGTAAAGTTTGCGCTTCTAAATGATATGCCACATGTTACGGTTTGTTCTTGATCAAACGCGTAAAGACGCGCCAAAAAATGGCGCGAGACAGTGCCATTTAATTCGTTACAACCTAATAGATTAGGGTAGATTTCATGCGGCACTGCTGCACGTGGACGTAGACACTGCTGCACGTGCACATAAAGGCTTTTCTGAAGAAGGCGTGGAAATATTAGGTTGTCCCATAAGTCCTTGCCGTTTCTTTCAACGAGGCACTGCAGATTTCGCCGGCGGTCTCTTGCATAACGCTGAATAGCTTTCGAAAGAGAATGATTATCTCTTTCAGAACATGTATTGCATTTCTTTTTTAATCATGAATTTTGTCAATTTTTAGGTCGTTGAAGTGAAAAGTGAAAAAGTTGGTATCTGCCAGTTGTTGTTTTGTTTTTTTGCGCAGATTTTGGTAGCATTTGGAAGACAATGTTCTTTACTACAAGAATATGTGTTGGATCTATTTGCTCACTTGTCGTTTATTGATTTTTAAGTCATCAAATTGGGACGTCCGATGGAGAAGATTTATTTTTACTGACAGCTCCTGCTCTGTGTTTGGACTTTTTGGGTTGGTGTTATATGTCATTCGAAAGAGAATTTCTTGCTTTATAAGAACATGTGTCGCGTTTATTGATTTCTATTGAATATCAACAAAATGCCAAAAAAAGAAAAATCGTCTTCACCAACAACTCCTTCTCCTTATTCAGTCTGTCTTGCTCAGTTTAATATGACACTTGAAAGTGGGTGTCTTGCTCTACCACAGCATACGATTTGTTTTTCGATCATTTAAATTTTTGCTAATTTTCAGGTCATTAAAATGGAGTGCCAGTTCGACAAGGATGAGCACTTCCGGCACCTTCTTCTCTTTGCTTTCAAGCAGGGCTCTAGTGCGGCTAAGGCACTGGAACACTGATTGACCGTACAAACACAATTTTCCATCGCCAATTACAATTCTGTGCAAAAATCGTAGAATATGCCCGTTTGATGAATGATGACGGACAAGCAGGCCGGCAGCAATCGCCACTCGCTGGTTGCTGATGTTCATTCATCAAACGGGCATATTCAACGATTTTTGCACAGAATTGTAACTGGCGATGAAAAAGTGTTTGTACGGTCAACCAGTGTTCCAGTGCCTTAGCCGCACTAGAGCCCTGGTTAAAGCAAAGAGAAGAAGGTGCCGGAAGTGCTCATCCTTGTCGACCTGGCACTCCGTTTTGATGACCTGAAAATTAGCAAAAATTTAAATGACGGAAGAACAAATCATATGCTATGGTAGAGCAAGACACCCACTTTCAAGTGTCATATAAAACTGAGCAAGACAGACTGAATAAGGAGAAGGAGATTTTGGTGAAGACGATTTTTCTCATTTTGGCATTTTGTTTATATTCAATAGAAATCAATAAACGCGACACATATTCTTATAAAGCAAGACATTCTCTTTCGAATGACATATAACACCAACCCAAAAAGTCCAAACACAAAGCTGGAGCTGTCAGTAAAAATAAATCTCCATCGGACGTCCCAATTTGATGACCTAAAAATCAATAAAGGACAAGTAAGAAAGTAGGACCAACACGTTCTTGTAGTACAGAAAATTGTCTTCCCAAGGTGTAAAAAACTGCGCAAAACATTACAAACCTAAGCGGAGAGAACAAGTGCTCAAATGGCTACTTTTTCACTTTTCTCTTCAACGACCTAAAAAATTGACAAAAATTCATGATGGAAAAAGAAACGCAATACACGTTCTGATAGAGCAAATCATTCTCGTTAGAAAGCTATGCAGCGCTATGCAAGAGACCGCCGGCGAAATCTGCAGTGAATCGGCAAAAACGGCAAGTACTTAATGGACAATCTAATATAATTATCGGCAAGTGCTGCTATGTCGTAGTAGCTGTTTGCTTGCCGATAAAAGGCGAAGGTAGAGTACAAGTAAGTTGAAGTAAATTATAAATATGCTTCAGGCCTTTAACCAGTCCAACTTCAATTTATTCAAAATTTGTTCCTACATGGTTAGTGCCGGGAGCCTACATATTGATATAAATAATTGTGGGTTTTCCTGTACATTGTTCGTTATATTAGTAGAGCAAGTGATCCAATCTCGTCTGTCTTTTGATAAATTAGAACTGTGTTACTAAGTACAGTACCGTCGGTAAACGTTCTCCAAAACGCGGCCGGCGGCGGTTTAATCCGCCGCCGGCCGCGTTTTGGAGAACGTTTACCGACGGTACTGTACAGAAATACCCAAGGTTGTATTCGCCAGCATTGCTTAGCATTAGAAGAGTTCCGTTCAAAACATCTGTTCAGTTTGTTCCTCTTACATGTCCATCTACGAATTGCGTCCATCTTTTAGGTGCACGTAAGAGCAGTGGCTGCTACCTACCACTCATTCTTTGGTATGCATCACGTAAAAGGGTTTCCTTTTCTGTCTTCTATATGACAATATTATGGGTCGTGAGAAATCTTCCGCGTACGAAAGTCGCTCAAACTATAAAGAATCTGCGTAATTTTATCCGTGGTTGTGTTGAAAATAAGTTTGTGACATTCGGTGAGACATTTGTGCTGTGGTCTAGCAATTGCTTCCTAGTCAACGTACTGTATAATTTTAGTCGTGCCATGAAGAGTAGTTACTAAGGTCTGTGTGCATAATTGGGAATGCACATCGCATGTTCTTACTCGTTCGAATAAACGTTTCGATTCTATTGTTCAAATTTTATTAATTCCATCATTTGCCACATCTCTGATAGCAAACTTGCTCGAGTTGCAGTTGGCAGTGCCATCATATATGCTAAACGTGTCCCCATGTAATCCTTGGTGCCTTGTTGCAGAAAGGGTACGCGAAAAGAACTATGTACAGGATTATTTAAAAAATGCAGTGGCTGTTTAAAAGGCCAAAGCGATACTGCTAATATAGCTGTTTGAACGAATTAGGACGCATGTCAAAGCATAGGAAAATGGATTAGTTAGTTACACTTCTCCTTCAGTCTCTGGAGGATGATCGACTATCCTCAATGAAGTGGTCGAATATTGCAAGTCTTCTGTTCACGAACTTATTTGTATGTCGATAGCTTTCCGACTTTCTCGGCAGCGGACAACTGAAGATGGAAAAATTCGTCAAACAACAGAAACCTGCATTTTATCGCCGCTATAGTTTCGCCTCTTTATAAGCTACGCTGATGTTCTTTTGCATTCTACTAGAACTTTCTACTTCCGTTGAAAATCTCAAGCTGCAATAGGAATTCTACGAAGTTCGCAGAGTTATTGCGCTCCTAATACGCCGCGCGTCCGGTTTTGAAGTGACATGCGCATAGTTGGTAGAACTGCAAAACTCACTGTATGCGAGACCAGTAAAACCTAATTAGTTTGTCCTCCCTGCCGTGCACATAAATAAGCTGTATTCATCAAATAAAGTTCACTCTGCAAGCGTTCGTGCCAATTCGATTGATTCTGTCGGGCATATATACGCTTTACAACTCAAAAGCTGATGAACTCAAATATGTGTTTATTATTTCGAAATATTGGATTCTGAAGGAGTTATTAAAAAGACGTTTTCTGACACAAAGAAGCGCCGGTCTTGCCTTTTGGCGCCTTTTTCGCACAGTTACCAAAATCGCAGCCGGTGCAAAGTACGAAACCAAAACTGACTGCAGAGTTGACTCTGTTCACTGTGCTGGAACTTCCGTACAATCTTATAATTTCAAGGTGTATCACTTAAAGGGAGGAAAATCTTCGTGTATGAGCTATTCGCACCATTTTCTTGTTACACTAACAATAAGTTGTACGAAAGGAACCGCCAATAAGCATTGAAAGAAGTTATGTTCTCGCAAATCACATAAGTGAGATTGACACCAGATCTTTATTTAGACAGCATTTAATGCTTGAACAACAATCTGATAATGACTATACACCGTACTTGCTTGAGGGTCATATTATTTCTTGTGAAAAGGAATTTCCAACATGGAGACTCGCTAAGAACATGAGTTGTCGTCAGGGAGGAGGTGTAGTCTTCACACTGTGAAATAACAAAACAAAAACAAAAAAGCATGAGAGTCAGCAGGTTGAACCTCTTCGGAGTACTGTCTACATTGGACGTATACCTGGCATGCACTTCGGTTATGCTTTAAGATCCGGTACTACTACGGAGCTCAACTGCTCAACGTTCCATGGGTCCGCCCGACTGGAATGAAAAGGCGCGTGCGGTGGGTGGGATGCAGTGACACTTTTTGAGAATAGCATGATAAACACAGCATTATAGTTGATTTCTGCTTGGACAAGAGACAAAATGGAAGCAAGTAGATGCACGGTGTCGCCACAGTCTCGTTGAAGCGTTCTATAAAGCTGCGAGAAACTACTTAGCCGCATATGCTTGTTGCGATTTAACGAAGGTATATTACGCAACGCAGCTCAAGAAAATATGCGCCGTTCCTTCATCCAGACGTATGGCGTTATAAAACGTCAAATGAAGCAAGGGCGCAGTTTGTATTCAAGGACACTCATTTCGCGCTCGCAGAGCTGAATTCTTATCTACTGGAACCACTTGAACTCCAATGGATTGAAAGTCGCTATAAGGTGAACTCTCCACCGGTTCACGGATTGAAGACAGAGGTAGCCTTTGAGTCAAAACCGGCCAAATCATGACAGCAATCATTTCATCCCTCAGGACGGGACTGCACAACTCAGTACCTCGCCCAATATTAGGCACAGACGACGATCCGTTCCATAAAGCATGGCTCGCTGTCGCCTCGTTTCTGCTTTATGCCGCAGGTAACCCAGTGCTACTCAATTCAACAAGCATTTACGAATGTTTCGACATAGGCGGTAAGCGTGAATTCGACAAGCTTGTTCTCCTTGAAAAGGAGTGTTGTAGTTATCACTAGAACTCGACTGCACCAACATTTGTTTTCAACTGAAGTTCACCGAGTAAGCAACAGTACGCCTGAAAAGCAGAATGGCCCCTCAACAAGCATACGTCCGTTGAGCGGAAGGATAACATCGATGACGCGGCAATCCCAGCAGTTCTGCGGACTGTCATTTGGAAGCGAAAATAAAGTGGACAAAAACAGGTGATAGAAGTTTTCTACGCAGGCTATGTGGGAAAAGCACCTATAAAATCAGTGAGCGTCGGTGTAAGACATGGATCAAGAAGTACTTCCTCGGGACGAATGCGTTCATCGGGATCGACTGCCCAGCATCGCTGCATCAGCTTGTACATTGGTAGAGGGCAGCATTTCGGCCGTGGCGGACGAATTCCTGAAGAAGAAAAAACTAAGTTTTCTTGATCCTCACACCACGCGTTCGATTTTTATGGTACACCTTAGAGACCACTTGATTGCCTGTTTGGCTTAGCCAATGACGGTGACCAGTTCCAATTTTCTCTGAGGAACGAACAAACGTAAGAGATTTTCGAAAATTTGAATAATCGAAACAAACAAACGAACAAATCGACTATTTTGGTTGATCGACCAATCCAAAGCACAATTACATACATTTTTTAGATATTCCCATTGAAAAACATGTAATATATGTCAGGGTAGTCGAGTTGCTCCATTATAGAAGAGTTCTATTATGTATATCACCTGTCGTCCCTTTGATCATCGAATTGCTCGAGCAGGCGCCAGCAGCGTCTATGTTCGTCCCTATCGCGTGCCAGAGTGCTCCAATGGGTCCTCCTCGCTCGAGGGACAAGAAGAGCATCATATCGTTCATTCAGGGCTTTCACGAAAAATCCGACCAACGCGTTGGTGGGCGTCCTAGTGTTCTCTTGACATCCCGCGGAATCCAGTCGGTGACGGCTCTCGTCCAGCGGGTGTCTGCGAAGCGCATTACGTGGCGGCTCACCTCTACAACTTGGTCCACGCGACAGCGTCTCTTATCTTCGAACGTCGGCGAAGCTCGGAACTCCGGAGGCCTCTCACTTGCGTGAATCGTGTCACTCCGAGCATCGTCTTCTCGATTCCACGCTGGTCGCGTGTTCATCCTACTTTCGCATGAACCAGGTTTCTGAAGTGTATGTTAGGGCAGGAAGAACAGTGGAGTCGAGTGGGCACGGAGTGCGATATTCTTCGTCTTCTCTACGACTTCTTCGACGCTCTCGAATGCTTCCAAGCCGCTCGTTTCCTCCTGTTCAGCTCTGGCGATGTGTCGTTGGCCATGTTGACTTCGCGACCCAGGTACACGTAGCTGGAGCACTCGGAGATGTTCGTTCCGTTGAGCGAGAATAGGGCATCAGAAACTTGTCCGTTCCCCATTAACATCGTCTTCGTAAGATTCGGCTGCAGTCCACATACACGTTCGAAGTTGGCCAGCATTCGCTCAGCCTTGCTGACGCTCAGTGCTACGAGGACGATGTCGTCAGCGAAGCGAAGATGATGTAGTTGCCGGTTGTCGACCTTCACTCCCATGTCTTCCATTTTATTCGCGCAGGGTGGCGCTGAAGAGCTTCGGGGATATGGTATCCCCTTGCCGAACCCACCTCTTCACGTCGATGACGACGTTGTTGTAGACTGCGGACAGCAGACCGATTGGGCAACAGTTGCCGATGTCGTGCACATCTCCCTTCTTGTAAGTAAGACGATGCTGATGATCTTCCACTGAGGTGGAACCTTGCACTCCGACAGGTAGCGTGTGAAGAGCCGTGCCAGGATGTTAGTGAGCGTTGGCGGAAGGTTTTTAAGGTGTTCAACTCTAATCCTGTCGGAACCTGGTGCTGTACGTTTCTTCACCGACGAGATGGCATGTCGAATCTCGGAAGGGAGAACAAAGGGGACGACGCATCCGTCCTGCGGAAGATGGCATGGGGGCAGGTGGACGTGGCTATCGAAGAGATCGGAGTAGAAGTCGGGGATGACCTTCTCCTTTGTCCCTCAGGAAGATATGATGGTTCCATCAGGGCGTCGGAGAGCGGTCATCTTGGTCTTGAAGTTGGCGAAGTTCTAGCGGGCATTGCGGATGCTCAAACCTGCCTCTGCTGCTTCAGCCAACACTTCCGCCCTTCTCTCCTTAAGATCCTCCTTTATCGCCTCTCTGCATAGCTTCGCAAACTCGGACGTCAGCTGGTTGTTGCCTGACGCTCGTGCTGCTCCACGCTGGCGTATCAGCTCGAGAGTTTCCGGAGACAGACGTCTCTTGGTGGTCTTCAAGCTCTCGGCTCCCTTAGCACTATCGTGGAGATGGTGCACGAAGCGGTCGTATTCCTCGTCGACGTTGTCCATGACGGCATCTTCCCAAAGGCCGACAAGAGAGGTGTACATGTCGCAGCTGATGGTCGTTCTGGGACTCATCTTCTTTTCTTTTCTTCTTGACACGAAACCGGAACCTCGCGCGAAGGAGGCGGTGGTCCGATCCCGTGTAGAACCTGGAGACAACGAAGACGTCGGTTAGACAATACTTGCGGTTGAAGATAATGTGGTCGATCTCGTTGTGGAACTGGCCACCGTCGAATTCCCAGGTCCATCGTAGGGCGGGAGGCTTCTGGAACTGTGAGTTTCCATGGATGGTCTTGGTCGGCATGATAAACTCAGACAGCTTTTTACCTTGCTCGTTCCACTCCAAACCGTGAGTTCTGATGTGAAGTTTTCCCGGCGACCTTCATGGCGCAATCCTGGCATTGAGGTCGCCGACGATCACCTTGTAGAAGTGCAGTTCTACGTAGAAGGCTTCGACGTCTTCATCGTCGTAGTCGGATGTTGGGAGATACGCGACTAACACAGTAAAGCTGGTACGGAGCCACATCGCTTCAGCCGCAAACGTTCAATTCGGATTGTCAGAGATTCGTACGAACCGATGTTCACGGCCAAGTGCGTATTGACGAGGACACCGACGCCGCATGTTCCGAGGAACAGCTCTTCTCCGGATTCGTAGGCGGTATGTACAGTACCGGACATGCCGCTGTGTCCAACAAGCGCAAGCGGCGCCAAAGAGGAGAAGCGGCGCAAAAGGGTGCTGGAGAGCGCCTTCTTCCGCTCGCCACGCGGCGCGTCTGAGGCAAGTCGCGTTAGGGCGCGGCACCCTCCACTTCTGGACGTTAGGCTGAATGAAGGCGCTTATCTATGCGTTCGGGCGAACATGGCCTTCTGTTTGGAACTGACTTCAGGCATGGCGCGCGCTCTGAACAATGCATATAGGCCCGGCAGAATCAATCGAGTGGGCACGACAACCTGTAGAGCGAGCGACAGATTGAACAGTGAGCGTATGGGGAGTTTTAAATTCCTAGCCTTCCTACTCAGGAATTGCTCCGAGACTGTCTACCTTGCCTATGGCGTGCGCCGTGAGCAATGCATATAGAATCGAACCTATCAATCGAGTGGGCGCGACAGATTGTAGAGTGAGAGTTTGAGGAGTTTTATCAGAAACTTCCAGCCGCTCTACTCAGACATTGCTCTAGGACTGTCCAGCTTGCATCTATAGCGCCGTAAACAATGCACGTAGAATCGAACCTATCAATCGAGTGGGCGCGACCGCTCGCAAATTGCACGCACGGGCGTGTTTGGAACGCGATAACTCAGTCAGATGTGAACCCTTCCGGCTGCAGCTTGTGGATTTTGTATTCAGTAAGAAGCTCTAGCAACTTGCCAAAGCACAGCGATGCAACCTAAGAACGGACAAAGTTACGGTGGTGCGAAAATTCAGGTCAGGCTTGTTCAGCCTTTTTTTTCGATTTCAGTCGATCACTGCGATAATACGCGGAGCGCTGACAGCCTTAAAGTGCGTAGGCGAGCAGAACAGTAAAGATTCTTTACAGTGACATGCTCACAGCTCCCCAGCTCCCTATACTGCCTTAACGCGAGCTACCACTTTAGGGCGGCGACTTAGCGGTTGGAGCTTCTTCCGCCACTACTCGCCCATATTCGAGTTTTCGATGGCCCCGTAGTATCGTTCTGTTCATCTCGAAAAGCTCTATCGAATGGTGCCAATCACGACCAATTTCGAAAAAAATCGGTTTTTGACATTTTCCCCATCGAGGAAGAAGGCGCTTGAGGCCGAGCCTGCTGGCACGATGACATCATCGAAAATCTACAGTTTCGACATTGGCCAAATTGTTTCGTCAAAACCTCGTCCAAAATCACTAGGGGCGATTTGGAGCGCTAATTACGAATCTGACGTCCGTTTTTGAAAACTCCGTCGATTTCGGTAGGATTTGGATTTTCCTCTGTATAGCACTTGATTCTTGCAGTACCGTCGGAATCACCGATTTTGCTCAAACTTCTTCGTCCTCGTATAGGGGCTATGGGTTACTCGGAATACCGAACACGATGCCAAAGTTCATTTGGACGATTACGGCAAGAAACCACACATATCGATGACAACTGAGGCTGATCGGTGATCCTGACCCGACCACCTTCAAATGGGAAGTAACCTATTGAAATCGGCGGAGTTTTCAAAAACGGACGTCGGATTCGTAATTAGCGCCCCAAATCGCCCCTAGTGATTTCGGGCGAGGTTTGGACGAAACAATTTGGCCAATGTCGAAGCTGTAGATTTTCGATGATATCATCGTGCCAGCAGGCTCGGCCTCAAGCGCCCTCCTCCTCGATGGGGAAAATGTAAAAACCGATTTTTTCGAAATTGGTCGTGAATGGCACCATTCGATAGAGCTTTTCGAGCTGAACAGACGAGTAGTGGCGGAAGAAACTCCAACCGCTAAGTCCGCCGCTCTAAAGTCGTAGCTCGCGTTAAGGCAGTATAGGGAGCTGGGGAGCTGTGAGCATGTCACTGTAGGAATCCTTACTGTTCTGCTCGCCTACGCACTTTAAGGCCGTCAGCGCTCCGCGTATTACCGCAGTGGTCGACTGAAATCGGAAAAAATCGTGTCACACAAGCCTAACCTGCATTGTTCGCACCACTGTAACCTTGCCCCTTCTTAAGCTACATCGCTGCGCTTGGCTTACTATTAGAACTTCTTACTGACTACAAAATCCACAAGTCCCAAACACGCCCGCGCGTGCAATTTGGCATATCAACGATCAATGTTCTCCGCGCCCTTACTCGCTCACATCACAGTTCTCGCTACTATAAGTAACACCGTTCCATTCACCATCAAAAGCTCTATCGAATGGTGCCCAACTTGGCCAAACTCGAAAACACTGATTTTCGGTGACGTCAACGGCCCTCCGCTGCGGCCTCATCCCCGATGCGAAATTGTCAAAAATCGATATCTCCAAAATTGGGCGTGATTGGCACCGTTCGATAGAGCTCATCAAGCTGAACAGAACGGTGTCATTGCGAGTGCAGAAAAGTCAAGGACGGAAGAAGCTTCACTGTTGCCATCCGCCGCTCTAAAACGGCAGCTGTAACTAAGGCAGGTTAGGCAGCTGGAGAGCTGTGAGCGCTTCGTATTAAAGTACCTTAAGTGATCTGTCAGCCTATTCATTCGTAGGCCGTTAGCTCATCGCCTCTTCCCGCAGTGATCGACTGAAATCGAAGAAAGATGGGTTGTACATGCCTGACCTGCATTTTCGCACCAACGTAACTTTGTCCGTTCTTAGGTTACATCGCTGTGCTTTGGCAGGTTGCTAGAGCTTCTTACTGACTACAAAATCTACAAGCTGCAGCTGGAAGGGTTCACATCTGACTGAGTTATCGCGTTCCAAACACGCCCGTGCGTGCAATTTGCGAGCGGTCGCGCCCACTCGATTGATAGGTTCGATTCTATGTGCATTGTTTACGGCGCACTCCAAAGGCAAGGTGGACAGTCTAAGAGCAATTCCTGAACAGGAAGGCTAGGAATTTAAAATTCCTCAAGCGCTCACTGTTCAAGCTGTCGCTCGCTCTACAGGTTGTCGTGCTAACTCGATTGATTCTGGCGGGCCTATATGCATTGTTCGCAGCACGCCATGCCTGAAGTCAGTTCCAAACAGTAGGCCATGCTCGTCCAAACGCATGGATAAGCTCCTTCATTCACCCTAAGGTCCAGAAGTTGAGGGTGCCACGCCTTAACGCGACTTTCCACAGACGCGCCGAGTGGCGAGCGGAAAACGGCGCTCTTCGGCGCCCTTTTGCGCCGCTATTCATCCTTGGCGCCGCTTGTGCTTGTTGGACGCAGCGGCATGTCCGGTACTGTAGGGGCTGGTGATTTCTCGTCTCGGTCAGTCCAATGACGTCGTACTTGATCTTCCTGGCTTGTATCATCAGGTCCAGGACGTCGGCTTCCGATGCGAGCGTGCGGGCGTTGTAAGTGCAGATCGTCATCCTAGTCCTTCTCATTTTGCGCAGCCTGGTTAGGCCCTGAGATTTTAGAACCTCTCCGTACTCGCCCTCCCCATCGCTGCAGAAATGGGGGCTCTTTCGGGATAAGGGGAATGAGGCCCTTTAGTGCTGCTGTGTTTGATTGCAATAGACACGTGTAGCTAGTCAGGCTCTGTCGTGCGGGTGAAGAACTCAACCTAAGCCAGCCAGTCTGCCCGAAGGGACGGTGCGAGACTTAAGGCGGCCTCGAATCTCCTTACGATTCTCTATCGAAGGAGATGGAGAAGAGCTATATATAGTACGATTTCAACATTATTTCAGCGACTGACGACCAGCACATTGGCTCGATGTTCAAATTCAAGCAATATTCTAACAGTGCTTCGTCGTATTATTAGAAATCGTGCAGAAGCGTAGCATAGAAACAGCGACTTTCGATATCTGATTACCAGCGATGGGAGTGCACTTCATATAAGTCTTTTACTCTTTCCAGAAAAACCTATTTGGCGTGGGCGGAACACGAACCTTGAACCCATTAGGAGCACGGATGAGCCAAATCCCGCCCAAAAAATATAAAAAGTGAAAAATGCGTATAGCCAACAAACGACAAACACATCTGTACAAAATCAATGCACTTTCAAGAAGAAGGTTAGGAAATGTGGATCCAGGAAACATTTATCTGGAACTCTGCAACCGAATAAACCCACACTAAACTTAAAACAGCTGAAACCGCTGTGAAAAGAGACAACAATGGTAGACGAGGAAAGGCATTTTTCTTAATAAAAAGATTTGGTGTACTACTTTGCCATGAGGGATCTGAAACCCACATGAATGACTGCAGTCTCTCAGGACCATTCGCTTTCATCACAGTCAGGCACTATTGTAACTATTCTCGTAATCTCCAACGTCTCCTTTCGTAAATCACTGCATTTTTCCTTATGTTTTAATGCTTCTGTATCTAACGAGGCAAACAGTTGCATCAACTTTATTGATCGGATTAACATATTGATCAGTTCATCGTCTTCAGAGGACTAAAAATGGTTCAGGAATCAGGATCTTGCGGACTAAATACCTCGGGCCTGTCTTGTCAGACATAGCGCTCTGTGAAAAAATCCAGCGCATTGGAAGTGAACTCACCATATGACCTCAGCGCGGAGCCACGTCGCCACCGCTCTCTTACTGACCGAGTGGCAACACTGGCAAATACTATGCAGTCAGTTCCGTACCAAATATACCAACAAGGGAAGGATGGCGGGTCGCAGGGCAGTTTGAAATGAGGTGTATATCACGGGACGCAGCTTCGAACGCCGACTCCAAAAATGTGCTCCATATCTGCCAAGAACGTTCGAGACGAAGTTGTGGGCCATTTTCACTTTGCTTTGTTGGCCCTCTACCTCCGCGCGGAGTCCCCAATCACAAGAGGACCAGCTCAAGTAGGCTTGAGCCAGTGTCGCTGGCCGAGCAGCGGAAACGCAGTGGATAGAGGAAAAGCGTGGTGAGGAGGAAGGCTTGTGGCATCGACTCGCCGGCGATGCATGGAGTTTGCACTTCCTAAAAAAGGTCCGCCACCTTCAATGAAAGCTCTCTATGAAAAATTTCAACGAAAAAGCTAGCTAGAGAGGAAACCAGATCCATTGGTGCTACTGTTTATTCACGATTTCAGAAGTGGAAATGTGAACTCCGCATACACATTTCCATCTCTGAACATCAGCGCCCTAAATAACCTCTTTAGGCTATGTTTTTCAATTTATCGTCTTCTTCGCCAGTGAGCGGCGGCATCTTTGATAGCGGGTTTCTGGCTAAGTTTTTCTCCAATTATTTTTGTTTTTTCCTACACGTCCCTTGCGTTTTTGAATCTTGTTTCTAAGAACTTATAGTTAGTGTTCTTTTTGTGCTCTGGTGCGTTCCTCAGTGCAACAGTCACTCTTAACAGAGAGTATTCCAGTCTTATATTGATTGAGTCGTTTGCATTGAACCTTGGTCATGTCTCAGCGCACTAAGATCACAAAAAGAGCATCTGATGTTTCGGCCCATCTCGGCGATAAGGGTCAAGGGGTCGCCGATACTAGCAAGAATTGCCCCGCTCAGGTTGACTATTCCAGCTTGTCGGTTAGTGAGATCATCAATGCTGTTTTAGAAAGAAATAAGGATCCCATTATTGAGCGTATGATGTTTGCTCTCATCTCCAAGTTATCGCAGGAGATGGCGGATCGAATTGAATGTGAAAAGAAGGAGAGAAGCATTGTAATTGAATGGTTGCCTGAGCCACCCACCGACCTCTCTCCTTTAGCCAAGCAGAGGGATCTCGAAGAAAAGGTTAGTGGAATCTTTGAGGTTCTTAACCTTGAGTGTCGCCCTCTGGAACTGTACAGAATGGGCAGACAAGAACGCGGGCGCGTCCGCAAAGTAAAGGTGGTGCTGCCCTCGAAGTCGCACTGGGCGACGGCCCTCTCGAACTCATGGCGGCTTCGAGGATCCGCTGCATTTGCCAAGGTTCGTGTCCGCCGCAGTATGACCCAGGAAGAGCGGAAGCATGAGTTCGAATTGAGGCAGGAGTGTAGGGAACGGAACAAACAGTTAAATGATCGGGTGTGGGTGGTGTACCGTGGAGAGCTAAGACGGGTCGAAGATCTTCCGAAACCTAGAGCTGCGGGGAACGTCTAGTTGGACACGGCACACCACACACATCTACCAGATTCACAGCCATCAAGTGTTTTTTGTTAAACTCGCGTAGCCTTGTAAACAAAATGCATCATCTCCACCTATTTTTGTCCGTCGACGAGCCAGATTTACTCTTTGTAACCGAAACGTGGCTTACGGACAAAATAACAGATGCTGAGATCCTTGCAAACTTTCCATACAGAGTCTTCAGAGCAGATCGTGGAAATCGAAAGGGTGGCGGTGTATGCTGCCTTGCAAAAATTTCGATTAGCCTAACTGTTGTTCACGTTCCCGCCTGCCTCAAATCGGACCTTCTCTGCTTAGATGTCTCCGATATAACATGCTCCTTAGCGTTCAGGGTAGTCCTAGTATATCGCCCACCCAACTCGAACGCTCATGAAGATGATGCCCTCATTGATGCAATGTTGGAACTATGCCTTGCAAACAAGCATTTAATCGTGCTTGGCGACTTTAATCTTAACATCGATTGGGTTGCCAAGTGTGAACACAAAAACGGATACTTAGGAAAATTTATAGAATTCTTTGATTGCTGCAATTTGACTCAACAAGTGATGAAACCGACCCGAGGCGATGCAATTCTTGATATAATTTTAACCTCTTCACCTATCGTTAACAATATTGCCATCCTTCCTCCGTTTTCATCTGTCGATCACAACATAATTGGCTTTGATGTTCATATGCCTTTGATAAAACAACGTGAATTTCCCTCACCAAATTTTAAGAAAGCTGATTATCCAAGCTTGATGTCGTACTTCAGTTCCATAGATTGGTGGAAAGTTTTTGATGGATATCAAAGCACTGATGATTTGTACAGAAGATTTTGCAATGTGGTATATTATGGGTTATCCCTTCATGTTCCCTTTGAATTAGCAAAAGCACCTGTTCCGCACTACCCAAAACACATTTCAAATTTGATAGCGCAGAAATCACGCCTTTTCCAATCGTTGTTAAATCCACTTTCGCATCCACACTATAAGAAGTTATGTCAAGGATTGGATCGCCACTTGAAAAGGTTTCTAGCTCACAAGGAAAAAATGTCTTCAAAAACGAGGAATAGTAAAGCCCTTTTTTCTCTTATTCGATGTAGGCTGAAATCGCACTCTGAGCTGCCAGTGCTTAAAGATGATGCTGGTGTCTTTTACAAAACCGATCTCCAAAAGGCTGAAGCATTAGCTCGATTTTTTGCTTCTGTTTTCGAATCGGATTCGGAAGAGATCTTCGCTGAATCAGAAGGCATGTTTACGCAAGCGAATAATGATCAAACTGACACTATAGGTAAATTCATTATACATCCAAATGATGTGTCAAAGGTAATGAAACGGCTTAAGGGTTCAACGTCAGCGTGTTTTGATGGAATTCCTTAAATTGTTTTCAAAATATGCGCTCATTCTCTTTGCAAACCTCTGTCAATGATCTTTAACGTTTCTTTAATTTACAGCGAAGTTCCTAAAATTTGGAAGGAATCTATTATCACGGCTATTCCAAAAGCTCAAAATTCAGCATTAGTGTCGTCTTTTCGACCTATAAGCATAAATCCTACTCCAATGAAGATAATGGAAAAGATTGTACGGGATAAGATTGTGGCATGGTTCACTAGGAAGAAATCAATTCCATCTCAACAGCATGGATTTACGGAGGGAGCTTCTACGACTACTCAACTTGCCGATTGCACCTTTGACTGGAGTATTGCAATGAATAATGGAGACTCGGTTGATGTTATTTACATTGATTTGTCAAAAGCGTATGACAAAGTAAGCCACCGATTGCTTCTTAAAAAGCTTTATAATCTGGCAGGATCTTTGCTTCAGTGGATTCAATCTTATCTGCATGAAAGACATATGCGAGTGAAAGTCGGTAATTCTTTTTCGAAGAGCTATGATTGCAGAAGTGGAGTTCCCCAGGGAGGTGTGCTGTCACCGGTCCTTTTTCTTGCATATACCTGCGATCTTCCTGTAGTTCTATCCACGCATTCTCATGTGAAGGTGCAGATGTATGCCGATGACATAAAAATTAATGGGAGATACAATGATAGCAATAAGGCTGAAGTTTGCCAGGCCTTATCCCAGTCCATTAACATGATGGCAGTATGGGCTAATGCTTGGAAAATTCCCATGAATCCTTCCAAAACTTCAGTATTCCATATCGGTGAAATGCCCATTCAAGAATTTGGTCTTGAAAATACTTCGTTCAAGACTGTATCTGAGGTTCGCGATCTTGGAATTTTTTTTGGATAGCGGATTAGATTTCAATGATCACATTGATATTATAGTACGGAGAGCTTTTTCTGTCCTTTTTTCAATTTTTAGAAATTTGAAATGTCAGGACAGCACGATTCTGATCAAACTGTATAAGTCGTACGTTTTACCAATACTGGAGTACTGCTCTCCGATTTGGAATCATTTCACAAAAAAACATATAGAGAAAATTGAAAAGGTTCAGAAAACCTTCACAAAGATTTTGTTTAATCGATGCGTAAACTGTTCCAACTCTATTGGAACGTGTCCTAGATATCGAGAGCGGCTAAAACTATTCAGCCTAAATAGTCTACAATACAGACGCATTGTAAATGATCTAGTGTTTTGCTTCAAGATCCTAAAAGACGAATCTAGACTTAAGGCTAGTAACTACTGGACCTTTTTGCCAACACAAGGTCGGAGTAATAGGTACTGCTTTCGCTATCCCAAGATTAAGAAGAAAAACCGAGAAAAGGTTTTTAATTCTCTGTTCTTTCGTGAAGCTTGTTGGTTACAAATGCTACCACCCAACCTATTAGAAGCACCAAATACGTATGTTTTTAGAAAAGTTTTAAAGAGAATAGACTTGCTTTCAACACTACGTATTCCTGATATCGCCTAAGTGAAAAAAGATTCTGCTATTTTCCACTTTCCTAAAACCAGGAAATCCTTTGTCTTGGATGTTTTGGATGTTTTTATTTTTTCACTTCAGAGCTTTTTTTGTTTATTTTTCACTCTTTCCTTCTGCTCTTCTTTTTTCTTTGTTTTTTCTATTTTCTTTGTTTTTTTTTGCACTTTTCTGACGTTTGTTCGTTTCTTGTTTGTTTATAAACTTCTTTGAATTTTAGAACTTCTCTGCTTTGCTTCTGATTAGCCAGTGTTACCGTCTTACGTTTCCCCAAGCAGCCGTCTTCGATGGGTTCTGATGGAGTTGACGGACCTACTAAGTTGGTATCCGGAGCCGATTTCTCCCACGACTTGCAGTGTTGGCGGGCCACTGCTCTTCTTCCTCAGTTACCCATCATCCTCTATCCTATCGTCTATCCCATCATTCTTATTTGGCTTCATTACCCTTATTCTACTTGAACTGCATCTCTTCTAAGTGACTTCTATTTGCCGCCGTTTAAGAGTTATGCTAATATAAAAAAGTAACAATGATGGCTAGTTTTGATCTGTTGAATTTTTTAACACCACATAATTTCTAATGTGCTGCGTCCTTTTTAAATGTACTATTTTTGTGCGCACGACATTGTGCAAATAAATAAATAAATAAATAAATGTTTGGGCAGAAACATTTCGCCCAAACTTAGCGTGGAGGTGTTATTTAAGACATTGATCACTTACGTGAGTCAGTTTTGAAAACCTCGATCGACTGCGGTAGGTCACTACAATACGGGTGAGAAAATGTGGTGGGGTCAGCATCAATATCAAAAACGACTCTATGTGAAGTTTGTCTGTAATCGATGATCATAAAGGCTCACCCCACTCACCCATCGTAACCGACCATAGTCAACCGAAATTTAAAAACGAACCCCCCGTAAAAGGTAATCGCCTTAAATAACCTAACTGAGAGTATCATCCAATTATCGAAAAAAATCTGCATCGTCTCCAATGTCTCGCGTACATGAAGCACTGTTGCAAATTATTACTGGTGACTACTGTAAGTGTCCTTTTAACCTGAAATACTATCGAAGGGAATCACAAAAGTTCAAAAAATTGTGTCCAAAAATATGAATAATATGTGTCCTCTACTGATGGAAAACCGAAGAAAAAGTGGACCGTCGAGCCCTCACAACAAATGAAGGCAACACGACTGAGAGTCAAAGAGTGCACAGGAATGGATTCCAAGAGATGATATGCATCCACGAAAAAACCTCTAACAAAGTGGTTGGACAACGTTCATCGTAACAATCGTTGCATTGTAATACGAGGAGCTGATAACGATTTGTAGCCAAAGCGACGAGAGATGGTTGGGCCAGTTTGAGCTGATGATTGTGGAGGAATCACTAAAGGCGGTTTGCGAAAGTGAGGCAATAATGAGGAAAAGGATACATGACGACGTTATTCAATTCCCCTGTGAGATAAGCCACGCGTTTTGCGTTTACGGGATGTAGTGCAGGCAATTTGAATGCGTAAGACCTATACAATGACTTGCGGTGAACAGCCGACGAAGAAGTCGTTGCTTCATCCTTCTCAGCAGGTCTGGTACCAATTCACCGACCCAGGACGGGTGGAAGGCTTGGTTGGCCTGGGCGAGAAATCCGAATCAAGAACTGGTATCGGGTGCAGGCAACAGCCGGCACCTTCTGCACTGCGCTCCACGCGCCGGAGGCGTAGATCATGGCAAACCCGCAGCCTCAATTTCTATGAAATGGACCGACCACACTTTGTAAGTCATTAGAGCGCGGTAAAAATTACAAAGTATTGAGCATCGCTAATCACAAATCCATTCTATAGTGGCTCACCAACCTGCCATGGCGCACGAAACTACTTCAAAATTGTTGAGCTCGGCAAAGGGAACCTCTCCGTAACTGAAGACTTCCCATATGGTGACACCAAGAGCCCTTGAATGAGTAGTCATTCTGCTAACGTTAACAAAAAACAGAAAGTAGTTGTACGAAGACCAACCAGACGTCACTACTTGCGCTAAACTTGCAATCGTTAATGGCTTCTGGAGGAAGCCAGCGAACTGGCAGCAGTGTATGATTCTGCATTCGATAGTAGTCGGCTTGGCCGTATAATCGTCGAGACATCCCGAAGTCAGAGATCTAAATCGAGTAGAGAGTACGGACTTCACAACTTACACAGAAGCTGCGTTTGAAGTTACCTTCACAGTGATTGGGGGCCTTTGGGAGGGAAGACAGCAGCGAAGATCGCTTTCTCCACTCACCAGACAGTTTCTAGCTGCCAGATCGCGATGGACGACCTGTTGAGATGTGAGGTAACATAGGCCCGACACTATCTGAAACGATGAATGACGCGAAGCTATGTGAAGTAAACGACACAAACAAAGTGCATGTCTTGAGGCACAAAAATTAGAAAGTATTTCTCAGGAAGAAAATAAGAGAAGGCTCAATAAACTATGACGAGTCGTCCTAATGTTCAAATACCTCTTTTTCTTTTTCGCAAGCATATTTTAAGGTGCAAATGGATTCACACAATATAAAAGGTGACGCTAAACCAAATCGTCTATATTAGAAATTATTCGAATTTTTATGTGATTATTCAAAATTTTTCATTATTCGAACATTACTGGAAATCGAAAATCAACGGGTCATGAACTCCGAATATTACTCGAACTTCGAATATGACTGGGAACGTGGCTGTTTATATGTAGCCTAGAGTGTTTTCTGGAAGTGATCTTGATTCGAGTGATCACCGTATAATTTAGCGTAGCATTGGTATAATCAACGCTAAGAAAACACGTTGAATAGGTAAGATCATTCACTGCTTGTTCTTAGTTGCTGATGCGGGTGTTTTGACGTTGAGCTTGTCCTGTCCTCCTTCTGACTTCCGTTTAGATCACCGATTAGGTAAACAGCGATGTGCACGCATCGCTCTCTACTAAACCTTTGCCTTCCTTTTATCTTGAAATAAGCCTGTGAAAAGAGCACACTCTTGTATTCCCAATGAAGCGTTTCCTCCCTAGGAGGTCGCTGAATCTTCACCAGACTTGTGCAGGAAGAATACCACTCTGGGATGTCTACCTGATGACCATCGCAAGTTATTGTATGGAACAATTACGCATCCTTTTCCTCCAAGGCCCACATAAGAAGACAAGTGCGTGGCACATTCCAAAGAAAATAATTAAATTACGCTGTCGTTCACCTCTTATCAATAATCTGACCAGAGATGGGTCTAACCAGGATACTAAATCAACGGTAGGTCGGAACGGTGCAAGTGTTGTATATGGGCAGAACCGCCTCTCCCTGGGAAGTAACAAACTGCAGGTATCTCGACCCCAATACAACTCTGCGCAGAGTTAGGGGCGACGGAAGTGGCCTGTTGGCGCCCTGTTGATTCACGTGCTCCACAGCTGACGGGCGCGCGCGGGATGAGGGCTCGTATCGCGACTCAGCGCAGTGCACAGGTGGCGTAGAAGGGAAGCGCTCCGGCTCGTGAGCGAGGGGTCGGGGGTTTGGATCCGGCAGACTGCGTTTATTTTGCAGTTTTGCAAAATCCATGTTTATCATATAGGTAATCCACCTAGGGCACTGCGAGAATCTCCACCCTTCATGTAGCATAAAAACGTGTTTCGTTGTTGCTGAGTCCTTGAACCTAAAGAGCTACGGGCCCTCGAAGTTGGGTAGAGAATGTAATTGTGCTATCGAAATTTTTTGCGAATATTCGGATGGCTTCGAATGCTAAAAAATTTCAAATACTCAAATTCGAATATATTCGAAAAAAGCGATTTTTCTGAATATTCGAGTTCGAATACATTCGGAAAACGCGATTCTTTTGAATATACGAATTAGAATACATCCGAAATATTACCCAATGTTCCATTCGAAAATATGCGAATGTACTATACGAATATTTGAACATTTTCGAATGGAACATTGGGTTCCATAAAGGAAGAAAACATGACTGTTGCTTTGGATCGAATGACCGATGGACGGTTTGCCCTGATGTAGTAGGAAATTTACATTTGTTTCTAAAGCTTTTAACGAATGGAGTAATCATTTAATGGTTTTAACGGATGGAGTAATCATTCCACCGACTTCTTCTATGCCTGAAAGGATGAAATATGTTAGGGTTCATCATACCAAGCATCGTGCCCTTAAAAAGTTTAGTTCTGTTTCTTAAAGTGGTCGAGTGATAAATTCCAAAGGCTATACCTCACCTTAGCCTAATGAAGGACCAGACGAAGTCGTACGGGATTTAACAGGTGTACGGGAAAGCGCTAACCTTTGTTTAGGGTGCGAAATCTGCGGGTTACATATGGGCATCCACCTTTTCGGCTTACCAAGGGACCCTTTAGTATCAAACCATTGGAATCTTTCAATGAAACTTCGAAACCAGAAGGTACCGTCTGCTTCAACTTTTTATTTACATTACCTAAGAAACATGAAGAGTATATAACAAGGAGCTTAGAGTTCCACGTATTCACGACGAAGTTGTTGAATGTTATTTATGCATTATTTTCGATGGCATCGGAATGTGCGGAGACTTATAGGTCCAAATGGTCTTCATAACTGAGAAGGGTAGTGGTGATAATAGATGTGTTAAACAGATGCCTGCTCTATATGTGCTTACAAGGAGCTAACGATTGCTCAAGCCGGCGGCCAGGTCGCAGTTGACCCCACTCTCAACAAGGTCAGACCCATAGTCAGCTCGGGCGTACATTCCGAGGAATAAAATAGCATGGCCTGTTTCGTTTAAGTTTTCTCAGTGAGCGCCTCCACACAATACATTTCAACACCACCCGTTTCATGGAGCTGCCTACGTTGCTGCTCTTTGCGCCACGTTTCAACGTTTTAATGCTTTACAATGGAAGCCATTTTATCGCTCTACAGTCTGCATCATGCAACAGTTTGAGTTTGTACGGTTGACAGGTTCAAGAAGTGCACACGCGCAAAAAGGGGGAGTTATTGCAATTGACCTTAGAATTTAACTCTTTCACATATTTGGGCTATTTTTGTGTTATATGCTATTCATTTACTAAGTGCTTTACTACTGTAAGGTTTAAATTGATTGTAGCTCTTGTACCTCGTTCCCATGCCTTCAAGTCATGTTTTGACAAGACAGCTGCGGCTCGCGGCTATCTCGATCGCCATCAGAATCCCGCTGCATAAAAACCGGTGGAGGGGAGAGAGGATCACTTCGCTTCTTCACGTCTTCACTTCTCACTTCTCGCATTGCGACCTTCTGCTCAGCACAAATGCCCTCTCTTCTCCCACAAGTACTACCGCAAACGAGTTCATTTTGTTTGTATAATTTTTTGTTTGTATATATAATAATAATAATAACTTGTGTTAAATACAGCACGAGTTCGTCGTCAGTCCCGCGTGGCATCATACAAGTGGGGTAGGTCTAGAGAGAGAGAGAGAGAGTAAGCACTTTCATGGCCAATCAGTCCTTGTAAAGAAACCGTATTACGGCACGAAAAGCAATGTTTCGTCCATGTATTGCCACAAAAACCACAAGTTCTTTGACTGCGATAAATATAAAACCCCGCAAGAGAGGTCTTATACCTGCGCGAAAAGAAGCTAAGCCTCATCTGCGACCACTCAACGACTAGTGCAAAAAGCGAGCGTGTTTCAATAGTCAAAAGCCACACCACACGTCCTGTTGCTTCCAACCTCAGCAGACACAGGCAAACTATGCAGCGAAAAAAGAGGACGTCCTAAGGGTAAAGAGATTTGCAAAAAGCATAAGTCCAAGGGTCACAAAACCAACTATGGTACTAAGGTAAACCAGGTGATTCAAAAGACACTGCTTGATCGAGAAGTGTTCTGGAAGCGCATTTGGATCAAGGACTGTTGTCAATGACAAACCTTTCTTCGTACGGGGGAAGTAACCGATTCATGACCCCCGGAAGAATGTCCTAAAGAAAATTCCAATTTTTTGGACACTGGAGCAGAAATCTCCTTCATCCATACGGATATGGTTGAATAGCTCAACTTGAGCGCATCTGGCCCAGTTAGGCTTCGCCTACGCGCCTTCGGTAGCGGACAAGTGCAGGAAAAAAGCTGCAAGCGAGTTCGACTCGAAGCATGGGATACAGATGGGGAACGAGTTTCTTTGGGACTGTGTACCCATAATATTCTGACGAAGCCTTTTGCAAGCCCACCCATTCGAAGGGAAGATATCAAGCTTGCTCGGCCTCTCAATACACCCATTCAACTTCAAAGTCAAAAGTCAGCAGTCAAGTCCATGACACAATACCGCCAGCGTTGCATGCTCATAACTCCTTTAATTTTACGTTGCTTGAGAAACTGTTGGCACCGTTCAATTCGTCTCCTCGAGATCTACACCAGTATATATAAACTCTACCAGATCACCGCATTTTCACCGTGGGTGGTCTAAAAAATGACTGGAGCAGGCTCTTGCGATTAGAGCACCTTATTTCCCAGGACGTGCATGTTTTCGGAGTGTCAAGCATGGCGTACGTTGTCAGTGCTCTGTCATGCCTGGAATGCTCCGAGAGTTCGCCGTGCACAATGTATATAGAATCGAACCTATCATTCGAATAGGAGAAAGCATATTCGCTCCGCTTCTATCTCCCTTACTGGAAAATGTAAAGCCTTCAAGACTACTTCGAACAGTTTGGAGAACTTTTTCAGAAATTTCTAGCCGTCCTACTCAGGAATTGCTCTAATCTGTCCCAGCGAGACTCAAGTGTGAGCCGTGTGCAATGCGTATAGGGATGAACCTATCAATCGAGTGGGTTCGACAACTGGTAGAGCGAGCATTTGGGGAGTTCTATCATAACTTTCCAGCCGCCCTAGTAAGGAATTGCTCTAAGGCTGTCCAGCTAGCCTTTGGAGTGCGCACGATCAATGCATATAGAATCGAACCATCAATCGAGAGGGTGGCCGCTTGCAAATTGCCCGCGCGGGCATTTTCAAAAACGAACGTCGTATTCGTAATCAGCGCTTCAAATAACCGCCTAGATGATTTTAGACGAAGATTGCACGAGGAAATTTGGGCAATTTTAAAAATATTGGTTTTCGATAATGTCATCGTTCGCGCAACTCGGCCTATGGTGTCCTCCTTCTCGATGGGAAATTGTCAAAAAATCGATTTTTTAATTGGTCGAAAGTGACGCCATTCGATGGAGCTTTTCGTGATGAGCAAAATGGTGTTATTGGGAGGGTCGAACACCCAAATATGGGCAAATAAGAGGGCAGAAAACTTCAACCGCTAAGTCCCCCGCCCTAAAATGGCATATGGTTCTAAGGCAGTTTAGGCAGCTGGGGAGTGGCGAACATATCTTCTTAGAGCACCTTAGGTGTTCTGCTCGCCTACGCATTTGCATGCCGTTGACTTGTGTCTTCGTGCAGTGGTCGACCGAAATCGGAAAGAATTCGATAGCGCAAGCCTCACCTGCATTTTCGCAGCGCTGTAATTTAGTCTATTTATGAGCTATACCCTTCTGCTTTAGAGTGCGTCAAGAACCTTGTGCTGTCTACAAAGTGCTCGAGTTGCAGCCGGAAAGATTCGAACTTGATACCCACGAACTGCGCCACGAACTCGCCCGCGCGCGCATTTGCGAGCGGTCGCCCTACTCGACTGATAGGCTCTATTCTATATGCATCGTTACCGAGGTACTCTAAAGCCTCCCCGGAACAGAGTACAGCAATTTCTGAGTAGAGCGGCTAGAAATTTCTAATCTAATCTAATTTCAAACGGTTCTATCGTATATGCATTGTGCACGGCGCACTTTCTCCTCTCGCTTCATAAAACCCCTTAATTTGTATAAGCTGCTGTTAGTGTGTGCACTAGTGTGTGCACTGCACCAGCACCTAAAAAGGGTAAGCTTTGCTGTTTAGCAAGACATATGAACCGCTTCCGCTCACTCGATTGATAGGTTCGATCCTGTATGCATTGTGCAGGAGCACTCTCGGAGCATTCCAGGCATGACAGAGCACTGGCAACGCACGCCGTGCTTGAGATACTCCGAAAACACTGCACGTCACATGCACGTCCCGGAAAATAAGGTGCTCTAATAGTAAAAGCCTGCAATTGTTTTTTAGGCCACCCATGGCGAAAACGCGGTGGTCTGGAAAAGTTTTATATATGTTTGTGTAGATTT
This sequence comes from Heligmosomoides polygyrus polygyrus, assembly GCA_947396885.1. Lineage (NCBI taxonomy): Eukaryota > Metazoa > Nematoda > Chromadorea > Rhabditida > Heligmosomidae > Heligmosomoides > Heligmosomoides polygyrus. The sequence goes on from OX377206.1 coordinate 62,185,325, forward strand.
CGAGGAGACAAAACGAACGATGCCAACAGCTTCTCGAAGAACTTAAAATTAAAGAAGTTCACAAACCGTATTTGGACCGCGCGCAGTGGCGGTATTGTACTATTAGGCTGTGGTCAGTTACGGTCTCTGGTTCGTAATGACCAGAACCATATCACATTGCCATATCATATCGGCTCCACGTCATTCCAACTCGTCTAGGACATTTAGTTACAGGACAGCTCTGCAACACTTGTTCTGAAATTACGAGAACGAGTTGGAAAAATGGGATGAATTCTGGTTTCGCGATGGGCAAATAAATAACGTATGTTTCAATACCGAAGAGGATAAGGATGATTCTTGGGAACGGTTTGGGACACTTGATTCAGACGGAACGGAAAAGTTGTCAACTCAGACAAGGAACTGCACTCAATAGAAGACAAACAAGTGTGGGAAAACTTAAACTCCATCATTCAAAAAAGGGAGGACAGACGTGCGTGCGCCTTCCATGGAAGAACGTAACAGCGTCGCTTCCAGACAATAGAGCAATAGCATTCCACCGTCTGGTTAGCGTATGGAACATCCTTCAGAAGGATCAAGACCTACTGGACCAGTATGACGGGATCTTCCGCGAGCAGCTGAACCTTGACGTTCTCGAACAGGTCGATGAGAATCGGAGTGTCGAAGGCTCAACCACACGTGTACATTATATTAGTCATCAGGCAGTGCTAACGCCTCATGAGACCACTACGAAAATTCGAATTGTTTACGACGCACTATAAGGGATGCCCGTCTCTAAACGATGTACTATATCGGGGACCTGTGATCTTGCCGACTCTTTACGGAGTTCTTCTACGTTTTAGAATAGGGCGGATCGCGCTTATCCGAGAAGCAGAAAAAGCATTTCTGCAACTGAGACTTCACGAGGAAGATAGGGACGCGACACGCTGCTTATGGTTTACAAGTCGCCACAATCACGAGAAAACTTATATGTCCTTAGGCTTACTCGAGTAACCTTCGGTCTAAATTCATCACGTTTTCTACTATCCGGCACTATGCACTATCACTTAGATCAACACGTCGACGACGCCAGATCAGCTGGTGATATAAAGGCGAATTTTATGTTACCACCTAATTCTCACGGAGGATTCCATAGACAAGGCTTTCTACCCGTATTTGAAGACTAAGGAAATTTTCGAAGACCTAAGAATGAATATGGAAATTGTGAGCAACGACTCTCGGCTCACAAGTAGGATGGCTACTAAATACAAGTGCCATCGCTTCGATATATGATCCCCTCGGCTTCATGTTGCCACTCATTCACAAAGCGAAATTTTTCCTACGCTCTCCCTGGGAATATGACTTAGGTTGGGACGAGGAGATTCCTCCGCGTCTCAAAGAAAACTGTGGACAAGTTGTCGAAAACATGCAAGGATTCACAAAAACCATCCCGCGATTTCTGATGAAGAAGAATGTGAACGCTGAACTGATCAGTTTCGCCGATGCTAACAGCGAGGCCATGCTGCATGTGTATACATTTGTTCAGAGGGCGATTCTAACCTCCTAATAGTAAAAAGTGAGCTGCCGTCGATCAAGTCGAAGGCAACTATACCGGAACTGGAGTTATATGCTGTCACATTAGCTCTAAGAATTACCAACACAGTGGTCTCACAAGTCCAGTCGACGCTAGACTTCTGTCAAATTTTCATTCTGACTGAGTCTGAAATAGCACTCAAATAGATCAAATCCCGATCACTGAGGGAAGCTGGAGTGATGGTATTCAAAAGACTCATGGAAATCGAAAGGATCATTTACCACCTCCACAGCAGCGGTCGTGAAATGTTTTTTGGCCATATTCCAACAACTCTAAATCTGGCAGATTGTGCTACCCGCGGGTTAAATCAACAAGAGTTGACGGAGCATTTTTGGTGGAGAGGGCCCGTTATGCTCAAGGAGCCAACAAGTAATTGGTCGAGGATGTTCAAACTTTTGGAGGCCTACGAGAGAAAGGGAGAGGACCCAGGTCCTATTCTTCCGCCAGAGATCAGCGAGATTCTCGTGACGAGCCAACGTGCGGACCAGGTTGAAGAGGAACACGAACTAGAAAACATCTTTCAGGTCCTTGACGACCGTCTTCCTAAGCAAACGAAACGAGTTGTCTCCTACGTGCTCCGGTTTGTCAATAAGATTGTTGACCGGGTTAATAAAAAGCGTCCTTCACTAAAACAAGTCTCCTCCACCCTTCGCTTATTTAATTAATTCTGACTCTGCAACTATCTCAGATCAAGAAATAACTGCAGCTGGTAAACTTCTGGTGAGGCTTCACCAAAAATCCAAAATAACGTCGTTATTTTTACGATCTCTACATCATTTAAACATAAAAGTGGACGACGAAGGGTTACTACGCTGCTATGGGAGACTAGAACAGAGTCAATTAGCAGAAGAAGCAAAAAAACCCTTGACAGTTGAAAAATTGCTGACTATCAAAGGCTATCATCAGTGATGTTCACAGTAATGGCCATCCAGGAATTAGTCACACCATGGCCATTGTCAGACAGCGATTCCTAAATTAAGAGCACAAGTCACGCGAATTGTAAGGAAATGTGTTCCATGTCAGAAATCAATAATTTATCCTTCAAGTATCCCAAGCAGGGAGTTCTTCCTAAACGGCGCTCTCGACCCTTTACTTATGTGGGACTGGATTACTTTGGACCATTGGGCGTGGCGCAACCAGACGGAAACGAAAGAAAATGCTACGAGTGCATAATTACTTGCACAGTCACCAGGCTTATCTATCTCGTTGCGGTAGCCGACTTTTCTACGACATCGTTCCTACGCATGCTCAGACGATTTTCTAGTAGGAGAGGAATTCCTATCTCAGTCACAAGTGATAATACTCCATCCTTTGCATTGGGGGATAGCATGCTTCGTGACTGTGCTGTGGCTGCCCAAAGCAAACCGGAAGTGGAAATAGTGACAAATAATAAAGGGATTGAGTAGCACTATACCACCGTATGCCTCCTGGCGAGGAGGGTTCTACAAAAGACTGATAACATCAGTTAAGCACTCCTTGTACAGAATACTGGGCAAGGCAAAACCATCTTATGATGACCTCCATACGATTTTAGCTGAGATAGAGTGCCGGCTTAATACACGCCCTCAAATGCATCTGGACTCGAACTCTCCTGAGGATCACGTTCTCCGACATATCGACTTTCTTCAGAACGCGTTTGAGGCCCCATATCCGATGGATCGCTTGGAGATAGACGAAGACGATCCTACCTTCATGCCTCCAAAACAGCACAGCAAGTCATAAGAACCAAAATGCAGGCGATCAGCGCGTTGCAATCCTGCAAGCTTACCGAAAAAACTTGGCATGCATGACAGACTGAATACTTGAAGCAGTTAAGGGAGAATTCAACCTCCCTACTGCTGAAAGATGGGGCGCATCAGGGAATTAGGAAGTACTTGAGGTGCAGTACGAGAGGCAACTGTCATTCTGCCCTCGGGAAAAAAAATCGGCGACCCATAAATCGGCCTGTCCATCGGAACTATTCGAACCCGAAAGCGAAAGAGAATCAGAGATCATTTCCGCGCTTTCTCAGAAAAGAATCGTTGTGGAGGAAGCAGCTAGAACAAGAACTCCGGAAAGCGAAAGTCGGTATAACCTGCGAGCACGCAGACAAGTAAATCTAGAACCTAACCACAGCAGATCAATTGGGAATTTCTCCCTGTTTGTGGTCGGTTTACTAAGCTTAATCAAGACTTGCCAAGGAGTGCCATATTCCATACGGTGCATCACACGCGGAATCCAATTATTCTTCCCTGATAGGAAACCGTATGAGGTATGCGCTGAAGAATTCTGCACAACCCTCGAATCTCCGGAGGTAACGGAAACTCTGCGATTACCACCACAAGTGACTCTTCACGACTATGCAGTGGAAACCAACCAACGACACAGTCGGCACGACTGAGATAGATTGCCCAGCAAGTCCGTTCTGTGATAATGTCGACTGTACATTTCGCTCCACCCTAATCTTGAACCCTGAATGTTGACCAATAGGTGCAATAATGAAAACGGAGGTTCTTCTGTACTTCTTTATCACCGGCTGTTAGGTATTCCTTTACGTACCTACGGTACGGTTGTCGGAAGCCCCCATGACACGCTTCTTCATTCAAGGTGTCTGGCTCATTCTCGTTGCTATACTTGTGCTCGAATAATCGAGTTCGAATAATTATTCGAATAATTTATTCGAATTCGAATTTCGATTATTTGATCATTCGAGTTTCGCAAATTCGAATATTTATTCGAATTTGATTATTCGAGTTTCGCAAATTCAAATAAGTATTCAAATTCGATTATTCGGGGTTCGAAAATTCGAATAATATTCGAATTTCGAATACGTGGTTGAGTCGAAGGTGGCATAATGATGATTCTTGTAAGCGACTTTCATTTCGGTGACGATTGTTTTCTATAGCACACTGTCGAAGAGCTCACCTTACGAAAACGTATTCAGTATCCTACTATACATAGAAGGCTAGTGTGTGTGCGTGCGTGTCTCTGTCAGTCCGTCACAACTGGCGTGGGGGGCATGGCGTACTAATGATACTGAACGCAGTTGAAGGCGATCGACTGCGTTCCGAAACTTTAGCCCATGGGGTAGTCAACCTCGCTGAACACAAGTCTGAAGTCCGTTTTCAAAATTATCGGTTGAAGTTGATCGAGCTATTGATTTTCTATGAGGAATTTGTTGAGCCGAATCAATCGTATGACATCGTATGATATTTTTAAAATCTAACACATTTGCATTCTCTGCGACCACGACTATCATCATTGTCATACACTTAAATCCTCTACGAAATTTACACAATAGACATAAATTTCGACGAAAATTTAAAAAATGAATTTCAAATTCGTGTTCAGTGACCTCGATTACCTCAGGCCTGAAGTTTCGAGCTTGTTGAATGATATTCACGAAAAATCGATAATTTGATTATTATCTCTTGATGGTAATTGCTACTGCAAAAGCTAACTAAAGATTCGTGTTCAGCGACCTCGATTACTCTGGAGCTGAAGCTCACAGTTTGCATGTATGACACGATTATATACCATTCACACGGGGAAGATTCCAGAAGAACGTTGAAATTAATTTCAAAAACGTTGAATTTGTTTTGAAAAACCTTAAATTTCGATTGAAAATGGTGTATAACTCCCCAAACAACTCTATCTAACTATAACGATTAGATTAGTTGACGGTTCCTATGGAATTCTTTTTGTAGGAAAATGTCTTGCCATCTTAACGAGTATTGTAAATGGATCTTAGAAGATATTGAATATCTCCATTATTTGCGTTTTTTGAAAGAATTCTATTTTTTATTTTTCTCTGGCTAATGTCGTCGTTGAACTTACTTTACTACACAATGCGCTTTTGAAGTTAATAAACGATACCAAACGAAATTGGCTAACACAAAAATCTCATTGTCCTTATTAATTTCGGGTTGATCGAAAAGTCTTGACACACTTTACGCTACTGTCTGTTAGATTTGTTAAAGCTCTTACAGCATTGATCTTGTGTGGTGACGTCACAGTACTTTCTCGAAGGTTCCTCAGCCATACTATATAAGGCCTCGTTGAGTACGAATACAGCAGCAATGTCAACGATAAGCAGCAGCATCCTACACCCTATTGTCTAATTTCTACAAGGCTATTTCGCAAGGACTGCAGCCTCCAACATCTGCGCTGCATTCAAGGAAGAAGTCATTCACTATTCCACAGTGGCCGGTTGGTATCTCCACTTCAAGATTGGAGATATCTCTCTCGAAGGTCGACCTCGTTCCGGACGCCCCTCTGTTGTGGAAGAAAACAGCTTGCGCGAAGCCTTCAAGGTGAAGCCAAACTCAACCACTCGCGAATTGGCGGCGACACTTGGACGTACGCAAAGCACCGTCGCGAGGCAGCTGGAGATCTTTTGGTACCGCAAAGTTTTGTCGTCTTGGTACCACATGAGCTGCGGGACTCTGACAAGGCATGCCGAATCAGTGTTGCTGAGTCGCTGCTTCTTCGCCCGCACAGAAAGACATTGTTACTGATGACGAAAGCTCGGCTCTTTATGTTAACCACACTCGTGAGAGCCAATGGCTCCCACGCGGAGAACCGGCTCCAAGACAATTGAAACGTGGACACCACGAAAAGAAGGTTCTTCTGTGTTGCTGGTGGGACTCAGAAGGCATGCTTTGCTGGCAGTTGCAGGATAGTGAGACCACAGTCGCAGCATCTGTCTACGCTTCCCAGCTCCAGAGCTTGGCCGACGCCATACGCCAAAAGCGTCCAGAACGGGAAAATGTCTATCTGTTGCACGACAACGCGCGTCCTCGTGACGCAAAAGTGAGTCGCGAGAAAATTCCGGAGTTAGTCTGGGAAGTTCTGCCCCATCCACCGCACTCTCCAGATCTCGCTCCTTCTGATAACCACCTACTCGGAGCTCTGAAGCAGCATCTTTGAGGTAGAGAGTTCGACGATCGACGTCAACTGGAAATGGAGGTTTCTGAATTCTTTACTCACAGCCCTCGGAATTCTGGCAGAAAGGAATTGAATGGCTGCCTGAAAGATAGGGCAGTATTTTAGACTTAGACGGGGAATATATCGTGGATTGTTTTTATATATTGTATTATATTGTATTGCATTGTAATACTGTTGTGCTAGTGTTGCAGGACTTTTCTATCAACCCAGTACATCTTGGTTCAAAATTTTAGGTTCACCCCAAATTTGTCCATTAGAACCCGAAGATTCCGCTGCTTAGGATCAGAGACGTTTCCGTCGTATTCCTCGCTATCTAAAACCTCTTTAGAGATATTTAAGCAACTAATCTTATCAGTGCAGGATACCACGAACTTTTATTGAAAATTTAACGAATGAAGACCGGTGCAAAATATAAGTTCGCTTCATTAAAAACCTGATTACTCACAAAAGTACCTACAGGCAAAGTAAGATTAATATTTCATCACACCACCTTTGCTGTAAACAATAACGAAAATTCTATTTGGCATACTACTGATCAGGTTATCAGTAGAAGTTTGTTCAACTTTGGTCCATGCATGAAGTATGGGGTCTTCAGATCAGAAACCGAAGTGTAAGTGGTTCCATTTTTGTACACTTTGTGTACAAGAATGCCCCACAATTTCTCTATCGGGTTGAGATTTCGAAAACAACTAGACAACTCCAAAAGTTGGATTCTGTTGGAGTTAAGTCAATCTGAAGTTGACCGCGGTACGTGTATGGATGCATTATCTTGTTGAAAAATGAGGTTGTGCCTAGGAAATCTTCTGAAATATGATAAAAAGTGATCCCGAGCAATTTTTGGTAGACTTCATTGTTAATCCTACACGAGACGAACTTCTGAGACGAACGAGACAAGTCCGCATCCAGAAAACGCAGCACAACCATGACACTTCCACCGACAGAGTTGCGCCTGTAGAATGCTCGCTCCTCTGTCCTCAGATTTCTACAGTAAGGTAAAAGAAGTAGAATCTTGATGAACCCGACAGGTGCAAACACTATTGGAGTGATCTGAGGAGAGAGGAGCGAGTATTCTATAGGCGCAACTTTGTCGTTGGAAGTCTCATAGTTGGGCTGCGTTTTCTGGATGCGGACTTGTCTTGTTCGTCTCAGAAGTTCGTCTCGTGTAGGATTAACAATGAAGTCTACTAAAAATTGCTCGGGGATCACTTTTTGTCATATTTCAGAAGATTTCCTAGGCACAACCTCATTTTTCAACAAGATAATGCATCCATACACGTATCGCAGTCAACTTCAGATTGGCTTAACTCCAACAGAATCAAACTTTTGGAGTTGTCTATTTGTTCTCCAGATCTCAACCCGATAGAGAACTTGTTAGGCAATCTTGTACACAAAGTGTACAAAAATGGAACCACTTACACTTCGGTTTCTGATCTGAAGAACGCCATTCTTGATGTGGACCAATGCTGAGCAAACTAATTTTACTTTGTCTGCAGGTACTCTTGTGATTACTCATGAAGCGAACTTATATTTTGCACCGGTCTCCATTCGTTAGATTTTCAAAAAAGAATCATGGTATCTTGCACTGATAACACAACCTGCATAGAATTTTTCTGTAGAGGTTTTCGGTAGTGAGGAATACATCGGTAACATCGCTGATCCTAGGCAACGAATTCTTCGGGTACTAATGGAGAAATCGTGGGAGTGAACCTATGATTTTGCACCGGGTGTATTAAGTTGTAGAGAAGTTTATTCCATTATTTGATTTATGGAATATTCGATTATTCGGAAATTCGAATAACCGAAAAATAGGGTTTCTCGATTATTCGGAAATTCGAATAACCAAAAATGGGGTTACTCGATTATTCGGTAATTCGAATAACCAAAAATGGGGTTATTTGATTATTTGGAAATTCGCATAAATGAAAAAATGGTGCTATTCGATTATTCGCCCATTCGAATTTTCGAAAAATTAGGTTACTCGATTATTCGGAGATTCGAAAAACCGAAAAAATAGGGGTTATTCGATTATTCGTTCATTCGAAAAATTTTTTAAAAAGCACAAGTTTACTCGTTGCCATCCTTCGATGTCCTATACGCAACAGAAGGCCTCAAAATCGCATGACGATCAGACCTAGTAGAGCTCTTGGTGATTTTGACTCTCATTTTGTGTTTGGTAGATATTAACGAAATCTGCGAACAAGTGGACGTATTTTCACACTCCTCCACTGCTTGCGAAAAATTGGAAGAAGGAGAGGTATGCAGAGTTCACGTGTCAGAGGTCCTACAAGTGAACCCGTTCAAAAAGTAGGCATGTTTCAGAGGAAATGCCTCAATTCATGAATTCAGAGTAACTTGGTAAACATTAGCCATTTTCTGCGAGTCGGAAACCATAATGTTCACTCGTGATACCACACATCGTGTAGTGGACAGCAAGAGGTGTCCCCTCACATAGGTTTTTGCGTAGGCCGAAAATGCGAAGGCGTCAATAGCACAAGTGTGCTATCTGAGCTGGAAGAAGGAAACCCAGGAAACACTGTGTGTGTTGAGTTTTACGGAGGACCGGGGTGTGACTGTTTTTATTTGAGTTCAGGTTGCTTATTTTATTGCATTTACGTGGTACCTGACTCCCAGAAAACTACGACATCTATTAGTGTAACAGGTGGAATGAAGCAGCAAGAGTGAAGTTCATCCATACAGATGTAGCACAAGGAAAAACTCAGCCTTGTACATGTTACCAAACGTTCCAGTTATTTGGAACTCTTTGACGGCAACCTTGAGTTTCATCACAGTTCCACCTTTTCCACTACTGAATAGCTTCTTTATAACTGGCAATACTTCAACAGCGCTACGGAACTCGGAACTAATCCCAGAGCTGCAGTGTCAAGATAAAGCTCTGCAGAAAACTTTGGTACGAAGTACAAGGTGTGTAAAAGGTATTGACGCACTAGACGTAAACGTTAGAAGTAACAACACATCATAAAATTTAACAAGTTTATATACAAAATCTCAACAATAATCTAGCAAACAGATCAGCATTCACTTGTATTTTATATGGGCTTCTTTGCTGCGAGTGCAGGGACGAGGACGACGAGGAAAGGCATCGACGCTGCGCCGCAAGTAGTCCACGTCGTTGCATGCTTTGACTTTCAGTGAGTTGATACTTTTGTGCATTCAACATATAAAAGTGTTACATACTCTTCAAGGACCTCCAAAATGCACATTCTGGCGGTGCGCCGCTCTCTGCAAGGAAGGGGCATCCGGCCAGTGTCATGGTTTGTGCATTCATCACAAGCATCTTTCGTTTTCGTGGATACAGAAATGAAGATAAATCAGTACAACTATCTGTATTGATGTATTAAAAAGCAACTGGTTTCTTGGCTCGAATTCCAACTCGAGAGTAAGCCGTATGTCTTCCAGCAGGATTAGACTCCTGCGCATAGTCGAGGAGTATTCAGAACAGGTGCCGCGCCAACATGGAACTTGGAGGACCTCATTCCGGCAGAGGAATGACCTCGAGAATTCTGTATAGACCAGATTTGAATTCGCTGAATTACTCCATATGGGAAGTTTTGGAGAACAAAGCTTGCGCTACTTCCCACAGAAGTATGAAGTCAGTGAAGGATGCATGGAACGAAATAGACATGGACTACTTGCGACGCATCGACGATGTCTTTCCTCGTCGTCTTCGCCCCTGCATTCGCAATAAAGAAGCCCATACAAAATACAAGTGACGCTATTCTGTTTGCTAGATCATTGTTGACATTTTGTATATAAGCTTATTAAAATTTATGATGTGTTGTCATTTCTAACGTTAAGATTAGGTTTTTTAATTTTTTTTAATTTTCGAAAATCGAACAATCGAATAACTCGACTTTTTGAAATTTCTGAAAGTCGAACAATCGAGTAGCTCGATTACTCGCTGTTTCGAATGTCAAACGATCGATTCACTCGATTTTTTGAAATTTTCGAAAGATGAATAATCGAATAACACGATTTTTTTGAAATTTTCGGAAGTCAAACAATCGAGTAACTCGACTATTGGCTGTATTCGAAAATAGAACGATCGAATAACTCGATTTTTTAAATTTTCGAAAGTCGAACAATCGAGAAACTCGATTTTTCGCTGCCTTCGAAAGTCGAACGACGAATAGCTCGATTTTTTGAAATTTTCGAAAGTCGAACAGGCGAATTACTCGATTTTTTGAAATGTTCAAAAGTCGAGCAATCGAATAACTCGATTTTTTTGAAATTTTCAAAAGTCAAGCAATCGAATAACTCGACTTTTTGCTGTCTTCGAAAATCGAACGATCGAATAACTCGATTTTTTGAAAATTTCGAAAGTCGAACAATCGAATAACTCGACTTTTTGCTGTTCTCGAAAAATGAGCAATCGAATAACTCGATTTCGAAAGCATGTTCCATAGAGAACTAGAGAAGACAGAACATAACCACAATTGTGGATGAAAGGGCTGAATTTAGGAAGGCAACTGAATAATCGTTTGCAATCCAATAAGAAGACCGGGATAACAAGATACTTGGTCATTTCTTTTGCAAGTAGTGGGCATTCTCCATGATTGAGGTGCCACCAAAGGTAGGGATTTTCCTCACTTCTGCGCGTAAATTGCTACCTGCCACGTGTTCTTCATTTGCGTCACTAACTTCTCGCATCATCCTATTACCAGCGTTCGGCGCCGGCTTCTCCACGCCAGGCTTGCCGATTTCGCCGGTTTCGGGTATAGCATATTTTCTTCAGCACACATATAATGCCGTAAGGCTTATGTTATACTTCCGCGGGAGCATCCTCGGACAAGCGGGAATCACGCCGGGATCCCTGAGCTGGCCAATCGCCGCGCCCCGCCACTCCTGCCGTCCGCGGATCGCCGCCGACAGACGACGAGAGGGCTGTTATACTTCCCGCCCACGAGACGGCTGTTGTCCCGCGGAATCGGGCGCCAAAAACGCGTTCCAATGTGACGCTAGCCGCCACGGGACGGCCACGACCGTCTGCGGTGCACCTTCCGTCCGCGGACATCCCGCGGATGCTCTCGCGGGAATATAACACAGGCCTAAGGTTTTTAAGGTAGCTTTCATCCTATTATGTTCGAGAGTCACCTCTTTGCTCCTGTTCAGCTTTTCTCCAGCTTGGACAAAAAAAGGATACGGATAAAGGACGACCTTGGTCAACAAAAATCAATAAATTGGTGGAGGGGGCCACCTTGTAGTCTTTAGTTTTCCCTCTTCATGAGAAGGTCCATGAATGTCGATTTACATGAAAAATGGAACAACACAATTCAATGGAACAACAAGGGGTACGATATAGTGGTGTTGAATAACAGTTCCATTTTCGCGCAGCACAAAATGCGTTATGGGGTGCCATTATAGTGACCCTCTCCTCCTTCGAGCCCATTAGCACAAATTTAACTAATTTAATTTAATTTTCATTTCTTTGGTATTATTTTTTGTTTGTGTATAAATTTGTAAAAATAACTTGTGTTAAATACAGCACAAGTTCGTCATCCGTCCCGCGTGGCATCATACAAGTGGAGTAGGTCTAGAGAGAGAGAGAGAGAGAGAGAGAGAGAGAGAGAGAGAGAGAGAGAGAGAGAGAGAGTAAGCAATTTCAGGTGTCGCTTTCTTGCATAAAAAGGATAAAGGACGGCGTTACTCAATCCCTTTTGGGATGCGCCACGCATTCTACTTCTGCGGGATATCGTGGAGGCGTTTTGAATGCGTATTTGGCCATACAATGACTTGCGGTGGCCAGCCGATGAACAAGTCAGCGCTCTATCCTTCCCAGACAAGTCTGGTACCAATTCACCGACCCCGGAGGGATGGAAGGCTTGGTTGGCCTGGGCGGGAAATCCGAACCAGGAACCTGGTACCGGGTGCACGCGACAGTCGGCGCCTCCTCCAACTGCGTTATACGCGCCCTTCTTGCTTTACTGCCGATATTTGAACAACAACACCCCAGATGCCCCCATATGCCTAATCTGCCTTAGTTCCACCTGCCATTTTAGAGCTGCGGAAGCAGTGATGAAGTTACTTCCTCCGTAACTCGCCCAGATTTGAGTTCTCGACACTCCCAATGGTACCATCCCGTTCAGGTCGAAATGCTCTATCGAATTTTGTCAATCGCGACCAATTCTGGGAATATCGATTTTTGACAATTTCGCATCAAAGACGAGTTGGCTCAAGGCCGCGGCAGAAGGACAATGACGTCCGTCGCGACGACAGGAAGTATGCACGAGGCCTCACTGTGAGCAGCAGGATCTGTAATCCGGGCGGGTAAGAACATCGACCGTTGTTGTGCTAAATTGGACGCGTGTTCCGAGCGTAATAACTCTGTCACCTTTGAATCTTTTCGGCTGCAGCTTGTGGATTTTGCAAGCAGTAGAAAGCTTAATAGGTGCGCTAAAACACAGCAACTAGTTTATCATTGGCCAAAGTTACAACGGTGCGACAATTCAGGTAAACCTTGTGCGATATTTTTTCCGATTTCAGTCGACCACTGTGGGAACACGCGATCAGCTAATGGCCTACGAATGCGTAGGCTAGCAAACCAGTTAAGGTACATTATACGATGAAGTGCCCATAACTCCCCAGCTGCCTAACCTGCCTTAGTCCCAGCTGCCATTTTAGAGCTTCGGAGAGAAGCGGTGAAGTTTCTCGCGCACTTACTCCCCCCATTTGAGTTTTTGATACTCCCAATAACACCTTTAGCTTCAGCTCAAAAAGCTCTATCGAACTGTATCAATATCGGCCAATTCCGGGAGAACTGATTTTTTGACAATTTCCCATCGAGGACAAGGGCGCTCCTCGCCGAGTCTGCGCGGACGATGACGTTATCGAAAATCGATGATTTCGAAATTTGTCAAATTCTCTTGTCGCGCAGGCTCGACGAAGACCGCCCTCGTCCTCGATGGGAAGTTGTCAAAAAACTATTTTCCCGGAATTGGCCAAGATTGACACCGTTCGATAGAGCTTTTCGAGCTGAAGCTAAAAAAATTTATTGCGAGTATCAAAATCTCAAATGTGGGGGAGTATGGGCGGAAGGAACTTCACAGCTGCCCTCCGAAGCTCTAAAATGGCAGCTGGGACTAAGGCAGGTTAGGCAGCTGGGGAGTTATGGGCACTTCATCGTAAAGTGCCTTAACTGATTTGCTAGCCTTCGCATTCGTAGTTAACAGATCGCGTTTTCCCACAGTAGTCGACTGAATTCGGCAAAAAAAAAATGTCGCACAAGGTTTACCTGCATTTTCGCACCGTTGTAACTTTGTCCAATCATAAACTAAGCTGCTGTGTTTCAGCGCGCCCATTGAGCTTTCTACTGCTTACAAAATTCACAAGTTGCAGCCGGAAAGATCCAGAGGTGACAGAGTTATTGCGTTCGAAACATGCGCGCGGTGCAATTTGCGAGCTGTCGCGCCGAGTCGACTGGTAGGTTCGATCCTATATACGTTGTGCACAGCGCACTCCAAAGTTTTGCCGGGACAGAGTACAGAGGTTCTTGAGTAGGGCGGCTGAGAACTTCTGTTAAATTACCCAAACGTTCACTCTACAAGCTGTCCCCCTCTCGATTGATAGTTTCGATCCTACGTGCATTGTGGACGGCGCGCTCTCAGAGGATTCCTGGCATGACAGAACACTTTACGCCATGATTGATATACTCCTAAAACATGCAAGTCTTGGAACATAAGCTTCTCCAATCGCAAAAAGTCTGCTCCAATCCTTTTTAGACCACTCACTGCGAAAACGTGGCGATCTGGCGAAGTTGTATACATGATTGTGTCTCGGAGAGACGAATCGAGCGGTACCAACCGTTTCTCAAAAAACCTAATATTAAAGGAAGTGTGAGCACGCATCGGTTTTCGACGGCTTGCGACCGAAAACTCGTCCGCGATCGCCCTTCGCAATGGAGCACAAGTTTGCAATTTCGGACATTTTCATGCCCTCTGAGCTCAAATATGTCCTTGGTTTTTCAAATGGGTGACGTTTAGGCGAGTTATGTCAAAAAGACGCAAAAACCGCAAAATCGTGGTTTTTGCGGCGTCTATTCAAAAGACACGTCCGGTATTGTACGTAGGCTGATATGATGAATCCGCTGTGAGATGATACCGGCGGTGTCGTTGATGAATTTGGCCCCTGGAAGCGCGGCCGCGGCGCCCACGACCAGGCGATACGAACGCCTCCCTCACGCGGACCTCAAGGGAATCTGGGAGCTACGGAGAGGCAAGTTTTCGTCGACACCTTCTTGCAAGGAAGAGCTGGTGTTTTCGTTAGCACGCGGGCTAACGAACCAAGAGCTTGCTCAAAGGCGCGCTCCTCTTCCTCCGATACCGAGTGGTGTAGATGCCCACATAGAGAAGCTGACAGTGAGGAGTGCTTTGTACTGTTATCTTGTAGTTATTTTATGAACTTTATATACACAGAGTTGTACGTGCCATAGTTGACCTGGTTAAAGAAAGAATACCGTCGTAACTATCGAATACTGGTGCAGTATGAAACCGGTACCTTTCTATTTGAGATCGGAATGACCTCCCCTTCGGGCATGAGCAGCCAGCTAGCAAACAGCCCGGTAAGGGGGTCTGACCTATCTGACCCGTTCGGCAACGACCGGGAAGGGATGTGCGCAGATAAATCTGTTGGTGAAACCGGCATGGGGCTAAGGCTAGATCCCATGTCAGACACCCCATGGACCCAGTTATCATTCCACCAACCACTAAAACAGAGGTAAACATCAGTGATATCATTGGATTTAATAACTTTTACACTAGCAGAATAAACGATTCCAGACGAAGATGTATGGAAGAAAGATCCCATTGTCCTTGGTTTACGTGAAAACTTGGTTAATTCGAATATTCGACCATTCAGAATTTGGATAGGCCAAATCTTGTATTATCCATTATTCGTTCCTTCGAATAAATAAATATACCGTTTAGCTAAATACTCGTTCATTCGGCATACTTTTAGAAAAGCAAAGCTACATCAGAAAGAACTGCCCCGCACTTGTGTCGTTGCAGTATCTCTAAGCTAAGGACAATCACAATAAGCTAGCTGCTTTACTTACGCAGCTTTCTTTTCTCGCTAGCAATACAAAAGGCGATATCTGAGAACCTTATTCAGTTCCAACCTTGCTCTACCTTCCTTTAGATCAGCTGAATAGTTTTGAGGGTATGAAGCCATCCAGACCCCTTTCTCCACCACTACGCTCAACATCTGCATAATCTCCAGACAGTTCAGTGATGCCATTGCTTGTACTAATCAGTGTCTTCGTCTCCTGGGTTCTTTGACAACCCTCCTGATGCCCCATAGCACAGTTCACCACTTCACTCTAGCGCCAAGCTCACTGCAGGCACTTTCACTCCTCATCCTCAAACGGTCAACCTCAGGATCGATTTTGGTCACATCACGAAAAACCTTTTGTGAAACGGAGGATTCCCACTGCTCTTAAGGCCGGAAACAGAGCTCGGCTGCATGCGGCCACGCCGCTATGCACCTGGCGGCTTTTGACGATGCCGCAAGAGGATTACTGTACGCAATACTGCGTACTTTTTCACGGGAAGTACGAAGAACTGTCGCAACTTCTTGCATTGCAGTTTCTTTGTCACCAAGCTGTTCTTCATATTCTCAGTTCGGGAGGAAGGGGAGGAGGGGAGGGGTGGGGTGCAATACTAGTTGGTGGTGGCCGCTGTTTAGCTTATTTATTCGTTTGATCGAAAAGTCCTGCAACACTAGCACAACAATATTACAATACAACACAATATAATACAATACACAAAAACTCGGTCCACGATACATTCCCCATCCAAGCCTAAGATTCTGCCCCATCTTTCAACTTCCTTCCGCAGAATTCCGAGGGCTGTGAGGAAAAGAATTCAGAAACCTCCATTTCCAGTTGACGTCGATCATCGAAAACTCTGAACAAGTGGTAGTCAGAAGGAGCGAGGTCTGGAGAGCACGGTGGATGCGGCAGAACTTCCTAGCCTAACTCTTCGATTTTCTCGCGACTCACTTTTGCGAGATGAGGATGCGCGTTGTCGTGCAGCGTCGGCCAAGCTCTGAAGCTGGGTAGCGTAGAAGGTGCTGTGACTGTGGTCTCACTATCCAGCAACTCCCAGTAAAGCATGCCTTCTGAGTCCCACCAGCAACACAGAAGAACCTTCCTTTCGTGATGTCCACGTTTCAATTGTCTTGGAGCCGGTTCTCCGCGTGGGAGCCATTCTT
Source organism: Heligmosomoides polygyrus polygyrus (assembly GCA_947396885.1). Classification (NCBI taxonomy): domain Eukaryota; kingdom Metazoa; phylum Nematoda; class Chromadorea; order Rhabditida; family Heligmosomidae; genus Heligmosomoides; species Heligmosomoides polygyrus. The sequence continues at coordinate 62,202,045 of OX377206.1, forward strand.
TCATCACCAGTAACAATGTCCTTTCTGTGCGGGCGAAGAAGCAGCGACTCAGCAACACTGATTCGGCATGCCTTGTCAGAGTCACGCAGCTCATGTCATACCCAAGACGACAAACCATTTCGGATACCAAGGATCTCCAGCTGCCTCACGACGGCGCTTTGCGTACATCCAAGTGTCGCCGCCAATTCGCGAGTGGTTGAGTTTGGCTTTATCTTGAAGACTTCGCGCAAGCTGTCTCCTTCCACAGTAGAGGGGCGTCCAGAACGAGGTCGATCTTCGATAGAGATAAAAAAAGAGATAGAGATAAAAAGTTAACAGGTAATAGTGTAAAGTGTTGCAAGACTTTTCGATCAACCTAATATTTTGACCTTTGGCGCAAATAGGCCCGGAGGGGGTCACCTTTTACTTAGTGGATGTTCGCCTTGGTAGGAAGGCACATGTATTTCCAATTGCATTAGAAATGGGGGCGCAAATAAGTTCAAGGGGGCATATTGTAAGACAGCCCTATACAACGATTTGTGAAGTACGAAACAGGAATTTTTTTTGCAACACTTGTTTTCATCCCTACAGTGAACAAGAGTAGGTCATTTCTGATGTTTTCTGAATAGACGAAGACTTCGAATCGTAGTTGTAAATCGAGCCCTGGGTTGCACTGTGATCAGGACCGAACAGCTAATTAGCGCTTTAAGTGATCTGCTCTCATGTAACTCTACTTGCATTGTCTGCGGTGATTTCAATTTTAGTGATATCAACTGGAGAGAAAGTGAGAATACCGCCGTTTCTTCCATTTCCAAAGATTTTGTAAGTTTTTGCAAAATACATGGTTTGACGCAAACGGTTCGCAATCCAACACTCGTTTCCAACGTCTTAGACTTGGTCTTATCAAACGAACCAAATTTTGTTTATCACACTGTGGTCGAGCCCCCACTTGGCACAAGCGATCACGCTGTAGTTCGTTTCACATTAAACTGTACTATTGCTCCTGCGGATAGCGAGGTCTTCATACGGGATTACAAACGGGCGAATTTCGATGAAATATGTTCCTATTTAAGTGGTGTAGACTGGTACGGCTCATTGAATTCAGTTGATAGTGTGAACGATAAATACGAAATGTTTCTAAGCATATTAAACGATAGCATTGCCCTGCTTGTTCCCCAATTACTAGTGTCCTCCTACAGGACGCCACTACCGGGCTATCTACGATCCATGTTCAGGAGGAAGTCTGATGCATGGATGGCAGCTAATGCCTGCAGCGAGGCCAACAAGCACAGCCTCATGGAAAAATTTAAGACATTGAATGAGAGATTCGAGAAAAAGCTGAGGAAATACTATAGTTCCGTCGAAAGGAAAATTGTAGAAGTTGGGAATAGGCAAAGATTTTTTAAATATCTCAGCACCAAGCTTCAATTCAAAGGAAGAATCAGAACTCTTATTGGGAATCATGGAGAGGTAGCAAGGACCAATACTCAGAAAGTTGGACATTTAGCGGACGCCTTTGAGAAAGCACTCATTAAATCTAATGATACGACAAGCCTTTGTGCTGATGTTGTTTTCCCAACAATGAACGATTCCTTTTGGTGTAGTAGCGAAGAAATTTATGAAATACTTTCGAAATGGCCTGCATCCACCTCAATAACTCCGGATCACATACCACTCATCTTTCTTAAGAAGATAGCTCATGTGATTGCGAGACCGCTGGAGTTTTTATTTAATTTGAGCTTTATGCTAGCGGAGGTCCCTAATAGGTGGAAAATGTCCTACATTACACCTATTCCAAAGAGGGAACCTTCCAGCTCACCGAAACAGTACAGGCCTATAAGTATAACGTCCGTGTTAGTGAGGACATTTGAAAAACTTATGAAGAAAAGGTTAGTGGAGCACATGAAAGCGAATAAAATTATCCCCGATTGCCAACACGGGTTCCAAGAAGGGAAATCAACGATTACAGCAATGCTTCAGTGTCTCAATGATTGGACGTGGCAATTGGATTGTGGTACCGCTGTTGACGTCATTTATGTGGATTTTGCAAAAGCTTTCGATCGAGTCGATCATGGCAAACTAATCTCTAAACTGGTCTCCATTGGAGTCCACTTTAGAATTGTTAAATGGATCAAAGCATTTCTTCAGGATCGAACTTTTTGCGTCAGGTTGGGGTCATCATTTTCTTCCCTGAGATCAGCTCCCAGTGTAGTGCCACAGGGAGGGGTACTATCACCGGTGCTTTTCAATATATATACCTACGATATCCCCTCTGCAATTCTTTCAACAGGATCTAAGTGTTGTGCATTTGCAGACGACCTGAAAATATATCGGCCCATCGTCTCCCTGGAGGACAGTGCTACTCTTCAAAGTGGCTTAGATGCAATAGTTGACTGGTCGAGTAAGTGGGGATTGCCCCTGTCAAAACAGAAAACAAAGGTGTTGCACCTTGGGTCAAACAATAGGCGTCATGAGTATAGCATACAAAACGTACCTTTGGAGAGCGTAAATCACATTAAGGATTTAGGTTTTACCGTTGATGAAAAGCTCAGCTTTGACACTCACTGTCAGCAGGTCGCAGCCAAGGCAACTAGAGTTACACATAATATATTTAGGGCACTGTGCACGCGCAACACGTCGGTCTTACTGCAAGCCTATAAATCATTTGTACGGCCCATCCTGGAATACGGCACAGAAATATTCGATCCGTACAAAAAGAAGTCGATTTTGAAACTCGAAAGCGTACAAAACAGCTTTACGCGGAAGGTCTTCATTCGCGCCTTGGGATACCTTTATGAGGCTATTCCTAGAAGTGAGTCCAGAAACTTAAATTTTGGATTAAAATCTCTCCAATGGAGGAGACGCAAGGCTGATATGGTTATGTTCTACAAACTAATTAATGGTCTTACTGGGCTCAAGTTTAGTGATTTCCTGCAAGTTAGAGCCTCTGACACTAGGGGAGCACCGACAAAATTTGTGGTTCCAAGAAGTCGCAAGAATATTAGAAAATTCTTTTTTGTCAACAGAGCAGAGTTGGAGTACTCTAAAATTTGTAAAGCACAAACTGTACCACCTAAACTTCACGCATTCAAAAGCATGTTGGATAAGTTTCTGGGAACCTAATTCCAAAGTTGCACTTGACTCTCTCCAATGTTCACTATGGTTCTAGTGTCATTTTCTCTCTGTTACGTTATGTTTCCTACTCTTCTTTTAGCATCCCGTTTTAGCTAGATGTAGGTCTGTATCGTGTTGGATAGTTTGTCTGGTGATTGTTATAGAACAGTGTTGTAACATGGAATTCCATGTAATAAATACATATGTAACTGGAACAGAGGTAGGTCATTTCTGATGTAACTGGACATACAGATACCTCCTTTAAGAAACACAAAAAACACAAAAATTAATTTATAGCAACATAAAACGCTCTATAGGTACAAGGTGACTCACCCCCCCCCCCGACCCTATTTGCGGCGAAATGGTCTAGCTCTGTTCATCAAAGGAGGAGAACACACACCAAAAAAGTCAGGTCGTAGTCGTACGCGGCAGCCGGAATGGTGCGAAGTGGACCACACCCCTCAGCGGAGCGGTGCCATAGTACGTGGCGCTCCGCTCGGTGCCTCGGACAACTGCGGCTGTCCTCTATATTTGTGCCCGAATGAATATTCGAGCATTCGAATTCGAAGAATCGAATAATTCTATTTGAATTCGAATATTCGTATTCGAACGTTCGAAAAACGCGATTTTCGAATGTATTCGAATGCTCGAAAAAAACGCGATTTTCGAATGTATTCGAATTCGAATGTTCGAAAAAAGGGATTTTCGAATGTATTCGAATTCGAATGCTCGAAAAAACGTGATTTTCGAATGTAATCGAATTCGGATGCTCGAAAAAACGCGATTTTCGAATGTATTCGAATTCGAATGCTTGAGACACTCGTGTTCAAATGCTCAAATTCGAATGTTCAAAACATTCGCATTCGAATGTTCGATTGCTACGAAATCTGCTATACAACAAAATAATCTATAGGTAGGGGACTCCAGAATGTGTACCATCCGAGCAGCTCGTGTAGAAATTGTTCTCACCGCTCAGGGGGAGGCCGCATCTAGGTTCCGGGAGTCCAGAGCAGAAACGCATACAGCTGGAAAATGGGCGGAAAACGCCAGCGAATCATGTCGACGTCAAAACCCTTCAAATCTCTACCGCTCGATTGAAATTCAATAATCCCACAACGCAGGAGAATCGAATCCCCGACCTTCCTCGCATGAAGGAACGCCACCAGGGATGGGCGGGTAACGAAATTTTGAAAACCGGATACCGTATAATTTTGTCCCAAAATGGCCGGATAACGGCAAAACGGATAACAAACAAAGAACGAAAACTAAAAACTCGTTATGAATTGCTCTACTTTCAGCGGCAGAGATCAGGAGTTGAGGTATTGTTAATTAATAAGGCATTTCTAGACATCTTAATAGTGTTTCTTCAAACGAGAGTCGCCACATTAACGCCGCTCTATAAGACTTTCGGCACATCAGAAGGAATGCAAACAAACAGCTTTTCGCCTGTTTCCAGAAGGTTGCCTGTATTGTCTTATTGATCAGCCGCCTAGTTTTTTTTAGTTAAAGCTGCTGAAAAATAGAATAGTCTTTGGATGTCTATTGACCCTGAAAAGGAGGTGATTTCCTATGTAATAGAGAAGCTTCACTGGGAAACTCACAAACTAGAACACACTTGAATGTCATGCAGCATCCGCCATGATAAGCTTTATTTTTGTAGTTTGTTGCACCACTAAAATTTTGAATGGAGATGTCGCTTTCTCTATGTATCTGGATTAAACCTTTTTCTCATTTGCTCGTATTCATTTCTGTACTGCGTATTTCTTTGATGACGCACAACAGCACAACATCTTGTAATTTCTCCTTGAAGGGACGGTGTCGATTAATTTGTGTTGTTTTGAAGTTTAAAATTGAGAACCACATTACGGCTTGCGAAAATTGGAGGGTATCCTATGAAAATCCAAGCACTATTAGGATGGCCCAAAAGTCTTGAAACAAAAAATTTTTTTTGTTCAACCTTGGTTTTTTAAAAACAAATTATCAATCAATAATATAATTACTATAAAGCGACATAACCTTCTCCCATCTGCTCAGTAGATCGCTGATTCCCTTCGTCCAGAAATCGGCGGACTGCGACATGAAGAAGTTGTCTACGGCCATTTTGAGGTTGTTAAACCTTCCAAATTTTTTCCTCTCAAATGATTCTTTAGTGGTCCAAACAAACAGTAGTCCAATGGCGCAAGATCCGACAAATGCGGAAGATGGGCTACCGGATACCAGCCAAGTTCGGCTATTTTCTAACAGGTGGTCGATGCAACGTGTGAGTGTGTGAATGCGCGTTGTCGTGCAACAGGTGGACAGCTGATCTTTTCCCCCTTTTTTTCTCACATTGCATCGTTCATTTCTGAAGTCGACTAGTGTAATTTGGAAGCGGCGACCGTCGTGCCTGCAGTCAGCAGCTCACGGTAGATTGGCTCTGTCGCATCCCACCAAGCGCAAAGTGAATGTTTGCGTTGGTGTGGGTTTGGCTTCGACTGGAACGGTGGTTCTGCGTCACGCGGGAGACAGACGGCAAAACGTGCGCTGTCATGTAGACTATCCTGCTCTCATCTCCAGTTACTAGATTCTCAAGAAATTCCTTTCGACGCGGCTGCACGACGAAGTGACTGGCACATGTTCATTCGCACTTGCTCGTGTGCCTCGGTCAACCTATGAGGGATCCATCTTGTCAAAATTTTCGATGGCTTAGGTCGTGGGGATGCAGCTGGTGGATTGGGTGCAGCCGAGGGTTGTTGTCAGTTCCTACGTGGTTGCTTTTGGATTGGATTTCACAGCGAGCAGCAACCCATCATCGTCGATAGCACTGCGCCAACGAAGCACTGTGGGGCGGCTTACAGTACCTTCTCCAAATGCATCGGTGATATTAGAGACAGTTCTGTTTGCGTTGGAGCCTCGGCACCGTTTGTAGAAGATGACCACTCGACGCTGTTTTTGGCTAATCATGCTCGACATGTCACTAAAATGACGAGCTCAGGCACTTATGTACTCAATCTGTGAAGGCTCCTGGAATCTTCCACAAGATCCCCACTGACCCAGGATTTTTAATTTTTTTCCAGAATATTCTAAAATTTTCGTAATTTTGTTTCAAGACTTTTCGGCCAGCCTAAATTTTAAAGGTTCTAATATTGTTGGTAGGAAAGCATTTGGAGCTGTTAAAAACTCATATGAAAGCACAAAATAACGAAAGCTGTGTGACGTGCGAATATTCAAGATCGCGAAATGCCCTAGTCTGAAACCTTACATTTTAGACACGAATGATAGTGCATAGCCCTAATGCGTGTTAAATCTTGCTACTACTTGGCCCTTTAACCTGTGCTGTACTTCTAACATTTAGAACCTGACAAAATCACGTGAAAGACGCGTAACATGTGAGTTTCTTGATTACACAATTCCCGTTCTCGCTATCGCTCTGATAACGCTTTCTACATATGAGAGCCCACAACAAGATTAATGACCGGCTCTAGGCTTCCCTTCGAAGAGAATAAGTTTATCCTGAAGTGCTACTAGAAAATCGAAAACATCGCCGAAGTGCAGAGGCGATCCAGCGACTACTTCTCCAAGTACCACCCAGTCGCGTCACCCATGCACAATTAATCAAGTCTGAAATGCAAGGTTTCGGACGGGGCATGGCGCAATTTTGACTTCTCGCACGCCAGAAATCACGTTGCCCTGTGTTTCGAGTTTCAAATAGCTCCAAAAGCTTCACTAGAAGCAATGTTAGAACCTTTCAATTAGTACCTGCATTTTTCGCAAGCCATAGTGTGTTTTTAAGTTTGAAACATTAAACGAAGCACGAACAACAAGGTTCCTTAAAAGAGAATTTATAATAAGTACTTGAATGAAACACAATCAATCGAATGTGAAAAGCAAGCATCAGACGAGTGCATTGCGCAATCTGTACCGCTAATATGTCAGAATGTTTTCATTTTTTTTAAGATCTCATATAAGCCCTTAACTTCTTCGGTACCCTTAACGTGAGCAACGATATCACCTTTCAAACAGTGCTTTTTGACACACCCTGTATTTGCTTGGATGAAATGATACTCCCTCCCAAAACGCTAGCTACACCCGAATGAATACTCGAACATTCGAATTCGAATGCTCGAAAAATCACGATTTTCGTACGTATTCGAATTCGAATGCTCGAAAAAACACGATTTCGAATGTATTCGAATTCGATTACTCGACAAAACCCGATTTTCGAATGTATTCGAATTCGAATGCTCGAAAAAACCCGATTTTCGAGTGCATTCGAATTCGATTGCTCGACAAAACCCGATTTTCGAATGTATTCGAATTCGAATGCTCGAAAAAATCCGATTTTCGAATGCATTCGAATTCGAATGCTCGAAAAAACGCGATTTTCGAATATATTCGGTTATTCGAAATTTTTGGGAGAGCACAACTATACTGTCCTCGTGGAACTGCGGCACCGCTCCTCCGCTGGGTGCCGCCGACAACTGCGGCCGTCCTCGCGGCACGTCGAGGCATGCGTCACCAAAACAACACGTCGGCGGCATAGTTCACACCACAGTGGTGGGTTGGTCCCTATCGCAGGGGTGAACGGACGAGGTCGCGGAGCGGTGCCGCCGAACTCTGTTTCCGCCCTAATACTATGTTGAACAGAAATTTTTTCACAGGGGATCACTATCGTTAGATAAACAAGGGAACGTCACTTTCAAGCTGCAGTTAACAATATCAATCGATATTGGCCTTCCCTCGATGCTTTCCACCTGCTATGAAGCACCTCGGTCAGACATAATACCCGCGTGACTCCCAAACCGAAATTACCGGTCAGGAAATCGATAATGTCGACCGATATTGGCCTCCCGATCAAAACCTCCCACCTGCTGTGAAGGCCTTCCGTCGACGATCATAACCACTTAACTCCCACCCTGATCGGTCAAAGTTGAGATAAAATCGACAATATCGATCGATATTGATTGCCTTGCCCTGTTGTGAAGGCCTTCCGTCGATAATATCGATCGATATTGATTGCCTTGCCCTGTTGTGAAGGCCTTCCGTCGATAATATCGATTGATGACCTTCCGTCGATAATATCGATTGATATTGATTGCCTTACCTCCTTGCTGTGTAGGCCTTCCGTCGAGGATCATAATCACTTATCCCCCACCCTGATCGGTTGAATCTGAGATAAAATCGACAGTATCGATCGCTTTCCCCACTGCTATAAAGGCTTCCCGTCGATAACATCGATCCACATTGATTACCTTCCTTGCTGTGAAGACCTCCCGTCGAGGATCATCTGAATTGTTAGGCACGCTGAGCGACGTTTTCGGCACGTCTTGTGAACTACCTGGCACGTAGGAGACATCTGGTTGTTTTCCGCTATTTTATAACTAATTCTCCCCTCCCCCATAATTCCCCCCCCCATTCCCTCCAATTTCCCCCTATTTTTTAAATTTTCTCAATTTATGACTCATTTCTGCGACGACGCCAATCGATAGCTTTTAGCGGATTATTGTATAGTACGATCATATCGACAGCTATCACCTACCTGTCGAACGATAAGGCGAAGCTCGTCCTCAATAAGAGCAGGAGGAAACTGAGAATAGCTGGATAATGTTGGAGCTCGATGTCGAAGATATGTTCGTAAGTCACCTGGTTGTGAGTTCTCTATTTAGTACACAGTATATTAGATACAAATATTAGGTTGGAAAAAAGTCTTTTCATTTTTTTCAAAGATTTATTACTTCGCAACTACAACGTCAAATCAATAGTGATAAACTTCGTTTTGTTCGTTACATTTCTCCAAAGACTGGGTAAATTTTCTAATTCCTCTCGCGTAAAAAACTGCAGTTCTGGAGTCAAACCATCGCTGAATCCAATTTTTGAGGTCTTCGTCCGTTTCAAAATATTTCTCCCAAATTCCCTGTTTGAGAGCATGGAAGAAATGACAGTCGGTAGGGGCGAAGTCAGGGCTATACAGCTAATATGGCATTACCTCCCAGCCCAGCCCCTTTATTGTTCTCTTGTGAGTCTTGCAACATATCGCTTTGCACTGTCATGCAGGATCATCACCTTCGACTTCTCAGGCCTCTTTTCTTGGAGAGCTGCGACGACTTTGTGGAGTTGGCCACTGGTATGTAGCAGCAGTGTCTCTCCACTTCTGAGAGTTTCCCAGTAAATCACTCCACTGATATCCACCAAACACTCAAGAGAATCTTCCTTTCGTGAACACTGTGATTGAGATCAGGCTTACGGTTCTGTCCTTTTGTACCCATTGCCTTTTCTTCGTAAGTTGGCATACAGAACCCGAGACTCATCGCCTATCACAATCCGCTGCAGAAACGATTTTCTTCCGTATCTGGACAGAAGAGAAGCAGCGATGGAAAGCTGTTGACCTTTCTGAGTGTCTGTCAGGGCATGTGGAAAAAGCCAAGATTCTTCAGATGCATTCCCACTATTCTATGAGACACTTCGAGCTTCTCTGCCAGCTGACGTGTCGTCTGCCTGCTATCGGTACCAAGTAGATGGAGTTCAGTGTCGTCCAATTCATTGGCCTTCCTTACCTTGCTTTCTCCTCGAGTGAATAATTTACCTTTAAAAACTTTCCGAACCACTCATAACAGGTGCGATGAGTAATAGATCCCAAACCATATATGTCGTTAATTTGGTCGGCTGCCTGACATGCTGTAGATCCTTTAATGAATTCATGAAGAATGCCGTGCCGAAAATGGCCATGAGGTAGATCTGGCATTGAGTCCGGAAGATTGGACAGATAACGAAGTACAAGAAGGGGCTTGACCTCTGTCCGCGTGCGAACGGTGGACAAGTGTGATAGGATTACGAAATCAGCTATCAATATTGGCTAGAGCGTTTACAAGTAGAACGGTAAAAAAAATTTCGAAGTGTGAAGAGATTTTTTTCCAACCTAATAAGATGCGGTACAAATCGACACAAAGACGCCTCGCGCATAGGCGTCGTTAAGAATGTATAAATGTGACTGTTTAGTTTTGATGCAATTTTCAGTTTTTTCCTATGGGAGCTGCAAAATCCACACACATAAGGTCGTGGATAAATTACTTCCGCGGAATAACCTCGCGCAAAATAAACAACACCACATAGCTACCTCATCAGGAAATACCTACAACAACAGTGGTTTTTGAAATATCCTCTCTTTGCTTCTTGGGCTTTCAAACGCGCTCCCACTTCTATGGTGTTAACAATAGTGAGGGCATTAAACAAATTTGTTTACTGTCACCCTCAAGTTAGTCCTTCCTTAGATGAACCAACTCTAGATGGGAGCTTTTGTTTTTCCTTTAATTTTTATGATTTTGAGAATTTTGAAACATGTCCATGAAAAGACCAGCTTGTGCACATGTCATATTTGCCACGTGTGTTTATTTAAGCGAGGTGGCGAAAGGAACCGCTGGTAGCTTAGGGATCAATACGCTGCTTCGCACGAGTGTTCGATTCCCTTACCTCGAAGAATTCTTCAATTTTTAATGTTTATTCATTACTTGGTATTTATCACCCTCCCAATTTTCCAAAAGCATATGTTTAACTATAGGCTCCCAAATGTTCAATAAGGACTTTTCGTCAGTTGCCCTCCCTCTATATGACATCGTATTTTTCTGCAAATTTTTGGCAGAACGCTTGCTTAGATGGAGCATGAGTCTTATCATCTATTGACATAAATCAAGTAGCAGTAATCATAGGCAGCGCACGATGGCACCAGTCCACACGAATATGTGCCCATTCGTCGTCATTTGAAATGTGCCTCACACACGCCCAATGAAAGCACGCCAATTATACATTACCGTTCATAAACAGTGACGCATTTGGCGTCGGCGATTTTGAAAAGCCGAACACATTGTTGGATTCGGCTGGTCGAGTACAGTTCAGATATCTAATTAACTTTACCGTACTCCAAACCTGATGCAGTTGCCGTGATCTGCTTCATCACGCCGTTGAATTCATTTCCTCTTAATTTGCACTTTCTAAAGTGATCTTCTTTCAACATTAACAGCACATTCGGAATCCTCACTAAACGATCTTTCAAAGATGCAAGAAGCAGTTAGCTTATGACGAGATATATCTTCGCTGACCTATAAATTGCATACTGCGATAGGTACTCGTCCTCGCCTGCTATATTTGACCGGGCAAGAAAGCTGTACGCCATTACAGCACCGGCGCCGCGTGGTCGAACACAACATCCACACTTCGCGGCCGGAAGTCGCAGCCGGAAAGATTGGGAACTGACAGAGTTATCGCGCTCCGAAAACGCCTGCGCGTGCAATTTAGCACAACAACGGTCTATGTTCTCCTCGCTCTTACTCGCCCAGATTACAGTTCTGTCTGCTCTTAATAACACCGTTCAATTCAGCATGAGAAGCTCTATCGAATGGTGTCAAGCATGGGACAATTTCAAGACATCGATTTTCGATGACAACACCGTCCGCCTGACGCTGGCCGCGGTTTCGAGCTGCCTCGTCCTCGATGGGAAACCGTGAAAAAATCGATGTTCCCGAAATCGGTCGAAATTGATACCATTCGATAGCGCTTCTCATGGTGAACAGGGAGGTATCATTGCGAGTGTCGAAAACTCAATTCTGGCCGAGTGAGAGCGCAAGAAACTCCAACTGCTATCTTCTGCCGCTTCAAACTGGCAGCTGAAGCTAAGGCAGTTTAGGCAGCTGAGGTATACTGAGCATGTAATTGTAAAGCACTCTAAACGGCCTGTGCGTTTTTAGGCTGTTAGCTTGCCGCGTCTTTCCGCAGTGGTCCACCGAAATCGGAGAAAATACGTCACACAAGTCTCACCTTCATGTTCGCACCCCTGTAACATTGCCTCTTGCTAAGCTACCCCGCTCTACTGAAGCGTACTACTAGACCGTTCTACCTTCTACAAGACCCAAGAGTTGCAGCCGAAACGATTCGAATTTGACAGAGTTACGCGCTCTGAAAACGCCCGCGCGCGCAATCTGCGAGCGGTTGCCCCACTCGAATGATAGGTTCGATTCTACATGCATTGCTCCCGGCGCACTCCTAGGTCTCGCCGGATAGAGTACAGCAAATCCTGAGTAGGGCGGCTGCGAATTTCTCATAAAAACTTTCTAAACGCCCACTCTACGAGCTGTCGCACCCAGTCGATTGATAGGTTCGATCCTATATGCATTGTGCACGGCGCACTCTCAGAGAATTCCTGGCATGACAAAACACTTGACGCCATGCTTGAGATGCTCCGAGAACATGCAAGTCCTGGAATATAAGCTTCTCCAGTGCCAAAAAGCCCGCTCCAGTCATTTTTGACCACGCACTGCAAAAATGCGGTGGTTTGGTGAAGTTGTACACATGGTTGTATAGACCTCGAACAGGCAAATCGAACGATACCAACCGTTTCTCAAAAAACCTCAAATTAGAGGAATTGTGAGCCTGCAACGTTTTCGGCGCCTTGCGGCCGACAACTCGTCCGCTGCCGGCCTTCTCTTCTTCTTCTTCTTCTTCTTCTTCTTCAGCGTTTGTCCCGCTTAGTTGCGGGGTCCGCTTTCCTGGAATGTTGGCGCCATTTCTCCCGATCAAATGCCTGATCAGGGTGCAACCCAGCCATCTTCAAGTCCTGATGCAGCGTATCAAGCCACCGCTGTTTTGGTCGCCCTCGTGGCCGCCTACCGGGCACATCAAGGTTAAGACCAGTCTTTCGGACAGTGTCACCTTTTGCGCGAAGGACGTGGCCGTACCATCGCAGACGAGCTTCGCGCATCTTCTCAAATATCGGGGTGACACCGAACCTCTGCCGTATGGAGTCGTTGCGTACTCGATCCAAACGCGTAACTCCGGCCGTCCACCGCAGCATCTTCGTTTCCATTACGCTGAGGCGCCTTTCAATTTCTTTGGTAACGGGCCAGCACTCAGCTCCGTAAATAGCTACAGGCCGGATAACTGCTCTGTAGATCTTCGACTTGAGGCGCTCTGGTATCTTCTTGTCGCAGAGCACTCCCGTCAGAGAGCGCCATTTGGACCACGCTGCACTCACGCGTGAGTTGGCTTCAACGAGTAAACCGCCATCGGACGCGATTGCTGATCCCAAGTACTTGAATACCAAAGTACGTGGCAGCTCAATGCCATTTACCTTAATGGAGCTGGACTCGTCTTCATCAGTCGTCATATACTCGGTCTTCTTGACATTCAGTTTGAGTCCAAATCTCTCCAAGCGATCGCACCAAGCTTGTACCTGCCGCTGGAGTTCAATCTTGTCTTCGCTAGCAAGCATTACATCATCAGCATAAAGCAACGTCCAAGGGACTGGCTGCTGAAGATCACGCGATATGGCATCCATAACGACGACGAAGAGTAGTGGGGAGAGCGCAGACCCTTGATGTACTCCGATAGAGATGGGAAACTCCATCGACGTGCCTGCTGCAGCTTGCACTCGACTCTTTGGACAAGAGTACAGTATTCGTACCAACTCTATGAGCTCTTCGGGGACTCCATGTTTCCGTAAGGCATACCATATTACTTCACGCGGAACGCGATCAAAGGCCTTCTCCAAATCCAGGAAGGCAAGATGCACCGGCTTCTGTTTCTCGCGGTGTTTTTCTATCAGAAGACGAACGGCGTGTATGGCATCGACTGTGCCACAACCAGCTACGAAGCCGCACTGGTTGGTAGAGAGCTGGACGGTATCACGAATGCGCCCGTCGACAATCCGCTCGAAGATCTTCATGCTATGCGAAAGCAATCGGATTGGACGGTAGTTTGTGCAGTCTGCTGGACTGCCCTTCTTTTTCCAAATCGGAATCGTCGTACTTCTCTGCCAGATATCGGGCACTTTCTTCTCCGCAATAACCTGGTTGAAGAACGTCGCCAGCCACTTCGTTGGGTACCAGGATTTCGACTTCCATAAGTCGGCCGCCAAATCATCGGGGCCCGTTGCCTTGCCCGGCTTCATCTTCTTCAGAGCCGCTTCTACCTCCTCTACGGTGATTTTCTGAACGGGACCGTATACAGGAGGAGAAGATGGAATGCTTGGATGAGCAAACTCTACTGTCGAGACTTCCTCGAAGTAGGTGCGCCATCGGTTCAAAACCATCTTGCGGTCCATGAGTAGATGACCGTTCTCATCGTTTATGCCAAAGAACTTCTCAACATCCTCAGTCTGGCGATGGCGTTCCTTCGCGAGTCGATAAAGAAATCGCTCGCCATCGCGTGACTCAAGCTTCCCGTTGACATCATCGTAATGAGTGGCTCTTGCAACGGCTACCGCCTTCTTAGCGGCTTTCTTGGCTTCCTGATACAGACGCCATTTATCGGCTGTCTTATCGCCGAGGAATGCGTGGTACAATCTCTTCTTCTCTCGGACTTTTTCCTTAACTTCGTTAGTCCACAGCCATGTCTGCTTATCGACCTTACGCCGTCCCGGTTTCGTAGTGCCGAGTTCGGAACGCGCAGCATTGAGAATCGCGTCGGTTGCTATTTGCCATGTCTCGTCGACGGTCGTGACCGTCGGCAACCGAATGCGCGAAGTAACAGCTGCTTCATTCTCTTTCAGTCGCCACCACTTAATTCTTGACGGACCGCTCCGTTCGACCTGCTTAAACATCGGTGGTGTGATCCTCATAGTGCAGATCAGTGGGCGGTGTTGTGTGGCGACCGTTTCATACGGCACGACCTTCGCGTCCGTGACAAGCCCTTGGTCACGATTTCGCACAAGGACAAAGTCGATCTGCGTTTTAGAATTCCCGCTGTAGAATGAGATAAGGTGGGATTCACGTTTACGGAATCTGGTGTTCACGATGGTGAGGTCGTGCGACTCCGCGTACTCGAGGATACGTTCACCATCGGCGTTACGTGAACCAAAACCGAAACCACCATGACAGCTGTACCCGTCTTTCGCAGCGCCAACGTGCCCGTTAAGGTCACCTGCGACAATGATTACGTCTTGTGACGGCACTTCTGCTGTCTTCTCATCCAGCAGGCTCCAAAATTCATCCTTGGCTCGCTCAGAGCATCCAGTCTGTGGAGCATATGCAGAGAAAAGATGATACCGCCGCCGTTCTGCAGCGATTACGACCTTCATCAAGCGGTCATTGAAACGTTCCACGCTTGCAATCGCGTCTCGGAACCGTTCTGAGACGATTATGCCAACACCGCTGGTGGTCCTGGGACTGCCACACAGAACAGCTTTGTAGCCTCGGCCTATGTCCCTTGACTTGCTACAGGACCACCTCGTCTCCTGCACCGCACACAAGTCAATCTTCCTTCGCTCCAGTGCCTCTGCCAACTCAAAGGAGCGGCCCGACAACGTACCCACATTCAGCGTTGCCACGCGGGTCTTGCTTACGTTGCGGGACTTTTGGACTAGCTCAGTTTCCCCCCGATGCCGTCCTCGCATCAGGGACCCTCGCATACTTTTCACACTCGCCGGGCTTTGCGAGTGCGCGTCGGCTCCCGCGGACGCCGTAGCATTATCTCGTGAAACATTCAGCACCATCAACCATATGACGTGACATGGGCTGTTCGTAGGCCGGCCTGTCACTAGGGCCTGTCGCCTGCATTCGAGTGTCCGTGTTCAGCTCGGCTCGCAAAAGCGAACAGTTTCCAGTGGCACCACGTGGAGGAACGGACATCGCCACCGCTGCCGGCCTTCTCAATGGAGCGCAAATTTTCAATTTTGGCCATTTTGATCTTTTATATGATATGTATAAACCAAACGATAGAGCTCGATCTTCTGAGCTCAGATGTATCCTTGGTTTTTCAAGCGGATGACCTTTGGGCAAGTTATAGCAAAAAGACGCAAAAACCGCAAAAGTGCGTTTTTTTTTCGGCGTCTATTTAAAAGACGCGTCCGGTACTGTACTTCCGACGCCGAGCGACTCGACGGCATGTAAAGTGGTCAAATTGGTCGATCGCGTCGGTTAATCAATATGGTCACCAAACGCGGCGTTGCGTCGTTCGGCGTCGAAGTATAAACGGGGCCTTACGAGCTGGTGGAGACGCGGACACTTGCAACGCCTCTGTTTAAAGGGCGGAGGGAAGAAGGACACTCCACTTCCGACGACGTGGCGGCAGTTCTGTGGAAGTCAAAGCGTTGATATCCTGATGAGTGGTTGGAGGAGTCCTTTAATCAGGTTGTAGCGGAGTAGAAGGTGCCTGAGTGTTGGCGCCAAAGCACGACGATTCCGATTTGGAAGAAGAAAAGCAGTCCTGCAGACTGCTCCAGTTACCGTCCGATTCGCTTGCTTTCGCACAGCATGAAGATCTTTGAGCGAATCATCGATGGACGAATTGGGAAATCGTCCAGCTTTCCAGCAACAGTGCGGCTTCGTAGCTGACTGTGGCACCGTTGATGCCATTCACGCCGCCCGCCTCTTGATAGAGAAGCATCGCGAGAAACTTGGAGAAGGCACTTGACCGCATACTGCATGAAGTGATATGGTACGCCCCGCGACAACATGGAGTTCCTGAAGAGCTCGTAGAGTGGGTGCGAATTCTCTACTCATGCCAAAAGAGTCGTGTGCAAGCTGCAGCTGGAACCTCGATGGAGTTTCCCATCTTTGTCGGGGTATACCAGGGCTCTGCGCTTTCCCCACTCCTCTTTGTTGTCGTCGTGGATCAGGGGTGGGCGGAATTTCTGTTTTCTGTTTTCTGATTTTCTGGCCATTTTGGGCAAATTTTTTCTGTTTTCTGTTTTCTGGGAAAATGGCCAAAAATTGGCCAGAAAACAGAAAATAGAGCTGCGAACAAAATTATATAATAGAAATCCAAAAGGAGAATCCAAAAAGTATCATAGAATCATGAGTTTCATCTCAAAATAATGTTTCTAGTGTATTTTAAATTGCAAACATGTAAGTTTCTAGATCTGCTCGTGTAGAAATTGCGCCATACACTCAAAACTATGCCGCTTTGTTTGTTTGATTGTGTAAGTGCTGCTGACATGGAGTCCCTTCACAGGACATTTCTCCACTTTCATAATTTCGCTTTGTATTCTCTCAAATTTCTGCAGTAGTTTAGACTATCTACGATTACTTAGAATTTTATGCAAAGGCTAGAAAACTAGTGTTCTGAGGGTATTTCATTATAATATATGTTAACTAACCATGTGCCGTAGAGTAATTGTGGGTAGGATTATTCTCCACCTCCGGTTATTGAAAATTGTTGGCTGGTCTTTCCCAATGATCGTAAAGGAGAGCCTTTGACGGAACTGCTTTTCTAACTCTTGTTCAGCTTTTGGTTGTCAACCATTAGTGAGAGACTGAAACGTTTTAGTTACCTTTGACTTCACTGGTGTAGTGATAGAATAGTGATACATAAAATTTTTAATTCATCATATCTATCATCTATCGTCCCGGTGATCATCATCGAGTTATTCGAACGGGCACCAGCAACGTCTCCATTTGTCCTTTTCGCTTGACAGAGTGCTCCAATGGATCCTCCTCGCCGGACGGACACGAAGAGCGACATATCGTTTGTTCAGGGCTTCCATGAAGAAGTCCGACCAGCGCGTTGATGGGCATCCTGTATTCTCTTGACATCTCGCGGAATCCAGTCAGTGACGGCTCTCATCCAGCGGGTGTCTGCGAATCGCATTACGTGACCGGCACACCTAATTTTCGACGACTTGGCCCATGCGACAGCGTCCCTGATCTTCGAACGTCGGCGAAGTCGTGTTACTCCAAGCATCGCGCTCTCCATTCCACGCTGCGCGTCGCTGATCACGTGCTCATCCCGCTTCCGTATAGCGCAGGTCTGAGGAGTATGTTAGGGCAGGAAGAGCAGTGGAATCGAATAGACTAGCACGTAGTCGGACGTTCTTCGTCTTCTTCATGATTTCACGCTCTTGAAGAGCTCCCCAAACAGCTCGTTTCCTCATACTCAGCTCCGGTGCTAGGCCATTGCTCATGTTGACTTTGCGAACGAGATACACGTAGCTGGAGCACTCGGAGATGTTCGTTCCGTTGAGCGAGAATGCGTCCGTTTCTCATGAACGTCGCCTTCGTAAGACTCTGCTGCAGTCCAGAGTTCCCACATACACGATCGAAGTGGGCTAGCGTTCGCTCGGCCAGACCTTCACTCTCATGTCTTCCCATTCTAGTTCGCGCATGGCGTTTTCGAGGGTAGTGCTAAAGAGCTTTGGGGATATGGTATCTCCTTGCTGAACCAATCTCTTCACGTCAATGATGAGGACGTTGTGGAGTGGTGAGATCTTGGTCGTTAATCCACTTTGACTCTGGTGTACTGAGTAGGAACATTCTGAGCGAGCAGAGCTTCGATGACTGCCTCCGTTTCGACGGCGTCGAATCCTTCTTCAGATCGATGAACGTAAGGCACAGCTGCACGATGAGTTTCGTAATTGTGTGTATGTGGTCGATCGTGCTGGATCCTCTCCGAAATCCTGCTTGTTCGCATGGCCGTACTGCGTTCTCGTCCAGCGTTCTGCTAACCCTATTCAGGAGGACTGGAGTGAACAGCTTGTAGACTACGGGCAGCAGGCAAATCGTGCGATAGTTGCCGGTGTCGGGCATGTCTCCCTCCCTAACAAATCGAGATGTAATATGACATGAATCTATGATGAATAATAATATGATGATGAAAAGGGCATATGTTTGATCCTTATTAGATTATGTCTACGTATTTAAAGAAACACTTTCACCCAAAAGTTTTTGCGCTGACAGCCTCTTCACTCGCACTCTCGTGTTGTTCTGTGAAATATCAAGCCAGTACCCAAAACATCTTTGGTCCATGTTTGGTGCTCTATAGGGCCAGTCTCTTACTAGTGGGACCCCTAATCGAGCGAATGTTTTGAGATTACACCTACATTTGGACTGTGAGCCTTAAAACGCTATACTTTAATATGAATGCAATAGGAAAAATTAATCATTTATAAGCCATTCCTATAAACGCTTGCAAGTTAAAACACTGGTCTACGACCACATTTCTAGTCGTGCAAAAAGCATTTGCTGCTGGACAAATGGATCTTCGGATTGAATAATTAGGTAGTATGATAACTGCGAAATTTTCTGTTTTCTGTTTTCTGATTTTTCTGTTTTCTGGCGTTTTTGGCTTTTATGTTTTCTGATTTCTGTTTTCTGACGAAAGCGATTTTCTGTTTTCTGTTTTCTGGGAAAATTTTCAAAATTTCCGCCCATCCCTGTCGTGGATGCCATCACACGAGATCTTCAGTGTGATGGCATCCACGACAAAACAAGCTGCAAGCTGCAAGCTTGGTGTGATCGCTTGGAGTGGTTTGGACTCAAATTGAACGTGAAGAAGACCGAATATCTAACGACGGACGTTACTGAGTCCCGCTCCATTATGTTTAATGGCATCGAGCTTCCACGCACTGCGGTCTTTAAAAACCTGGGATCAGCAGTCGCGTCTGACGGCAAAATGATGGTTGAAGTGGATTCACACGTGAATGCAGCTTGGTCCAAATGGCGCTCGTTGACTGGCGTGCTCTGCGATAGGAAGATACCAGAGCGCTTGAAGTCGAAGATATACAGAGCAGTCTTCCGGCTAGTAGCAATCTATGGCGCTGAGTGTTGGCCAGCGACCAAGAAAGTTGAAACGCGCCTCAGCGTCATGGAGACGAAGATGCTGCGCTGGACGGCTGGAGTCACCCGCGTGGACCGCATACGAAACGATGTCATTCGGCAGATGTTCAGTGTCGCGCCGATAGCGGACAAGATGCGCGAAGCTCACTTACGATGGTACGTCCACGTTCTGCGTGGAAAGGAAGACAGGGTCCGCAAGATAGGCCTTAAGTTCGAAGTGGTAGGAAAGCGACCTAGAGGGCGTCCGAAGCAGCGCTGGTCTGACACGTTACATATGGACTTGAAGGTTGCTGGTGTCCATCCTCATCCAGCACTAGACCGAGAAAGGTGGCTCATGACACCAGAATAGCGAACCCTGCTACAGAGGTGAAACAGCTGGCTCTAAGCATTGAGCAGTCGAAGTTGATGTTAGCGACGTGTGGGAGGACTAGTGGTCTCAAATTCAATTAAATTCTCACAGTATCGCGTGCGGGAGCAGAACAAATATGGCGAGCATGGGAGAGAAGAGAGAATAGCTAGTGAAGTGAGGCGAGTGAGCTGGAGTAAGACGAGTGACGAGTGGCCAAAGTCGGACAGAGTTGGGAAGCGATCCCAGAATTCTGTCGAGGACAGACCGACAAACAGCGAGTGGAAGCGATCGCAGGGAAAACGGAAACAGGCAACGTTATAATTGCTCAAGATACGGCCATGGGGCGCGGGATTGTCCGCAGCGTGCGACGAGAGTAAACCAGATAGCCCAAAAAGACCAGGCGCCGGAGGAGGAAAAGCTATCGGCAATAATTAGCAAGGCCCGGTGCCTTGAGTTGTTAGCGAGAGAAAAGACGGAAGAGGAGCTGCTGGGGACACGCCTAGTGACCCAGGTCTCCATGTTGGGGGAGAGATTCCCTGCGTTAATAGACATCGGGTCAATGATTAGCATAGTGCCCGTGCAAATTCTGGCAGCAGCGCTGGACAGAGGGTATGATTTGGATTCTCTGAGAATGGTGAACAAATCAAAGCTGACCCCAGCGCATGACGCGTCAAATAACAGGATGGACTCCCTGGGAGCGATTTACCTAGAAGCGGAAGTAGAAGGAGGCGATTCGAATGTGGTAGCTTTCCACATAGCACCAGGAAAGCGCGAAGAGTTACTGATTGGAACAAATGCTCTAAACAAGCTGGGAGTGTGTGTCTCGATTTGTCAAAAAGGACGAGAGTCAAGGACACTTCTGGAAAAGGATACAGATAGCAGGGTGGTGGTAGTAGAAAGAAGATATGTACCTCCAGGCAAAGTAGCGTGGGTACGGGTAGAATGCGAGGGAGGCTCAGGAAGTACCACGGAGAGAATAATATGGCCAAGTAGGGCAGGGGTAACCGCTGGAATATATCGCATCCAGGAACGACAAACGGACGTCGCTGTAGTGAACAACAGTAAGGAGCCAATGATTTTGAAGGAGGGCGAGGTGGTCGGCCAGTGGAGCACGTAAAAATGGCATGAGCGCTGGAATGATATCAACTCCTTAGTGTGAGATGTGGATGAGGTTTCGATGTCTGTCGGGAGACGAGCGAATGCTCAAACTTTATGAGCTGATCGGGAAAAACTGCGAGTCGGGGAGCTTGGAGGAGTAGCTTCAGAGCTTGCTTAACAAGTACGCGCAGGCATTTTCTGTCACAGAGAAGGAGCTGTCTCAAACGGACTTGGTGGAAATGGCAATAGACACAGAAAGTGCACCCACGATAAAGATGAAACCAAGGCTGGTACCGCTAGGGATAAGACCGAAACGAGTTATTAGCGGACTTGCTGGATAGGAAGATAATTGGGAAAAGTAAGTCGGACTGGACATTCCCTATTGTGTTGGTGGAGAAGAAAGATGGGTCCTAGCGACTGTGCGTAGACTACAGGGAGCTCAATAGGAGGATAATACTGGTTGCGTACCCGCTGCCGAACATGTAGTCTGTGCTCCAAAGCTTGGCAGGAAAGAAGTTCTTCTCAACCCTGGATTTGTGCAGCCGGTACTGGCAAATCCCACTAGCAGACGATGCAAAAGAAAGTCAGCGTTTACGACATGCTAGGGACTATTTCAGTTCAGGGTGACGCCGTTTGGCCTCAGTGCCAGGCCGCCTGTGTTTCAGAGACTTATGGACACGGTTTTGGAAGACTTGTTAGGCCAAGAAGTTTTTTGCTATATAGATGACATCATGGTTTGTACTGTATGGAAAGAGCGACACCTCGAGCTCTTAGCAGGCGTGTTCGCGCGAATGCAAAAGGCGTGTTTAAGCAGGAAAATGTCATCTAATGAGGAGTTTCCTTCCTGGGACACATCATTGATAGCGATGATGAATACATATGGGCCCAGAGAAAACCAAGGCTATTCGAGATTATCCGAAGCCGCGAAATGTCAAGGAGCTTCGCACATTTCTGGGAATGGCGTTGCTCCATAGAAAATTTTGTTTCGAGATCTCAAAGAAGGCAGGTTGTCTTTTTAGTCTGACATCAGCAAAAACAAAGTGGAACAAGGAGCGAGAACACACAGAAGCGTTTGAGAAAATGAAACAGACGATAATGTCCGCACCGGTACTTAAGCAACCAGATGTGGAAAGCGCGCGGAAAGGAGATAAACCATTTGTGATTTTCACGGATGCATCGACGCAGGGCCTGGGCGCTGTGTTATCTCAAGAAGGGGAGGATGGAAACATGCACCCATTTTTTTCGCCTCAAATAGTCTCAGCAGGGCGGAAAGACGATATCACGTAACGGACCTGGAAGCTTTAGCGGTGGTTCACGCGTTGCGCAGGTCCCATATGTTTATTTAGGGTTGCCCACATTAGTTATGACGGACCATCAACCGCTTACGGCCCTATTTAAGAGGACGAACGTGCCAGGTCGAGTTTTGAGATGGTCTCTGGAGCTACAGCAGTATAGCTTGGAGACATGATACGTTAAAAGGAAAGCTAACGTAGTGGCTGACGCTTTGACTAGAGGAGTACTAGCGGCAGGAGCGGATAATCAACCACTGGAGGGTTTGAACGAGGCGGTGGTCAACGCGACAGAGACAGGTAGAGACTCCAAGTGGCTCGCGGAGTTTCGGACGGACGGCCAATTCTCCGAGATGAGAGAAATGGTTGAGAACGGAGTGCCTAAGGAATATAGATACGAGGTTTTTCATGAGTCGCACAGTGGTTTATATGCAGGACACTTCAGTGCTCATAAGTTAACGAACAAGTTGTGGAAGGAAGTATATTGGCCAGGGATGGCTCAAGATATAGCGAAGTGGACGAGAGAATGTCAGAAGTGTTTTGTAAATAATCCGCGGCAGGAGATGATTCCGCTACTCAAACCAATCGTGATCACGCGACCTTACGAGATCATTGGTGTGGACGTTTTAGAACTAGGCCCTACGAAGCAAGGTAATAGATACGCAGTAACGATTATTGATAATTTTTCTAAGTTCGCAGCAGCGTATCCAGTACCAGACAAGTCGGCGGAAACCATTGCGAGGACGGTCTTCTTGAGGTGGATTGCGGAAGGCTGTAGATGGCCGTCCAGCATCCCCTCGGATAGAGGAGGAGAATTCGTTAACAGGGTGATGGAGGAAATCACTAGGATAAAAAATGCCCCATATAACGATCAAAGGGTATAACCCGAGGGAAAATGGTATCGCGGAGATGCTGAATGGAACGATCGTTGCGATGTTAAGGAAGGCAGCCATAATACCGACAAAATGAGATGCGCGGCTGCCATTTTGTATGATGGCATACAATATGACCCCGCATAGGGCAACAGGTGAATGCCCATTTTTTGTATTATATGGAATTGATCCTGCGTTCCCGTCCAACATCACCCCGAACGATGGGGTATCGTGGTACACTATGGAGAAGGCATTGGAGGACTATAGGGCGGAAATTTTGCAGGCGGTGGCAGAGGTGCACGAACGCGTGCGGGAGTACAATGAGAAAGAGGGAGAGAATGAAGAGACTGTATGATAAAGAAAATAAGGTAGAGAATAAGGTGTACCCCAAGGTGGGCGACAGGGTGTACGTGATGTCGCCAAACGAAAGAGCGAAAAATTCGCACCATAAGTTGACGTGCCAATGGGCGGGACCCTTCAGAGTGCTCGAAACAAGTGACAACTCTGCTTTAGTGACGCGAGTGGGCGAAAGTGAGGAACCGTTAAGAGTTCAGCACGATAAATTAAGAATAGTGCCAGTAAATATGACAGACGAGCGCCTAGATTCTGAGCATATGCTTGGGCGTATGGGAAGAAAACCAAGGGCGAAAGTATGCAAGATCAGTTTTTTTCAATTTCAGGGCGGCAGCACGCACAAATCCGGCAGAAAGAAGGCGCATACTATTTCAATGTGTTGACGAGTGCTTTTCCGCGACGAAGCTGCGAGACATCGAAGGAGTGGCCTTCCCGGGAGCCTTTGGGCGTCAGCCCTTCGGCGATATTTGGAGCGCGTGGAAGACGACTTCGATCTTTATTCGAGAAGACTTAACCGTTGCGAGAAAAATCGAGCTCTACAGAATGCGGGCAGTTGTGTTAGATGTGGAGGCCCTACGGAGGATTCTAAAATTGGCATACTCGGTTTGCACCGAGTGGACCGAGTTTGTCCTCGCCACGAAGAAAATCGCCATACACGAGCCGGTCGAGAATAACAACATTGTCGAGTTTTATAGAGCTGCCTTCGAGTAGCTGAAACGCGATTTAGAAAGGGACAGCAGAGCAGCAAGAAAAGAAAAACAAGGGCCTACCAGTTATGCAGCCCCGGAAGCGGCGTTATTGCTGGAATGAGATGGGCCTAGAGGTCTCATAACGATAGTTGTTACGTCATATGGAGCGCTAAAGGAAACCCTGCTGAACTGGGCGACGTTCGGCATCTGGGTGATATATTCCCAGTCGAAGTGCGAGGGAAGAAGAACGTGATTGAAGAAATCGTGGGGCTCGTGAGAAGCCACCTGGAAGGTGAAGGAAAGGTCGTGACGGCGTGGAACCCAATAATAACAGCCAAGAAGGACACCTGGATAGCGATGGTCCCGCTGTGGAGGGCGTTAGACGCTATTTTCATCCAGATCGGTGGAAATGAGCAAGTAGTAACCACGGTGAGCAACTTCATGAAAGAAGAGAAAGTGTTCCTGGAAGCAAGTTCATCAGAGTCAGCCTCACAATTCTACAACACGTATCCAGGCGTTGTGGCCGCGAAGCTGTTGTATTCAGCGATTACGAGCAAGGCGGATCAATTTCGGCTCCCAGAATTGAATCGGTCGTTGCGGACAACGACCCCTCGCAGGAGGGGCATGTTAGATAAGGATACGGATGGCAACGGTCGTGAAAGGGGATTTCGCTCAAGAAGAGGTGGCTTTAGGTCAAACGTTCGATTGAAAGGGCGGTCGAAACGTTGTGGGTGATCTGGCGCTCGAGGGTTTGCTGGAGGCAGAGAAGTGGGCGCAAGTATGAGAATTTTGGGCGCCAAAACAGGATAGAGACCCTGTTGTCTTTCGTGGGGCGGCAGTTGGTGTTCTTTTCTATGGGGGCTGTACGATTTTGCCGTTTTCTTTTTTTTGACTCATCTCATTGTTTGTTTCAAATAAGCGTTCATTGGACTCGTGTCGTTCTGCCGTACGTTGTTGTCGCAGTGGATATCGGTTGAAGTTAGACCCACACTAATCCTTAGCATCTCACTACTGTTGCTTTATTGCCGTGCACCGATAGTCCTGCACCACTGGCTTTCACACCTTGGTGCGAGAGCGGCCGGTCAGCGACCCGAGTGAGAAGCGCTGTATGAAGGTCAATTAGCAACATCAGCCAACACTGCGGTAGACGGAAGGCACGGAGATTTTGGACACTTCAAAAAACCACTATGACGTATTAGCCGAAAGCACTTAGGATGAAAGCACTATTGTGTCTATTTTCCAAATTAAAGCGAAGTTAAAGAGTAAAAAAACGAAAGCAAAAGGAAATATAGTCTTTTTCTGCATTTATGGCTCAACAACAAGCGATCCGAAAGAAGACAACACTATCTTTTGCAACTGTAACAAAGCTAGCTAAAGATCCTACACAACCGAAAAGCTAGCTTCTTCAATCTGTTCCACAAAACGGTTACAGCCAGTTCTAAATGCAAAAAATCGGTGCGGCAGACGAAGCGGGTGACTTTGTGGTGCGAAATCAGAATAGTCATTCGACTTTAAAAACCTTAACATCACACTTAAGAATTTCTACCCTACTTAAAACGTTAGAGAAATAAACTTGTTACGAGAGTTTTGTATCTGAAATCGAGAACTAAAATCGAAGAGGTTACTTTAGGATCTAGCCTCTAAATTATCTAATTCCGTAATACTCACTATCGACATAGTCGCAGTGGAAAGCTAGAGCAAACTTTGGTGAAGAATATTGAGAAAGTTGAAATCTTTGGCAACTTGTGAGTGAAGCAGGCGGGTAATTCGCAAGACGTATCTCTTGGGTTCAACTATCGCAGGCGAGGACGAGTACCTGTCGCAGTATGCAATTTAGAGGTCAGTGAAGATATATCTCGTCATAAGCTAACTGCTTCTTGCATATTTGAAAAATCGTTTAGTGAGGATTCCGAATGTGCTGTTAATGTTAAAACAAGATCACTTTAGAAAGTGCAAATTAAGAGGAAATGAATTCAACGGCGTGATGAAGCAGATCACGGCAACTGTCTCAGGTTTGGAGTACGGTAAAGTTAATTAGATATCTGAACTGTACTCGACCAGCCGAATCCTACAATGTGTTCGGCTTTTCAAAATCGCCGACGCCAAATGCGTCACTGTTTATGAACGGTATTGTACAATTGGCGTGCTTTCATTGGGCGAGTGTAAGGCACATTTCAAATGACGACGAATGGGCACATATTCGTGTGGACTGGTGCCATCATGCGCTGCCTATGATTACTGCTACTTGATTTATGTCAGTAGATGATAAGACTCATGCTCCATCTAATCAAGCGTTCTGCCAAAAATTTGCAGAAAAATACGATGTCATATATAGGGAGGAAATTCAGAGGTCAGAGAATCGAACACCTGGTCTCATACGAAACAGCGTCATTTATCCCTAAGCCAATAATCCGCTTGCAGCCAATCCTTTTGCCGCTCAGACATACACCCGACCAGGAGACTGTCTCAACGGTAGGTCGGAATGGCCCAAGTGTTGCATAGTGGGAAGAATCGGCTCTTGCTAGGAAATATAAAAAGCAGGTATCTTGACCCTAGAATAACTTTGCGCAGAGTTAGGGCAGCTCAACTAGGCTGGAGACAGCTGGTAGCCGAGCAGTGTTCACGCAGTGGATGGAGGGGCGACGTGGTGAAACGGAGTGGTCTGTAGTTCGGCTCTCCTATGGTGGACAAGTCTTGCAGTTCCTAAAAAAAGAACCACCACAATCAACCAAAACGCTCTATGCAAAATCGGAACGAAAAAGTTCACCAGAAAGCAACAAACTGATTCATAAACTACTATCGTAACTTCATGACTCCAGAGGGAAGAAAGCGTCTTCGCTTAAACATAGCGTCGAGCGGTTATTTAAAGAGCTGATCGTTTGTACATATAAGGCCTGCTTTGTGTAAGGTCTGCTTGTATTATATAAGGCCTAATTTTGAATGATTGCGGTGGGTTACTGTATGTACGGTGAGCATGGGCGACTGACCCTTACTCGCCCATATCTACCGTAACCCACCGTAACAATCGAGTGCTTACAAGCAAATCTCACATAAATGATCAGCGCTCTAAATAACCTCTCTGAGTGAAGTTTGGGCGAAATCAATGACCACTACCTCACCACCCCCACCAGCACCTTAAACTGCAACCCCTCAAGCGAAAAATTTTAAAGTCGAAATGAATTGAAATGTAGTCCTCATACTTGGGAGTAGACAACTTGTATTGGAGCGGAGTTTAAAAATGCCTCACCACCTAGACAAGATCGTAAATTTAAACAAACATCCAAGCAAGACAGTATTGCAGATTTCGCCTTCTTCTTCGACACCTCCACTCGATCGAAGCGAAAAGATCTAGGCTGCTGACTAGTGTGTCACTCATCACCTTCCTCCACTGATCATGTGGGATCATTCCTTCTCAACTGGAGACTGGTACTTCTTCATAGTCTATCTCAATGCTCCCGGATTGCGCAGCTCGCAAGATGGACGAGAAGCTGCAGACCATCTTCTTCTCCTGTCTCGAGGAGAAGCGTGGGGTATCGTAAGAACCCAATTCAAATTCAATTCGAAAGGCACAATTGGTGAAAACATAATTTGGGAAACAGATCGAGTGCGATGTCCTCAATGACATCAGGTGTGGAAAAACTCGCCTAAAGGGGTTTTTATTCAAGGCACTGGTCACCCAACCATATGCATGGGTGGTGACAGGTTAGTCGATTTCGCTCAAACTGGTGTCACGCTAATCGATTTTGCCCAAACCTCATACATGAAGGTTATTTAAGACGCTGATCATTAATATGAGCGTTGGTGGACGCTGTGCGCTTCCAGAGGGGTGATGCCGCCAACGATCCCACTTGCGTCGGCCCTAATTCTGCGCATCGTTGTACTCAGGTACATGCATT
This sequence comes from Heligmosomoides polygyrus polygyrus, assembly GCA_947396885.1. Taxonomy (NCBI): domain Eukaryota; kingdom Metazoa; phylum Nematoda; class Chromadorea; order Rhabditida; family Heligmosomidae; genus Heligmosomoides; species Heligmosomoides polygyrus. The sequence continues at coordinate 62,230,202 of OX377206.1, forward strand.
TTGTTGCTTCCCAGAAAGGACAGATTCTTCTCAAAGACAGCATTTAGGCCGTCCCGACCTACCGTTGAGATAGTTTCCTGGTGAGAAATGCATCAAGCGTCATTCTGATTAAGGTCATCGCTAACATTCCATCCCTTCTTCCACGAATATGAAGAAGAGAAAAACACTCCCGCTTGTACTGGCCTCTTCAAACAAAGGAATTAAATCGGCTGCTGCAAGCGACTTCCGCTGTCAAACCCAACAGACAGATTATCTTTGATGCATATTTAAATCGCTGGTTGTTTCTGCATTCCTCAATCAACGAACTCCTAACGGTAATGATAGGTGGAGTAGAGAGAAGGTTGATCATTTGCTTTGGTCAGACTGCACGATTTCAAAGTAGTCATCCGTCTTCCTCCCAGATTTGCGAAATACATATGAATAGGAAGTTGAGGCAGATGGGGACATGACGTTTAGGAAGGGTTTCCAAGCTTGTTTCACGGACTACGCTCGGCTAATAATTTCTGGCCAGTCCGAATTTGTTTCGTTCTCCATGGTTGAAGATGTGCCTAGTATTTCGGCAGACATATTCAACCCTTTTGCGATGTTTGGATTGAAGAGTAACCCCACTTGCAAATTCGCTATGGTCACTGCCGTACTTTCCATGATACCTTTCCTATTTTCACAATAGCGGATCAAATTAAATGAAGAGTTCCCGATAACTGTGCGCTATTATATACGTCATGCGGTGAGAATTTGCGACAAAAATTCCGTCCCATAGGAGAGATGATAATATCTTCACTTCGCCGCAAGAACTTCTTCTCCACCCTGCACGCCTAGAGTTTTGAGCTTCTCTATTAGAAAGAAGACCCACCTAAATTCATGCGTTCAAAGACAAGCAATAGACGCGATCCGTCACGAGCCATTCCATAGAGCCGTACGATATTGCAATGTTCCAGCCTCGACAAGACAAGCGCCTGAAACGAATATGATTAGGTTTCCTCTATGTTGGTCTTAGCTTACTCGCCATTTCTATGATTCCCAATCTAACACGTCCGTATAGTCACTTGCAGCGCTCTGTTTACATTTTCTCAAGGCAGCTCTTTAGTGGCTTCTCACTCTCCTTTTCATTCGTTGAGAACTTTCGGCCGCCCAGCATAGTAACAAAACCTCTAACTGGATTAATCCAGTATATTTTTTGTTACTTAAGGCTTAATCTGAAACCAGTCACAGAGGAGGGAGATCTACTACCACCCTTTCACCCCTAGCGTTCAATTAATATGTTCACTAAGCGATTCTATGTGATGCTTGCAAACCTTCAGAGCTTCCCAGAAAATATGAGTACTGATTCGAATAAAGACTGCCCTCGAAGAACATGACCGCTCTGGTCTTCTGCGTTAGGAATTCTTGCGACGTGGAATGAACTTAAGGAATGTGGACAGCGCACGCTATAGAACACGATACAGTCGCTAAAGGTTGAATGTTTTAGCACTCGACCTGTGAGTGCTCGCGAAACCAACTCCATCTTGCGCTTTTGGTCACATTTTGCCTACTTTTTTGCTGACCACCCTTCCCTACTCTAGGAGGAGGGTTCCGTTACTGATATGAACACAAGTACTCTTACGACTGCACGACCGGAAATTTTTTTCACCAATGTTCATGAGATGGCATTTGGGACATTTATCAAAAATCTGGGTTCCGTTTTTTGTTACGGTAGAATACAGTAGGCTACTTTATGGTCGAGTGGATAGCGCGGTGGATTTCCAGGGCGGTGGTCACGAAATCGAATCCGGGGATGGGGGTTTGTGCATTGCTAGTGGCATTTCTTGCGCTTTTATCAATGTGGAGTGCATTTTGGCCTCCGTGGGGTTCAGTGATCGCTTGCAGGATGTGAGCCAAGCTGCCCTTCGTAGATTAGAGACACGCCACTGGCCATTAAACTATGCTTGTCCTGTTGGGAAAGCTCTCATTAGATGCTATCCATGTGTGATCCCTGTCTAATGCTTTATTATCCATCAGTCTTGAAAGTTTGTCTCGTAGCAACCTCGTTTGACCGCTCTTCATTACTCTAGGCGGATACCAGGAAGTGGGAGGCATTATTGATTCAAACCTCGTTTAGGAGGTTATCTAGGGTGCTTATATAGAAAAAGCAGAAAACTGAAGATTTCGAAATGATGGCTTTAGCTATTTGATGCATTTAAATAGACATTTTTACCAAAAATCAACACTTTTATACCATTACACGTCAGACTGGACACTTATCGGCGTAAGCTGGATATTCTTGAAATCAAACTGAACACCTCCCAAATAAAAGCGAATTGTATGTGAGAAAAGCAGATTCCCTCGTTTTCTGGAAATTTAAAATTCAATTTCCACAATAAATTGGGTGCAGTGTTTGAGATTTTATGTAAATCTGATTTTTGCAGTTAAAATAACAACTCAAGTATTATTTCAACGTGCAGTAAAGCATCAAATTTGAGTGCATGAAAAGAAGAGGTCACACCGGGATCACACGATTCTTCTCTAACTTACAGTGTACGTGTTACGTGTCAGGAACTGCAACAAGAGTATCTGTATTTTCTGAATATGTTTGGAGACGCTGGACGAGTGCGTGAAGTCATTTATTCTTTAAACACACTGAAAATTTGACGTTTTCCTGCATTTTAACATAAATTGTTTTATATCTTTCTTCTCATAAAAAAGATTTTATGAAGTTTCAAACACTGTGTTCTCCTTTTTAGGAGAGGAGAATTATAAATTTTCCTAGAAAGTGATAGTGACTTCTTCTGAGACGAAAATTTTTTACCATCTTAATGAGGGTTCGGTTGGTTTAATGCGGAACGTAGTCGTTTTGCTTTGGAAGATGATCAGTTTGACTTCAAAAGTGTCCAAATCATTTTGAAAAGTGCCCACCATGATGTGAAAAGTGTCCATTTTGACGTGAAGATGGTAGGTATAAGAAGGAGCGTAATCCACAAGAGAGCCCCTTTAGGCGAACGTGAAGTGGATCCTTCATCCCGGATACGGGTGGGTGCTGATTGGTCCCACGAGGTGTGGATGTTGCGTTCGATCAAACGGCGCCGGTGGTGTAATGGCGTAGAGCATTCCCGCCCGGTCAGAGGGAGGTGCGGGTTCGAGTCCCGCCTGGAGCTAGAAGTTTTGATCGCAACAAAACATAGTTGTGACAGCTTACAACCTCGATACCAGCTAATTGAGGCTTAAGGGCTCCGCACACTTTTGCGGCGTTGCCGCAGCCGGCAGCCGGCAAAAGTGAGGCGGAGCCTTCAAGTTGCGGCGCTCCACCCCACGGCGACGGCGCCGTCCTCCGGCGTTGCCGCAGCACAGCGCCGTCGCAGCGCAGTCCGATAGCAGAAAATAATCAGCTGATTGGCCCTATCGATCAGCTAACTTAAAGGACGCACGTGTTTCCACTTCGTGTTCCCCGTCGCGATCGGCTAGAGCGCAGACAACTCTGCCTACGGCATTGCCGCACCGACGGCAACAATGATTTCAACCATTGTTGCCGTCTATACGGCAATGCCGCAAAGGTGTGCGGGTGCGGGACGGCGCCGGCTGCCGTTGCCGGCGGCCTCTGCGTCCTTGCCCCATGTTGAAGGATAGGGCTGCGGCAACGCCGCAGAAGTGTGCTGAGCCCTTTAAAGAAACTGATTTGAATTCCTGTAACGTACTCAAGCTAGAGATTCAACAAATGCAATTTTTAAAAAACGTGAAATTTGCTGCGGAGGAACTGTGTGATAGTAGCACTCACATCATCAATCAAACGAATCAGACGAGTTCATGACGGGATTTCTAAAGAAAACCATCGCGCAAATTTCCAAGTTTGTTGGAATAGCCGAAGAACATTCATTGCTGTAGAGGCTACGTCGTTGTGATTGAATTCTGGCGGTTGAACACCTATGGCAAAATTTCTTTGCCATGATATTTTTTGTTTTCTAATTTCGGCCATTTGCTCGACTTCTTTCGGTATCAACCGATAGAAGTCACAGCTCCATGTACACAAGCAATCTGTGAACAGCCTGTAACTTTATACGCATCCGGTATTGTGAACAGTTCTTCTGTTTTAAGCACTTTGTGCGTGCGAACAAGTGGTGCTGAACGGACGCACATCATTACCATGAATATCTTTCTCATTTCGTTGCGGCTAAAAACTGGTCAGTAACAAGTAAGTCGAGACCAGGTTACTTTCCATAGTGTACAGCTGGAAAATGTGCAGAAAACGATTAAAAATTGTGTAGATGTTAGAATCCCTCGAATCTCATCAATCAGTCAGATGAAGTGCAAAAGCGCTTCAACGCGCAAGAACCGAATCTCCTAATCCCCCGGTGTACAGGAGACCCCTGGGCTTATGAGGTAGCCGTGCCGCCAATTCCATAGTAACCTTAACGACTCACTACTCCCTTGGTTTAACGAGTTAGCAAAAACAAACACTTTTAAACTTCAAAATTGTTGGTTCCCTGAGCTTCATAATTGGTGTTCCAATTTCAATGTTTCTTCACGAAGCTCGATGGTCAATCTATATTGACGACGTTTCGGGCTATAAGCTCTTCTTCAGGTCTATAACGAACTATTCACAGTTTCTATACAACACACGTCTAAAACGCTACGGTCTAACCTGTGATCAACAAAGTGGGAGGGGGGGGGGGTGGTTGAGGACAAAATGAAGGGCTAAGGACGTGCACTTGCTATTTATAGGACGGCGGGGTGTGACCGGTCACTCTTGCGTCGCAATCGTCCTCAGCGGTCACTCCTTTGGCCCTATAGAGTGATAAGGCTCATAGCCATCTTCATCTCCTCCCTCTTGTTGATCGGCGGTCTCCGTCGTTGCATTTGCAGCGCTTCCTTAATCTTCCTCTCCACCGTATCCGACACGTTCTTGTGGAGAATTGACACCCTTAACTGCGGCTGTGGATCCTGTGTGTGCCTGAGGGTGCGGTGTTTCGAGAATGGGTTGTCTGGGTAGCTTTGAGGGCTACGCAGAGCTCTGAGATGTTCCTCCATTCTCTTTCGAAGTGGTCTTGCCGTTTCACCTATATAAAATTCGTCACATGACAAACAAACCACTTTGTAAACCACACCTCTCATATGGCATATTTGGTTCTCTCCTTCGCAGACAATGCAGTTCATCCTGTCACGCAGATTTTTGTATGGACGTGATGCCGTGAGTAGTCGTCGTAGGGATGGGGCGGTCGGAGCACGCAGGCATATGGGGAGCCCTGACCGCCTGACCACGCGGTAGACGTCCAACGCAAAGGAATCTGAGATGAAAGGAATGACCAGCGGAGAACCACAAGGTGATCGTTGAGGTTTCCAACAACGACACTCCCCTGAGCCATACCCATTTTGCCGCAGGATCTCCCTCACTTCTTCTTCCACTTTCCGCGAATTCGTCGTAGTCAAATCAGAGGATGTGGTAAGCATATGACAAACGACGTTACGCTTCATATACATAGGATGACAGTTTCGTGCATGGATGATGATGTTATGAGAGGCTGGCTTCCTATACCACATACTGCTGACCTGACCTTCCGATATTCTGATTTTCGTATTCAAAAATGGTAAAAATCCATCCGGCGAGGGAGATTCCGATGTCAACTTGATAGAAGGGAACGCTGAATTCAGCTGTCCAAGCGTTTGCCGTAGTGTTGCACGCGAATTTCCCACTATAAAGATATCGTCAATGTATCGTCCGAAGTATAGAACTCTGGAAGACAAGGCTGGCCGCTCGAGGTGGTCCATGAATATAATAGCGAGCAGCGGTGCCAACCTGCTTCCCATTGCAAGACCTCGTGTTTGTTTATAGAACACGTTTCTAAAACGAAACGTGCTTACATCGACCACACTTCGAAGTGGCTCCGCAACGTCATCTCTGGATAACCCAAGAAGCTGAAGATTCTGCTGTTGTTCTTGTAAAAGACGCAAACAGGCATCAACTGCTCTTCTTGTATCAACATTCGTGTACAGTGCAACCACGTCAAAACTTTGGTAATCCAATCGTTGTCGTCCGTCGAAGTTGCACTGCCTTAACCGCTCCAGAAATTGTTGCACGTTTCTTAGATGAGCTGGTACGTACAAAAGCAGGGGCGATAAGAGGTGATGCAAAAACCAGCTAGTTCGATCTGTTGGTCCACCACAGGAAGATACAATAGACCTTGTCTTGATCGCTGAGTTGTCATATCCATTCGTTTCACTCGGCAACTTGTGTGTTTTAACCAGCTGGTAGTACGTGGGGACACTCTCAAACTTCGGCAACAATTGAGAAAGGAGAGAGTTCTCCAATCTCGGACCGAAAACTGTGCGTATAGAGTCTTCCAATCTCTCGCGTTCTCCTCTGTACTGCTCATAGCTTGCCCTTATGTAGGTGCTGGTATCCGATAGAACAGCTTCACTGAGAGAAATGTCTCGTTCACGAGACATCACAACGAAGCCTCCGCATTTATCCCCTACCGAAAATCGCAGAGAGTTCTTCAGAGTAAGTGCCTTTCTTAGACCTCTTCGCTCTGCTGTTGTCATGTTGTCGGCCATGCGTCGGTCTTGATGTTCATCATATACTCTGAGAAGCTCATGCTTCAGAGCAGCGACTTTCGAAGACAATTCAGGGGTACGTTGCGGGATTCGGATGTGGGTGCGGGGAAACGGTAGTGACCTACGGAGGGTTTCTTGAAGAGTGGGTACGTTCGCTCCGATCTGTTCCTTCCAGCTTTGCGCATACCAAAACTTATGAACTACGTGACGATGTCGTTCTTTAGGTGTTCTGATAGTTTTGGTTTGGGACAGAAGCTCGGCCCTAAGTTCAACATCGCTCGAATATCCTCGTCTACGAGACTGTCGTCAATATGGTACATCGTGACGGTGGTGTAGACCGAGGTAATACGAATGGCGGTGATGCTGAGGACATGAGTTGTGCAAACTTCTGTTGCAGTCGGAGAGTAACAGATCGCCGGAGTGTATCACAACTTGAGCTATGGAAGTTGATCAGATGTCGCCAACACTCTTCATTTACCCTTTCTCTCAAGATCGACTTAAGCTGGACGATGTTACGAATGCAGTTGCTTCGAAGGCGTTTCTTTTCCGCTATCGCAGAGTCAAGGAGACACCTCTTGAGGTTTCTCACTGCACTGCGAACAGAGTCCTGACGATAGTGGTCAAAACGCACCAACATGTAGCAAATGAACTTGGGGGTTAATCCATTTGCTTTACACCGGAGAAGGAAATCAAGTGTCAGGTCTATCTCTAGTGCATGTTGGTGGAAAGCAACATAGTTCAACATTGTTATAAAAGTGTTCCTACAGAGATGGTACTGCCTTTGTAGGTGCTTCAGATTCCTCAAAATTGTTAGTTCCCTAAGCCTTCATAATTGGTGTTCCAATTTCAATGTTTCTTCACGAAGCTCGATGGTCAATCTTTATTGACGACGTTTCGGGCTATAAGCCCTTCTTCAGGTCTATAACGAACTATTCACAGTTTCTATACAACACACGTCTAAAACGCTACGGTCTAACCTGTGATCAACAAAGTGGGAGGGGGGGGTGGTTGAGTTGGTTGCTATGAGCCTTATCACTCTATAGGGCCAAAGGAGTGACCGCTGGGGATGATTGCGACGCAAGAGTGACCGGTCACACCCCGCCGTCCTATAAATAGCAAGTGCACGTCCTTAGCCCTTCATTTTGTCCTCAACCCCCCCCCCCCCACTTTGTTGATCACAGGTTAGACCGTAGCGTTTTAGACGTGTGTTGTATAGAAACTGTGAATAGTTCGTTATAGACCTGAAGAAGAGCTTATAGCCCGAAACGTCGTCAATATAGATTGACCATCGAGCTTCGTGAA
>OX377206.1:62238225-62302443 GCA_947396885.1 Heligmosomoides polygyrus polygyrus
ATAATTGGTGTTCCAATTTCAATGTTTCTTCACGAAGCTCGATGGTCAATCTTTATTGACGACGTTTCGGGCTATAAGCCCTTCTTCAGGTCTATAACGAACTATTCACAGTTTCTATACAACACACGTCTAAAACGCTACGGTCTAACCTGTGATCAACAAAGTGGGAGGGGGGGGGGGGTGGTTGAGTTGGTTGCTATGAGCCTTATCACTCTATAGGGCCAAAGGAGTGACCGCTGGGGATGATTGCGACGCAAGAGTGACCGGTCACACCCCGCCGTCCTATAAATAGCAAGTGCACGTCCTTAGCCCTTCATTTTGTCCTCAACCCCCCCCCCCCCCACTTTGTTGATCACAGGTTAGACCGTAGCGTTTTAGACGTGTGTTGTATAGAAACTGTGAATAGTTCGTTATAGACCTGAAGAAGAGCTTATAGCCCGAAACGTCGTCAATATAGATTGACCATCGAGCTTCGTGAAGAAACATTGAAATTGGAACACCAATTATGAAGCTCAGGGAACCAACAATTTTGAAGTTTAAAAGTGTTTGTTTTTGCTATCTCGTTAAACCAAGGGAGTAGTGAGTCGTTAAGGTTACTATGGAATTGGCGGCACGGCTACCTCATAAGCCCAGGGGGTCTCCTGTACACCGGGGGATTAGGAGATTCGGTTCTTGCGCGTTGAAGCGCTTTTGCACTTCATCTGACTGATTGATGAGATTCGAGGGATTCTAACATCTACACAATTTTTAATCGTTTTCTGCACATTTTCCAGCTGTACACTATGGAAAGTAACCTGGTCTCGACTTACTTGTTACTGACCAGTTTTTATCCGCAACGAAATGAGAAAGATATTCATGGTAATGATGTGCGTCCGTTCAGCACCACTTGTTCGCACGCACAAAGTGCTTAAAACAGAAGAACTGTTCACAATACCGGATGCGTATAAAGTTACAGGCTGTTCACAGATTGCTTGTGTACATGGAGCTGTGACTTCTATCGGTTGATACCGAAAGAAGTCGAGCAAATGGCCGAAATTAGAAAACAAAAAATATCATGGCAAAGAAATTTTGCCATAGGTGTTCAACCGCCAGAATTCAATCACAACGACGTAGCCTCTACAGCAATGAATGTTCTTCGGCTATTCCAACAAACTTGGAAATTTGCGCGATGGTTTTCTTTAGAAATCGCGTCATGAACTCGTCTGATTCGTTTGATTGATGATGTGAGTGCTACTATCACACAGTTCCTCCGCAGCAAATTTCACGTTTTTTAAAAATTGCATTTGTTGAATCTCTAGCTTGAGTACGTTGCAGGAATGCAAATCAGTTTCTTTAAGCCTCAATTGGCTGGTATCGAGGTTGTAAGCTGTCACAACGATGTTTTGTTGCGATCAAAACTTCTAGCTCTAGGCGGGACTCGAACTCGCACCTCCCTCTGACCGGGCGGGGATGCTCTACGCCATTACACCACTGGCGCCGTTTGATCGAACGCAACATCCACACCTCGTGGGACCGATCAGCACCCACCCGCATCCGGGATGAAGAATCCACTTCACGTTCCCCTAAAGGGGCTCTCTTGTGGACTACGCTCCTTCTTATACCTACCATCTTCACGTCAAAATGGACACTTTTCACATCATGGCGGGCACTTTTGAAGTCAAACTGATCATCTTCCAAAGCAAAACGACTACGTTCCGCATTAAACCAACCGAACCCTCATTAAGATGGTAAAAAATTTTCGTCTCAGAAGAAGTCACTATCACTGACCGGTCACTCTTGCGTCGCAATCATCCCCAGCGGTCACTCCTTTGGCCCTATAGAGTGATAAGGCTCATAGCAACCAACTCAACCACCCCCCCCCCCCTCCCACTTTGTTGATCACAGGTTAGACCGTAGCGTTTTAGACGTGTGTTGTATAGAAACTGTGAATAGTTCGTTATAGACCTGAAGAAGGGCTTATAGCCCGAAACGTCGTCAATAAAGATTGACCATCGAGCTTCGTGAAGAAACATTGAAATTGGAACACCAATTATGAAGCTCAGGGAACTAACAATTTTGAGGAACCTGAAGCACCTACAAAGGCAGTACCATCTCTGTAGGAACACTTTTATAACAATGTTGAACTATGTTGCTTTCCACCAACATGCACTAGAGATAGACCTGACACTTGATTTCCTTCTCCGGTGTAAAGCAAATGGATTAACCCCCAAGTTCATTTGCTACATGTTGGTGCGTTTTGACCACTATCGTCAGGACTCTGTTCGCAGTGCAGTGAGAAACCTCAAGAGGTGTCTCCTTGACTCTGCGATAGCGGAAAAGAAACGCCTTCGAAGCAACTGCATTCGTAACATCGTCCAGCTTAAGTCGATCTTGAGAGAAAGGGTAAATGAAGAGTGTTGGCGACATCTGATCAACTTCCATAGCTCAAGTTGTGATACACTCCGGCGATCTGTTACTCTCCGACTGCAACAGAAGTTTGCACAACTCATGTCCTCAGCATCACCGCCATTCGTATTACCTCGGTCTACACCACCGTCACGATGTACCATATTGACGACAGTCTCGTAGACGAGGATATTCGAGCGATGTTGAACTTAGGGCCGAGCTTCTGTCCCAAACCAAAACTATCAGAACACCTAAAGAACGACATCGTCACGTAGTTCATAAGTTTTGGTATGCGCAAAGCTGGAAGGAACAGATCGGAGCGAACGTACCCACTCTTCAAGAAACCCTCCGTAGGTCACTACCGTTTCCCCGCACCCACATCCGAATCCCGCAACGTACCCCTGAATTGTCTTCGAAAGTCGCTGCTCTGAAGCATGAGCTTCTCAGAGTATATGATGAACATCAAGACCGACGCATGGCCGACAACATGACAACAGCAGAGCGAAGAGGTCTAAGAAAGGCACTTACTCTGAAGAACTCTCTCCGATTTTCGGTAGGGGATAAATGCGGAGGCTTCGTTGTGATGTCTCGTGAACGAGACATTTCTCTCAGTGAAGCTGTTCTATCGGATACCAGCACCTACGTAAGGGCAAGCTATGAGCAGTACAGAGGAGAACGCGAGAGATTGGAAGACTCTATACGCACAGTTTTCGGTCCGAGATTGGAGAACTCTCTCCTTTCTCAATTGTTGCCGAAGTTTGAGAGTGTCCCCACGTACTACCAGCTGGTTAAAACACACAAGTTGCCGAGTGAAACGAATGGATATGACAACTCAGCGATCAAGACAAGGTCTATTGTATCTTCCTGTGGTGGACCAACAGATCGAATTAGCTGGTTTTTGCATCACCTCTTATCGCCCCTGCTTTTGTACGTACCAGCTCATCTAAGAAACGTGCAACAATTTCTGGAGCAGTTAAGGCAGTGCAACTTCGACGGACGACAACGATTGGATTACCAAAGTTTTGACGTGGTTGCACTGTACACGAATGTTGATACAAGAAGAGCAGTTGATGCCTGTTTGCGTCTTTTACAAGAACAACAGCAGAATCTTCAGCTTCTTGGGTTATCCAGAGATGACGTTGCGGAGCCACTTCGAAGTGTGGTCGATGTAAGCACGTTTCGTTTTAGAAACGTGTTCTATAAACAAACACGAGGTCTTGCAATGGGAAGCAGGTTGGCACCGCTGCTCGCTATTATATTCATGGACCACCTCGAGCGGCCAGCCTTGTCTTCCAGAGTTCTATACTTCGGACGATACATTGACGATATCTTTATAGTTAGAAATTCGCGTGCAACACTACGGCAAACGCTTGGACAGCTGAATTCAGCGTTCCCTTCTATCAAGTTGACATCGGAATCTCCCTCGCCGGATGGATTTTTACCATTTTTGAATACGAAAATCAGAATATCGGAAGGTCAGGTCAGCAGTATGTGGTATAGGAAGCCAGCCTCTCATAACATCATCATCCATGCACGAAACTGTCATCCTATGTATATGAAGCGTAACGTCGTTTGTCATATACTTACCACATCCTCTGATTTGACTACGACGAATTCGCGGAAAGTGGAAGAAGAAGTGAGGGAGATCCTGCGGCAAAATGGGTATGGCTCAGGGGAGTGTCGTTGTTGGAAACCTCAACGATCACCTTGTGGTTCTCCGCTGGTCATTCCTTTCATCTCAGATTCCTTTGCGTTGGACGTCTACCGCGTGGTCAGGCGGTCAGGGCTCCCCATATGCCTGCGTGCTCCGACCGCCCCATCCCTACGACGACTACTCACGGCATCACGTCCATACAAAAATCTGCGTGACAGGATGAACTGCATTGTCTGCGAAGGAGAGAACCAAATATGCCCTATGAGAGGTGTGGTTTACAAAGTGGTTTGTTTGTCCTGTGACGAATTTTATATAGGCGAAACGGCAAGACCACTTTGAAAGAGAATGGAGGAACATCTCAGAGCTCTGCGTAGCCCTCAAAGCTACCCAGACAACCCATTCTCGAAACACCGCATCCTCAGGCACACACAGGATCCACAGCCGCAGTTAAGGGTGTCAATTCTCCACAAGAACGTGTCGGATACGGTGGAGAGGAAGATTAAGGAAGCGCTGCAAATGCAACGACGGAGACCGCCGATCAACAAGAGGGAGGAGATGAAGATGGCTATGAGCCTTATCACTCTATAGGGCCAAAGGAGTGACCGCTGAGGACGATTGCGACGCAAGAGTGACCGGTCACACCCCGCCGTCCTATAAATAGCAAGTGCACGTCCTTAGCCCTTCATTTTGTCCTCAACCACCCCCCCCCCCTCCCACTTTGTTGATCACAGGTTAGACCGTAGCGTTTTAGACGTGTGTTGTACAGAAACTGTGAATAGTTCGTTATAGACCTGAAGAAGAGCTTATAGCCCGAAACGTCGTCAATAAAGATTGACCATCGAGCTTCGTGAAGAAACATTGAAATTGGAACTTTTAAACTTAGTGAAGGCTGGAAATCCTTCGTACATATGACTCGCTTCCCAGTTTAGGATACGCTTCAGACCCTTCCCTTGTAAGAGGATTTTTGCAGCTTCAGTGAATAGATTGGAGAGAACAGAAGAAGACATTATCATGTGTCGATAAGCCGAATATTTCCTCACAGGGTGTGCTCGCCCTTAGAATTGTATGCTCACCATAAGAAACATACTGCGAGTCTCTATACTGCTGTTGTATGATTCCCTTAACTCGTTCACAAAATTGATGCCAAAAAGAAGAAGAACGCACAAACCTCTTTCTCTACGTCTTCGTCCGCTTTAATTGCTTTTATCGCTACAGATCGTTCTCCAGTCTTCTCCCACGTTCCACAGTACACTTCGCCGAATGCACCCTATAGATGTGAGCGTTGTGCCTCTGAAGTACCTGAGGATCCAAGTCTCCACTATTTAACACGGCCTCCAAACGCATCAAAGTCGACGTTAATCGCTTCGTTTAGGATGTGTTCGACCTTTCATGAAATTATGGAGAGAATGTTAGGAACAATGAGGTTGGTGCAAAAGAAATGCAGGTTTTTTGTTTCATTGGTTTCAACACTATTTTTTAAAATAAACTAAAACTTTTTCATAAGATATTATTAAATTCAAGTCGCTTATTTAAATTGGTTTTTATTTTAGATATTTAAACGCGATTTTCGTCAAATTTACTTCTACGGGTTGAAATTGGGGCGGACTTCCGCTCAAACGGATCGAAATGTCAACGAAGTATGGGGCCATGGACGTATCAAGGAATGCACAGTACAGCATTGTGTCCAAAAGTTTCGTGCCGACAACACCGGCCTCGAACACGAACCACATGGCAGACGTTGATAATGACCCATTGAAGCGTCAGTCGAAGCTAATGCGCACAAAACCGCGCGAGATATTGCCGAGGACCTCAACGTCGATCACACTATGGTTGTTCGCCATTTGAAGCAAATTGAGAGGACCAAGAAGCTAAATTAGGAAAGTCAGGAAAAGGTCGCTTTGAGATATCGGGGCCCATCTTTTGCGCAGGGACAACGGATTATGACTCTCGAACGGATTGTGACTTGCGATGAGAAATGGATACTTGACGATTACAGGCGATGTTTAGCATGTGACTTAACCAAAGAGAAGCTCCCCGACATCATCCAAAGCCGGAAATTTTAAAGAAAAATCACGTTTAGACATCTAAAAACAAAAACCAAATTATTTTTTTTAAATAAGCGGCTTGTATACCTGTATCACCTGTCGTCCCGTTGATCATCGAGTTGCTCGAGCGGGCGTCAGTAGCGTCTCCATTCGTCCCTCTCGCGTGCCAGAATGCTCCAATAGATCCTTCTCGCTCGAGGGACACGAAGTCATATCGGTGGTTCAGGGCCTTCACGAAGAAATCCGACCAACGCGTTGGTGGGCGTCCTGGTGTTCTCTTGACATCCCATAAAATCCAGTCGGTAACGGCTCTCGTCCAGCGAGTGTCTGCGAAGCGCATTACGTGGCCGGTGAATTTTCGACAACTTAGCCCACGCGACAGCGTCTCTGATCTTCGAACGTCGGCGAAGCTCGGAACTCCGGGGGTCTTCTCTCGCTTGCGTGAGTTGTGTCACTCCGAGCATCGTCCTCTCGATTCCACGCTGCGCGACGCTGATCGCGTATTCATCCTGCTTTCGTATAGCCCAGGTCTCTGAGGCGTATGTTAGGGCAGGAAGAACAGTGGACTCGAACAGGAGGACACGGAGTGGGACGCTCTTCGTCCTCTTCGCGACTTCTTTGACGCTCTTGAAAGCTCCCCATGCCGCGCGTTTCCTCCTGCTCAGCTCTGGCGCTAGGTCGTTGGCCATATTGAGTTCGCGACCCAGATAGACGTAGCTGGAGCATTCGGGGATGTTCGTTCCGTTGAATGAGAATGGGGCATCAGAAACTTGTCCGTTCCTCATGAACATCGTCTTCGTAAGATTCAGCTGCAGTCCAACGTTCCCACATACATGATCGATATCGGCCAGCATTCGCTCCGCCTGGCTGATGCTCGGTGTTATGACCACGATGTCGTCACCGAAGCGGAGATGATGCAGTTACCGCCCATCGACTTTCATTCCCATGTCCTCCCATTCTAGTTCGTGCATGACGTTTTCGAGAGTGGCGCTGAAGAGCATCGGGGATATGGCATCCCCCTGCCGAACATCTCTCTTCACGTCTATGACGACGTCGTTGTAGAATGGTGAGATCTCGGTCGTGAATCCACTGTACAGCTCTTGAAGGACTCTGATGTACTGAGTAGGAACGCCCTGAGTGAGCAGGGCTTCGATGACCGCCTCAGTTTCGACGGAGTCGAATGCCTTCTTCAGGTCGATGAACGTAAGGCACAGCCGCAGCTTGTACTCTCGCGACACTTCGATGAGCTTCGTAATGGTGTGTATGTGGTCAATCGTGCTGAATCCTCTCCGAAATCCTGCTTGCTCGCATGGCTGTCCTTCGTCCAGCGTTCTGCTAATCCTATTCAGGATCACTCGAGTGAACAGCTTGTAGACAGTAGGCAGATCGGGCGATAGTTGCCAATGTGGTGCACGTCTCCCTTCTTGTACAGCAAGACGGTCTTGCTGGTCTTCCACTGAGATGGAACCTTGCACTCCGACAGATAGCGTGTGAAGAGCGGCGCCAAGATGTAGATGAGCGTTGGCGGGAGATTCTTCAGGTGTTCGGGTCTCATCCTGTGCTTTACACTTCTTCACCGACGAGATGGCGTGTCGGATTTCGGAAGGGAGAACAGAGGGAACGACGTATCGATGCTGCGGAAGATGGCATGGGGGCAGGTGGAGGTGACTATCGAAGAGATCGGAATAGAAGTCGTGGATGACCTTCTCCATGGTCCTTCTGGAAGAGGTGATGGTTCCGTCAGGGCGTCGGAGAGCGGTCATCTTGGTCTTGAAGTTGGCGAAGTTCTAGCGGGCATGCGGATGCCCAAACCTGCCTCTGCTGCTTCAGCCAACACTTTCGCCCTTCTCTCCTTAATATCTTCCTTTATCGCCGCTCTGCATAGCTTCGCAAGCTCGGACGTCAGTTGGTAGTTGCCTGACGCTCGCGCTGCTCCACGCTGGCGTATCAGCTCGAGAGTTTCTGGAGACAGACGTCTTTTGGTGGTCTTCAAGTTCTCGGATCCCTTAGCACTAGAGAAGGTGTACGAAGCGGTCGTATTCCTCGCGGAGATGGTGCACGAAGTGGTCGTATTCCTCGTTGATGTTGTCCGTGACGGTATCTTCTCAAAGGCCGGCAAGAGAGGTGTACATGTCCCAGTTGATGGTTGTTCTGAGACTAACCTTCTTGAACTTTGCGGCCTTCCCTCCTTGACGCGAAAAGCGGAACCTCGCTCGAAGGAGGCGGTGGTCCGATCCCGTGTAGAACTTGGGGACAACGGAAACGTCGGTCAGACAATACTTGCGGTTGAAGATGATGTGGTCGATCTCGTTGTGGAACTGACCACCGGGAGATTCCCAGGTCTGTCGTAGGGAGGGAGGCTTCTGGAACTGTGAGATTCCATGGATGGTCTTGGTCGACATGATAAACTCAGACAGCCTTTCACCTTGCTCGTTCCACTCCAAACCGTGGGCTCCGATGTGAAGTTCTTCCGGCGACCTTCGCAGCCCGATCTTGGCGTTGAAGTCGCCGACGATCACCTTGTAGAAGGTGTGGTCTTCCTTATAGAACTTTTTCAACTCCACATAGAAGGCTTCGACCTCTTCGTCGTAGTTGGATGTTGGGGCATACGCGACGAACACAGTCAAAGCTGGCACGGAGCCACATCGCTTCAGTCGCAGACGTTGGAGTTGTCAGAGACTCGTACGAATTGATGTTCATGGCCAAGTGCGTGTTGACGAGGTCACCAATGCCGCCTACTCCCCTGCTGTCGCATGTTCCCAGGAACAGTTCTTCTCCGGAATCGTAGGCTGCGTGTAGGGGGTGGTGTCTTCTCGTCTCGGTCAGTCCAATGACGTCGTACTTGATCTTCCTGGCTTGCATCATCAGGTCCTCGACGGATGCTTCCGATGCGAGCGTGCAGGCGTTGTAAGTACAGGTCGTCATCCTAGTCCTTCTCAATTGGCGCAGCCTGGTTAGGCCCTGAGATTTTAGCAGGCTTGTATAATACTTTACGAAAAAGTCTTACAAGGGAAGGGTCTGAAGTGTATGTCTGAACGAGGGAGCTAGTCAGACAGGGTGAATCCCCACCCCTCAATTAGTATCAAAATGTGTTTATTTTTTGCGAAGTCGTTGAACCCAAGGAGTAGGGGTCCTTGAAGTCACAATGGAATACGGCGCATTACGAGTTTCGGGTCTTGTACGCCCGCGACTCAAGCGGATCGGAGCGCATGAGGGAACGAGTGTATCGATGCCATTTAGGTTAATTTGCGGGAACCACAGACCGCGGTTCTCACTTGAACCACCTCCGACGTCACATCCTGGTCTCCTTTGAAATCCGAGCAGGATGGCTTTTCCCGATGTTATCGGTCCATGTATGGAAACAGACTGTGAGGAGCCTGTAGCCTTCATACGTTGCCCGTATTGTGCCCAGTGGTGCTTCATGCACTTTGTACCTGTGTATCACTGAATTTGAACATTTCTACATCATCATGTTGAATACCACAACATTCAGCTGGAAAATTAGGCACAAAAACGTCTGAAAATGGTATAGACGTTAGAATCCCCAAACCTCAAACAGTCAGTTTAAATGCAAAAATGCAGCAGAGCACAAGAACCAAACCCCGACGTTCCTCGTTCGAAGCAACCCCGCATCCACTGCGCTCCGATCCGCTTCAATCGCGGGCGTACAAGACCCCAAACTCGTAATGCGCCGTATTCCATTGTGACATCAAGGACCCCTACTCCTTGTGTTCAACGACTTGGCAAAAAATAAACACATCTTTATACTAACTGAAGGGTGAGGATCCTCCCTATACTCGCTTCCTCTGTTCAGACGTACGCTTCAGACCCTTCTCTTGTTAGTTTATTTGAAAAATTAGTGTTGAAACCAATGAAACAAAAAACCTGCATTTCTTTTACACCAACCCAATACAAAACACGATTTTTTGGCTTATTTCCCATTTCACTCGTGTACCAAGTCGACTGCCATGTAGAGGTGGAAAGGTTGACTGGCCTCCGCATGGACAAAAAACACAATCAGCGCACACCAAATTACACTTAAAATCGACTCGTGGCTGCAACGAGATCGGCGCGTCCAAAACTCTGCGCATACAGTACCGGACGCGTCCTCTGAATGGACATCGCCGCAAAAACCGCGATTTTGTGGTTTTTTCGTCTTTTTGATACAACTCGCACAAGAGTCACCTCTTTGAAAAAAATGCGTCATGTGAAGGATAAAAAATTCAGCAACCAAGATGATGTCGAAAATAACTTTTTATGCTTTATTAATTCTCGTAGTTCTGATTTTTGCAAAGATGGAGTGCCTAAGCTATGTATTGTCGCATTGGGAAAAGTGTATTAATTGTAATGGCGCTTATTTCGACCAATAAGATTGCTCCTAAGCAAAGTAACGATCTGTAAAAATTTCAGTGAAAATCGGACATTTCATATGCAGCGACCTAATACAATAGATAGACCACCTTTTAATCTCGTCAAGACAGGATTAGGGCACACACTGAAATAATCTTCCTCCCCACTTAATAATGTCCACATTCAACAATCCATCGGCTCTATTCAGTTGACGATGCGCATCTTCTCATGTGAATAGCTGCACTTAGTTACCAAAGAATTACAGAAGTGAGGAAATTGAGCTGAAAAAGTATGAAAAACTAGGAGCTATAGAAAGCATAGATCGGATGTCACGCGCTCGGTTCGTACCCGCAATGATATTATCGGCAGAAGTTATTTGTCGCGCCGATAGCTGACAAACCGTACGAATCTCGATTGCAGTGACATGGCCACATTCTTCTTGGCAATGAAGATATGTATGTGCTGTGGCTAAGATGGGCGTAAATTCCGTGTTGCGAAAACGGCCTAGATGACGAAGATTGTAATGAGGAGGAGGACGGTCAAGTGTACAAAGTTTGGCTCTAATGTCACTGATTATCGCATTTAATTTGACCTAGTTAGCATACACAGTACCTGTACCTGACGCGTATTTTGAATAGATGCCGCAAAAACCGCGATTTTGCGCTTTTGCGTCTTTTTGATATAAATCGCACAAGGTCACCTGTTTGAAGAACCAAGGACATATTTAAGCTCAGAAGCTCGAGCGAGCGCTATCGTTTGGTGAACATAATTCATATGGAAACATGAGAATGTTCGAAATTGGAAACTTGCGTTCAACTGCCAATGGCGAGCTTGGACGAGTTGTCTTTTTCATCTAAACCGTCATCGTCGCATGCTGACAATTCCTATAGCTTTAGGGTTTTTTTTTGAAAAATGGTTGGCACCGTTCGATTCGACTGTTCGATATCTACACAACCGTTTATACAAATTTACCACTTTATCCGAATCGCCTAAGACGAGCCCAGGGACCAACGGCTAGGGCGCCGCCAGTTTCAGACTATAGCGAACTGGAGTTCGATATTCTTTGTAATTTGAAGGCTCTATAAGCCGTATGGAGGAAATGTTGATGTTCGCGATGTTCTGTATGTTTTGAGATATAGGTTGCTGAAGAGCGCTGGCATGCGTTATCAGATGAAGCGCAGCATAAAAGCGACTGCAACAACATTCTCTGATTCACTTTCCTTATCTATCTGCTCTCAGCACGGACACAGGCTCTCCTTGCTCACTTAACCCACGAACACCTTCGACTAATAAGTAGGGCCTTAGGCTTATCCTAGGTTTAGCATTTTTTCGTATATCGCTAATATATAGTTTTTCTTATCGTATATGTGTATAATGGAGTATTTTTAATATTATAAAGGTTTAACTACCCAAGTTTGAGATATACGGCAAGAGCCCGCGTGGCAACACAAACTGTTCGTCAACCTCAAGCAGCCCCAGCACACAGACCGGAGCCGAATGCAACACGTTTTCCGAGGCTCTCCTCTTATTCCCCGCGCTTCTCGGCTTAGGCCTATGTTATACTTCGGTGACGCTGTTGTCAGCGACGTCGGTGACAGTGTTTGCGCGAGCTGTTACGGAGTGCCTAGCAGCCCGCGCAACACAGCGTCGCCAACGCGTCGCCGAAGTATAACATAGGCCATAGAGCAGGCGTCTGTCGCGAGTGACCAGCACGTGCCTGCGATCCTGGTTGGAAGAGCGGCGTTGGTGCGAGGCCACCAAAGAACATCGGTTTCCTCTCCTGTGCCGTCAGACTACAGCATGCTCACTGGAAGGAGCTTATCAATGCGTTCAGAAGAACATGGCCTACTTTATGGAAGTGGTTGGGAGAGCATGGCCTACTTCACAGAGCAAAATGCCTCTAAGGCGCGCTCTTAATGCAATGCATATAGGCCCGGCAGAATCAGTCGAGTGCAGGGTGAGCTTAGCTTGACGAAAACAGCTTATCTAAATGCGCAAAAAGCGTAGAAAAATAATTAACTTCTGTATGCTTGGAACACAATGAGTTTAATGAGTTTTGCAATTCCACCGACTGTGATGGATTTTCCATGAGTACTGCCAAATTGGACGCGCAACAACACTGTAAAGTTTGAATCCTTCCGGCTGCAACTTGTGGATTTTGTAGGTGACCTTGTGCGAGTGATATCAAAAAGACTCAAAAACCGCAAAATCGCGGTTTTCTGAGGATAGCGATCAGGGATGGACGGAGTTTCTGTTTTCTTTTTTCTGTTTTCTGATTTTCTGATCAATCACGGGTTTCGTTCCAAAATAATGTTTCTAAAGTAATTTAAATTGTAAGCATGTGGCGTTTTTGAATGTGTTCTTGTAGAAATTGCGCCATACACTCACGAACTATGCTGCTTTGTTTGTTTGATTAATTGTGTAAGTGCTGCTGACATGGAGTTCTTTCATAGGGCATTCTCGACTTTAATAATTTGGTTTTGTATTCTTTTTGATTCGAACAGTATTTTGCATCTACGATTACTTTCAACTTGATGTTAAGCTATATTATATGATATTAAACCTAATGTTTTGAGGAGCATTTAATTATCTATTAACTAATCGGTTGTCTTAGTTAGTTAGTTAGCTACTGTGTGTAGGATTATTCTCCACCTCGAAAATTGGAAATTGTTGGCCGGTCATTCCCAGTGATCGCTTTCTGCGAAGCTTTTCGTGAGGTTATTTTTCTAACTCTGAACCTTGCTCAGCTTTTGGCTGTCAAAAATTAGTAAGGGACAGAAAAGTTTTAGTTACATTTGATTTCGCTGATGAAGTCATACGGTACTGAACCATGAAATTTTTCATGTATCACCTTCATCACCTAAGCAGCGTCTTCATTCGTCCCTGTAGCGTGCCACAGTGCTCCAATGGATCCTCCTTACTCGAGGGGCATGAAGAGCGTCATATGGATCGTTTAGAACTTTCACAAAGAAGTCAGAAGTCGGACCAACACGTTAGCGGGCGTCCTGTTGTTCTCTTGACATCCCGCGTAATCCAGTCGGTAACAGCTCTCGTCCAGCGGGTGTCTGCAAAGCGCATTACGTGGCCGTTCCATTCAATTTTCGACAACCTGGCCCACGCAACAGCGTCTCTGATCTTCGAACGTCGGCGAAGCTCGGAACTCCGGAGGCCTTCTCTCACTTGCGTGAGTCGTGTCATTCCGAGCATCGTCCTCTCGATTCCACGCTGTGCGACGCTGATCGCGTGTTCATCCTGCTTTCGTGTAGCCCAGGTCTCTGAGGCGTATGTAAGGGCAGGAAGAACGGTGGAGTGGAACAGATAGATGGGCATGGAGTCGGACGTTCTTCGTCTTCTTCACAACTTCTTCGACGCTCTTGAAAGCTCCACAAGCCGCTCGTTTCCTTCTGCTCAGCTCTGGTGCTAGGTCGTTGGCCATGTTGACTTCGCGATCCAGATACACGTGGCTGGAGGATTCGCAGATGTTTGTTCCGTTGAGCGAGAATGGGGCATCAAAAACTTGTTCGTTCCTCATGAACATCGTCTTCGTAAGGTTCAGCTGCAGACTGAGTCAGACAGTTAACTGATTGTATTGAATTTAGAACACACTAAAAAACTTTATAAGCGTTTGCAAGTAAAAACCCTGGCCCACAATTTCATTTTTAGTCATACAAAAGCATTTGCTACTGGAAAGTGGATCTTTGAGTGGAATGATTAGGTCGTGTGACAATTTCGAAATTTTCTGTTTTCTGATTTTTTCTGTTTTCTGGCTTTTTTGGCTTTTCTGTTTTCTGACAAAAGCAATTTTCTGTTTTCTGGGAAAATTTTCAAAATTTCCGCCCATCCCTGATAGCGATGTCGCTGCTAGCCGGTGGAAGAATGCTGCTTCGAGTAAATACTTTCCCATGTCAATCTCGTTGGCACAGGAAATACACTTAGTAAATTTTATGTTGACGTTTCATGATGAGGACAGAAGGAGGCGTCAATATTGCTAATGTGAGATGTAGCAATTGCATTTCTTCATCTTTTCTGCGCATGAGTTTGAGTCCAAAACCTCATTAGAGGTTGCTTTCTGGAAATTCGTATTTCCATTAAAAAAGCACCGTCCTAAACTACACAAATATACCTAACGGGATACTAGTGTCTACTAGGAATTCGTAAGCCAACACAAACTTCTTCATAATGATTGCGCTAAGCTTTGCTGATTAGCATTAAAATACGAGTACAAGCAAGAAATAGTTAAGGATCGAGGTTAGCCAATCCCATGTTGGAGTTCGTGGTTTCGTGAGTAGCGCACTCCAACACGAGATTGACTAACGTGGCAAGTGAGTGCATAATTGGCATTTGTGCAGTAGTGACATGTGCTGACCAAGGTGAACAGCTCTGTATTTTGTTCTTCACAGTAAACTCTCGTAGCAATTCAGTGACCCCGAAGGGATGGAATGTTTTACTATTGACTTTCGCGCGTCACGAACCTTGCACGGATTCAAGGTGAACAAGAAAGCTATCCCCTCGTTCGACTTCGTCATACGCACCCGGAAGGTAAGAAGCGCGGAATTTACGAAGGACCTCATAGACAAAAACGCAAAGATGTAACCTACCTTCCCTATGCACTCATGTATTTGAATGGTGCCTAGCTCGATGAATGGTATGACTTGGTTGCTATAGTCCGACGACGACAATGAAGAACGCTCTTCTAAACAACCGATTAAAATCCGATTTCGAAACTTGGATAATCAATAAAGAAGGAAAAGTCGTATCTGATTGTACTGAATCGAAGACGGAGTAGCTACCTAATTCAAAGCAATTTCGTCTACTAAGCAGCTTACTTTTTACTTAACATGCCACTTCTTATTAAAAGTTATCTAAGGAAAATAGTAGATCGAACCAAAAGTTTCCGCAGTTCTCAACTTTTTAAACCAAATCATCATAAATTCTTTCAGATGTGACCAATTTAGCCAATGGGAAAGCTGCTACATTTGCCACACCTCTGCCAAGGAAAGCAACTGGTGGGAAATTTCTAGAATTTCTAGGGAAATTGGACTGTTAGAGCTCACAAAGATTTTGATACTCTTGTATAAGGTAAAAATACTCTTCTAGAACCATTCTTAAGAAGCCGAAAAAAGAAACAACAAAGTGTACGAGATAAGTCTGTGGCTAATGTATTAGGTTGCCACATAAGTTCTGTCCGGTTACGATAGGAGTTACTTTGTTATAGTTTTTTCATGGACAGAGAAAATAGTTGTGTATAGGTTGCATACCGTTTTGCAGCGCTTGTTTTGCTCTACAAAACTCAAAAAACGCGTGCTCTTTGTTCCTAAATCATTAGGCGCAGGTTCTTTATAATAATGTGCTTAGGAAAATTTACGAAATAACTGTCTTCAGTATAGCCAGCTGGCAATCTTAGCCTGCAAATACCCCACAAGCTGGCTATGATGCCGCTATTCTTGAACAACGTGGATCTGTCGGATCTTCGGAACACGGGTATTTGATGTAATAATGCTTCATGAGTTCAAACTTGGCCACAGTGTGAGCGAGGAAACTCAAGACGTCAAGAAGGCCTGGGGAGAGGACTCCGCTAATAAACGCATCGAGCGCAGATTGAACCGGAAGTTCCATTTCGGAGAAGTGGACATCGAAGACAGGGACCGTTAGGAAAGACCACCCAAGCGTGATGACGGATGTTTGAAAGAAAGACAAGAACCCTCTGCACGAGAAACGGTACGCGAGATGGGAAGAGAACTTCGGGTCAGTCGTACAACCATTCCAATGCACCTAGATGTGATTCGGTAAAAAGGCAAAGTGAAAAAGCTGGAAAGGTGGGAGCCCCACCAACCAATTAAGGAACAGCAAAGGTGCCGCCCATTTGCATGTCTCGCATCTGACCATCCGAAAATTAAACAAGTTGAGCTATAAAGTTTTCCCGTCTCCCACTTATTCATCGAACCTAGACCTGACAATTTTCATCTTTTCAAACATCTCGCTAGTTTCTTTAAGTGGAAAATCTTTTCCAATGAAACAGATACCGCAACTGTCTCTAGCGTTTCACTGGTTCTAGAGATTTAGATTCCTTCCGAAATAGAATTAATGCTCATATATATCATTGGGAGAAGTGCATTGATTGTAACCGTTCTTACATTGTTTAACCAACTTAATTTTCAGCTGAGATATTACAACGTAAATTTGCCGTCGAAAGCCGGACAGAACTTATGTGACAACCTAATACATAGGATGAAAGGGAATGACAAACGTCAATTCCTACAATTTTTTAAGCAGTTGAATTGACGAGGTTGCATTCATACTTGTCTCGTGATTCGGCAGGAACACTTTATTTCCTGTTACTGCAGAGATGGGCTTTTCTGGGAGACGTCCTGGAAATTTTACATAGATTTAAAACTGCATGCGTTTCTCGACGTAACGGTTCCAGAGGCAGTATCAGCCGAAAAGTATTCATTCGTAGAGGTATAAACATAAAAAGGCTAGAATAATTACAACAGCGAAAAGAAATTAGGTACTTACTAGAACGAAGTTCGCTCACCAGTCTAGTCATCGCTAGCTACATGTAGCATACAGTAGCTGTTGACGGTACTAGCTGATCGATTATTATTGTAAAGCAATACATATGGGAAACCAGAAACTACAGCTATTGCTGTGCATAAACCGGTAAAGTGGTTTAGTCGTAGCGAAAAATAACGCTATCACCATGTCGCTGAATAGCAAGCAGATGTCACGAGTTAAAGCAGACAAACGGTCAAGCCGTCTATTCTAGTCGAGTTTATTCAACAATGATTAATTTTATTCTTGTCTGTCCCTGTTTAGCACATAGTTCGTAGCAAATGTATTGACCGCAATACCGTAACGATTCCTGTAATCAAAATTGATGTAAACTGATAAACACCATCCCATTGTCCTCTTCGTGACTTACAAGCATTTCGTTCTTACTATCCCCCGTGCTACGTAGCTGGTCGTTCCAAAATAGCTACAGCTATCTTTTCTGCGGCTGTACATAGTTTTTACCTGAGCTACAGATTCCCAAGAGAGTTCACGCTCCCTAATCCTCAGGAGCATATACTATTAGGTCGTAGCATATGAAATGACCGATTTTACTACCTCAATTTTCGGTCGATTTTTCGTAGCAACGAATCTTCCGTTTCAGGCATTGTATATAGTTTCTGAAAGCGCGGAAGCTCCGCTTTCTCGGCGTTTATAGCGTTTGTGAAATGATTGCCTGTTGCCGAGGTTTTGATGTTGTTTCTACAGTAAGAGTCAACGTGATATTCGGGTACTCTATTTATTTAGTTATTTATTTATTGCTGCACATAAAGTGCGCCATAGACACAAACAAATAAAGGGAAAGATAGTCATAATCAAATAACAATGATTAGTGGTAATGGTTCTTGCAGATTATTCGGAACATTCAGTGCTAAGGACAAAACAAAATATTTCCTAAAAAGAAACGCGGAAGCATAGCTGAGCATTATATTCTGTCGAGTTGTTTTAAATGAGGTTGATTAAAATTATTAAAATAAAGTAATCGGCCCCAGAAGTGCAGGCGTTGGGATTCAGAATAACTATGGTGTAGCTTCCGATGGGTGTGGAAGTCACTTTCGAGCATCCCTAACGAAGAGGAAACATCCAGGAGTCCGGACCTACCTCCGGTCGTACCAAGGCGAGCAATTGCTACATTAAGTTACCTCTCAACGATATATATATAAATGGAACGTAGACACAATGCCGCGGCCGCAGCACGTAACAGCAGCACTGCGTTTGGGGAAGATTTCGCTAAGAAACGCACACTTCGCCACTGTTCGAAAGGATTCGATCTGGAGATGAAAGTCTCGAAGATGAAGACCGAGGTAGATCGCAATCACTCCATAACGACGATCAACTCAAAGCCATGGTGGAAGCGGATCCGCGTCAAACTCTGGAGAGCTAGCACAGCATTTCGGCGTTGACGGCAGCACTATCAGTCGCCACTTAAATGCGATCGGAAAAGAAAAAATAAATGGATAAATGGATCCCGCACGAACTGACCGCCGGACAGACTCTGAAACACCACACCTGTGTTTCGCTGAGGTTGCGCAACCTAAGCGAGCCCTTTCTGGACAGGGCCGTGACATGCGACGAAAAATAGAGCCCTCGTGACAATCGTCGTTGCTCTGCACAGTGGATGGACAAGAATGAGAGTCCCAAGGAGATCTCGAAACCAATTCTCATCCAAAGAAGACCAAAGTGACCGTATGGAGAACAATATATGTAGTTCATATGTAGTTCATTACTGGTTCTTAAGACTGGAGGTACTATCACAGCGGAGAAATACTGTGCCGAAGTTGAAGTGCTGCACTAGAAGTTGACTGAAAAACAACCGGCTTTGGTCAATTGAAGAGGCCCAATCCTACTGCATGACAACGCGCATCGCGTCCAAAAATTGTTGTCCAGAAACTGGTTGAATTGGGATACGAAACTCGGCCACATCCAGCATATTCTATTCTACATATTCTATTCATATTCTATTCTAGTGAAGTAGGAGAGTTATTATGGCCTCATATTTGCACTTTCGCTTATCCACTTGACTTTTCTTGACGAAAGCTTATCTGCTGATTTTTTTCTCTTTCGTGCGTTGGCGAAAAGAAGAGAGATTGTGATTTATGTCACTGTTTTGAGTTTCCGATCAAGTGTTTTAGCATGAGGCGACTTTTGAGTTGAGTTAGCATATGCTCCTTCAGTCTTCTGAGACAATCAAAGTTAACCTAAGTTGCGCAGAGTTGTGATTGATGAGTTGCAAGGGGTTATCGTCTTTAGCGGGCATCTTGCTTGCAACTTCTTTTCAAGCAGGTTGAAATTGCGTATGCAGTTGATCTCTTCATATAGGACACTCCGTGCTGCTCCCAGTTTCCCACTTTTCCTTTTTCCTATCCAGCATGCCTCGTCTCACTTATTGAACGTTTTGTGTCTCCGGGCCGCCACTGGGTGCGTACCAGTATAATGAGACTCCTGAGATACGGAGTCCGCCCGGTGGTGCGTGTCCTGGGAGACCGGGATCACAAACTACACCGCGAAATACATTGTCCGTTTACAGTTACTCCGGCTGGTGTCCTCCTTCCTATAGATAGCGGTTTGGCTCATATTACTGCTGCGTGTTTTCCGTGATATAATAGTATGCTCCAAAACTTTTTCCCCTTGCAGCTCCCGTCGCATCTAAGCGTGATCTGGTTGGAATGGTTTTTTTCTGTAGAATCCACATATAGATATAGTTTTCCTACCGTTGGATCGACTGAGAGTAATGCTTAACACTCAAAACGCATTTCGTTGACCCTTTGCTTTTATTTCAAATGTTGTATTGCCATTAACCAGTATTTGGTATTGTTGGTTTTTCTTGCTAAGTTTTTTTTTCGCCCACTACTCTGTCCTTACTAACCTTGTCTTTTATTGTTAAAATCCTCAGCACGCCCCTCAGTGGCGTAGCACATAAATAAATAAATAAATAAATAAATAAATATTCACGAGATTATCATTTTCAAGCATTTAAATTCTCCTAAGAAGGATAAAAAATTTATCAATTAAGAAAATGTCGAAAATGACTTCTTACGTTTTATTAATTCTTGTAGTTCTGATTTTTAAATAGATGGAATTACTAGGCTATTGTCGCGTTGGAAAAAGTGCATTAATTGTAATATTGCTTATTTCGATTAATAAAATTGCTTCCAAGCAACGTTATGATCTGTCAAAGTTTTCAGTCAAAATCGGTAATTTCATATGCAACGACCTACCACCGGGGGGCTGCCTTGTACCATGGTCAAGCATGAGGTGCGAGAGTAGGGTACCCAAAATTGTTGATTTTCATGAAAATAAAGTTGTTTTCTACCTGAAGCAGACGACCCGTATAGGTAGGTATCGGTAAAATTGCCACATAAATTCTCAAGCCTTAACGCACTGTGTCAAAAAAAAATTGTTTTTCTAAAACGATCCTCTACATGAGCAGGATTTCGATTTCTCTTGATTCGCCGAAACGTCTCAAAAAATCTAACTCCCTAATCATATCGACAATTGTAGCAGAAAGACTTGATTTTTTACTGTATAAATGTCAAAACTCGAAATTTTACAAGGTACATTTTCACCTTTTGAATCATCAGACGGAAGAAATTACTTCCCTGCCTAGTCAAGCCTATGCTTAGGACCGTAGAAGTCAGAGAACGTCAGAGTCCTGCACTTAAACGGTCACATAACTCGGAGTTTTTGAAAACTCTGAAAAATAATAGCACGCTAGAAAATAAAAAGGCTATGTTTCATCTGAATAGCATTTCCTAAAAATAGCATATTCCAAATGGGCCAATGGGTTCGATTTTTGGTCGATTTTTGCAGAAATCGAGTATATCCAATTGAATGGAACAAAATAGGGCAGAGGGGGGGGGGAAGGGTCGTACCAAATCCGCTCTAGAAGGAATTGTAATTTGTTGGCAAAAACGAACCCTGAGCTTGTCATAACGTGCGCTGTACGCAAGGTATAGAGGACCGACAGAATCAATCAGTTTCTTTAAGTCTCAGTTGGCTGGTACCGAGGATATAAGCTGTTACAACGATGATTTGCTGCGATCAAAACTTCTAGCGCCAGGCGGGACTCGAACCCGCACTCCTGGTTCCATGCTGATATCAGCGGTCGGCTCATCCCGAAATACGGGTGAGTGCTGATGGGGTCCACGAGGTGTGGATGTTGCGTTCGACCAAACAGCGCCGGTGGTGTAATGGCGTAGAGCGTTCTCGCCCGGTCAGAGGGAGGTGCGTGTTCGAGTCCCGCCTGGCGCTAGGAGTTTTGACCAACAGAATCATTAAATCGTGTCGGATTTAATGACGCTATCATCGCTTGTTGTGTTTGGGACGAGCCCTATGAATCAAACAGTGACGGAGCTGCCTATACGTTTAAAACCTTTACCATTTAACCTTGACTAACAGGGAGTTTAACATTGCCAACTTGATCTACGTGAATGCGAAATCTGTTGCATAGGCTTGATCGAAGCCTAAAATCTCTTATAACTTCAAGCCGTTCTAACATATACATGTATATTTCCATTGAAAAATGCAGAATAAAAATTAGCACACTAACGAAGTGCATAGCTTGAATGGGAGCCGAGCTACAACACAGCCAAAAAGTGTGTGTGTGTGTGTGTGTGTGTGTGTGTGTGTGTGTGTGTGTGTGTGTGTGTGTGTGTGTGTGTGTGTGTGTGTGTGTGTGTGTGTTGTACAACGAAAACTTTCCCAGATTCAGTCGAGCACTAGCGGGAAGGAGGTTATTCGTTCCTTGGCCTGCGATTGCCGTCTGAACTCGCTAGAGGGCGCGAGCTCTACAAGCTTGGTCACGGCGCACAAACTGCACGGTAGCTGAACAAGGCGCTGCAAGTAGTAAAGGATCCCTCATGAAATGTAGTTCCGTTGTGCAGAAGTTGAAATGTTTGCTCGTTTGTTTTACGTTGTTTGACTGTCCTTATTCCAGCGCTGAAGTTCAACAACAAACCGATTTCGTACAGCACCGATGCCGCTTTATGTCATGTGCAGTGCAATCCTAGTCCCGGTGGTTGTATAGCCGTGGTGAGCGCCGCGACTGAGCGGGTAGCTTTCGCGCCCTTTTGCGAATTCAGATGGCAGACACGGGCCAAGAATAACATTCTTCTCATTGCGATACCATCGAGCTTACCCTCTACGATTCAACGGGTTTCGATGAATATGCAAACAGTAAGAATACTCCTTGGGCGGAATTCGTAATGCAACTTTTGGTCTGAAATTGGAAAACGCGGATCGTATCTTAGAGAAGACTAATCCACTGTTGTCTCTCCGTCTCCCCTTCATCTGCTTAAAGATCTCGGAGTCCACTATTCCGGCACAAACCTAGCACAGTGGGGCCTCCGATAGGAAAACGAAATATTCTATAGAAAATATCAAAGACTAGTAGAGAATATACTCTGCGACCCTTATGGCGCCTGTTTTCATTAAGAAGATTTCAAAAAGGTCTGAATGTTTTTGAAAAAAAAAAGAAAAAAGAAAAAGAAAAAGAAAAAAAGAAAAAAGTCTCTATGCTTTTTTCATCGCTCTAAAGTTTTGTCCTGTTTCTTATTGGAAGATGTTGAGGAGGCATGTTTTACTCTGTTACATTTTTCTCGTTGACAATATGCACTCATGGTGTTTTGTATAAGGAATAACGGTAGCCGTTAATCTGTAATTGTGGATGTTTATTAACAAAAGTTCGTTTATTTTGGTTCCGTCTCGGCGTTTCCTGCTCCGCTTCCCTCTATTTCCCTTTTGTCCTATTTTCCATTTCTGTTTTCTTGTTTAAAAAACGCCGCTAGTCCCCATCACTCGGCAAACAGTATTCCTAGTCTCTGCTTGAGCGCAATATCGCAGCCGTGGAACTGCTCATGTTCGTGGTCTTGGATGGAAGTTTTCACCCCACTGTAGTGATTCACTGCGTCGACGAGTTCCCCAGAAAGGTTACTGGCTCTGCAGTTCTGGACCATGGTCGATTGGGGACTACGGATGACTGACCGGCGAAGTCGCCCCGTTGCGGCGACTTTGTCACTCCTGCTGCGCTGCTTGCTGCGCCTGCGGCAAGCATTTTTACACGTCCCGCAGCGTGATCAATCTCTAGGCAGAGGAGGCGCAGACGCGGAGACGGCACAACCACGTTTCCACCGGTTTGAAGGGCTAGTTAACCATAAATGTTTAGCAGCGCGTGCAATAACGGGAGCGAAAATCAAATACCGACAAGGCATCTTCAAACGCACTTCTATGCCCATCCGCGGTGCCAAACTTGTTTAGCACGAGCTACAAAATTAAGATGTTTCACACCGACGCGCTTGCATGATTTCACTCATCGTTACTACTTAATTTATGTATCTCTTTACGTTGTGATTTGGCAGCTTAGAACTAGACTTCAGAAACTTCTCTTTAAAATGCTGGTAGTAAATGCAGCTCTCCTTCCTATAGGGAATATTGGTAGAGGTCTGGAGCGGGGAGATCCGCTCTAGACCACCAATATTCCTTCTAGTAGTACACGCTGTAATACCTTTTATCCCTTTAATATCTGGAGGGTTTACTCTAGTTAAAACGGGCTCGCATAAATTCCACGGTGTTAAGATATACGTGTATAAGCTTAATGTCTCCGCTTTGAAAGTCTTTTTGAATAAATTTCTATTATTGTACGGAAAAACGAGGGCTCACTCCTTTTTCTAGACCTACACTGGAATATTTCTTTCTTTCAATTCTGACACATTTTTCAGCGCTCAAAACGTAACGCAATTAGGTAACCTTAATTACACTGCAAATCTTCGTGGCCTTCCAGTTAGCCGTGGGAGGTTTAGGGGAGAACCGTTGCACAGAAATGCAACAACAAAGCAGACCGTTCTTTATAGTATGAGCTATAACTGCATCGGACAGACCTCCCGGACTCAACAAGGCATCGGAGGGAATCCTGTCATCACAAGGGCTACCATATCATCTTCGAGCTGCTTGTCAACTGAGGAACTTTTAGTGGAGGTAGAACGACAAAAGCGAGAGCAGGCGCAAAATGCTGCGGAACTGTCGAGTTATAAGGAGTGTTCTATTAGATTTTAGGCTTACATTCAAGAACCTCTAACTTGGCAGCAAAACCCTTCTTCACAAAACAAAAAGCGTTTTGCTTACTACATCTCTGACATTCTTAGAGATCGCAATTGCCGGCAAATGTACGCAGTACTGCGTACAGTAATCCTCGCGGCGCCGCACAACCCGCCGTTGTCATGTGGGTCCGCGGCACTCGCAAGACTCTGCTGCCAGCCAGAGAGTTGCTCTTGACAACGCTGCAAAAGTACTGCTCGACCTGTCGTAACAAGCAAGCTTTTACTTGCCTGTGCTGCCTTGCTAGTAAGGACGAAATAAGGTTTGAAAGGAAGGACAAAAAAGGGAAGATCGTTATGGATTATAGGATATTCATAGATCTTTGAAATCGCCCACGACTGGTTTTTCCACGATATCGTGCAGAATTAGGTGTCGTGTTCCAAAAAGATCTAGCAATATCATATTTAACTCCTTTAACATTTTGCAGAGTTAAACTACTCATCGGATTTGTTTGCCATGGGAACGTTTTATTGTACGGCAGAATGATGTATTCGCTCATTCCAGCAAATTATTTGACTATTCGAATATGCGAATAAATGAAAAATCGAGGCTTATTCGATTTTCGATCATTCGAAAAACTTCGACATCGAATATAATGTAATATTCGACCATGCATTCGTTTGAAGATTTTCGACTTCGACCAAAATTGGTCATTTATTGGTTCTGAAATTTTCGACATCGAATGCATTCGTTCATTCATTCGTTCGATAGAATTTCTCAAAAGCACAACTATAGTGACTATCAATGTGCGGCAATACTTTGCAAGCGAAACAGCGAAACAGGACGTGGAGGATAGGGAAGGGCTATAAAATGGAGGAAGCCGGAATAGGAAACACTGGAACGGAAACAAAAATAAAATTTTGAATATGGTGCAAAGATCGTCCAGAATGGTGTGTACGGCTGTTTCCGTTCCTTTTCTACTCGAGCAAAACGCCCTCACGATGTGTATCTATTTTCAAAAAGTCATGTAATGATGGTGAAACATGCCTCCTTAAAATTAACGAATTATCTCCCAATAAGAACTTAAGTGCAAGTCTGAAGCGAGGGATCCACCCTATTATTTCTTCGCAATATTCAGGGAATTTTTCTGCAATCTTCTTGAATGAAAATGTTAAGCACGGTTACAGAACACTATTGCTGCAGAACTTCACTTAGAGTTGCTGCGCTTAGAAAATGATGCCAGTTGGGAAGAGGTACAGGATAGGCTTCTATCTAGACTTATATCAGGAGTTACACATCACATGTTAGGAAGTGTATGCAGAATCACTTTCACTGAGATATTGCGTCACCTCGCTTTTTCTCAAGAAACTTCATCCAAAAATAGATGAAGCGCTAGATTTTATAATTGTCTATAGAAGTTGGTGTAAATCTATGCTTTAAATTACTTAAAATAATTAATATATTATTGTTATTTTTTAATTAAAATTATTATTTTCATAACTTTTCAATAACATAGAATACAAAGACACAACAATTTTGGACAAAGGACAACAACACCACCCGAAACATCGACGTCTAACAACAATTTAAACATGTTTTGTTTCGCCTCTACCTTCATACAAAACATGTTTATAATTAGTTACCCCGAGGCTCATCAGTGAAGAAGGTAACTAATTAATTTAGTTGTTAGTACAATATTAGGTGGCATATTATTTATGTGTTTAAACTTATGTACTAACAACTAAATTTTACAAATCAAGACAAAATTAACAACCTATGTTATAACACGAAATTAACAGAACAAAATAAAACAGGTAACTTAGTAATGCCTAGCTTAATATTACAACACATTTCTTAAAACACAGGTCTTAAAACTGTAAAATACGTTACACTAGACATGAAACAGATGTTTATGAACGTTTCTTTTATTTCTCTATATATAACCGTATTTACATATTTATTTATATATTTTTAAAATTTTATATATATTTTTAAATTTAAATTAAATTTATATATATATATATTTAAATTGTTATTATTTTCAAAAAACATTTATAGAAAAATTTTAAAAATTATTTATATTATTTTTTGGAAATTGTTTTTAAAACTTTTCTATTATTAATTATTTATTTATTTTAAATATTATTTATAAAAATATCTTATGTGCAATTCTGTGAATTTTAAATTACAACTTACCACTCACTCTAAACAGTGTCGATGAAATGAAAGTTTCGATAAAATGAAACCTACTAAGTTTATGTTAAAGTTTATCAACTATATCCATACCCCTATCATTATCATTCAGAATGTAGTTTTTGCTTTCATTTTGAAGTTATTTCTAACAAACATACCATTATTGATTTATAGATAAAATGTTATTACTATTATTTTTGTATTTAAATCTTATATTATAATTAAGTAAATTAGGAATGAAATGTAGTATATTATCCTGATCATATTTTTGTAATAAATATTTATTTCTATTCAAACATTTTACTATATTTCTTATAATTATATCAATTGGATAATCACTTTTGATAAGTCTAGTTATCAAGTTGATAAGGTTTTCAACAAAATCCTTGAAAGCAGTGCAACATCTAATTAATCTTAATGTTTCTGTAAATATGATTGATTTTTTAACTTTTATTGATATATTTGAATAGAAATGCGGGAATCTGATTACATGAAATTTAAAATTGTCTGTTTTATTGTATAATCTTGTAACTATTTTATTGTTAACAATTTTAATATTTAGATCGAGATAATTGCAGTCGTAATCTGACTCATGTGTTGTCTCAAACTGAAGGGAATCTTCGTATGTTTCACAAAGTAGTTCTTGTATATGTCTATGTCTTCCCACAATTCCCACAATTGCGGGAAGGGGTATGGGCGACATGCAAGCCTAGCGTCTGGTAGTAACTAGGGTGAACGGAGACCGTCGCGCGCGCGACTGTTGGTACAGAAAGACCGAAACTCTGTCATTCCTTGTGTTTGTGCGTGCGGTTGAGAAGAAAGATGTAGAAAGGTACATGAAGACACATGAAAACACCTAGGCCAAAATCGATTGCTATTTTCTTTCCTCTTCAATGCATTCCAGCCTGTTACCCTGATGAAAAAATAGGACAATGATTCAAGTGGTCAAATGACACTGACTCAAGTGTTGCGTGACAAAGTTGTATGCTTGAAGATTTGAAATTTATTCCGCATTCGAATAAAATTATTCGATCGAATAGAGCTTAGTTATTCGATTTTCGAATAATATTCGAATACGGATTCCTTTGATGGTGGCGATGTCCGTCCCTCCACGTGGTGCCACTGGAAACTGCCCGCCGTGCGAGCTAGGCTAATCACGGACGTTCGAATGCAGGCGACAGGCCCTTGTGACAGGCCGGCCTATGAAAACCCATGTCACATCACATGGTGTTCAAGTTTCTCGAGATAGTGCTACGGCGTCCGCGAGAGCTGACGCGCACTTGCGGAGCCGAACGAGTGTGGAAAGTATGCGCGGGTTCCTGATGCGGCACCGGGGGGGGGGGGGGAGGGGGGCTACTGGGCTAGTCCGAAATCCCGTAACGTAAGCAGGATCCGCGTGGGAACGTTGAATGTGGGTACGTTGACGGACCGCTCGTGCGAGTTGGTTGAAGCACTGGAGCGAAGAAGAATTGATTTCTGTGCGGTGCAGGAGACGAGGTGGTCCTGCAGCAAGTCAAGGGACATAGGACGTGGCTTCAAGGCCGTTCTATGTGGAAGTTCCAGGACCACCAGTGGTATCGGAGTAATCGCCTTCGAACGGTTTCGTGAATCGATTGTAAGTGTTGAGCGCTTTAACGATCGATTGATGAAGATCGTTGTCGCCGCTAAGGAGCGACTCTCCACTTCTTCTCTGCGTATGCTCCGCAGGGTGGCTGCTCCGATCAAGCCAAGGAAGACTTTTGGAGCCTGCTTGATGAGAAGAGAGCAGAGGTACCGCCAAAAGATGTCGTCGTAGTCGCTGGTGACCTTAATGGGCACGAAGGTGCTGCGAAGGACGGGGACAGCCTTCATGGTGGTTTCGGATACGGGTCTCGTAACGCCGATGGTGAGCGTATCCTTGAGTATGCGGAATCGCATAGCCTCACCATTGTGAACACCGTCTTCCGAAAACGCGACTCCCACTTCATCTCACACTATAGTGGGAGCTCCTAGTCTCAGATAGACTTTGTTCTTGTGAAGGATCCCGACCGGAGCGTTGTCACAGACGCGAAGGTCGTGCCGTATGAGACAGTCGCCCCACAGCATCGGCCGCTGATCTGCACCTTTAAGATCACCCCTTCCGCCGAAGCAGTTCGAACGATGCGAATCACCAAGAATTATGTGGTGGAAAGTGAGAGAGAAGGAAGCAGCTGTGATTTCTAGCCTGCGGTTGCCGACAGGCACGATTGTCGATGAAACTTGGAGGAGAGCAACCCACGCGATACGCCAAGCTGCAAGACTGGAACTGGCACTACGAAGCCTGGACGACGCAAAGTCGACAAGCAGACACGGCTGTGGACGGACGATGTGAAAGCAAGCGAAGGTTCGAGAGAAGAAATCGTTTTATCATGTGATTTCGGCGACAGAACAGCCCACAACTGGCAAGAATATCAGAAGGCTAAGAAGGTTGCAAAGAAAGCCGTGGCTGTTGCAAGAGCCACTCATCATGGTGATGTCTACCGAAAGCTCGAGTCGCGCGATGGTGAGCGGTACTTGTACCGAGTTGCTAAGGCCCGCCATAGCCAAACTGAGGATATTGAAAAGTTCTTTGGCATCAATGATGAGAGCGGCCATCTTCTGACAAACCGTAAAAAGGCGCTGAAGCGATGCGGCGCTGAAGAAGATGAAGCCCGGTAAGGCGAAAGCGCCGGATGGTCTGGCAGTCGATGTTTGGAAGTCAAAGTTTTGGCACTCCGCTGAGTGGTTGGCGAAGTTCTTTAATCAGGTTGTAGCGGAGAAGAAAGTGCCTGAGTGTTGGCGCCAAAGTACGACGATTCTGATTTGGAAGAGGAAGGGCAACCCTGCAAACTGCTCCAATTACCGTCCGATTCGCTTGCTTTCGCACAGCATGAAGATCTTCGAGCAAATCCTCGATAAACGAATTCGCGAAGTCGTCATCTTTCCAGCAATCAGTGCGGCTTCGTGGCTGGTTGTGGCACCATCGATGTCATACATGCCGCCCGTCTTCTGATGGAGAAGGTTCACGAGAAACAAATCCGGTGCATCTTGCCTTTCTCGACTTAAGCCCTCCACACACTTTTGCAGCAGCCGCGTACGCGGCAGAGGCCAGAACAGCCGCGTACGCGGCTTCCACTGCCGCGTGCTAGAGTTCACGCGGCACTCCTCCCGCTCGCTCAATCACCAAGGCTGCAATGCGGCAACAATGCCTTGAAGGATTACTGCCGCTGCCAACGCGTCTGCCGCATTTGCCGCGTAGGCAGCACATCAGCGGCAGGCCGCGCGAGGCTAGTTTTGCCTCGCGCGGCGAATCTGCGTCTCTGCCCCATGCTTAAAGATAGGGCTGCCGCGTTGCCGCAAAAGTGTGCGGAGGGCTTTAGAGAAAGCCTTCGTTCCCCTACCGCGTGAGGTTATATGGTACGCCCTACGACAGCACGGCGATCCTGAAGCACTTGTAGAGTGGGTGCGAATGCTATACTCTTGTCCAAAGAGTCGTGTGCAAGCTGCAGCAGGGACCTCGATGGAGTTCCCCATCTCTATTGGGGTGCACCAAGGATCTTCGTTTTCTCCACTCCTCTTTGCTGTCGGAATGGATGCCATTACGCGAGATCTTCACAAGCCCGTCCCTTGAACGCTGCTATATGCTGATGACGTAATGCTCGCTTGCGAAGATAAGGATGAACTCGAAGGGCAGGTGCAAACTTGGTGCGATCGCTTGGGCGCATGTTCGGGCTAAAACTGAACGTCAAAAAGGCCGATTATCTAGCGACTGACGTAAACGAGTCCGGCTCCATTAAGATTAACGGCGCTGAGCTTGCACGCACTTCGGTGTTTAAATACATCGGCGGTAGCGTCTGATGGCAGTCTGATGGTTGAAGTGAATTCACGCTTGGTCCAAGTGGCGCTCGTTGATTGGAGTACTCTGCGACAAGAAGATGCCAGAGCGCCTAAAGTCAAAGATTTATATTAGGGGGGGGGGGGAGGCAAAAGTAAGGAGACTCTTCATGCCGTGCTCATATATGTTGCAACTGGAGTCCGGTTTCGTGCTTCTCGTAATTGTATGTTTGTCTGCTAGTTACTGAAGGCCACCTGAGAAGTGACCACTTTCGCCGTTTCCAGAAGCATGCCAAAACCCAGTCTGTCTCATGCCGGAACCCCAGTCTGACGAGTCGACCTGTGTCGCGCAAATCTCGCCCGATTTCCAGCCCCGAGCAGCCTGGACTCAATACTCACGCAAGAGGTACGTCCTCTACCTCAGCCCTGCCAAGCTGTGAGTCTGGGTGAATCCAAGTGACCTGTTGCCGACCTTCGTTCGGCGGGATGTTCACGGCGGGAAGCACCTTCTGAAATCTTGAGTCTGCGCTCATACCCCGATATACTGGACGCTATTTTCCAAAAACACGGCGATGGACTCCAAGGCCATGGTGAACGAAATGGAAGAGATGGACCGGCGACTCGCACTTATTCGGTCTCAGCGCTTCAAGAAGTTCCTCCTCTTCGACAACGCCGCACTCCATCGGGCAAAAGTGACCACGGATAAGCTTGCTCAGCTGGGCTGCGTTCACATGCCTCACTCATCGTGTTCGCCGGACATCTCTCCATGCGACTACCACTACATACTTCTTGAGCCTATAGTACTTCATGGTCGGAAGAGATACAAATACCGAAGCAGGTCTCGACAACCATAACAAGCAGTGGATCAGCACCAGGCCTAAGTAGTTCTCGTAGGATGGGATCAGGAAGTTGGCTGATTGATGGCAGCAAGATCATTGACCTTAATGGCGAATACACTCCAGCTTCAGCACCGTTGAGTTGTAATTGAGTTATAAAGAGATAAAGAAATTTGTTGAATTTGTCTCATTACTTTTGGCTCACCCTAATAGTGCCACCATTTTGCTATAGCCTTTTTGTTGTGTTGATTGGGGAACCGAAACAAAAATGTCATATCAAAATTGTTCATCCCGGTGTGAAATTTCCCACTTACCACACCGAGTCTACCGCAGCTGATCGCGCCGCGTCATGCCCTTCCCTCCAGCGGCGCGAATCGCCGAATACCGTAACCCGAAATTCTGTCAAATGTGGTGTTTTGAGGCGGTGGAGTACGAAAGTGATGCGTGAAAATGAATAGCTATGACAACCATCACGCCGCGCCGCGCAGCGCAGCGCGCGAGTATAAAAGGCGCCTAAGGGCGGACCAGTAGAGTATGTAGGTATGGGAACTAACTAGGAAAGGGTTTCGACCTCCCATAGAACTTAAGGTTGTGACCTTTAGAAAGAGCTCAGAGTGCTGATTACAAATATGTGTGTCAAAATTGCAAAATGAAACTCCTGAGCGAGTTGTGACCTGACGAAATTGGGTGGCCTAACCACAGGCTAGCCCAGTGCGAAAGAGCTATCGCGAGAGCGAAGAGTCATAGGGGCTTCGTAAGAATGGGCGACTAGCTGAGGCGGTGGCGCAGAGGTAGTGCTCCCGCCCGTCATGTGTAACGTCGTTGGTTCGGTCTCCGTTCCCGCCGTTTCTTGCACATAATGATTTATCTTCGAAATGGCCATTTTATTCTAAATTATAACACGTGTTTGACTAAATAGCTGGGAGAAGTATCATACACGTTTGTAAAAATGCTTGTAGAGAAAAACTGCTATGATGACACCTCTAGACGTTTTTTCTTCGGTCCCATGAAAGCCTTATAAAAAGGGTCAGATCGTTTGTCATGGCAAATAGTGTGGAGTTCAATATGACCCAGAGATACAACCTACTGAAGGTTCTATCGCAGATTTACCATATGGTTTGTGACCCTAGGTTTTCAAACTTTTTGATATATTCACGGTATAAGGCAGGTTATATTGATGATCACCAAGGTGTGTTTGTCACATCTGGTGAAGATTTGTTTGGTCTTGCTACAACTGACTGTTTTTTGTTGTTGGTTGTTGAGAGGTTGCATGTACAAGACGTGCAGTGCGTGAGCAACATGCATCACACATTTTCTTGCTTTGTTCCATAAACCAAGGTTGTTAGAATCACCTCCAGTTGTTCAATATAAGATCTGGACTCTATTTGTGCAAAATAATAAACAAAAATGCCATCATAGCAGTTTTTTCGCCTTCAAGCCTTTTTACAAACGTGTAAGATAGTGTTTCCGGCTATCTAGAGCCGGAGTTTGAGCTTACCTCTTCTTGTCAGTACCCCGTCGAAGAAATCAGATGGATTGATAGACAGTTCGCTAGCTAGAATCCTGTACAACATAGTGAAATCCGCAGCTTTCCTTCTACTTTCCAACGAAGGGAGTGAGAGATTTAGTGCTCTTTGCGGCCCCCGCGGAATTACAGTATAATCCATCGAAAAACACCTCATCATATGCTTGCTTGTGAAGCTGTTTTGTACACTTTCTAGAAGGTCGATATCTCCTTTCTTGGTCGGGCTGTACTTGTTTCTACAATAGGGCGCACATAAGTCTTAAAGGCACGAGTGTAAATGTCTGGTTGTTTAGATATCAAAACCCTAAAGAGGTTGTATATTCAGTAACTGGCCTTTTTTTACCAAGAGACTGCAGTGCTTAGAAAAGCGCAGGTCACTCGTTATTGTGAAGCCAAGGTCACGCACTTCATCGCTCTGGTGAATGATCAAGGGGTTTCGGGCCGATCATCAGAAAGTGCGTCTTCTCTACAGCAAGTGGCAACTCCCATTTCTCACCCCAGCAGCTGATAAAATTAATCGCTGACTGGAGTGACTGAGAATCTTCCATGGCATCAACTCTTTTGTAAATTTTAACGTCATCAACGTACGTTTTGCACGAGACACCATAATTTATAATGCAGGTAGGAAGATCGTAGGTGCACAAAAGAAACAAAACTGGGGTTAATACTCCACCTTGCCGAACTCCACTAAAAGTGGGAAACACCTTGGAGTAATGATCCTTCACCCTAACTTGATACGTTCTCTTTGTTAAGAACTGACGAGTCCAGTTGATTACCATGGGATGAAGCTCTACTACCATTTTGACCATCAACTGTTCAACCGATACTTTGTCGAAAGCCTTTGGAAAATCAAAATACACTACATCTGTGCGTTTCCTGTTCTCCATGGCCCGCAACCAGTCATTTAGGGAGGTTAGCACATTCGTTTCTACAGACCTGCCCATCAGAAAACAATGCTGATCTTCCGATATTATCTTTTTTAATTCTAGATGTTTCACAACATGTCTTTTGAGGATTTTTTCAAAGGTTCTTGCAAAAATTGAAGTAATGCTAACTGGCCGATAGTTCCTTGGATCACTGAGTGGAGATTTTTTGGAATGGGGGTCACAAACGCGTGCCTCCATCTTGCAGGAACTTCGGCCTTAGTGCGGCTTAAATTAAAAATACATTCAAGAGGATAAGCTGTATAATGGACGATTTTCTTAATAAAATCTAAAGGAATGAAATCCGAAGACACTGAGGAAGACTTCGGCTACTTAGTCAATACCTCAATAATGTCTTCGCGGTGAAGCCATACGGTCGAACCCATCTGCTCAAAATGTGGCAGATCCTCGACATAATTTGACATGCATTCGTCACCAGTTCTTTCCCTATTGTACGCCTTGTTGAACATTTCCCCCAGCAGGTCGGCTTTATCGATTTCTTCATAAGTCAGTTCCCCATTATCTTTTATCAAGATGGGGATTTCATTATCGTTACCAATGCGACATCTTATAAACTTATAAAATGCTGTCCTGTCTACGGACTTCATCAGTTTGTTCTCTAGGTAAATATTGTACCGATACAAAGCCTTATTAAGCTTTCTGGTACACTCATACAGTTACCATTCATCACTGACGGAAGCACGTGCCTTCTTCCACAGGCAAAAGCGACGATTGCTCATTCGTGTGATATGACTGGGAAAACCTATTTCATCGATACCCAGTTTCTGCATATGTACATAGAGCTCAATTGTGTGATGTGTAATTGCGAGCAGCGTTTCATATAATTGATCAACAGAACTCCTACAGCTCATTATACCAATCCAGTCTATGCCGGTTAGGTAATTTCCAATTCCATGATAGTCTGCATTTTTGAAATTCCTGACCCATTTCCACACCTTTTTCTTCCGGTTAAGATTTAACTGGAAACTAACCGCGGCATGATCACTGGTGCCTGTCGCGGGACCAATCATTAAGTCGTTAAAAAAACCTTGTCTGTTACAGAGAACAAGATCTAAAATAGAGCCTCTTCTGGTTGGTGCAGATACCAACTGCCCAAAACCATGGGCTTCAAAAACCTCCGAAAAGCACTTACTGGGGAAGGGTTTCGACCTCCCATGGAACTTCTAGATGAGACCAGGATCATTAAAAAGAGCTCGGAATGCTGATTACGAATATGGGTGCTAAAATTGCAAAATGAAATTCCTGAGCGAGTTATGGCCTGCCGAATGCGACGAGCCTCACCACAGGCAGGCCGTGCGACGCACCTGGCGCGAGAATGGTGAGTCATCGGGGCCCCGTAAGAGGGAACTGCAACCTGCAACGGTGGCGTAGGGGTAGTGCTCCTCCTCGTCAGGTGCGACGTCGTTGGTTCGGTCCCCATTGCTGCCGGTTTTTTTGCACACCATAATTTATCTTCGAAATGATCTTTTGTTCTGAATTATGACACGTATTTGATTAAATAGCGAGGAAAACTACCATACATGCTTGTAAAAATGCTTTAAGGCAAGAAATTGGTATGGTCAAATTTTTATTTACTGTTTTGCGCAAGTAGAGTCCGAATCATATATTGAACAACTAGAGGTGTTTCTAACAACCTTGGCATTTGTGGAACAAAGCAAAAAGGGAAGTGGTAAGTATATGATGAGGAATTTTTATTTAGTCAACGTTGTCGACCCGCTGGGATGGCCGGAGAACACGTTCGCTTCGAAGACGGGTTTATTTCCGGCCACTCGGGGCCAAGACAGACGACGAATGAATGACTCATTACTGGGGAATCGCCTTATATAGGCTTCGGGTTACGGTAGCGCGGGAAACGTTCGCGCGGGAACCTATATTATACGAAATTCGAAAGTACAAAGGACAACTGGTACAGGCAATCAATACAAGGCATGGACCGTCACACAGAACTCGACACACTATCACTGCTTGACATGCTTCCGGTCGGAGGAGAGTCGTCCCGACGATGTGGCTCTGTCCTCACGGCTCGCTCCATGGTCCTTCCGGTTGCGGTCGTCGTCCGACGTGGTTCCTGGATGGCGCTGCCTGACGTCGGTGAGCATGTCTCGAATCGTCGCGGTGGTGGTGCGATCGTCTCCGGTCTGCAGCTCTGGCGTCGTCGGTATGCTCTTTCGATGGCGGTGACGGATGTCGGTGCACACGTCTCGAATCGCCGCGGTCGTGATGTGGTCCTCTCCTGTCCGCGGCTCTGGCGTCGTCGAACGTTATCACCTTCTTGTGGCGCTGTCGGTCCGTGCCCTGGATCACGAAGAAGTTCGGCTTCCTCTCGTCGCAACGGCGTTTCGCCTTCAGGATCTTCTCCTGCCGCCGTCTCTCCTTTTCCTCTGACGACACATAGCGGAACTCCGGCAGCTTGACGATGTCGTTCGCCGTGAGGCGGAGCTTCTCCAAGAAGAGAAGCACCTGCCCCGACGAAGGGGGAGCGCTTCAATCGAGGTTCCGTCCCAAGGCACATTGCCGGATGCGTGTAGGGTGAGGCGTGGAGCACGTCGCTGTAGTGATCCCGAACCACTGCTTCGAACGCACGCTCCGGGCTCGTCATATACTTGACGAACTCCTGGCAGCCTCTCCCATGCGTCGCCACTCCACTTCGTTCGTGTCCTCCTAGGGACTTGGGAAGAACAGCAGTGTTCCTCCGCATTGGAGATTCCTCTCCAGTCCAATCAGCACCTGGCGCATAGGCCTGCTCTTCGGCATGCGACCAGGCCAGACCACAATCATCGTCGTGGTGTTCGGAATGGCCAGGAGCTTCGAGGCGAAGGTGGACCAATCCGCGTACACGTATATGGTGACGTGGTCCGGGTACCCGATCTCTGCATTTACTCGGCAGAACGCTTGCGGCAGGGCGATGAACACCTTCTGGTCGTTCGAAGGGTTGAGTCCAGATCGTCCCAGCCGGTCCTGCACCCCACGGTAGTCGTAAGGTGTGCTTCGGTGTCATTAAGCACTCCTTGCGGGAAGACTGGTGTTTGGTCGAAGAGTTGACCTTCTTGCAGGTTGCTGATTACATTGCCATCCACCAGATCCTTCCTTAACTCTTCTGCCCGCGATGCTGCTTGAGTTACAGCTCTTACTGTAAGCTCATTCTCTATTGCCTTCTCGTGACCGTTCTCACTACAGGGTGCCACTCTTCCAGTAGCAGCGCTCGCTACCATTCTCGCAGGGCGTTTCGAGTGGCGCACCACTTTCTCCCCCACGGGAAGAATCTTCCCTTCTGTGAAGATTTCATCCGCTTTTATTTC
The DNA here is from genome assembly GCA_947396885.1 of Heligmosomoides polygyrus polygyrus. Lineage (NCBI taxonomy): Eukaryota > Metazoa > Nematoda > Chromadorea > Rhabditida > Heligmosomidae > Heligmosomoides > Heligmosomoides polygyrus. The sequence goes on from OX377206.1 coordinate 62,274,869, forward strand.
TTCCACTTTTGGGGAGTCGTCACGGAACAATTTCGATATATTACTATCGTTTGAGCAACACATGCTCTTCCTGGCGTGTCTCTCTCTTCGTCTTCTGGCTCTGCAGTTCGCTTCTTTTCGCTTTCCTTGACACACGTATACCCGGCTGGCAACTACAGCGTTCGTCACTGTTCTTGCTTCAGTGATATTCACAGAGTTGCGCTCATGGTAGTTTCGTGTGCACTGGACACTCTTCTGGTCATCCGACCGACGTGGGCAAAGGCTGTTCCAAGTTAGGCTAAGCCCCAAAGCGTGAAACGCATTAGCACCAAGCAGCAACGTTCCGTCTTCGTCAGCCTTTACGAATAGAGCAACTCTACATTTCACGCTGGCTCTACCGCCAACTCGCAGCGTCAGCCTGATTGCACCCTTGAACGTCATCTTTTGACTGATGCATCGTACACCGCAGTTTTCTCCGTCAGTGGAATTTCCTCCACGTCCCCGTTCAGGTCGAAGCCTGCTTTATAAGCGGTGTTCAGCATCTCTAGTGGTATAATGCTGACGTGTGATCCTGAGTCAAGCACTGCCCGCCTGGAGAGCCCTAATAACTGGACTTCTACCATCGTCGGCTTCCCCACTAAATCCTCGTCCACATTCTCCGCGGTCGTTGATCCACATGTCCACTTCTGAACCGATACTGTGAAATTTCGCACGGAGATGTTCGCCTCTTCTTGATGCTGTTGTGAAGCATCAGCGACCTTTTCTTTGTTTTGCGCTGAATGATCAGCATCCTATTATTGGAATATTTTGCAAGATGTCCCACTGCGCCACAGTTGTAACACTTTCTATTGCCACCACTTTGTTCTCTAGGATGGTCATTCTCACGGTCTGCGAAGGATTCCTCAAGGCGGTGACGCGTTTTGTCCTGGAACTCCAAGGGCTTTATATGGGAGTTCGTCCTACTTTCTTGCCCTTGCTCCGTAGATGCTTCTGATAGCTCACGTACCATTATCGCTACTTCCTTGCTCCTTTCGCATCGCTGTGCAATGCTCTTCACAAGCTCGTAGACAACCTCTTTCGGAGCCGTTTCCATTGCTGTATAAAGCTGAAGGTATTCTGGCCAGTCTGCCAACTGGCTGACTAGTTCCCCAGCTCTTGTTCGCGATAGCTCTTCACCCGTGAAATCTGGGTAGGCTTGCCGGGTGAGGACTTCGAGTTTCAAGCAGTAGCGTGTCACGTCTCCTTTCTTTCGGAGATGTTTGAACTCCATATATGCCTTCATTTGTGTCGCAGAGTCGTTGGCAGCGAACTTCACACTCATCTGCTCCACAAAGCTCTCGAAGTTTCCCTCCTTGACGATTTTCGGCAGTGCTTCTGCCACCGATTTAGGGTAGCCCTCCAGTTTTGTCATGAATAAGTGGATTAACATATCGTTCGGCAAGCCCAGGTTGCGGTATTTCATGTTAAAGCCTATGGCAAAATCCTTGAAATTCTTGCCCCTGACTGAGGGTCTCTGTACTTCCCAACGTCAGGCAACGTCATTGCAGCGAACATTTCCCCCAGATTGGCATTGGGTTCAGGTCCGTTGTACACCCCTTTCAGTCCGCTCTGCGTCGGGGACGGTGGTTGCAACACCATCCGCGTCGACTTCGGCGAGCTCCACTTTCCTGGATGAAATCGAGCCTTTCGATCTGCACCAGCATGCGTGGACGTTTCGTCATCACGAAGATACTCGCCTTGTGCCGCCGCTATTGGATCAAGCGAAGCGTGGTGCTCGACGTTGTCGAACTCGTAGAGTTTATCTGTTGGATGTGCACCTGCTTCGTCGCAGCCTTTGCGAGATCCACACATGGCGTGACCTAAACAGATCGTGACCTCGGGATAGCTCTTTCACTTTGTCGAGTGCCACTCTCTCCTCCCATGTTAAAGAGGGACGCAAATAAACCCCCTTTTGCGTAGGAGAGAAGCGCAGACGTGGAGCGCTCCTTATGTCCAACCGCTGATGCTTGCTAGATGGTAGCACAACTTTAATGAGGCGAGGTCTATTCTGCGTTAACTTGCCCATACGATAAACTGATACCGGTGCAAACTCTATATCAAAAAAGTCTAGCAACTCCGTAACATAGGCAATATCATGAGAATACTTCTAAGACGGCTCAGACGAAGCTGATTCGGGCACGTGTGAAAGCACAATAGACCTTTCTAGCTCACGGTCCACTCTCACGTGGAATGTGCCGTATTCAGGACCAGAGTTGCGCTCGGCTGTCGGACTCCTAGAGGCTTCAAGACAGGAAACCTTATCTTTCAAAAAATATTCTCTTCCCTTAAACGTCGCAACTCCTCTAGCAGTTCCTCGTTCCTCTTGCTCAGTTCTTTCATCTCTGCTCTGGTTTCTTCAAGAAGGTGCAGAACCTGCTTGACGTAAGCAGGTGTCTTCCGGTGACCACCAGAGATTGCAGCTTGTCCAGAGAATCCGTCGATTCGGCCGCAGAAGATGACCTCGTTCGTCCTACAATGCAAGAACCGCGAGCCGCCGAGTTCATCGATCCGTTCGTAGCGTTCTTGGCCATTCCTACTCCGCAACACAACCAACTCAGGAAGAAATACCTTATAGGGTGGCAAGTATTCTTAATGTAGTACTGCTCCCTTGCCACGCAAAGCGACGCCTGAGAATAGCAGAGTAGTGCTGGACGACGAACGAAATGACGAAACTGTCACCGGAAGGTAGGGAGAACACAGCCGCTCGCGACAGGGGACGAGGTGTGAATTGCTGCTAGAAGAGTTAGGTCGTTTGTAAAGAGTTAAGTCTTCTAATCTCTGATTGTTACGTTTTATAACGACGATTTTAATACTGTCGGTGCCCTGTTCGTGATTCATCGTTTTGTCGTATTATGTTGTGACAATGCTAGAGTTTTGTCTACGCCCTAAAATTAATAAATAAATCTAATCAAACACGGCGACGTCGGCGACAACAACGTAGCCGAAGTATAACATAGGCCCTACGGAGTACCTACGACGCACTCGCGCCAGCTCTTTAGCACGGTCAGCCTGTGGTCAGGCCACCCAAAATCGGCAGGTCATAACTCGCTCAGGAGTTTCAGTTTGCAATTTTGACACCCATACTCGCAATCAGCATTCCGAGTTCTTTCTAATGATCCTGGTCTCAACTTAAAGTTCCATAGGAGGTCGAAACCTTTTCCTAGTAAGGGGGACCAGTGATGGAACAACTAAGGGGCACTTAAAGTTAGCACTACTTGCTCTCAGTATCAGAAGAGGTGTCACAGATAGATCAGGCAATGAATATCAATTGATATTATCGATTTCCTCTCAGATTGAACCGATCAGGGTGGGAGTTAGGTGATTATGATCGTCGACGGAAGGCCTTCACTGCAGGGGGAAGGCAATCAATAACGATCGATATAATTGACATTCCCTCAGAATTAACCGATCAGGGTGGGAGTTAAGTGGTTAAGATCGTCGACGGGGGCCTTAACATCAGATAAGAGGTTTCGGTCGGAAAGCCAATATCGGTTGATATTATCGATTTCTGGCCGGTAATTTCGGTTTGGTAGACATTGGTTTGGTAGACGTGGGTATTATGGCCGACGGATGTGCTTCACAGCAGGTGGAAAGTTTCGATCGGGAGGCTAATATCGGTCGACATTATTGCATAGATGTTGAACGTGTGGCACAATAACATTTTGCAGTTTGCATGGCAGCACTCTCCTCAAAGCGTCTTAAATAGTGTGCCTTTGACCTAGTGCCTCTCGTCCGTGTGCCTTTTCAATAAAAGGAGTGTGCCAGCGTAAATCAATCTCTGTCCGGGTTACGCCATGCATTCCACTTTACTTCGGTTGAGAAGATCAGTGATAAGCCGTGGCACCAAAAATGTGGCGACTACGGTTAGGCGAAATACGGCGTTCTCCGATTGCTCAGGTCACAAGCGGAAACGAGTGGACTCCCGCAAAAAGTGGGGTCCGACGGACGCTTGCACATTTGACCTTCGATGAAGCGGTTTAAATTAAAGAGAAATTAGAATCAAACTACCAATCGATCCAGAACCAATAGATGCATGTCCTCAAAAGCTGCTTTGGAGGTCGAGCATTCTACACCACGTTCCCCTGGCACGCCCACCCTCAACCTCCTGGGCTTGCTCTAGAGTCCAGTGGCTGTCTTACGAGATAGCGAAGACGCAGACATTTGACACACCACGTCTCTATTTAAAGGGCGGGGGTAGAACGCCACTCCACCAGCTGCCTTGGCAAGTTGGCGCAAACTTTTTAATCGGCCTTGTTTAAGCCTTCAAGACTTGAATCATTTCTATCAAGACCTTCAGCTTTACTGGCTCCATGCTGACATCAGCGGCCGGCTCATTCCGATATACGGGTGAGTGCTGATGAGTTCCACGAGGTGTATGTTGCGTTCGATCATATGGCTTCAGTGGTATAACGGCGTAGAGCACTCCCGCCAGGTCCGCAGGAGGTGCGGGTTCCAGTTCCGCCTGACGCTATTTTGACCGCAACAATACATCACTGTAACATCTTACGTCCTTGTATCGCCTTTAGAGCGAGTTTGACGCCAATTTGCGAAGCAGAAATCTTTTAAAACCTAATAAAAATCTAGCAAAGCCCGCAAAGCTTTTCCAATGTTCTAAATCTCTAGATTTTCCTCGCAAAACCATTATAGGGCTACTTGAGCTGTGGGAAAAATCACCTGCTGCTGCTGCAAAAGTGTCATGTCAACTGTGAACTTTAGCAACGTGTAGGTACTAAAAATCGTTACTTTAGCAATTTTATATCCTCAACGCTCCCTTCACTTAACTGGTTGACCGGTTTTAGCGATCGTAAAATTTGAGACCTCCAAACTCGGCAACTATCCCTAATTCGAAGGTGGTGAAAGGCAGGATCGTTTAAAAATATATTCCCATGTGATCGTAAATAGTTAAGGAACAAGATCTCCATAGTTTTTCCACCGAACAAAGCGATCATTGAATGCGCCAAAAATGGCTAAATGTCCATAGATTTCCATACTATTATGGTAAACTCACCGAGCCTCAGCAATGTCTCTTCAGTGACCCTACTCGTTCTTCGCGACTCAACTCTTTCATGTATTGTTCGTTTTCGTATTAAAAATATCTGAAAAGTAAAACATTGGGGAATGGAAAATCGAACGCTTTTGAGCCAAGGAAGCAAAATGGCACACCAATAATGACTAGGAAGCACAGAGGTTCTTAATCACAAGTATTATTTAAAGATGCTCACTGCTGTGCAGACTACTATAGGGAAGGTCTTGGGTGCTAAAGTACTTTTGCGAACAATAAAAACGAAATAATTCCTGTTTATTGGAATAAAAATCCCCTCACACAGTATGCTCAACTGTCAGCAAAAAGTATGTATTGAAAGGAAGAGTTCATTCGATATTTCATTCAAAAACTTGGCTCGATCTTATTCGTAAATTATGTTGAACAAAAAAACAGGAACAGAATGAAAAACAGTACGTCCTCTTGGTCGATGTCCCCTGATCAAGAGCACTTCTTCTCAAGAACATGGTTAAATAATAATAATTGAGATACATGAATGAATGAACAACCGTTAATTTCGCACAATTTTGTACCGGGAGTGCCATAATCGGCGAAGTTCTGCGAATGCTTTGAGATGCTTCTGTTTCCTGCCTTTTCTTACAATAATTTGCTGAATAAGAATACGCATATTTGCAATAATGACTTGCACATACTGACGATAAAAGACTTTAGAAGGACTCTACCAACTACTTCCGTGACCTCAGTAGGTGGTGCAGTTAACTTTTTAGTTGTAGTACTGAAGAGGGAGTGATATTATATGCAAACTCAAATAAGTGAGCCATCGTCAACATTTGTAATAACTTTTAAGCGAATGATCAATAATGGCTTGTGGGATGAAATTTGTTACCGGCTACACTTTGATCTGAACGCTAAGGTGCACATTTACTATGGGAATATCACTTACCACTGGATGAAGGTTATCAAGAAAATTTACTCTCAGAGTTGGCAACGTACCTTTGTTCGACAGCTTCTGATAACCCGACACCGTAGCAGAATTATCACTAATATAGTTGCTAAAATGAAGAGCACTGCGAGCATCGTCGCCGTTAGCCATGTCACAGATGAAACAGTCCAAGTTTCCGACTGAAAACGGAGGTCATTGGACGAGACTCATTCTTCCCAGAACACAGGAAATATCCGATTTACACAATCGACATGGCCCGCACAACCCAATGACGACTGAGCGGGCCGAATTCGGCCCGCGATTTTTCGGTCGCATGGGATCGCGCGGGCAGATTTTGGCCCGCGGTTATAATACTGTTCTCTACGGCTCATTTCTCGTTTTTTCATAGTACACGATTACTCATTAGATATGTTGGATCTTAGCAATACTACTGCACTGTGACCTGGCAGCTCTTCTAAGCATTGATAAAAACAAATAATCAACAGTACACACTATTCAAGCTGCACAAAGATCGGCACTATTCACAAAGAGCTGGAAAATTTTGAAAACAATCTAGACAAAAGTATGTCAAACATCTGCTACACCATGCGGTCACCTTATTTGAGCGATTCGTGGCGCACATACACCCTTCTTCTTTGTAGACCTTCTGACAGCAGCACATACATCTCCTATGTTTTTTTTTCAAACCTCTTCCGGCCTTCTCCAATATGTGGCTAACCTTTGGAGAGGAACCTTCATTTGGAATATCGTGAAGTGGTGTTTAAACGAGATTCCAGCGTTTGTGCGGTCCCACGCGCCAGACACGCGATTTGCCGCGCGGTCGTCAATGAGTTAAAAACATCCAATCCCGTACTCCATGATAACTGCACGCAATCCGTTTAATTACCAACAACTGTCGTTGCCTTCGCCACAGCAACTTCGCTTTAAATCACCGCATTTGACTGAGTTTTGGTATACGGTATTCAGCGAATCACGCCGCTGAATGAATGGGCGCGACGCGGCGCGATGACCAGCGGCCGGCGGCATTCGGAGGGCGGCGCGGCAATCGCGAACTGCTTCAAAATTGATGTGCCGCGTCGCGGCGGGAGTACAAATGCGCAGTGATGAGTGATGAGTGAAACAATGGAACTCGGACGAGTTGAAAATGTGCGTGATTGTACGAACTTGGTATCTTGTCTATGATGCAGTCAAAGCACCAAAGCCCGTGTTCGACGCGTCGAGCAATAGAATACAGTTCCTAGGCACGGCGTATGAGAAGATGGAGTTAGCTGATAGCAACTCGAGTATTGTTGCGCCCCATATAAATCCATCAAAACAGAAGGAGCTCATATTGGGAACAAATGCTTTATTCAGCTTGGGAGTAGGTGTATCAATATCATGGGAAGTTGGCAATGGCTCTGAGGTTTGTAGAAGCAAAGGGAGTCAGGCTTAAGTGTGTTCGTGAAGTGGGGTGTGTATATGGCCTCGGCATAGTGTGTAAGAGTTGGTCAGAGGGATTCTGATCTCTGTTCTGTTCTGTTCTTTATCTGTAAGGAAGATTGCACATTGGGGTACCCACAAGTGGTACAAGCAAGAAGGCATTAATCCCCTGACGCTTGAGTGCAACATGAGAGAAAGCAAGGAATGTGCGAGCTATTCAGTACAGGCGTGGGTTCGTCACAATTAAACGAGGGGAATCGAAACCTGTTTTAGAAGAGTCTCCGCTTTGCAGTGTCTAATAGCGAGTTATCCCAAGCAGATGTAGTGCCGATGGACGTAGATCCCGGAGCTAGTGAACCTATCAAGATGAAAGCAAGGGCAATTCTGCTGGGAATTCGGGCAAAGCGAAAGGAACTTTTGTCTGACCTGCTGAGTTGTCATTGAGAAGAATACATCCAAAGAATCTTTCCCAACAGTACCGGAAGAGAAGAAAGATGGATCAATGCGCCTCTGTATGAACTGCAGAGAACAAACAAGGAAATAGAGCGGGACGTCTACCCCTTAGAGGACTGGAAGCTATGTTGCAGAGTTTAGGGGAAATAAATATTTTTCGATGCTAGATCTGTGCAGTGGATACTGACAGATTCCCTTAGCAGAACATGCTAAATAGAAGTTCTATTTCACTATGCCTAAAAGTCGGCTCCAATTCCGGATAACATCGTTTAGGTTGAGTTCGAGTCCGTAGGAGTCATCAAAATGATGACGGATGCTGTACTGGGCGATATTCTTGCTCCAGAGGTGCTCTGTAATGTCGGCGATACTACGGTCTGCACCAAAACCTTCAGGGGTACCTGCAGCTGCTGAAAGAATTGTTCTCTAGGTTGACAAGATCAAGATTGAAAATATAAGCGTCATTTATTGAAAAGCGAAGTTCCGTTCCAAAGACATGTCATGGATGGAGAACGACATATTAGGTTGTCTTTTTAGACAAAACGCAATGGTGAGATTCAGCACCACGTATCTCCGCCAGTTGAAGTCTTCGCCGGGAAGGTCTCTGAATAGTGCTGTTTCATGTCCCCTATATGTATAAGGTTGGACGGAACGTTCTGGCGGTTTTGACTGGTTCACTACATGTGATCATAACTTTCCTCGTACCTATCAGATTGAGTCGAAATATGGACCATTCGAATCAGCATACTTTTTCTAACGCGAAACAATACTACTTACTTACTTACTTTGATGGTCCTTTGTCGGCTGGAGGTCTTCTCAGCGGGGACCACAACTCTTCCAGACCGCTCGATCTCTGGCTGCTTGCATCCAGTGAGGCAGACTCCGCTCTCTGAAAGATCTTGAGAATGAGTCTGCCCATCGCGTTGGCGGTCGTCCCAGTGGTCTCTTATGGTCTCTCGGGAGCCATTCTGTGACACGGAGACTCCATCTATCGTCCTTTCGTCGAAGCAGGTGTCCGGCCCAGCGATATATGGACTTCTTCATGTATTGCAGCGGGTCTGCTAATTGCGACTTCTCCCGTAGCTCCGAGCTTCGTAGGCCTTCTTGCCATTGCTGACGAAGGCTTGTCCTTAGAAGACATCTCTCCAGTGCACGATGCGTAGTTTGCATCGCTCTGGCGATTGTCTTGTTGTCGGGCCAGGTTTCCGTCGCGTAACACATCGCAGGCAGTAGAGAGGCGTTGAATATCGAGGCCCTGAGGCCGGGATCCTTGACCTGATCGGTGACTTCGCGAATCGAACTGAAGGCTGCCCATGCTGCGCGTCTCCTGCGGGCGATTTCAGGAGCGAGGTCGTTATCCATGTTCAGCTCTCTTCCCAGATAGACGTAGAAGTCGACCTGTTGCAAAGCGACTCCATTTAACCTTACGAGTCCCGTGTCACACCACTGGTTGACCATAAATTGTGTCTTGGACATATTCATGTCCAATCCAATCTTCATTCCTGCCTCATTGAGCTCGTTCAGCATTTCCTCGGCTTCTGCCGTGCTGGTAGAGATCAGAACAATATCGTCGGCGAAGCGAAGGTTGCTGATCCGTTTACCGTCGACAAAGTAGCCTTTATCGTCCCAGTTCAAGTCTTTCATGGCATCCTGGAGTGCCGCTGTGAATAGCTTGGGAGAAATCGTGTCTCCCTGCCGTACTCCTTTCCCGATAGGAATTTTAAGCTTTCGATCGAACAGCTGGATGGTAGTCGATGTGTTCGAGAAGCATTCGTCGAGAAGTCGGATGTAGGGCGATGGTATACCAGCGTGCACAAGGGCGTTCAGAATGGCGTTGATTTCCACAGAGTCGAACGCTTTCCGATAATCCACGAAGACAAGAACAAGTGGGAGGTGGTATTCGCGGCTCCTTTCGATGAGCTGTGAGACAGTCTGAATATGGTCCATGCAGGAGAAATCCTTGCGAAACCCTGCTTGCTCCACTGGCTGATATTCATCCAAGCAACGCTCCATGCGGTTAAGCAGTATCTTGGTGAAGATCTTGTACACAACCGAGAGAAGACTGATGGTTCGATAGTTGTTGATGTCCTCCTGCTGATCTTTTTTAAGATTAGAACTCTTTTCGACTCCTTCCATGAGTCCGTAATCCTACCAAGTCGAAGGTAGTGGTTGAAGTGCTTGGCAAGAAGTGGGCAGAGGGCACTGCCACCCGCACGAAGGAGATCAGCAGAAATGCCGTCCAGTCCGGGAGCGGTGCCCGGCTTCATCCTTCTGATGGCATGAGCAACTTCTGATTCCAGAATGGGAGGTACTTCCTCAGTTGGTGGCATCAAGCATTTCGGGACAGTGATGGAAGAACGGAACGGATCTGTGTAGAATTCTTGAGCGATGGCCTCCATCGCTCTTCGAGACGTTTGCGTTGTTCCATCCTTACCCACAAGGGCTGACATTATTGCCTTCTGATCGCAGAGATCTCGTTTGCAGCGCTTTATGATTGAACCTTTCCCAGCGGCTTCTAACAGCTTCAATCTTCTGTAGGCTTAAATGGACTCCTTCACTGCAATTCGACAGGCCTTCGAGATGGCGACTTTTTCCAGATGGGAAGCATTAGGATCCAGTTTAACAGCTCTTCTTTGCTCCAAGAGTTTAATCGCATGTGCGTTGAGTCTTGAAGCAGACAGCGATGTGGCTTCGCAAGAGCTGCTAGCATATTTCAACAGTCCTTTGGAGAGAAGGTCGTAGTCTTCCGATGGATCTTCAAGAAGATTCCAATCAAACGACTTTATTGTATATTCCAAGACTTGAATGTGGGGATCAGCGGTGTGCGTTAATGAAATCCGAAATTTCGTAAATCGTAAATCGTAATTACGAAAAAATCGCCGTAAATCGTAAATCGTAAACCGTAAATCGTAAGAAGTACCTGGCGCTTTCTACTACTACTATATTTCTGAAGCTACATTCTGGTTACGGTAATTGAAGGTAATTCAGTACTTGTTTACAGCGATAATTTCAGCTTCAAATGAACAAATTTCTTACAGACTGCACGCCTCTAAAATCAGTTCAACGCCTTCTAAAGGAAACTCGGCGCGTTACCTTTTAGCAAACCGTTGATTTAAAAAGCTTAGTTAAAAGAAGGAATATCCATGACGACCAAATAAAAAGCGCAACCATAAAATTCCCAGCATTTCACCTTGCACTTTGCACTTCAGGCCTTCGAGATGGTGACTATTTCCAGATGGGAAGCATTAGGATCCAGTTTAACAGCTCTTCTTTGCTCCGAGAGTTTAATCGCATGTGCGTTGAGTCTTGAAGCAGACGGCGATGTGGCTTCGCAAGAGCTGCTAGCACATTTCAACAGTCCTTTGGAGAGAAGGTCGTAGTCTTCCGATGGATCTTCAAGAAGATTCCAATCATACGGCTTTATCGCATATTCCAACTCCTCAGACTTGAATTTGGGGATCCTCACCGGTGCCGGTTTATGGGTGTCACGCTTGAACATCCTCTTTTTGAGAGTCAGCTTCGCACGGACAAGACGGTGATCCGAGCCGGTGTCAAATGAAGGCAGCACGGAGACGTCGAACAGACTCCAGCGTCTGTTCGTAAGAACATGGTCGATCTCCGAACGTGTTTCTCCATTTGGGCTTTCCCAGGTCCATCGTCGGTTTGAAGGCTTCTTAAACATAGAATTTCCATGGTAGAGACGGCACGCGGATAGGAAGTCTATCAGGCGCTCTCCGTTTTCGTTCCCTGAGGAAGTTCCATGTGGTCCTAGCCTCCATTCGTCGTGATCATTCGTACCGACGATAGCGTTAAAGTCACCAACGACAACTTTGTAGTAGCTCTTTTCGTCGTTGACAGTCTTTTCGAACAGCTTGTAGAATTCCTCCTTTTCTTCATATGTGGCCGCAGATGTTGGAGCATATCCATTTATGATGGAGATGGTTCCTTGATCTTTGGTTTCCAGACGAAGAACAGCTACTCGCGGACTGATGATCTTGTAAGAGTCTACTAGGTGGTGCACTGTCGAATTGACGAGAAATCCAACTCCGCCAATATTCTTTCTGTCCACCTTCGCTCCGATAACGAGAAGCTCGTTGTGGTCGGTCCTTCTTATGGTTTCCGTTCTGCCTTTCGTTTCCTGCAGGGCGATAACGTCGTATTTGATGTTGCGGCTTCTGTAAAGCAGTGTCCGAAGATCCTGCTTAGATGCGATCGAACGACAGTTATAAGTGCAGACGAATAGGCAGTTTCCGTGTCGTGGTGGGAGGGAGTTTCCGGTAGTCCGATTCCAATGACGTCCTGATAGTTTAACTCCGAGATTAGATGTCCCTCGCCGGAGGTGGATGCAACCGACGTCGTAGAAGTCCACCTCCGGCGCGCGGAGGACTGGGGCGCGGGTTTAGTTGTTTGAGCCGTAGCGGTGGTCTGGTTACTCACATGTTCCTGGCCAGGGATACAGGAGAGCCGCCCATACACGACAAAGCGTCGCATACTGCGTGACCGTTTGTGCCGTTAGCCATCACAAAGTGATGTTCACCCCTTCACCGCGGTGAGGTGGCACATGAAGGGGGAAACAATACTAGCTGATTAATTCCATCCGCGAAAAAACTGGGTGATCGAGGTGCGGCAAATTCTAGGCTGTTTTGGTGCGGTCCAAATTCGCAAAGGTCCTGCCAGCCGCCGACCACCACACTGTTACCAGCATCTTTTTCAGGTGGGATTTCGTCTTTGGGGCTTCGTCGACATCAACATACCGTCCCGATCGTCTTCAGTTATCGTGCAGAACCCATTTATCATCACATGTGAAGACATCCAAAAACGGAACGTTTTGATTCCGGGGAAAGAAAGAAGAACAGATTTCGAAACGCGACAATTTCTGGCGATCACTCAAATCGTGGGGCACACAGTTTTAAAATTTTTCGTCTTTCCTTTTCCTACCATCTGTAACAGCAGTTTTTCTGACTATTTTATACCTTACGCAATCTCACCGACTGTTTGCGATGGATTAGCGTCCAAGAAGGCCTTCAAATCGTCGTCCTGGATGGCTGTAGGTCTGCCCCTTCTTGGTGCACCTTCAAAGTTGAGACCTCCCGAACGAATTTTCTCGAACCACAGTTGCACGGTTCTTTCTCAGAAACCATTCGGCCACAAATACGGTTGATTTATGTTGTTTCGACGGAAGATGGCCCAGTTTAAAAACGAAATAGAATATCGTTCGGAAGTGCTCTTCCGGCACTCTTCAGTCTGCGAATAAACACAATTATTAAGCATAAGTGAAATATAAATTATTCGGTCAGATAGAGCGAAAAATTCCGTATTAGATGGTGCACAAAAATACGAAGTAAGTTGAATATAGATACAGTAATAAACGAACGAAAAGCGGTTACACAAAACCGCCAGGACTTTCAGGCCAACCTTATAGTTTCTCCATAGAATGTGAAACATATCACGTCCAGGTCGAAGTATGTTCTGCGTTCGCGATGCAGAAGAAGACGCTCCAGCGGCCCGTGTGAGAAGGAACATGAGTAGGCATATAGGCGAATGGAGGCGATTATTACTTGCGTCCCAGTCCCTAAGTAGCCGAATATAGGAAACAGACAAAGCTGGAAGGAATGCCTTCTAATTTGTACTGATGCGTACGGTCTTGGTGCACTATGGAGAAGGATGGCGACTAACAAATTCATACAATTTTCCTTGTGCCGAAGAGCTTAGCGCTGAACGTCGTTATCATGCAACGGATCTAGACGCGTTGGCCATCGTTTTTGCAGTGAAACGATTTCATAAATATGAGGATTTCCAACCTTACTGATGACTGATCATCAACCACTCTCAGTCCTATTTAAACAATGTAATGTTTCAGTAAGAGTGTTGAGATAGTCGACTAAACTTCAGAGGTTGAACATTCCGTATGTCAAGGGAAGATTTAATGCAGACGTGGACACCGTTTATAGGGGAGTATCGACGTTCGAGTGCTGTATAACGCACTAGAAGGAGCAAATGAGGCAGTAGTTAACGCAATTACCACTGATGAAGAGTCTATGTGATTGAAGGAGTTAAGGCAAAACCCACAGCTGGGAAACATGGGTTGCTTAGTTTAAAAAAAAGAACTTGGAAGTTCTAAAACTGTAGGGGGAAGAAAAATGTGAAGAATGACTGATATTGTGTTAGAAGATAGTGAGCTAAAGTTGCGTCTCGACGACGGTACTGCGGTATCGAGGCAACAAAGAACTGCCGCTATGAAATATTCCACGAAGAGTATAGCGGCATACTTGCGACGCATTTTAGCGCTCATAAGCTCTTAAATAAGTTGAGAAAAACGGTTTGTTGGTCAGTAAGTGCCCAAGACGTTTATAGGTAGATGAAGGGATGTCAAAAGTGCTTCATGCACAACCTGGAAGGAGTGTTGATGCATTCGTTAAAACCAGTTGTGACAACGAGACCGTAGGAAGTGATATAGTGGTAGTGCTATAAAGCGAACAGTACGAGTGGACGGTTTCGAGCCAGGTAACGAGCGAGGGTAACCGGTACACAGCACCGGCTGTAGGCTATTTCTCTAACCATAAATATGCAGCAGCGTACCCGGTGGTCGACAAGTTAGCTGAGACCATCGCCCAGGTTGCTTTTTACTCGATAGATTGCCGAAGCATGGCTGTTCGGCAATCTATCGAGTAAAAAGCAACCAAGCAGCCAAAAACAATTTCGTCTGATAGGGGAGAAGAACTTGCAGACCAGGTAATAGAAGAAAATGCAAAGAGAACGAGGATTGGCCATGTGCTAACAAATGTTTGTAGCCCTAGAGAAAACGTGCTAACCGAAAGGCTGAATGGGACGATTGTGGCGATGTTGAGGGGAAGTACAGTGATTCCAACTCAGTGGGACACGCGGCTTCCGTCTGTATGATTGCATATAACATGACACCACATAGCGCAACGGAAGAAAGCCCGCGTTTTCTCCTTCATAGGACAGTTTCGAATTTTCCGCCAGAAATTGTCCCTAATACTGGAATTACGTGGTATGTAATGGATAAAACGCTAGAGGAGTTCAAACAGAAATTTTGCTACATATATCATAAAAGCATGAAACCGCTCGAGTATAGAACATTAGGGTGAGAGGACAAATGAAAAAAATTATGACAAAGCCAACAGGGTTGGTGGAAGATGATGCCCAAAAATGTGTATATGTTATGTCGCCGGCCGGGGGGACGGAGGGGAGCCTTAGCAGAATTGAAGAAAACAGTGACCCGATTCGGGCCCAATTTGATAGTTTAAGCATGGTTCCCAATGAAATATCCAACGAAGGAGTGGATACCGCACATCTCAGATGTCATAAGAGCAGAAATCGGAAGTAAGAGTTGGTAGAACACTGAATGAGTGTAGTTATTTCAGAAGTGCCAAGGCGACGTCTGCCGCGGAAAAAGGCCACCTAATGTTTTAATGAGCGTTTTTCGAATGCTAGATGGTACAGAGGGCGTAGAGTTCTTCGGCCAGTGCGTACAGCGGCCAGAAAACCGAACGAAGGACCCACAGGGCTCACAGCACCTAAAACAGCTCTCGTGATGGAGAAGGACGGCCCAGAATTTAGTCTGATTACAAAACTTGTGTTATTGGACGGAGCATTCAAAGAAGTGCTCAGCAAATGAAAAACATTCGACATAGGGATCCTAGAGTACTCATTCGGAGCAAAAGGCAAGAAAGACGTCATGGCTGAAATCATGGAGCTCATCACGTCGCTCTATACTCTATAAGTTTTTTGAATGTTGATTGATCTACAGCAAAAAACAGAGCAAAAAATAGATTTTCTTTCAGCAGTCTTCAAATCGATCAGGACGGGTACAATTTTTTGCCGATTCTAGCACAATGCCACAACAGGAGCAATGCCTTGTCCTGAAACTGCACTCTGGAAAAATTCGGTGTTAATTGCTCATGATAATTTAGACGCCTTTTGAGATTAACAAAATATTATTAAAAATTAGTGAAACTTTTCCAAACGAAATTTCAAGCCTTGCCTAATGTAAGAAATTAGGTTTTCCTGTAAAGATCTTCTATATGATCAAGAGGTTCCGTTTTTCATCCTCTGCGTGAAAAAATCGTTGCAAAAACCGAACCTTCTGATTATATCGAAGATCGCTCAATTCGTCGTTCAATTCTGCTCATGAAGCAGATTGCTAAGGTTGGAGCTAATCGCTGTCCCATCGCAAGTCCTAATCGCTGTGAAAAAATGATTTCCAGACAACTTGAAAACATTGCAGTTCAGGCACTGAAGCGCTTTCCCATAATGTACTGTCGGTACATCGACGATTGCTGTATTATAACGGCAACGCAATCCGACATGGATGAACTGTTTGCCTGCCATTCTCAATACATAATCTCAGTACATAAAGTTCACTCGTGAAGCTCCGTCTGAAGGTTGGTTTCCCTACCTGAATACTCAAGTGGGGAGTCTTTAATGTGAAATGGTATCGTAAAGGAAAAAACATCACACTCTATGCAAGATCTGCTCACACTACAGCAGTAAAGCCTGCCGTACTCCGTAACATGTTCAGAACGGCACTAGGTGTATGCATGGTTCACGAGGAGCGAGAGGAATCACGTATGTTGGCCTCTAATATCGCACGTCTTAACGGGCACGAACCACGACGACGAGGTGATCGAATACGACACGGCAATGTTGAACATCTGCGCGAAGACAAAATTTGTCTTCAACTGCCCTTCATCTCTGATGACATCACGGCAGAGGTACGCCGTCGCCTATTGCGAGGAATCCTGAACGACGATGTTGACCTGGTTAACGTACCGGGAAACAACATCAAACGGCTTCTTGTTCGAAATAGGTGTTACGGTCGCACTTGTGTGATGAGGAATTGCGTCATCTGCCCATTTGGGAGAGATGGAGATTGCGCACAAAAAGGTGTTGTCTACCAAATCCAGTGCTTAACCTGTGGGGAGCTATACATAGGTGAGACAGGAAGGGTAGTTAGTGATCGCACCAATGACCACCTAACTGGGAAATTGAAGAGAAGCTTGTTAACCGCACTGGGTAAACATCGACAAGAAACCCACGGCGGAAACGACTTTGACATTAAATGCACGGTGATGCTACATGAAAGTGAAATTGGTACCAGAAAGACTCTTGAGGCTTTCTGGATTCGGGAGAGTAATCCAGCAATGAACAACCGAAACTAGTGCAGTTCAATAACAAGCGACTTCCTGCACTTCATCCCGTTGTGTGAGCTCTGAGACTACGCAGTCTATACTTATTAGTATAGACCTGCATAGTAGGTCCCAGTTGCTCATTGATGGTCTTATAGCTGAGCCTTCTCTGAGCGCTAGTAGAACAACGGTGAGTGTGGTATGCTTTAGAGGGGCACTTCTTGTTCGTGGGAACCCATTGCAACTAGATATGTGAAGAGGTATGGCTTTGACGGCGAGTTGTGTCGAAAGGTCGGCCGAGGTAAAAGTTATACCACCATAACAAACCTTCGTGGCACAGAAGGGTCAAATATATTGTTACAACATGCCCAGGTTGTAAGAACGTCGGACATGGAGACTAAAAGGCATACTGTTGAGACGCCTCCTTGTATAGGAAAAAGAAAGAAGTTCATTTACTCTCAAGTCTACCTCCGGCGCATCGACAAATAGGTGTGCCAACGGGTGCGTCTGGATTCCTTTTTCAGTAGGACAAGTGCGAACATTTTTTCGAAATAGTAGTTAGATAGGTGGGATCCCACCACGACACGGAAACTGCCTCTTCGTCTGCACTTATAGCTGTCGCTCGATCGCATCTGAGCAGGATCTGGCACTGCTTTACAGAAGCCGCAACATCAAATACGACGTTATCGCCCTGCAGGAAGCAAAAGGCAGAACGGAAACCATAAGAAGGACCGACCACAACGAGCTTCTCATTATCGGAGCAAAGGTGGACAGAAAGAATATTGGCGGAGTTGGATTTCTCGTCAATTCGACAGTGCACCACCTAGTAGACTCTTACAAGATCATCAGTCCGCGAGTAGCTGTTCTTCGTCTGGAAACTGAAGATCAAGGAACCATCTCCATCATAAGTGGATATGCTCCAACATCTGCGGCCACAGATGAAGAAAAGGAGGAATTCTACAAGCCGTTCGAAAGGACTGTCAACGACGAGAAGAGCTACTACAAAGTTGTCGTTGGTGACTTTAACGCTATCGTCGGTATAAATGATCACGACGAATGGAGGCTAGGACCACATGGAACTTCCTCAAGGAACGAAAACAGAGAGCGCCTGATAGACTTCCTATCCGCGTGCCGTCTCTACCATGGAAATTCTATGTTTAAGGAGCCTTCAAACCGACGATGGGCCTGGGAAAGCCCAAATGGAGAAACACGTTCGGAGATCGACCATGTTCTTACAAACAGACGCTGGAGTCTGTTCGACGTCTCCGTGCTGCCTTCATTTGACACCGGCTCGGATCACCGTCTTGTCCGTGCGAAGCTGACTCTCAAAAAGAGGATGTTCAAGCGTCACACTCAAAAACCGGCACCGGTGAGGATCCCCACCAAAGGTGTGCGTAATTACGATTTACGATTTACGATTTTACGATTTACGGCGATTTTGGGCAAATTTTTTACGATTTACGATTTACGACATTTTGGGTCGTAAATCGTAAATTTTCGTAAGTGTGATCTTTGATCTGCAAATAGTAGGGTCTACAGGTTTTGGCGCAACTTGAGTTTATAACAAAGCAATCAATCTTAGAGTTTCCTCTCACAGCGCATTACCAGTTCCTGTTAGATTTTGTTCTTTAATATTCATATGTGGTACCGAAGCAGATGACCAGCTTTGTGTAGGGACGGCTCGACTTCTACTTCTCTTTCTCTCTCGCTGCTTAACCATTTCTCGAACACCGTAAGGCTGCTGCTCGATATCAGGTTTGCCTTCCAGGAGAAATAAGTAAGGATAAACGATAAAGGACGGCGTTACTAAATCCCTTTTTGGATGCGCCAGCGCATCCTACCTTTACGAGATGTCGTGGAGGCGATATGAATGCGTATTTGGCCATACAATCACCTGCGGTGGCCAGCCGATGAACAAGTCAGCGCTTTGTCCTTCCCAGACACGTCCGGTACCAATTCACCGACCCCGGAGGGAAGGAAGGCTTGGTTGGCCTGGGCGGAAAATCCAAACCAGGAACCTGGTATCTGGTGCACGCGACCGTCGGCGCCTCCTCCGACTGCGTTACACGCGCCCCTGGAGAAGTAAGTAGAATGAATAATTGGAGAATGAACATCCCATCAAGAGACTGTGTACTCCCTTTTCCCGTTGCAGGAGGGCACTTCGCTTCTAGCTATCGGAGATAGTTTCGCTCTTGCTGATAGAAAGACGTGCAAATCCATCCTGTACGGGAAAAAAACGAGTATTGGCTAATCCATACTGTGTGCTCGCTACCTTCTAGTCGCCTTGCCCACAAACGCTTTTTCCTAACCCAAACGAACTGAATTGATACAAAGCCATGAAGAAATATCATTCATAACTGAATGAAGGGTAAGGAGCAGCTGCTAGACTCTAATGGAAATAACGAACCACTGAAGCTTCCATCAGATTACGAAGCGCGTTACAATGTTTCCCGCGTTACAACTTCAATTTTCATTGAAATGAAACTGAGCAGCTTCTAAATTGCTTGATAACTTTGCACAGTATAGTTTCATTTATTTAAAAAATATAACCCGACTATCTAGGGTGTCTAAAAAATCATACCGTTTCATTACTATCCTCTTGCGGCAAAACTGTTTTATGGTTTATACCAAGCGAACAGCTTATTGCTAACTGGACGCTTTTCATTCTACATCGGACTCTTTTCAATCTGAGGCGAACACTTCACTTTGAACTGGAGAAATACAATTGTCAGTTAACAAAACAAGTCAGACTTATCTAAAATTTAAATAAACATTGTTCAACCATTCGCCTTAAGCATTGCTCCAGAAAAAGCTACACTATGAATAAAAGCAAAATCTTTATCTTGCCTGAAAAATGTTCGATTTAAAATGAAAAATGCCCGGTTAACAATGTAAAGCATCCTTTTGAAGGGAAAATGGTATTCTTCAAAATGCAGAATAGTTAAAACCTCGGCGCATCGTAGTCGATAGGTCACAAGCAAGCAAAGTGCAAGGTGAAATGCTGGGAATTTTATGGTTGCGCTTTTTATTTGGTCGTCATGGATATTCCTTCTTTTAACTAAGCTTTTTAAATCAACGGTTTGCTAAAAGGTAACGCGCCGAGTTTCCTTTAGAAGGCGTTGAACTGATTTTAGAGGCGTGCAGTCTGTAAGAAATTTGTTCATTTGAAGCTGAAATTATCGCTGTAAACAAGTACTGAATTACCTTCAATTACCGTAACCAGAATGTAGCTTCAGAAATATAGTAGTAGTAGAAAGCGCCAGGTACTTCTTACGATTTACGGTTTACGATTTACGATTTACGGCGATTTTTTCGTAATTACGATTTACGATTTACGAAATTTCGGATTTCATTAACGCACACCGCTGATCCCCACATTCAAGTCTTGGAATATACAATAAAGTCGTTTGATTGGAATCTTCTTGAAGATCCATCGGAAGACTACGACCTTCTCTCCAAAGGACTGTTGAAATATGCTAGCAGCTCTTGCGAAGCCACATCGCTGTCTGCTTCAAGACTCAACGCACATGCGATTAAACTCTTGGAGCAAAGAAGAGCTGTTAAACTGGATCCTAATGCTTCCCATCTGGAAAAAGTCGCCATCTCGAAGGCCTGTCGAATTGCAGTGAAGGAGTCCATTTAAGCCTACAGAAGATTGAAGCTGTTAGAAGCCGCTGGGAAAGGTTCAATCATAAAGCGCTGCAAACGAGATCTCTGCGATCAGAAGGCAATAATGTCAGCCCTTGTGGGTAAGGATGGAACAACGCAAACGTCTCGAAGAGCGATGGAGGCCATCGCTCAAGAATTCTACACAGATCCGTTCCGTTCTTCCATCACTGTCCCGAAATGCTTGATGCCACCAACTGAGGAAGTACCTCCCATTCTGGAATCAGAAGTTGCTCATGCCATCAGAAGGATGAAGCCGGGCACCGCTCCCGGACTGGACGGCATTTCTGCTGATCTCCTTCGTGCGGGTGGCAGTGCCCTCTGCCCACTTCTTGCCAAGCACTTCAACCACTACCTTCGACTTGGTAGGATTACGGACTCATGGAAGGAGTCGAAAAGAGTTCTAATCTTAAAAAAGATCAGCAGGAGGACATCAATAACTATCGAACCATCAGTCTTCTCTCGGTTGTGTACAAGATCTTCACCAAGATACTGCTTAACCGCATGGAGCGTTGCTTGGATGAATATAAGCCAGTGGAGCAAGCAGGGTTTCGCAAGGATTTCTCCTGCATGGACCATATTCAGACTGTCTCACAGCTCATCGAGAGGAGCCGCGAATACCACCTCCCACTTGTCCTTGTCTTCGTGGAAAGCGTTCGACTCTGTGGAAATCAACGCTGTTTTGAACGCACTTGTGCACGCTGCTATACCATCGCCCTACATCCGACTTCTCGACGAATGCTTCTCGAACACATCGACAACCATCCAGTTGTTCGATCGAGAGCTTAAGATTCCTATCGGGAAAGGAGTACGGCAGGGAGACACGATTTCTCCTAAGCTATTCACAGCGGCACTCCAGAATCCCATGAAAGACTTGAACTGGGATAATAAAGGCTACCTTGTCGACGGTAAACGGATCAGCAACCTTCGCTTCGCCGACGGTATTGTTCTCATCTCTACCAGCACGGCAGAAGTCGAGGAAATGCTGAAGAGCTCAATGTGGCAGGTATGATGGTTGGATTGGACATGAATATGTCCAAAACACAATTTATGGTCAACCAGTGGTGTGACACGGGACTCGTAAGGTTAAATAGAGTCGCTTTGCAACAGGTCGACTTCTACGTCTATCTGGGAAGAGAGCTGAACATGGATAACGACCTCGCTCCTGAAATCGCCCGCAGGAGACGCGCAGCATGAGCAGCCTTCAGTTCGATTCGCGAAGTCGCCGATCAGATCAAGGATCCCGGCCTCAGGGCCTCGATATTCAACGCCTCTGCACCGCCTGCAATGTGTTACGCGACGGAAACCTGGCCCGACAACAAGACAATCGCCAGAGCGATGCAAACTACGCGTCGTGCACTGGAGAGATGTCTTCTAAAGACAAGCCTTCGTCAGCAATGGCAAGAAGGCCTACGAAGCTCGGAGCTACGGGAGAAGTCGCAGTTAGCAGACCCGCTGCAGTACATGAAGAAGTCCAAATATCGCTGGGCCGGACACCTGCTTCGACGAAAGGGCCGCAGATGGAGCCTCCGTGTCACAGAATGGCTCCCGAGAGACCATAAGAGACCACTGGGACGACCGCCAACGCGTTGGGCAGACTCATTCTCAAGATCTTTCAGAGAGCGGAGTCTGCCTCACTGGATGCAAGCAGCCAGAGATCGAGCGGTCTGGAAGAGTTGTGGTCCCCGCTGAGAAGACCTCCAGCCGACAAAAGGACCATCAAAGTATCAAAATAAGCAAGTAGTTAGATGTTTCAATACTCCTGTGCCACGCAGGTTTGATATGATGGAATGTTTACTTCGGCCTGACGTTTCGACAATTTGGTCGTTTTCAAAGCTTGAAAGAAGTTCGAAGCCTAACAAGGAGAGCCTCCAGAGTGGCCGTGAGCTTTTGCGATGCAATTTTTACAGGATGTAGGGTCCCGTGTGGGGAGTCCAAAACTATAGTTACTTTTTTTCGGGATGCTCTTCTGTGGTCGAAAAAATCCGTCTGGACGCGCGAGCGTGCAACTCATAGCGCTCTGTTGCTACCCACTCCGATGTGGTCCGTTGGCGTAGTGGTAGCTGGGTGCACCGAGCGGATTTGATGGTTCGGTCCCCGGTGCCGCCAATGTTTTTGCACACATCAGATCGTTATTATTGTGGGCTTGCGTGACCACAGGAGTCAATTTGTACACGATCAATGCTTTTAGTATTTGAACCTATCCTTTTTGGGCTTTCGTTTGAGTTGCCTCTCAGTGGATCGTATTTGCACTATATCATTCTATTGGCTCGTTAACATAAAAAAATTCTTGATTTAAAGCATTATCGCTTATCACACCATCAGCATCTTGCAAACGCTAGGGACGAACAATCCTCCTCTCCCTGACAAGGCATCATTACTTCTTCTTCGATGAAGGCATAATCGGTAGGCGTAGAGAAGGTACCAGGGTGATCATCAACTTATCCAGCCGCCACCCATGCGTATGCCAGACATGGCTGGAATATCGGAGCGCAGAACTAGGTCTGGCTTATAATCCGCAATTGAGCAAATGCGTGCGAACAGAATCCAGTTCGTACGATGTTCTATGCTATTTACTTACTTTCAAGATGCCATTTCTGTTGTTTAGCAAATTCCGGGTGATGCTGTATCACATAGTCATGCACCCGGCGGGTGAAAAGGACGTTTTGTTGTTAATGTTAAATTCCTACCGGTATCAAACCAAATTCATAATTATATCGTGAAGTTTATGTGTTTGTGTGCATTTACGGTATCTTTGCTAATGTGGTACAGTGCAAATACGATCCGTTGAGAGGTAACTCAAACGAAAGCCCAAAAAGGCTAGGTTCAAATACTAAAAGCATTAATCGTGTACAAATTGACCACTGTGATCACGCAAGTGCATAATAATAACGATCCGATGTGTGCAAAAACATTGGCGGCACCGGAGACCGAACCATCAAACACGCTCGGTGCACCCGAGAGGCGACCCTGTTATCACTATGCCATCGGACC
Organism: Heligmosomoides polygyrus polygyrus; assembly: GCA_947396885.1. Taxonomy (NCBI): domain Eukaryota; kingdom Metazoa; phylum Nematoda; class Chromadorea; order Rhabditida; family Heligmosomidae; genus Heligmosomoides; species Heligmosomoides polygyrus. The sequence continues at coordinate 62,298,510 of OX377206.1, forward strand.
ACATCCCGTTGGATGGCAGCAGGGCGTTACGAGCTCTGCGCGCTCACGCGTCCACACGGTTTTTTTCGACCACAGAAGAGCATTCCGAAAAAAGTAACTATGGTTTTGTACTCCCCACACGAGACCCTACATCCTGTAAAAATTGCATCGCAAAAGCTAACGGCCACTCTGGAGACTCTCCTTGTAAGATCAGGCACTGATCTCGGCAACGACTTAGGTTTCCAACTCAGCCAGTTTCAACGAATTCCTAAGAGTGCCAAGGTGAATCCTACTGAAGCAAACGAACCCATCGTTGTTCCACCAGCACTGAGTGAAAGCTCAGTTATTGCACTACCATAGAGCAAATGAGACCTTCCAAGTACAAACCTATAGTGATGTTAGGCTATAGAAGTACTTGGTCTTGGTTTCATATCCCACACAACGGAATGAACGGCAAAAAGTCACTGGTGATCGAAATGCACTCGTTTCGGTTGTTCATCTTTGGGTTACGTTCTCGAATCCAAAAAGCCTCTAGAGTCTTTCTGGCACCAATCTCACTTTCACATACCAACACAGCGCATCTTATACTGAAATCGTCTCCACTGTGGGCTACCTCTCGATGTTTACCGAGTGGGGTTAGTAAGATCCGCTTCTGCTTACCAGCTAGATGTTCCCTGATGCAAACACTTAGTGCTCTCTCTGTTTCACTTATGTATAGCTCGCCACAGCTTAAACACTGAAGTTGGTAAACAACGCCCTTCCGCGCATAGTCTCCACTCCTTCCATACGGGCAAACCACGCAGTCTCTCCTTATGCATGAGCGATCATAAAGCCTATTACAAACTAGGAGCCGTTTTATATTGCTTCCTGGTATATTAACCAGCACAACTTCATCGTCCAAGTTTGCTCGCACTAGGCAGAGACGTATAGCCTCCCTGATTTTGTCAGAAATGAAGAGCAGTTGGAGACATACTTTGTTTTCCCGCACTTTTTCACCATGTCTGTATCCCATCCAGCTACTTCGTTGTCTTGGTTCGTGCCGATTGAGACGCGCAATATTGGTGGCCAGCATGCGTGGCTCTTCTCGCTCCTCATGTCCCGTGCGCACTATGATGTTCTATGGTGTTTGTATGGACTATGGTGTTCTTCGAGTTGCCTTTACGGCACTACTTCACATTGAAAACGCCGTTTGATACCCTAGCTTGAATGTTCGGATAAGGTAGCCAGCCTTCACACGGAGTTTCTCTGATGAACTTTACGTACTGAGATTGTGCATTGAGGATGTTGAAAAACTCATCCAATTCGGACTGAATTGTCGTTATAATACAACAGTCATCAATATATCGACAGTACACTATGGGATGACGCTCCAGTACTGGTTGTTCAATTCTGCTCATAAAGCAGGTCGCCAGGGTTGCAGCTAAACGCTGTCCCATTGCAAGTCCTCTACGCTGCGAGAAACATTTCTCGGGCCACTCGAACACAATGCACTTCAAGCATTCTTGTACCAGCATTATTATGTGCGATTTGCTCAAACCCAACGTAGTAATTCGTCCTTCATGCTCATCTGGCATCTCTGAAAGTGCTTGTAGAACAGGGTTGTTATCTACGTTGGTATACAACGCAGTGATGTCAAATGATTGAATCATACTGAAGAGTGCTAGATCTTAAGCGATCCAGAAACTGTTACGTGTTTATCAAATGTGATGGTATGAAGCTGAGAAGCTGACCGATAATTTTGTTAAAGAACCAGGAGATTCGGTAGTCGGTCGGTCAACACAGCGTATGATGAGCCGGATTTTGTATGCGTCTGCATTCAAAGAGTTTCTGTCTTCCTTAGACAATTTGTGCGTTTTGACCAGATGATAGAAAACATAGCAAGTAGGCGTGTCCAGCTTCAGCCTTTGGATAAATCGCTTATCTACAGTACCGGACGCGTCTTTTGAATAGACGCCGAAAAAACCGCACTTTTGCGGTTTTTGCGTCTTTTTGCTATAACTCGCCCAAAGGTCATCCATTTGAAAAACCAAGGGTACATCTGAGCTCAGGAGATCGAGCGCTATCGTTTGGTATATACATTTCATATGAAAGATCAAAAATGGCCAAAATTGAAAACTTGCGCTCCATTGAGAAGGCCGGCCGCGGACGAGTTGTCGGCCGCAAGGCGTCGAAAACCGTTACATGCCCACAATTCCTCTAATTTGAGGTGTTTTGAGAAACGGGTGGTACCGTTCGATTCGTCTCTTCGAGATCTACACAATCATGTATACAACTTCGCCAGATCATCGCGATTTCGCAGTGGGTGGTCAAAAATGACTGGAGCAGACTTTTTGCGATTGGAGAAACTTATATTCCAGGGCTTGCATGTTCTCGGAGCATCTGAAGCATGGCATAATGTGCTTTGTCACGCCAGGAGTCCTCTGAGAGTGCGCCGTGCACAATGCACATAGGACCGAACCTATCAATCGAGGGGGGGGGGAGGAGCAGTTTGTAGAGTGAGTATTTAGAGAGTTTTATGAGAAATTCTCAGCCGCCCTACTCAGGAATTGCTGTACTCTGTTCCGGCGATACTTTGGAGTGCGCTGGGCACAATGTAGTTAGGATCGAACCTATCAATCGACTGGGCGCGACAGCTCGTAGAGTGGGCGTTTTAAGAGTTTTTATCAGAAATTCGCAGCCGCCCTACTCAGGATTTGCTGTACTCTGTTCCTGCGAGATTTTGGAGTGCGCCGGGAGCAATGCATATAGAATGGAACCTATCAATCGAGTGGGGCAACCGCTCGCAGATTGCACGCGCGGGCGTTTTCAGAGCGCAGTAACTCTGTAAAATTCGAATCGTTTCGGCTGCAAGTCCTGGGTCTTGTAGTCATTAAAACGGCCTAGTAGTAGGCTAAAGTAGAGCTGGGTAGCTTAAGAAGCGGCAATGTTACAGGGGTGCGAATATGAAGGTGAGGATTGTGTGACGTATTTTTTCGGTGGACCACTGCGGGAAGACGCGGCAAGCTAACAGCCTCAAAACGCGTCGGCGTACAGGCTGTTAAGGGTACTTTGCGATTGCATGCTCATAACACCTCAGCTGCGTAAACTGCCTTAGCTTCAGCTGCCAGTTTGAAGCGGCAGAAGATAGCAGTTTCTTGCGCTCTTACTCAGCCAACATTGAGTTTTTGACACTCGCAATGGAACCACTCTGTTCACCACGAAAAGCGCTATCAAATGGTATCAATTTCGACCGACTTCGGGAACATCGATTTTTCGACGGTTTTCCATTGGGGACGAGGCCGCTCGAGACCGCGGCCCGCGGCAGGCGGACGGTGACGTCATCGAAAATCGATGTCTTCAAATTGTGCCATGCTTGATACCATTCGATAGAGTTTATCATGCTGAATTGAACGGTGTTGCTATGAGTGGCGAGAGCTGTTATCTGGGCGAGTAAGAGCGAGGAGAACATCGACCGTTATTGTGCTGAATTGCACGGGCGGGCGTGTTCGGAGCGCGATAGCTCTGTCAGATTCAAATCTTTCTGGGTGGAACGTGCGGATTCCGTAGGCAGTAATATGGCCTAGTAAAGCGCAGAAGCACAGCAAATTATCTTACGAATTGGCAAGGTTACCGCGGTGAGAAAATGCAGGTTGGGCATGTGTGACACGACTTTTTCAGATTTCGGTCGACCGCTGCGGGTACACTAGGCGAGCTAACGGCATGCAAGCTCGTGGACTAGCAAAACAGCGAAGGCACTTTAAGAAGATCTGTTCCTAACTCTGCAGCTGCCTAAACTGCCTTATCCCCATCTGCCATTTTAGAGCGGCGAACGGCAGCCGCGAAGCTTCTTCCGCGCTTACTCGCCCATGTTCGAGCTTTCGAGCAGCAGCAAGGGTACCATTCTGTTCGGCTTGAAAAACCTTATCGAACGGTATCAATTTCGACCAATTCTGAAAACATCGATTTTTTGACAGTT
>OX377206.1:62302643-62467646 GCA_947396885.1 Heligmosomoides polygyrus polygyrus
AAAAGCGCTATCAAATGGTATCAATTTCGACCGACTTCGGGAACATCGATTTTTCGACGGTTTTCCATTGGGGACGAGGCCGCTCGAGACCGCGGCCCGCGGCAGGCGGACGGTGACGTCATCGAAAATCGATGTCTTCAGATTGTGCCATGCTTGATACCATTCGATAGAGTTTATCATGCTGAATTGAACGGTGTTGCTATGAGTGGCGAGAGCTGTTATCTGGGCGAGTAAGAGCGAGGAGAACATCGACCGTTATTGTGCTGAATTGCACGGGCGGGCGTGTTCGGAGCGCGATAGCTCTGTCAGATTCAAATCTTTCTGGGTGGAACGTGCGGATTCCGTAGGCAGTAATATGGCCTAGTAAAGCGCAGAAGCACAGCAAATTATCTTACGAATTGGCAAGGTTACCGCGGTGAGAAAATGCAGGTTGGGCATGTGTGACACGACTTTTTCAGATTTCGGTCGACCGCTGCGGGTACACTAGGCGAGCTAACGGCATGCAAGCTCGTGGACTAGCAAAACAGCGAAGGCACTTTAAGAAGATCTGTTCCTAACTCTGCAGCTGCCTAAACTGCCTTATCCCCATCTGCCATTTTAGAGCGGCGAACGGCAGCCGCGAAGCTTCTTCCGCGCTTACTCGCCCATGTTCGAGCTTTCGAGCAGCAGCAAGGGTACCATTCTGTTCGGCTTGAAAAACCTTATCGAACGGTATCAATTTCGACCAATTCTGAAAACATCGATTTTTTGACAGTTTCTCATCGAAGACGGCCGCGCCAGACGGATTAAAATTGGTGTTTAAGTGTCAAAAACTCAATGTTGGCTGAGTAAGAGCGCAAGAAACTCTAACTGCTATCTTCTGCCGCTTCAAACTGGCAGCTGAAGCTAAGGCAGTTTACGCAGCTGAGGTGTTATGAGCATGCAATCGCAAAGTACCCTTAACAGCCTGTACGCCGACGCGTTTTGAGGCTGTTAGCTTGCCGCGTCTTCCCGCAGTGGTCCACCGAAAAAATACGTCACACAAGCCTCACCTTCATATTCGCACCCCTGTAACATTGCCGCTTCTTAAGCTACCCAGCTCTACTTTAGCCTACTACTAGGCCGTTTTAATGACTACAAGACCCAGGACTTGCAGCCGAAACGATTCGAATTTTACAGAGTTACTGCGCTCTGAAAACGCCCGCGCGTGCAATCTGCGAGCGGTTGCCCCACTCGATTGATAGGTTCCATTCTATATGCATTGCTCCCGGCGCACTCCAAAATCTCGCAGGAACAGAGTACAGCAAATCCTGAGTAGGGCGGCTGCGAATTTCTGATAAAAACTCTTAAAACGCCCACTCTACGAGCTGTCGCGCCCAGTCGATTGATAGGTTCGATCCTAACTACATTGTGCCCAGCGCACTCCAAAGTATCGCCGGAACAGAGTACAGCAATTCCTGAGTAGGGCGGCTGAGAATTTCTCATAAAACTCTCTAAATACTCACTCTACAAACTGTTCCTCCCCCCCCCCCCTCGATTGATAGGTTCGGTCCTATGTGCATTGTGCACGGCGCACTCTCAGAGGACTCCTGGCGTGACAAAGCACATTATGCCATGCTTCAGATGCTCCGAGAACATGCAAGCCCTGGAATATAAGTTTCTCCAATCGCAAAAAGTCTGCTCCAGTCATTTTTGACCACCCACTGCGAAATCGCGATGATCTGGCGAAGTTGTATACATGATTGTGTAGATCTCGAAGAGACGAATCGAACGGTACCACCCGTTTCTCAAAACAGCTCAAATTAGAGGAATTGTGGGCATGTAACGGTTTTCGACGCCTTGCGGCCGACAACTCGTCCGCGGCCGGCCTTCTCAATGGAGCGCAAGTTTTCAATTTTGGCCATTTTTGATCTTTCATATGAAATGTATATACCAAACGATAGCGCTCGATCTCCTGAGCTCAGATGTACCCTTGGTTTTTCAAATGGATGACCTTTGGGCGAGTTATAGCAAAAAGACGCAAAAACCGCAAAAGTGCGGTTTTTTCGGCGTCTATTCAAAAGACGCGTCCGGTACTGTAAGCTAGCCGATCCACCAACAGATTTCCAAGTAGCGCTTAGCCTGTGGCATTGCATATGAAATTATCTATCTGAAGACTCCGCATACAACGTGTGGTCAGCGAGGTGATGCTCTAATATCTGCCGATCAAGCAGTCTTGGACAATCATGAACTCTACACCCTTATCACTTACAGAGTCGTATTTTATTGAGAGCTATTAGGTCACGTACTTCCCTAAGTTCCTCCCACTGCTCGTTTGTCAAATTCGTGGTTCTATCGCGGGTGTGCCTGAGGAATACGCGGAGTACCTCCGATGACAGAATCGTGAATTTGGTATCCATTTCTGAAACAGGGTCGTACTCCTTATAAAAAGACCGTTGGAACGGAATGGGAGGCAGCACACTTCGCAAGAATCCTTTGTTTGCACGAGGTTCAGGGTTGTTTCTAGCTTTCGCTCTAAGCTGGTCTCTTAGCTTATGTAACCCGCCCACAACTTTACGAGACGTCGATTCATTCACTTGTTGCCATAGTGAAAATGATGGCCCTGAATTCAAGAAGTCCAACACTTTCGAGGAAGCGAGCGCATTGCCAATAAGAGTGACTCTGGCCTGTTCCGTTATGATAGTGGCAGCCGTTCCTCAGATCTTTGACCCCCAGATAACTGTGGAGCTCCGGCGCGGCGGAAGGTCTCCTATCAGAGAAGATTTCCTTGTTTTCACTCCTAAGAGCATTGAACTTTGCGCAGAGAGTGGATTTCGTTTTTGCTCGGAAAGTATCACAGATCTGCTTCGATACGCTCTCAACCCTTCTCCAGATGTCACTTTCTAAAAGCCGTCTACATGACTCCACCTTCGCAGTGCACTTCAGCAGCGTAGAGCACAATATGTACTGGTTTTGTTTGATAGCGACCCCCAAGATTGAGCGGTAAGTAGCAAGGATCCTGGGATGATCTTCCGGAAGATTACATATCGACCCGAGTTGCTTATTCCGAGTGAGGTGCTCCGCTACATGTACAGAACGGCAGTGGGTATGTTAACGGGGCATGAGGAGCGACAGGAGTCACGCGTGCTGGCCTCCAATATTGCGCGTCGCAATCGGCACGAACCAAGACAACGAAGTAGCCGGATGGGATACAGACATGGTGAAAAAGTGCGGGAAAACAAAGTATGTCTCCAACTGCTCTTCATTTCTGACAAAATCAGGGCAGCTATACGTCTATGCCTAGTGCGAGCAAACCTGGACGATGAAGTTGTGCTGGTTAATATACCAGGAAGCAATATAAAACGGCTCCTAGTTCGCAATTGGCTTTATGATCGCTCATGCATAATTAGAGACTGCGTGGTTTGCCCGTATGGAAGGAGTGGAGACTGTGCGCAGAAGGGCGTTGTTTACCAACTTCAGTGTTCAACCTGTGGCGAGCTATACATGGTACATGGTGAGGTGAAACAGAGAGGGCACTAAATGTTTGCATCAGGGAACATCTAGCTGGCAAGCAGAAGCGGGTCTTACTAACCATCATCATCATCATTTTCAGTAGCGTTTGTCCCGCTTGGTGGCGGGGTCCGCTCTTCTGGTGTGGTGACGCCATTTCTCTCGATCAAATGCTTGATCGGGATGCACATCAGCTATCTTTAAGTCCAAGTGCAACGTGTCTAGCCAACGTTGCTTCGGGCGTCCTCTGGGCCGTTTTCCAGGGACTTGAAGATTCAGGCCAATCTTACAGACGGTGTCGTCGTTAGCGCGAAGGACGTGGCCATACCATCGTAGACGAGCTTCGCCCAACTTGTCGGTTATCGGGACGACACCAAACCTCTGTCGTATGGTGTCAATGCGAACGCGGTCCAATCGCGTTACTCCGACCGTCCACCTTAACATCTTCATGTCCATTACACTGAGGTGGCTTTCAATTTCCTTCGTCACGGGCCGGCACTCAGCACCGTACGTCGCTACTGGGCGGACGACTGTTCTATAAACCTTCGACGTGAGGTACTCGGGTATTGTCTTATCGTAGAGAACCCCAGTCAACGACCGCCATTTGGACCAGGCTGCACTTACGCGCGCATTCACCTCCAACTTTAGGCTGCCATCGGGCGTAACTGTTGATCCGAGATACTTGAAATATGTGACTCGTGAGAGCTCAGCACCATTGATCTCGATAGATCCGAGCTCATTCACATCCGTCGTCAAGTACTCCGTCTTTTTGACGTTTAGCTTGAGTCCGAACAATGTCAAGCGATCGCACCATCCCTGTGCCTGCCGCTCGAGTTCGGTTTTGTCTTCACATGCAAACATGACGTCATCGGCATACAGCAACGTCCAAGGAGCTGCCTTTTGGGGATCTCGTGATATTGCATCCATGACGACCACGAAGAGCAGTGGGGATAGCGCAGACCCCTGGTGCACTCCGACAGAGATCGAGAACTCCATCGAGGTGCCCGCTGGTGCTCGCTACTCGGCTTATTGGGCACGAGTAGAGGATGCGCACCCACTCAATAAGCTCTTCAGGGACGCCGTGTCGTCGCAAAGCGTACCATATAACTTCTCGCGGGACGCGGTCGAAGGCCTTCTCCAAGTCCAGGAAGGCAAAATTCACCGGTTTCTGTTTCTCGCGGTGCTTCTCTAGCAGAAGACGAACGGCGTGTATGGCATCAACCGTCCCACAGCCGGCAACGAAACCACACTGATTGTTGGAAAGCTGGACGACATCCCGGATACGTCTATCGACAATTCGCTCAAAGACTTTCATGGTGTGCGAAAGCAGGTGAATCGGACGGTAGCTAGCGCAGTCAGGGCTGCCTTTCTTCTTCCAAATCGGGATAGTCGTGCTTTGCTGCCAACTCTCAGGCACTTTCTTCTCAGCAACAACCTGATTGAAAAACACTGTCAGCCAGTCAGCAGGGCACCAGCCCTTCGACTTCCACAGGTCGGCTGGCAGGTCATCGGGGCCAGTGGCTTTACCTGCCTTCATCTTCCTTAGGGCTGCTGCAGTTTCGCTCACTGTGATCTTCTGAACGGGGCCGTATACAGGTGAAGCAAAAGGAACGGCAGGATGTTCAAATTCTACATTCGAAATTTCCTCGAAGTAGTCGCGCCATCGCTTCACAGCCCTTTTACGATCCATCAGAAGATGGCCGTTGTCATCGTTAATGCCAAAGAACTTTTTGACGTCTTCTGCTTGGCGACAGCGAGCCTTGGCGAGTCGCTAAAGATAGCGCTCACCATCACGTGTTTCCAGTTTTTCGCTGACTTCAGCGTAGTATGCGGCTTTAGCAGCAGCCACTGCCTTCTTTGCCGCTTTTCTCGCTTCTCGATAATTCCGCCAATTACAGACTGTTTTGTCACCGATAAATACGTGATACAGCCGTTTCTTTTATCTGACCTTCTCTCTGACATCGTCAGTCCACAGCCAAGCCTGCTTGTCGACCCAACGCCGTCCAGGCTTTGCTGTGCCGAGTTCGAGGCGTGCAGCCCGGGTTATCGCATCGTTAGCCTCTTTCCAGGTTTCGTGGACAATTGTTACCGTCGGCAACCGAATGCGAGAGGTAACAGCTGCTTCCTTCTCCTTCAATCGCCACCATTTAATTCTAGCCGTCCCGCACCGCTCGACACGTTTGCACCTCGGAGGTGTGATCTTCAGCGAGCAGATCAGTGGACGGTGTTGCGTGGCAACCGTCTCATACGGCACGGTCTTCGCGTCTGTGACAAGGCCTTGGTCGCGACGCCTAACAGGGACATAGTCAATCTACGTTTTGGCGTTCCCGCTATAAAACGAGATGAGGTGGGAGTCACGCTTTCGAAATTTGGTATTCACGATGGAGAGGCCATGTGAGTCTGCATACTCAAGTATACGCTCACCATCGGCGTTGCGTGACCCATAGCCAAAACCACCATGACAGCTGTAACCGTCTTTCGCTGCTCCGACGTGACCATTAAGGTCACCTGCCACAACAACCATATCTTCTGACGGCACTTCTGCTGTGTTCTCATCAAGCAGGGACCAGAACTCGTCCTTGGTTTGCTCAGAGCAACCTGTCTGCGGAGCATACGCGGAAAAGAAATGACATCGTCGCTCTTCTACGGCGACAACAATCTTCATCAAGCGTTTATCAAAACGTTCTACGCTTGCAATTGCATCACGGAAACGCTCAGAGACGATCATACCGACACCACTGGTGGTCCTGGGACTGCCGCACAGAACGGCCTTGAAGCCGCGGCCAATGTCCCTCGACTTGCAGCAGGACCACCTCGTCTCCTGCACCGCACAGAAATCTATCTTTCTTCGCTGCAGTGCTTCTACCAACTCGCACGAGCGGCCCGTCAACGTGCCCACATTCAACGTTGCTACGCGGGTCTTGCTTACGTTGCGGGACTTTCGGACTAGCTCAGTTGCCCCACGATGCCGTCCTCGCATCAGGGACCCTCGCATACTTCTCACACTCGCCGGGCTTTGCGAGTGCGCGTCGGCTGACGCGGACGCCGAAGCATTATCTCGAGAACTCTGAAATGTCATCAACCATATGATGTGACACAGAATGTTCGTAGACCGGCCTGTCACTAGGGCCTATCGCCTGCATTCGATTGTCCGTGATTGGCTCGGCTTGCAAAAGCAAGCAGTTTTCAGTGGCACCACGTGGAGGAACGGACATCGCCACCCGGATCTTACTAACCCCACTCGGTAAACATCAAGTGGAAGCCCACAGTGGAGATGATTTCAGTATAAAGTGCACTGTGTTGGTATGTGAAAGTGAGATTGGAGCTAGAAAGACTGTAGAGGCTTTTTGGATTCGAGAACGTAACCCAACGATGAACAACCGAAACGAGTGCATTTCGATCACCAGTGACTTTTTGCCGTTCATTCCGTTGAGTGAGATATGAAACCAAGACCAAGTACTTCTATAGCTTAACATCACTGTAGGTTTGTACTTGGTAGGTCTCATTTGCTCTATGGTAGTCCAATAACTGAGCTTTCACTCAGTGCTGGTGGAAAAACGATGGGTTCGTTTGCTTCAGTAGGATTCACCTTGGCACTCTTAGGAATTCGTTGAAACTGGCTGAGTTGGAAACTTAAGTCGTTGCCGAGCGAGACCAATGCCTGATCTTATCCTTCAAACTTCTCTCAGGCCTTTGAAAGCGACCAAATTGTCGAAACGTCAGGACGAAGTAAACGTTCCACCATATCAAACCTGCGTGGCACAGAAGTATTGAAACAATTTAAACATGCCCAGGTTTCATGACAGTCGAATATGGAGAGTAGTTAGATGCTTATTATAATGATCAGATCATGAGCGAAATTGGAAAATTATTTGTGAGAAACCAGTTGTCACGGGGAGCAAGCTTAACATACAAAAGCGCGCGGCGGGTGCGGCGACTGCTGTGGCAAACGCGACGTACACATAGTGTGTGTTGCTACAGTCATGGAGTCTAATGCTCTTGTAACTGCATAAACCTCTTCTGCAGCCTCTGCCCAGCTATTTGAGAGTCCACAGGTGCACTTAGTCAGAGAAAATTGATATGTCGAAAGGGATGATCTAATCGAAGAAATAGACAATTGCTTCCGTTGTGAAAAGATTTAGGGTCCCTTTGTGAGAAGAAACGTCATTTCTAAAAGCGGCATCTCTAGACACAATACAGCGTACCTCGGTAGTTTGTTAGAACTCAATTTTCACGTAACAGCCCCCTTAGGAGCTCTGCGTCTGTGGCGGTTCGTCGCGCGTGCTGCAGAGGCCGCCGCGCGAAAAATTGAAGGTTCGTACTACCAGCCAGCTGTCACGAACCATCATCAATTTTTTAAACATTATTCGAATGAACAGTTTTGGTATTTGGTGACCTACTGCTGGTATCATTCACAATGTAATCTAGTAAGCCTGCTAAATTAGAGCAGAGCATAGAGATGAAAACCTGAGAACAAAGCAAAACTGAAAATCTACTGAAAAAACACCCTGCTCTGATGTATAAAATGTTATTATCAAACCGAGTGGCAAATCCTAATAACACATCGCTAAATTCTATATTTTATTGTATAAATGGTGTTTCTAAGAAAATTTAATGGTTTACTAGAAATTTAACGAAAAATCTTCGTTGAAAAGATCGTTTCGAAAATTTGACGCCCAGAACTTTATGTGCACCCCTGGTACGGACACCGTATCATCTCCGCGTTGATGCGGCGTCCGGATGTGGCTGCTGATTCGTGAGATTTGAAGCCATATAGTAGAAGGCTACGAATATATTTTTGAAAAGCTCCATTTTTCCTCGATACGGTTATTCACGAGCGATAATAATAGTAAACTGGCACGTACCTGATCTAGTTTTATATGCATGAGAAAAATTGCTGCGACAAAATGGGAGGAGGAAAAAGACGCACATTCAAAGAAGGCGAGAACCTTTCCCTACTACCTAATGCAATTTCAGTAACGTCTTGCATGTAAAAAAATACGAATTGGGACAGACTAATCCGTTGTAGGAAAGAGTTGTAGGATTTGGAATTGAAAGATGTTTTCGATTTTGCGTCTCCGCAAAATATATGTAGCTTTCACACCGTAATTTTCTCGTGTTGCATGAATTGCTTTTATGGAAGAATTCTCATCGTCTACAAGAGCGACGCAAAATTGCCTTCCGACAGTGCATGAGTTCTAACTGTCCATCTGTTTGCAACTTAGATTGCTACTAGCGGATTTTATTATCAGCGATACTGCAGGTGTAGCAGTTTTCGTCATAACTGAAATGATTAAAAATGTTGTGGTCATTCAGTCAAGAACAAAGAGATTTTTTCCTACTACCTAATATTTTCGTGAAGAACCCCGATTTTGTATAGAAGCCCCTTAAACATATTGATGATTACAGGCACATGATAGATTTAAAGAGCGCTTTGAATATTTGTTTAAAACAAGCACTTAAGTCACCATTGGCAATTAGCACCGAATTTTATAGAGTACAATTCGGGTAAAGAAAGTTACCCCTTCCGATAGGAAAACATAACAGGCAAAAAATGAACCCTTACATTCGAACACTGCCTTAGAAAGTTTTATTCTTAACAGTAAAAAAAAACAGCATTCAAACCTTTACAGGGCTCAATACAATATCCATCATGCCTGCCTGCCATGAATTAGCCATGCCTTATTCATCTCATTCAGCAAGCACAGCCTTGGTGTGGCCTTGGCAGAGTCGCGGAAAGCTGTCGTCCCGCAGAGTCCCGCGCCAAAAACGCGCTCCAATGCGACGCTAGCCGCCCCAGATCGACGACGACCGTCCGCGGCACGTCCGCGGACACTCCCGCGGGAGTATACCATAGGCCTATAGAGGTAAGTTCAGTCTTGTTCTAGCTCTCCTGCAGTCTCCACTTTACTCATTGTTCTTGTCTAATCTGTATCTTTCTGGTTTTTGGGCCTTAGGAAATTGTACTCTCGTTGTTCTTTTCGTTTGCTCATCGATAGAATAGTAGCTTCAGATATCGGACTCGATATCGGAAAGCTTACTTGTCGACAGTAAACAATAGGCCTGTCCGACTCCTCCCGCGGCCGCTCAATGCTTCAAACACTTTCGATAGACTAGCAAAGGTTACTATACAAGGACATTTACAACAAACATCCATATTCAGATTTAGAAGCACAATCAAACAATCTTAGCTTGATCATAGTTGGAAATCTGCTCGGACCGAATATGACGCTATCAAACTTGCCACCACGCCGCAGCTGCAGCAGCGGGTGACCGCACCAGCTGCACAAAAATGCCGGAAAAGCCATATCCTCCCTTCCAAAATATTTCCGACTGGTAAAGAGGTATTGTTCAATAGCGAAAATAGGAGCACATTGCTACTGGTGTCGCCCATACTATTGAATCCATCGATTCTACCGCTTGGAAAGCATGTAAATATGTTCTGGAAAATAAGTGCTCCACCCGCAAAACGCATTGCTGGCGGGATTTTTGGGTCAGTCATCACGAAATTCCAGCGGTCTGGAAAAGTTTTGTAAGATTGTATTGTTTGTGATTTGTCGGAAGAGATGAATCGAATGGTGTCTATCTTCTTCCACAAAACCATGTTTTAGAGGAGTGGATCTATGGCCACTAAAACCACATCGGAATAGATTTTGGGCGCGAAATTTGGATTGGAGCATGGTTTTCCTCGCGCGATCGTTTAACACTGAGGCACGCATATCTCCATTTGACGACTCTGAGTCAAAACTGCTTAGCCAGGAAGTGCACAGCTGGGCTCTGCTCTCTTCGAGCGCAGAACCAGGCTGGGGAAGGGACTCCAGGGTGTGGTCAATCCAATCTGCTCGTGTGGAAACTATTTGGTCGCTCAAGGGAGTCCGCAGCTGGGTTCTGCTCCCTTCGAGCGCAGAAGCGCATACAGATGGAAAAAGTGCAAAAAAAAAGAAAATCGTGTAGACGTCAAACCCCTCAAATCTCAGCCAGTCAGTTGAAATGCAAAAATCCCGCGACGCAGGAGAAGCGAACCCCGACCCCCTTCACATGAAGCAACGCCACCGTCCACTGCGCCACGATCCGCCTGCCAGTAGCGCCACCGCGGGCGTACAAGAGACCGATCCGCATCGATCGAATATTCACGTGGCCGCCGATGCAACCCATGTGTGCGGCGCGTCGAAAAAGTGTGCTCCAGCTCCAACTGCGCGCTCTTATGCCATGCATCTCCTCCGATTTGGTTCCAGTAGTCTTAGCGGGCGGAGTGGCGTTCTATCCCCCGCCCTTTAAACAGAGGCGTGGCAAATGTCTGCGTCTCCACTATCTCGTAAGGCAGCCACTAGACTCTCGAGCAATTGCAGGGGGTTGGGGGTGGGCGGGCCAGGGGGATGAGGGGATAGAACGCTCGACCCCAGTCTTAGCGATTCCCGTTTTAGAAAAGTCATGAGCACTATACGGTTTGCAACGGATTAGTCTGTCCCAATTCGTATTTTTTACATGCAAGACGTTACTGAAATTGCATTAGGTAGTAGGGAAAGGTTCTCGCCTTCTTTGAATGTGCGTCTTTTTCCTCCTCCCATTTTGTCGCAGCAATTTTTCTCATGCATATAAAACTAGATCAGGTACGTGCCAGTTTACTATTATTATCGCTCGTGAATAACCGTATCGAGGAAAAATGGAGCTTTTCAAAAATATATTCGTAGCCTTCTACTATATGGCTTCAAATCTCACGAATCAGCAGCCACATCCGGCGCCGCATCAACGCGGAGATGATACGGTGTCCGAACCAGGGGTGCACATAAAGTTCTGGGCGTCAAATTTTCGAAACGATCTTTTTAACGAAGATTTTTCGTTAAATTTCTAGTAAACCATTAAATTTTCTTAGAAACACCATTTATACAATAAAATATATTTAATTACTATTGTTTAAAATAAAATAGAAACAGGAAAAGTGTTTCATGTTCCAACCTCAACAGGTCAGCAACTTGAATGCAGCGTAGCATACTACAATGTGACAAACAATTTTACCAACAAAGGGTGGACAATAAATGAACCAGCTTTCAGCAACAAGTTAACTTCAGACTGTGGAAGAAAAACAGACACGGAACTCTCGTTCAAGAGAACAGTATTTCGTGGGCTAGTACCTGCATCGCACCGGCAAGGCATCTTAAAATGTAAGTTAGACCAGGCAAATCCCGAAGTTCCTTCCCTTTCCTATTTCTGTGCGAAACCGTTTTGTGTGACCGTTCTATCAGCATCAGCGGTGTGCGTTAATGAAATCCGAAATTTCGTAAATCGTAAATCGTAATTACGAAAAAATCGCCGTAAATCGTAAATCGTAAACCGTAAATCGTAAGAAGTACCTGGTGCGTACTACTACTACTATATTTCTGAAAGTACATTCTGGTCACGGTAATTGAAGGTAATTCAGTACTTGTTTACAGCGATAATTTCAGCTTCAAATGAACAAATTTCTTACAGACTGCACGCCTCTAAAATCAGTTCAACGCCTTCTAAAGGAAACTCGGCGCGTTACCTTTTAGCAAACCGTTGATTTAAAAAGCTTAGTTAAAAGAAGGAATATCCATGACGACCAAATAAAAAGCGCAACCATAAAATTCCCAGCATTTCACCTTGCACTTTGCTTGCTTGTGACCTATCGACTACGATGCGCCGAGGTTTTAACTATTCTGCATTTTGAAGAATACCATTTTCCCTTCAAAAGGATGCTTTACATTGTTAACCGGGCATTTTTCATTTTAAATCGAACATTTTTCAGGCAAGATAAAGATTTTGCTTTTATTCATAGTGTAGCTTTTTCTGGAGCAATGCTTAAGGCGAATGGTTGAACAATGTTTATTTAAATTTTAGATAAGTCTGACTTGTTTTGTTAACTGACAATTGTATTTCTCCAGTTCAAAGTGAAGTGTTCGCCTCAGATTGAAAAGAGTCCGATGTAGAATGAAAAGCGTCCAGTTAGCAATAAGCTGTTCGCTTGGTATAAACCATAAAACAGTTTTGCCGCAAGAGGATAGTAATGAAACGGTATGATTTTTTAGACACCCTAGATAGTCGGGTTATATTTTTTAAATAAATGAAACTATACTGTGCAAAGTTATCAAGCAATTTAGAAGCTGCTCAGTTTCATTTCAATGAAAATTGAAGTTGTAACGCGGGAAACATTGTAACGCGCTTCGTAATCTGATGGAAGCTTCAGTGGTTCGTTATTTCCATTAGAGTCTAGCAGCTGCTCCTTACCCTTCATTCAGTTATGAATGATATTTCTTCATGGCTTTGTATCAATTCAGTTCGTTTGGGTTAGGAAAAAGCGTTTGTGGGCAAGGCGACTAGAAGGTAGCGAGCACACAGTATGGATTAGCCAATACTCGTTTTTTTCCCGTACAGGATGGATTTGCACGTCTTTCTATCAGCAAGAGCGAAACTATCTCCGATAGCTAGAAGCGAAGTGCCCTCCTGCAACGGGAAAAGGGAGTACACAGTCTCTTGATGGGATGTTCATTCTCCAATTATTCATTCTACTTACTTCTCCAGGGGCGCGTGTAACGCAGTCGGAGGAGGCGCCGACGGTCGCGTGCACCAGATACCAGGTTCCTGGTTTGGATTTTCCGCCCAGGCCAACCAAGCCTTCCTTCCCTCCGGGGTCGGTGAATTGGTACCGGACGTGTCTGGGAAGGACAAAGCGCTGACTTGTTCATCGGCTGGCCACCGCAAGTGATTGTATGGCCAAATACGCATTCATATCGCCTCCACGACATCTCGTAAAGGTAGGATGCGCTGGCGCATCCAAAAAGGGATTTAGTAACGCCGTCCTTTATCGTTTATCCTTACTTATTTCTCCTGGAAGGCAAACCTGATATCGAGCAGCAGCCTTACGGTGTTCGAGAAATGGTTAAGCAGCGAGAGAGAAAGAGAAGTAGAAGTCGAGCCGTCCCTACACAAAGCTGGTCATCTGCTTCGGTACCACATATGAATATTAAAGAACAAAATCTAACAGGAACTGGTAATGCGCTGTGAGAGGAAACTCTAAGATTGATTGCTTTGTTATAAACTCAAGTTGCGCCAAAACCTGTAGACCCTACTATTTGCAGATCAAAGATCACACTTACGAAAATTTACGATTTACGACCCAAAATGTCGTAAATCGTAAATCGTAAAAAATTTGCCCAAAATCGCCGTAAATCGTAAAATCGTAAATCGTAAATCGTAATTACGCAGACCCCTGATCAGCATGTACAATCCCGATGCGGGCACCAGCCCGCTAAGTACCGAAGGAACTGATAGGAATACAATAAAAAGCCTATCAGTGGGATGTTAATGTTCAGGAAAAGTAGCTTTCCAAAATTTCCTCTTGTTTGGTTTTTTACAAATCGTTTAAAACATTTTCAGCGGCCAGAAACATTCTCACCGCCTCGACCGTTTCAGGTGGATAGCGAGAGTATTTTGGGATAAGCGCCGCCAAGTGAATATGGACAGACCTTACGAGGGTTTTAGTGGATTCGTTGACGAGCTCGGCGGCTGGGTAGAGAACTTTTCCAGCTCCTAAATGCATTATTTCCAGAAATTCGAATGCGGCATTGAAAGCATGAAAAATAGCGTGCAAAAAAGGATTCGCGCGCTGTGCCTGACGTCTCGGTAGCA
Source organism: Heligmosomoides polygyrus polygyrus (assembly GCA_947396885.1). Lineage (NCBI taxonomy): Eukaryota > Metazoa > Nematoda > Chromadorea > Rhabditida > Heligmosomidae > Heligmosomoides > Heligmosomoides polygyrus. The sequence continues at coordinate 62,316,759 of OX377206.1, forward strand.
AGCCCCCAGGACAAACAGATTGGCATTGGAGCGCTATATGCTATTTTTCCTATCGCTACTTATTGCTATGCTAGAAGATTGTTTTTGCTTATTCTTGCTAATTTCAATAGTTTTCAGGAGCAGTCCTAATCATGAGGGTGAAGGCTGCAATATTAGTGGAGACTAAGCTGGAAGTGATAAACTTATTGGGAAAGGTCCGTTAAAAATTCCGTTAAATTCTTGAATTTTTCAGTTAAGTTGTTAGACCAGATTTTAACGAAAATGCCGCTAACTCGTTAAATTTATTAAATCGTTAAGCGATAAATGTACACCCTTGGTCCCAACACACTGCATGGGACTGTTTCTCTCGCTTTCGTAACAGTGACTTCAATATCAAACACTCCGATCGCTTGGGACGTCCACGAAGTCAACACTGACGGATTGCAACGACTGGTGGAATCAGATCCACGGAGAAAACACACCTGAATCGGCATGAAGCCTAGATGTACACTTTACCATCGTCGCCGATCGCCTGCAGCAACTGAGTAAGGTGTACAAATTAGCGCGGTAGGCCACCTGTGAAATAACGGAGTGCGATCGCCCGCGACGTCCGGAGGCACTCAGTTGCTCTCGGACAGGCGCACGAATAACTGGCTGACGTCTGTCGTAACGGTAGATGGTATCTGTAGGTCAACTAACAGTGCTGTCCACACAGGGTTGACAAAGGTGAGCAGCCTGTGCCACAAGCAAATGTGGGCCTCCACTATCTGAAGGTTATAGATCGCGTCTGGTGGGACTATAAAGGTGTCATTCCATACTAGCTGCTACCTCGCAACGCGGCCGTCACCGTGGACCCATACTATCAGCAACTGGATAGAATGGTCCCCAAAAATCGAAGAGAAGCACCCGAATCACAGCACGATCCTATGCCTGCACGACAACGCCCGTCGCTCTATAACGCCATGCAAGGAAAAAGCGTTCATTGATGAAGAGGAGATGGATCGCTGATTGAACAACTTCGACTCAAAGCCAGAAACGTTCTACAATGCTAGCATCAGAAGTACGACCGAGAAGTGGGAAAGAGTGACAGAACATGACGGCCACGACTTCGTTTCTTAATGTGATATTTAGCTCCTGAAAATCAATAACATTTTATGGCATGAAAATGGCGAAAACTTTCCCTACAAGCTAATATTTATCCTTGCGCCTTAATATGTGTATCAACATCTTCATTGTAATAAGCTGATGCTGATGCGTGAACGTAGAAAACATTCCAGCAGAAGCGCTGCTGGCGCCATGTTACCCTTTTACGCGGCAGCCGTACTGACTGCTGAATGAGCTCTGCCGCAGATGACTACAGTAACCGGTAACAGCCGTTGGTTGATTCTATCTATTAGGTGGTTGCAAATGAAATGGCCGATTTTGACTGAAAATTTTGACAGATCATAACTTTGTTTAGAAGCACTTTTATTAATCGAAATAAGCACCATTACAATTAATACACATTTTCCAATGCATCAATAGCTTAGTCATTCCATCTTTGTAAAAATCAAAAAAGAGAATTAATAAAACATAAGAAGTCATTTTCGACATCATCTTGGTTGCTGAATTTTTTATCCTTCAAATGGAGATCTAAATCCTTGAAAATGATAGTCGGTAGGGGCCAGATCTGATGAATGAGGATGTGGCAGTGTTTCGTATCCCAATTCATGTAGTTTCCGAAGAACAATTTTTGAAACGTGCGGACGCGCGTTGTCATGCAGTAGGATTGGGCTTCTTCGATTGACCAAAGCCGGCTGTTTTACAATCAACTTCTGGTGCGTCACTTCAGTTGCGGCACAGTGCTTCTCTGCTGTGATAGTCTCTCCGGTCTTCAAGAACTTGTAATGGACTATACCAGCCATTGTCCACCTTACGGTCACCGTGCTCTTCTATGGTTTAAGACTTGGTTTCGGCGTCTCCTTGGGACTCTTATTTTTGCCCAGCCATTGTGTAGAGCGACGACGATTGTCATATACTGTCCAAAAAAAGATTAAGACCTTAGATTGCACAGCCTTAACGAAACAGAGATGTGGTGGTTCAATATCTGCCCGGCGGTCAGTTCGTGCGGGATCCATTTATTTTTTCTTTTCCGATCGCATTTAAGTGGCGACTGAGAGTGCTGCCGTCAACGCCGAAATGCTGTGCTAGCTCTCCACAGTTTGACGTAGATCCGCTTCCTCCATGGCTTTGAGTTGATCGTCGTTATGGAGTGATGGAGACCTACATACCTCGGTCATCATCTTCGAGACTTTCATCTCCAGATGAAAACCTTTCGAACAGTTGCGAGTTATGCGTTTCTCAGCGAAATCCTTCCCAAATGCAGCGTTGATGTTACGAGCTGCGGCCGCGCATTTTGTCCACTTTTCCATTCATGTAAGTAGACCACCCGAATATCACGTTGATTAATACTGCGAAAAAGACACAAAAAACTCGGCATGAAACAATCGTTTGACAAAAGCTATAAATGAGAAGAAAGCGGAGACTCTGCGCTTTCAGAAACTATATACAACGCCTGAAACGGGAGCACGAAATATCGACCAGAAGCTGAGGTAGCAAAATCGGCCTTTCCTATGCAATGACCTAATACTTGTCTCGTTGTCTACATAACCAAAACCGAATTTCTGTCTATTCCCAGAGACAAAAATTGTCACTACTCATCAATACTGTGATTTTATGATTTGGGTTGGGACGAGCTTACAGCTAGCGTTGCGACTGGGTAGGCAACCACTGCAGTGGACTACGAGGAAGGCTCACACCCGGCTGTATACACCCGAACGCGGACCAGAGAACGAATTAACACGGTTATATGTAGCCTGGGTAGTTCCACAAAACTGGGAAAAAAGGAACTGTAAGTCCGACTCTTACGTGTGACCACAGATTTATTAATAGTCGAAAGGGCATATTACTTCATGGTCTCAACTCACATTATTGCCTATATGCTCGACAAAGTTGAGCAGGCGAAAACAGCTCATCGTTGAACAGATATCGAAGGAATAGTTGCCAGCCGGATGATTGACAGGGCAGTCCGAACAGGCGAGGGCAAAAATCGAATAGACCCTGCGATAGAACAACGACTGCCTGAAGATGGACTTCACACACGTGCACATACATAGCTGGAGCAAGCTGAGAACAGGTCTGGTCTATGAAACGTACCCTTTGTCAGGGCGCACAACAAGGTTTCCAAAGAATGTGACCACACCATGTTCGGATAAATTTCGCGTCTGGACTTCTCCATTCCATTCAACAGTCAAATTTAGAGGATCTATTGGCCATCCAGAGATGACGATCAGATGAGAGTCTCCGCGATCTTCTAACCGAGCGCGAATAGGCACACGCACTCGAAGCTGAAATGGACACGGTTATATGTGCCTTGCATACATCCGTAGCTGTGTTGTAGCGATTATCATACCACTTTGTGAGATTGTCTGTACGTGGCGATTGGGATTCATTTGATCGCTTCCGCGATTGCATGCCGATTGTGCTTGAGGGGATTACCACTAGGGCTGTGCGTAATAACGATCCACGATTTCCGACTTTACAATTTACGGGGATTTTTGGCAATTTTTTTGCGGTTTACGATTTACGACATTTGGGTCGTAAATCGAAATTTTCGTAAATGTTATCGATCTACGAGCAACCGACGTCCAAATGACGTGATGCAGCGTGGGTTAGCAAGGTGTGCCCGCTCTCCTTCGTCTAGCAGCTCATTCCCGCTTTTAGCGTAGTTTTTTTTTTTGTTCTGATGTAGCACCATCGCAGATGACACCGTATCTTGCGCAGTCTCTTCGAGTTCAACATAACTTTTCTGGAACTTTTGGCGAGACGTCTTTGCAGCACCTGCCGAGCATTGTCGTGAAGAAAGTAAACATTCCTACGTCATGGCTGTTTCCGCTGCGTGGCCCCACTCAACTTTTGCAGTTGGAAAGCCTAAATGTTCGCAGTCACCGAGGTGCCGGTTTCAAGGAACACTCCCTGGATGTTCCACTAACAGCGCAGCATTACTCTCTTCTATAGGAGGTCAGACTTTGACTGCTTCAGAGTCAGGCTTAAGCATGAGCTGCGAGAATCGCAGGAGGGTCGTACTTTGGTTCAAGTTGGAGGGGGAGGGGGTCGTACTTCGATTTGGTTGCTAAGGCAAAATTCCTCGGAGATATCGTTCTTTCGCAGGTATTGTAAGCAAATGTCTGTAAATAATAAATTTATCATTATTATTCAATTAATAAAGTTTTGACGCAAATAGATCAATGAAATGAAGGTTTTTTACTCATGGCAGCGACATGGCAACACACTGAGCACCGCTTCTTCAACGAAAAGCAGAAGTCATTTGGATTTGCAGAGCTATTGCATTAGATAAAAAAAGTTTGAAGCAGTTTTCAAAGTAGCTGAATGGGTCGATCTCAATTTTCGCAGTGACGGCGCGATACACTTTTTAGATGAGAGATGTAACTACCGAAGCTGAAAATGGATCTTGCCGAAACTTATCCTTCAATCCAAAACCACCTTTCATCCGATCAGGTGGAGTGATTTTCCTATCCTGGGTTTTCCAAAAGTAAAATATTTCCTGAATAAGGCTACCACTAAAGCTGAAACTGAAGTCCATAACAGCACAGCTTTTATTTGGCACTTTTTCAACAACAAAAAAATCAAGCCTTTCCTAAGCGATCTTCCTTGCTTTCAGGTGAGGTCATGCTCAGAATTTTCCTTTTTTTCAAAAATAAAGAATTTCTACCTGAGGAAGTTGATCTCTAGAAGTGATATGTGCTTTAGCAAACAATAATTTTCATCAAATTTCATTTTAAAACTGAGTCATTCGATATTCTTTGTGTTCAGGAAAGGTCATGCTCAATTTTTTTTTCAAAAATAAAGATTTTTTAAACCTGAAGGAAACGATGTCTAATGCTGAGATGTAGTTATGCAAAAGCACAATCCTTTGTTCATATATAGTAAAAAATACAGCTCATCTGGCGCTATTTTCGGTGAGATCAAAAAGGATGAGTCACTGGTCGATCGCTCGTCGATTTTATTAGATAGTGCTATACTTGTACTTTGTTCGACCGATCGTAACTCGTTCAGTTTTGAGATTTACGCAAATGCGGGTGGCATCCAGAAAACTAGAGTAAACTTCTCTTTCTGATGATTACAGACCCGCTTTTCAGAAAAGACATCTTCATGCGCAGCCGGGGGCCTACGATTTTCGGCAAATATTTCCTCAAAAATCGCAGAGAAAACGCATCTCCCGGCCGCGCATGAAAATCATTTTTCCAAAATTTGATTTTGTATCCGTAAAATATAGCAGTTTTTCCAGTTTTCTGAGTGAAAGTTCTCACCGAAAATAACTCCAGATGAGCTGCATTTTTTATTATGTATGTACCAAAGATTATGCTTTTGCATAACAGCATCTCAGCACTAGACATTGTTTCCTTCAGGTGTAAAAATCTTAATTTTTGAAAAAAAAAATTGAGCATGACCTTACCTGATAGCAGGGAAGATTGCTTAGGAAAGACTCGATTTCTTAAACAAGTGATAAATAAAAACTGTGCTACTGTGAACTCCAGTTTCAGCCACAGTGGCCGCCTTGTTCAGGGAACACTCTATTTTTGAAAAAATTCAGTATAGGAAAATCACTCCACCTGATCGGACAAAAGGTTGCTTAGGAGAGGTTGATTATTTCCTGCTACAAATTGAAGGATAAATTTCATCAAGATCCATTTTCAACTTCAGTACTTAAATCCCTCAGCTAAAAAATGTGTCACTGCGAAAATTGAGCAGCAATCGACCTATTTCAGCTATTTTGAAAACTGCTTCAAAAAATTTATTATTTAATCGTAGAATACTAGTCGAATTTTTGTTAGATACAGCTTCAAGCCCAAATGAGGTCCTCTTTTTGTAGAAGAAGCCGTGCTCAGGATGTCGCAATGTCGTTGCTACGCCTGAAAAAACTTTATTGATTTATTTGCACCAAAGCTTTATTAATTAAATATTAATTATAAATTAATTCTTATTAATCACTATTTTTTCTTTTTTCACATTTTCTAAAATCGTTTGCAACACAAGAAACAACTTAACGTTGAAATCTTTAGATTTTCTCGGAGGGGGGATCGTACCAAGACTTTTCTGGAGGGGGGGGGGGGGGAGGCGTCGTAAATTTTTGGCAGAAATCGCAACCCACGCTTCAGCCTGTTCAGAAGTGGTTCTTTGACCTTCTTCCGTGTACGGTTGACGTGGGAGACAGTGAACTCATCTGTTGTGACCACGTTTTCCAAAAAGCTCATAATACGTAAGCGGAGAAGGAGAGACTCAGCGATGTTCAGTCGCGACGACCGGTTGTCACGGAGATTGTGGGCCACTCAAGTGGAGACCACTTTTCTTATACTCTAGAATACTCTGAGCAATGTATTGCAAGTTCGTGCTATAAGGTTGTGGCACTGAGCCAGAGTGTAACGGGTTTTGTCAAATTTTTAAAAATGGTTGAAAATTTTGTTTCAATACTTTTCCAACAACTTACAAGAGAAAGGTCTGAAGCGTATGTCTGAACGGGGGGAGTGAATCATATAGGGAGAATCCTCACCCCTCAATTAGTACAAAAATGTGTTTATTTTTTGCCAAGTCGTTAAACCCAAGGAGTAGGGGGTCCTTAAGGTCACAATGGAATACGGCGCATCGTGAGTTTGGGGGTGTTCTACGCCCGCGAAACCACTGCCGTCAAGCGGCTTGGAGCGCTGTGGATAATGACGTTGCTTCGTCCGAGAGAGATCAGGGTTTCGACTTTTCTGCGCTGCTGCATTCAAGTGTTTGGTTGAAATTTGGGGATTCTGACGTCTATACCATTTTCAGACGCTTTTTTGCCTAATTTTCCAGCTGAATGCTGTGGTATTCAAAATGATGATGTAGTAATGTTCAACATCAGTGATAGACAGGTACAACGCGCATGAAGCACCACTGGGCACAATACGGGCATCGTATAAAAGCTACAGGCTCCTCACACTCTGTTTCCATACACTGACCAATGACCTCGGGAAGAGCCATTCTACTCGGATTTTCAAGAGACCAGGATGTGACGTCGGAGGCGGCTCAGGTGAGAAACGCGGTCTGTGGATCCCGCAAATTAACCTAGACGGCATCGATACACTCGTTCCCTCATCTTTGCCTGTCACCTGGAAATCAGAGGTTTGCTGAAGATTTTCTAAAACCTAACACCAACAATGTCCGCCGATCCTCGAGTGGTGATCCACCTGCTACCGCTGAAGTGTGGCCCACCTTTCGGCAAGGAGCTTTCGAGGGAAGAAATCAAGGTGGCCGAACAGACGGCCTGCATACTAAAGGACTTTGGAGCACATCAACTTGAAGTTGACGATGATGATGCGGTTAAAAATCCGGTCATTAATAAACAAGTCGCAAGAAATGTACTCTCCACAGCCTACAGCTAGAAAATGCACAGAAAACGTCTTAAAATGATATAGACGTCAGCATCCCCAAATCTCAACCAATCAGTTGAAATGCAAAAATGCAGCAGCGCAGAAGAGTCGAACCCCCGTCCCCCTCGGACGAAGCAACGTCATTATCCACTGTGCTCCAAGCCGCTTGACGGCAGAGGCATCGCGTGCGTACAACACCCCCAAACTCACGATGCGCCGTATTCCATTGTGACTTAAAGGACCCCCTACTCCTTGGGTTTAACGACCTGTCAAAAAATAAACACATTTTTATACTAATTAAGGGATGGGAATTCTCCGTATATGATTGACTCCCCGCGTTAAGACATACGCTTCCGACCTTCTCTTGTTAGTAGAAAATCTAAGATCTTTTTGGTACGTCATAGTATAGGATTGCGTTATGCATTAGCTCAGTATGCGATGTTTGCTAACTGCATGCGCCGTTGCTGATTTTCCTGTGGGCGGCGAAATGCTTTTTAAATTTTTTGCTTTGATAGTAACTTTTTACTATTGCTTCTGCTAAGTCATAGATTTATACGCATCTCAAGAGCGGTTGGAGATTTCGTAGTTTTTCAAACGATGAAATATTTTGTTGAAACATCATACATAGGCTAAGGTAAGTTATTGAACCAACAACTTTTTCGACATTCTTAAAACGTGGAGAGTTTAATTTGAAAAGTGTCTGACCAGAAAGAAAAGTAAAAGTAAAAAAGGGAAAAAAATTGGTAAGAAGCCTCCCCAGCTTATGCTAAAGATAAAACAATAAATAAATCTTTGATCAGCTTGTATTAACATTAGCAGAAAAACTTATGAAAATTCTGTACTACACTACACGTCAGGTAACTCTTACAATTTACGATTTACGAAATTTCGAATTTCATTTGCGCACACCCCTGCTTACCACGGTATGCTATCGCGGAATTGTTAAGCAGTCACTTTCGATATAATCGTACATGTTTGAAATAGCTGAACAAGCATGCACACATCCAAGACAACACCTCTGGAACTGTATTCGAGAAGAGAATGAGAGTGACAATCACATTCAAGAGTTCATATTGAAGATGTCTCAAGCACATGCCTGAGTCACTGAAAGCAAGGAAGGTCCACCACCACTTATGTGTTAACAGTGATTGGGGCTGAGTGGCGTTCTTCCCCCAGCCCTTTAACCCATTGACGACCGCGCGGGCCATTTTCGACCCGCAGTATTTCTGTCGCGTGGGACCGCGCGGGCCGATTTTGGCCCGCGGTTATAAAACTGTTCGGTACGGCCTATTTCTCGCTTTTGCCGTAGTTTACGAGTAATCATCAGATATTTTGGATCCTAACAATGCTACTGTGCTGCGGTCCGGCAGTTATTTACTTCTAAACACTGATAAAATTAAATAATAAGCACCACAAACTATTCAAGCTGCACAAAGATCGGCACTATTCACAAACAGCTACCCACATCTTGTAAAAATGGTCATGCAGAAAAATAACTAGCCACCTTTCTTGTAAAAATTTTGAAAACAATCTAGACAAAAGTGTGTGAAACACCTGCTACATCATGTCACCTTATTAGTCACCTTATTTGCACGATTCGCGGCAAACGTGCGTCCTTTTTCTTCATAGACCTTCTTACAAAAGCAAATTCATCTTCTATGTTTTGCTTTAAACCTGTTCCGGCCTTCTCCAATATGAGAGGGAGCTTTTGGAGAGGGAGCTTCATTCGGAATATCGTGAATTAGTGTTTTCACGAGATTGCACCGTCCGTGCGATCCCAGCGCGCGGTCCCACGCGGCAGACACGCGATTTTCCGCGCGGTCGTCAATGGGTTAAAAAGAGGCGGTGGAAGGCGTGAGTAGGCGACCGCTGTGGACGAGATGCTCGGTGCGAGCCGACGCGTCGCGTCCTGGTTGTGCGTGTGAACAACAGAGCGTGGGATTACTCATGTAACCGAAACCATCTTTTTGGGAAATTGCATATGAAGAAGTGTGTGGGGATATATCATGCAGTCATTTGTCTTCAAGGCAGAAACAGGGGATGGGATGTGGTTATGGGGGTTATGGGGCAGCAGAAATGGTCAAAATACTTCTCTCCTACTAGGAAGAAAGCTCGAACCGAGCTTCAGCTATCCTGGACAACGGCCTTGGATGTCAAGTTGAATTTAAACCTTTTAAACACAATCCCAGTATGTAAGTAAATGAAATGAAGGGTTTCTTCAACATTTAGTACCTCCAAGAAACGTGCCCACCACCATTACACTATTAGTGTAATGGGTCTAGCTTGGGAGCTGTTCATTCATCTCCTTGGTATAGCATTCGTTCTCGGTTAGCTGAATGAAACAGTGGTGAGCAAGATGTTCGCCAAGGCCTCAGCAATCGTTTGGAGAGGCGCGCAGACAGACTCGTAAGGGCTCGTTTATACTCCGTCGCGCCGCGACGCGATGGCCACGCAATGAGGCCAAATTGATTGTTCGCGTCGCCCGGCGTCGACGCCCGCTGTCCGGAATGAATCGCGTGAACCCCGCGACCAATCGCGTCGCCCAGCGTCGGATCGCGTCGCACTCGAAATGGGTGCGATACGACTGATCGCGGTGGATTGGGGCGCGGCATGGCTTCGATCAGCTGATTTTCGCAGTGCGGCCTCGCACTTGCTCTTGTTTTTTGTTTTTCTTCGGCGACACCCTTTACTTGTTCTGTGCTTTCCCCGTAAACTTTTCAGCTTCGTTTCAGGTCGACGCCGCGCGGAGGCGAGTCGGATTTCGGCCACGAGAGGCGAGTCGGATTTCGGCCACGAGGTGAGTTCCTTATCAAGTTTTGATGATTTCTCGTGTTTATTCCTACCTATTTGTTTTGTGTTTTCTGTCTGTTGCTATCTTGATCTATTTTGTTTTTATGATGTGTTAGACCTTATATGTGCGATTTCAGGTCTCCGCCCGCTCCGATTTCCTGAAGCCGAGCCAGATTTCAAACACAAGGTGAGTGCCTCTTCCATTTGCGATGTTTTCTCGTGGTCGTTTCCAATGTTGTTTATCGTGATTGTGTTCTGCCTTTTTGTTGATTAGTGTTGTTATTACTTGTTAATGGTAGTAGTCATCCCCACCCCACATCCCTTACGACACGCATGTCCTCTAGCGTATCCACGATCCATTGCTGGCCTCTAGGATCAGCCATGGCTAGTGAGCGCTAGAGGCGTATCCGTCCGATAAAATTTAGGATAACTGATGCGTCGTGAATGCCAGAGGCGTGTTTCTGAGAAGCGCATAACTTTTAACCCTTGAAAGTGGACCCGAAAATGTGTGCACAGTTGCGTGAGTGCTAGTACACAATGGTGCGTAATAGCGGATCGCGTCGCTGGCTGTTCGGAGTGCTCATCGCCATCTGAAAGCCTCAGCGCAACGCGATGGGACGCATCGCGCCGTTCGAATTGCTTCGCCCGGCCATGGAAGTATAAACGAGGCCTAAGGCCTATGGTATACTCCCGTCCGCTGCAGCGACGCGGGAGTGCACAGCGACGCGACGGCTCGCGATGCGCGTCGCGAGACGTCGCCATCGCTGAGGCTGACATACTTCACGCAGTTCTGCAGACGGAGACCTTTGCAGAATTTTAGCGAATCAGCTACTCCAGTGCAGTGACGAAATTGTGCTTTGCCCATCACACCCACCGTGAGTTCTGTCGTGAATTCGCTCAAGAGCCCAGTTAGACTAACTGAGAGCATCGTGCTGCAGAAATGTTCAGACAAATGCAGCGGGAGAGCGGGAGGTATAGGAAAAGAATCAAATGCCTTAATCGCCGTCGGACACCCAATCTACGAGTCTTTCCTTTCCCAAAACGAGTTTACATAAATTTTTCATGAAACGGAACAAGACTATTTGACCTCACAGAGAGCGCATGAGTTTTTTCGAAACAACCCGTATTAGAGCACGGAAAGCAAAAGCAGTGGTAGAGTCGCAAAACCCTAACCCCGCATGAGATGCAATACTGCTAGGGTCGCAAGGTTCAAAAAAAGGTTTGCGATGGACTAATCTGTCGCAAAACGTCGCATGCTTATAACTCCTCCAATTTAAATGGCTACATATTTTGAGAAAGGGTTGACATCGTTCTTTTCACTTCTTTGAGATCTCCATCTTTGAGATCTTAAAGCCCTGAACGACCGATATGACGCTCTTCGTGTCCCTCGAGCGAGGAGGATCCATTAGACCACTCTGGCACGCGACAGGAACGAATGGAGACGCTGCTGGCACCCGCTCGAGCAATTCGATGATCAACGGGACGACAGGTGATACAGGTGAGATCCCCACAATCATTTGTATAACCTCACCAGATCATGGAAATTTGTGGGTGGTTCAAAAAATGATTCGAGCAGCCCTTAGGCGATTAGAGCAGTTTATTTCCCATGACATAGAAGTTTTTGAAGTCGCATGACGTACTTTGACAGTGCCCTGTAGTGTGTCAGATGGACAATCTTCGCTCAATTGGTTGATTTCACTGTGTACGGCTCACTCAAGTTGCATGCCTGACACTACTGGGCACCAGCAAAGTGCGCTAAGCTTAAGGGAATGTGTTCTCGAAAGTAATTAGCTACAATTGCAAAAAAGCCCGCGCCAGCAGTTTTTTAGCAATCTCCTTAAAAAAACTAGCCGTTCAGTTGGCACATTTCTGCGCCGGACATGTCAATAGTACCTCCCTGTGACTTGTCCGGCACAGAAATGTAGATTTTGGGGCCGAAGAGGAAGTTCAGAGACGAAAAAAAATGCGAGGTACGCACAAAAGTGAGAAAGAACGGCCTAGAAAATATCTTCTCAAAAAACTACCTGTTCAAGCCGTCGAAAAAACCCAAAATGAATCTAGCCACGACGAAAACCCTACGAGGAGAACAACAGAGACATCACATGACCACCCATCATCACCAGACGTGTGTTGTGGTATGGTCACGAACCAAGGAAGTGTCGAAATAAGTGAGCGGAAGTGCATAGAATAGGGCACGGCAAGCGCTCCCCCTCCGCGACCATTGCAGCTCGTCGGTGGTCGCAGTGCACTGCACTGCGACGAGCGACGGGCTGCGACGGCCGTCGCGGTAAAACATCCCTCTGACTCGTCGCTAAACGTACTCCGGAACAAAGTACGGACGAGTTCTCGGGCGCGGCGGGAGTTTCAAGTCGCGTTTTTGCTTCTCTGCCGCTGTCAGAGACGCAGAGAGAGGGGTCCAGGATGGAACACTTACGGTCATCGTAAACCCTACAGGTGTACATTTAGCCACACTATTACTGATGAACGCGGAACGTTAGGGCAGAGCACTCGAATAACGGAGAAGTCAAGCAAACGAGCTAATGCTGATTTGATGTCTCACCATTACCTTTCCGGTTGATGTCTACGAAAAAGTACTTGTTTTTTTCGTCGTAGTTCAGTTAGTGTCAGCAACTGATCCGGCGACCAATGCACCAATGCTGAGCCGTGTAAACCCTCCCTCAATACATTTTTCTGCTCCTTTGAACACTTATGTTTAGCGCAAAGAAAGAAGAAATCGAGGAACGTGGGAAAACGAAAAAAAGTGAATATGTCCCTTAGTTTTTTCGAAATGTTCAGTAACCTCTTGCCTCGCTTCTATTTGAAGCTCCATGTAAAACGGTGTTCTCACCACCGCCCGTTTTTCTTGATTGTGTCAACTTTTCATTCTCTTCATATCTTAGCAATTGCAGACCACTTTCCCTTGCTTTCCTTGGTAGACCGGTAATTGGGGACGTCGAGGAAAACTTACGAGCGAATTGGGACTAAGTCGACAGCGCTAGAAAGCCCTGAGTAATGTCCGCTACGTTACGACTGAAGCGACACAACCCCTCTCTCCACGTCTCTGCGTCTCTGACCGCGGCAGAGAAAGAGAGTGCGGTTTGAAATTCCCGCCGCGCCCAGAGACTCGTCCGGAAACTCGTCCTTACTTTGTTCCGGAGTACGTTTAACGAGAGGGCGCGTGTAGCGCAGTCGGAGGAGGCGCGACTGTCGCGTGCACCCGATACCAGGTTCCTGGTTCGGATTTCCCGCCCAGGCCAACCAAGCCTTCCATCCCTCCGGGGTCGGTGAATTGGTACCAGACGTGTCTGGGAAGGATAGAGCGCTGACTTGTTCATCGGCTGGCCACCGCAAGTCATTGTATGGCTAAATACGCATTCATGTCGCCTCCACGACATCCAGTAGAAGTAGAATGCGCTGGCGCATCCCAGAAGGGATTGACTAACGCCGTCCTTTATCCTTTATCCTTATACGTTTAACGACGAGTCATCCCTCTGTTGTCAGTTGTATAACATCCCTCGGCGCGTCAACTGCCAACCGCGCCCCACTGCGCCGTCCGCCACTTCAGCGAAGGCGCGCCGTTGACAGTTGCCCCATGAAGCGGTGGGAGGGACGAAGAACGCCTGAGTCCCGTGAGTAGGTGATGAAAGAGGAGGGGTAGAGTGGGCCCCAAAGGAGGGCAGTCATTCGGTACACCGTGCTGCCCGCCGCCCACTTCCCGCCCTGCCCGCACCGCCCTATTTGAGCAAGTTTGCTGCGCGCGAAGCCGTCGTTAATTAGCGTTACGTCGTCCAAAAACCTAACAGTTGATAGGAGGCGATTGGGAAGCGCATCTCGGGAAGCTCTGAAGTCATTTTCCAGACGGTTCGGTTATGGAGGCAGTTGAGGAAAGGAGAACGTTGCTCTTTTCTCTGGATTCTTTCAATTTTTGCCACAATTCTTTAAATTTTCGCCTGAACTAGAGGCTATGGGTGATTCCGGTCACGAATTCTACATTGAAAGCCTATCCGTAATTGTGTGCGAAACCGGCTCACCGTCCTTTCTTTACAAGGATCAGAGAATTCTCTTTGTATTGAAGAACTTTCCGGTGGATGGTCGCGTTGTTGTCATAACATATCTCGCCAAGATGTTGCTGTACTTGTCGGAAAATGCGAACGACGCCTTAGTACTGAGAATTGTGGCGGGACCTGAAGAAAGCCTTGACGCTGCAGCTGAAAACTCTTTTACTCCAAATATTGTGAACATGATTCCGACTCTTGTCTCAAGAACGAAATCAGTTCAGGATAGAGCAGCAGGGCTAAGGGAGTGATTAGAAATGCGATGCCTCCATGTGAAGGCAGGGACCCGGACATCTTGTCCTTGGCGCTCCCCTCGCCCCGCCCCTTTCTGAGGGCGATGTATCCAACGACTCTCCGCCGGCTCCAAATAATCGTAAGGAGGGCTCCTACTGAATACGCGGAGGAACGTCGAAGTTCTAAACAGCGTGGGACAGTGCCTGCACTGGAGAATGACGAAAGTGTTCTATGGCTCAACATCACGACCTGGTGGTCAAGCAGTATGGCTATGTATAGATGAACAAATGCCAATTTTCTAGCAGAAGCTATCAGGTCGGTCCGAAAGTTTCCTGTTGCTTTAGTTGTTGTTCTGAACGCTCCCACCTTTTTCTGTTACTATATTCCACGTCTAACCAGTATAGTTGTGCTCGAATGACCTATTCGAATAGGCATTCGAATGATTTTCATTCGAATCTGAATATTCGATTTCGAATATTCAAAAATATCGTTTTTTGAATGTACTCGAATACAAGTAATCAAAAAATCGAGTATTTCGAATGTGTTGAAATTCGAATACTCAGAAAAACTGCTTTTTCAAATTCGAATATTCGAAATTTTGAGCATTCGAAATGATTCGAATATTCGAAAATTGTCAAAAGTGCACAGCTGTTCGAACATTCAATGGATGACATTCGAATGTTGGATTTCGTTTTTGACACTGCAGGTACAGCACAATAGACAAGCTAAGATCTACATTGTTTTGCGAAGCACAAGTCTTTTGCATTGGAAGTACAGGAATTGAAAGTAGTACGTCGTCTTCCTTTCACTCCACAATATCGCACGGGAAAGAAGAAGCAATAACGCATCAGAAGCTGAACCTTCAGGAACTTTACTCACAGGAGGGCTTTTTCGATCGGATGCGAAATTTTCGAATCGTATTGGGTCTCATGAACCAGTTTTCCGCTTGACACTGGCTATGAATAATTTTGTTTTTTGTCCTCCACCTCTGCACTATTGAACCTATGCTTGATCTCTTGTTCTCTATGGGACCTCTGGTGTAGACCCAAAAAGCATTAAGGGTTCTGTGCACGGAGCAGTGCTCGGAGTGGAGTGCTTGTGCTCAAACTTCCCCACATTTTCCACTCGTCCTCGAAATTCTCGAGGTCCTTTGACAAGGGAGGCCCATGAACTTCCCCCAAAGATTCTCAAAGAAGCCTATACGGACTTGTAGAGCATCGGACGGGGATCACAGAACTGTGCTTTGTTTTTGCTACGGGCTCCTGAGTGGTCCGAAAATGGCAAAAAATGGTACCGCTTCACGGTGGGCTGATAGGGCAAAATTGATAGCTGGGATGGTCCTGTCGTGCTCTGAACTTAACCTGCAAAAGATTTGGAGCTCAAATTGAAGTTTGATTATAGTAATTTCTTACGTTTCCTAGACGAAGCTGCAGTGTACATTCAAGTGATTCATTCGCCGCAGCATGCGGAAGCGACCGGATGGCCGAGTGGATAGCGTGGCGGACTTGCGGGAGGTTCGATTTCGGGGTGGGGTTTCTGCATCCCTAGGTGGACTGTTAGCATCTTTGCAAATGGAGATTACGTTTTTGCCCCGGTAGGGTACCTTCTTCGCGTCCTATCCCCGCTTTCAACCTGTTGCCAGATATGGAAGAAGCTGGTTTTGTTGCGTGGAGCGATATCGCGCATCCATCAAACGATGCTTGTCTAGCTGAGGAAGGTTCCGTTCGATGATATCCCCATATGACTTATTTGGTATGCTCTCAATTACTTTTGCAAGTGTTTCTCACTGTCACCCCACTGTCATTCATGAACAAGATCGACAAGCATTGATTTGACCCATCATCAAGACAAGCTCATTGCTCTTCAGATTTCCTCATAGACTGCTTTTTATTCTTCTCGCAACTTTCACTATGTCAGCTAACTGTTCCCAAGCACTGCATATTTTATCCAACTCGTGTGATTGGTCGCCTTGCTGTGTGTTTCTTCCTCACCATTCCCTTATACACTTAAGGGAGACGGTCGGTGCATGCAGGTAGGAGCACTTGCAATCACTCCCCCTACTCTAGAGGTCGAGAAAAGTTTTGTCCAAAATTCATCTTTAGGGTTATACAGAATACCAACTTGGCAACTAATTTTGGTAAAACGATAGATTACAGAAGGTTACGATGGATATGTGTAGGTTAAAGGAGTATACGCAGAATAACCGGCACTGCTGCTTTTCACGATTCCAAAGGTCGAGGAGAGGTCGAAAGAAAAATTTTCGCTCAAACACCGCTCAGGGAGTTACTTGGGGTGCTGACGACGGACATGATATCTATTTTTGAAATTTCGGTCGATTACGGTAGGTTACGGTAGATATGGGTGACTAAATCTGTGCACGTTAGTGGGATCGTTTCCTTCTCCAATGTTATCCGACTTATTTTCCAACCTTCGACTCCAACCTTTGATGAAAACTAGTGCAAGCAAAGTGCTAATTTAGAAAAAGAGTGACAGATTCGTGGTCAGCAGCTTAAATAATTTCCGACAGGGCCATTCCAGGTGTCACTTATGCCTTATCAATCCGCCCTGAAGTGATACCATTTTTGCCATTTCTGGACCACTCAGTGGCCCGTAGCAAAAACTAAGCACAGTTTTGTGATCTTCGTCCGATGCCCTACAAGACCATATAGGTCTCGCTGAGACTCTTTGGGGAAATTTCATAAGCATTTCCCTTTCATTTCCCTTGTGAGGTCCTATGGCAGTCTTTCTATGCTTTCTTTTCACATCAAGTCACTTCACAATCCTAACGTGCAGAGGTTGCCTTGTTTGGAGTGCTCTCCACCCGAGGGTTGGCAGATCAGGATGCGATCGAATGGTCGAGCGAATTTATTCGATGTCGAAATTTTCCGAACGAATGAACGATCGAATTTGTTCGACGTCGAAAATTTTCGAACGAATGAACGATTGAATGTATTCGATGTCAAAAATTTTCGAGTGATCGAATAGCGGAACAATTTGTTCGAGTGAATGAATAACGAAGAACCTATTTACCGTATTCAACCGTATTTTATTTCGTAAAACGTGCCTATAATAAACAGGGCGATTAGTATTTCTGCAAACTGTTAAGGGAGTAAAAGATGATATTGCTATACCTTTTGAAATGCGCCACGCACTCTAGCTCTGCATGATATCGTGGAAAAATTGAAGTTCTTGACTTTTCAAAAACCATATGAAGATCCTGAAGATATCTATAACGACCTTCTCTGCTTGTCTTCCCTTTCAAACCTTACCAGGGGCCTGTTTCAGGCGTATTTCTGAACAGCGAAAATGAAACCACCATGGGATTCTCCATCCTTCACATATGTAGTAGAAAATTAGGTTCCATTTTTTTGCAAAATCCTTGAACCTAAGGGACTAAGGAGCCTCCAACTTTACTACGGGATCGCATGCACGCGCACGTAGGTTTGAACGGCAAAAATGAATAACGGCAAAACCACTATGCGATTCTCCACCCTTCACATAGTGTAAAAGTAGGTTCTATTTTTGCAAAGCCTTTGAACCCATGGAGTAGGGGCCCTCAAAGTTTACTATGGGATCGCACGCACGCGCGCAAATCTAATGTAATCAGCCGAAATTTCAAAAATGGATATCATATTCATGATCAGCGCCCCAGATAACCCCTTAGGTAAAGTTTGGGTGGTTTATTTTTTTCTACCCCTTCACGACCTCGACTAATGAGCCAGGAGTTGCGAAAGCGTAATAGTGCCGCCTCAGATTTACCCATGACAATCGCATACTCATGTCACGGCGCACCATCGTGACCAACTTTTTGAAAGATATCTCTGCACCCCTGTCTTCAATAAAAAATCTCTATATTTGACATTTTTAATTGGTCGACTCACCAAACGAGTTTCAATACCAATGTGCCGCCGTCTAGTGATACGTTAGAATATGACGGTGACCTATACTTGCTGACCTGCTGGGACTGCAGTAGCTACCTGTCCGTCATCATTAGTGGGTCTAGTTGTTCACCTTCGACGGGCAGTAAGGTACAACTGGACATATGCAACGGTCGGCTTCTTTAGTCATGTGGTGCACATGCCAGGTGAGATTGTATGGACACCCATTCTCGACTTGTGGACTGGTGCCATCATATGCCGTTGTAATTGCTTTATTTATGTACGAGTGCTCCGTCACGCCTATCGGCGTGCCTCGCACCTGCGAGCTTCCGGAGATGTTGCAGTATCACTAAGCTGAGGACAATCATTCGAGCTAGCTGCTCTACTTGTACAGCTTTTTCCCCACCCTAGGAGTACAAAAGGCTCGCAGTACGTACCGTGTATAGTGTGATAGGGCGATCTATTGGTTTCTCACTACTGGTCCTCCCTTAGTGAAACGGTCCCCCGTTACTGGTAGTGGTCCCCCTCAATGATCCACCCTTAGCGGACAACGTCTTTGGCACGCCTTCTGAATCCCCAGGCACATCGGACGACGTGACGTTTTCGCCATTGAGTGACGTCTTTGGCACGTCTTCTGAGTTGCAGGCACGTCATGCGACGTATTCCGCACGTCTTCCGAATCCCATAGCACGTAGAAGACGTCTGGGTATTTTCCGCTACTTTCGCGCCACGTAATGTGATCAACATCGATTGACGATGATCAATACTGCAAAAACAGTTAAAACGGCAAAACGGTTTAATTACCCAAGTTTGAGGCAAAATGACATCAGCAATGAAAGGTGGGGAAGACACTGTTGACGAAGATGCTACAGAGATTCGCTTCCCTAAAGAATTTGAATCGCAGAACTGTGACGCGTTACTGACGTCAGAAGTGTTCTTACTTCTAGAGCACACACGCCAGCAGAACGAAGCTAAAGACGAGATCGAAGACATGAGCGAGGTGTTCATAAAAACGCTAAACTACGCCAGGAGGTTATCCCGCTTCAAGAATCGTGAACCCATCAAGGCGGTTCGCGCTATATTTTCTCAGAAACCACTTCACAAATTCGAAGTGGCCCAGATAGTCAATCTTTGTCCGGAGACTGCCGAAGAAGCTAAGGCTCTGATCCCTTCTCTCGAAAACAAACTGGAGGACGACGACCTTGACGAGATATTGCGAGACCTACACAGCAAGAAAACGTTCCAGTGAAGTCGTGGAAATGAAGCATGTTCTTGTTTTGCTTCGTTTATTATACCGTTGATTGTCACTTATTCTGTACACATGTCTTGAAGGTGTAAATACCCACACCAAAAAAAAAAACGAACTTCAGATTCGTGTTGTGCGACCTCGACTACCCCCAGGGCTGAAGTTTCCAGGCAGGTAGAAAACGTCGACGTATTTTCCGCTGTTTTCCCGCACCGTAATTTGATCAATATCGATTGGTCGCGATCGACACTTAAAAACAAACTTCAGATTCGTGTTCAGCGACCTCGATTGCCTCAGGGCCGAAGTTCTCAGGCAGAGAGAAGACGTCTTGGTATTTTTCGCTATTTTCGTATCGTAATTTTCCTCCCATTCCCCCGCCCATTTTCCCCTTCTCCCATTCCCCCCCCCCCCCTCCGATTTCCCCCTGTTTTATGGCTAATTCCTGAGGCGGCGCCGATCGATGGTATGACTCATCGTTGTTATGTAGTGTGATGATAATTTGATCAATATCGATTGACGGCGATCGATACTTCACAAACGAACTTCAGATTCGTGTTCAGCGACCGCAATTACCCCAGGGCTAAAGTTTTCAGGCAGGTAGAGGAAGTCTGGGTATTTTCCGCTGTTTTTGCGACCCGTAATTTGATCAATATCGATTTATAGTGATTGATACTTCAAAAACGAACTTCAGACTCGTGTTCAGCGACTTCGATTGCCCCAGGACTCAAGTTTCCAGGCAGGGAGAAGACGTCTGGGCATTTTTCGCTAATTTCATGTCGTAATTTTCCCCCTATTTTATAATTTCAGCGGCGACACCGATCGATAGTATGACACATCGCTTAGCGCGTTATTATACAGTATGATAGTTGGGAAAGTTCATTCCCCAGGGGAGCTAAGGGTCCTATCAAAAATCTGCAGAAAATACAAAGTGTCGCACATAGAGAGGGCAACTGATAAAAATCTCTATCTGTGCACGTACTTGGCAGCCTTTAGTGGAATATATGCATAGAAGTCGGGAATGTGATAGGTACCAAACAAGAAATAAACATTAAAAAACATTAAAAAGGCTAATTCCGACAGGCTCCAAAATCGAACACCTAACCCTGCACCTATTAACCGCCGTCACTCCCCGCTTAGTCACCGGGCTGCTTGCACCAGTGTCTTCCACCACCTGCCTTATCTCCACGTAGGGCGCACACAAACATGTTAGGTACGTCCTGACAGTACAACTAAATACCGGACATTCAAGGGCCCCTAACTTCTCGGGTTCAAGGACTTTGCAAAAGTGAAACATACCTTCCTTCTACTTTAAGGGTCGAGATTCTCGTGGTGGTATTCATTTTTGCCACTCAGGCATACGCCCGAGACTATTCCCTGTTTAGTTCGTCCTTATAAGATAGCACAGGAAAGTACAAGCTTGCTTGTTACGGCGGGTCGACCAGTACTCCCAATGTCAAGGGCAGCTCTCTTACAGTGAAGGGCAGCTCTCTTACAGTTGTAGTTGTCACCAATTGTCAACAGTTGTAGTTGTCGACAGGCGTCCATGTTCAGATGACATGTCACCAATGTCGCGCAAAGGACGTTGAGGTTGAGAAGAGGTGTCACCGATGCTGCGCAAGGGGTGTTCGGGTTCAGACGACGTGTCACTGATGTCGAGCAAAGCAGGTCCGGCTTGAGAAGACGTCACCGACGTCGTTCATCAGGTGCCTCGATTCAGAAGAGGTGTCACCGATGTCGCGCTAAGCACGTTCGGGTTGAGAACATGCCACCGACGTTGTTCATCAGACTTCCGGGTTCGAAAGATGTGCCACCGATGTCGCGCGAGGATTCCGGATTCAGACGACGTGCTACCAGTGAAGGTGGGACCAGTAATGGGGGACCGGTGAAGGATGGGGTTCCAGTAAGGGGAACGGTAAAAGGTTGACCAATAAAGGAGGGACCAGTGAAGGTGGGACCAGCAATGGGGACCTGTGAGAGGGGGGGGGGAGGGAGGGGTCCAGTGAAGATAGGACCGGTAGAATGTTGACCAGTGAAGAGGGGACCAGGTGAAGGGGGACCGGTGAGGAAGGGACCAGTAATGGGGACCGGTGAGGAGGGCGGGGAGTGGTCCAGTGAAGGGTGGACCGATGAAGGAGGGGGAGGGATCCAGTGAAGGGGGACCGGTAGAGGGTTAACCAGTGAAGAGGGGACCAGGTGAAGGGGGGACCGGTGAGGAAGGGACCAGTAATGGGGACCGGTGAGGTGGGGGAGGGGTCCAGTGAAGGGGGGGGGGGCGATAGAAGGATGACAATTGAAAGAGCGAACCAGGTGAAGGGGGACCGGAAAAGGGCTGACAATAAAGGGGAACCAGTGATAAGGGGCCAGTTAGCGAGGGGGGGGGGGGTCCAGTGAAGGTGATGGACCTGTTTTGCCCTATTCCGTGATACCATTCTATATAGCAAAACCAGTTTTTTTAATGAATGAGAGAAGGCCTAAAGAGGAGAAGAAGACGTCCGGAGTGTTCTATTCTCCGGGTTTGGGGCGAAGCCCCAACCAGACGTTTGGCGGCCAGCAGGCCGTTGAACGTCTGGGCTAATAATATCTAATATCCTCAAGAGTAGCCTTCAGCGATCCTTCATAAGGTTATTTGCAATCTATAACTGAAGGTCACTAGATTGAAAAAATCTACAATCTGTTATATGCCGAATTGACTACCAGTGTAGTAGAAATACACATAAAATACAACTCCCTAGAACTTTCGCGCCTTCGCAATCGAGTGGTCCCACCGCGGAAATATTTGAATAGCTCGATTTTCGGGTAATCTGTCAAGTGCATCGACCTCTAGAGGTTACGGGTCTTTTGTCCCGTGACGCAAATGCATCTTTCAGGCTGCAGGTTTATTCGATATTTGATCACAATTATTAGATCGAATAGAGTTTAATTATTCAATTTTCGAATAATGTTCGGGTATGGCTCCCGTCGATGTTCGAACAAATATTCGAAAATCAAGAAATATCGAATGGTAGAATAATTCGAAAAATTATTCGAATAAATTATTAGGATAATTATTCGAGTGTATTAGCTCAAACACAACTATAATATGCACCTGGGGTCCATCAGGATCTGTACTAAACCCAAACTGTTTCATGATGCAGACTGTAGAGCAAGAAGACGGCTTCTATTGCAAAGCATTGAAATGTTGAAACGCGGTCCATTGAAGCATTGAAAGAGCAGTAACGTAAGCGGCTCCATGACAGGGATGGTACTGAAATGTATTGCGCGGAGGCGCTCATTGAGAAAAATTAAAACAAAGGAAAGAAGCCACGCTATTATATTCGTCGGAGCCATCGTCCGAGCTGATAACGGATCTCACCTTGTTGGCAGTGGGGTCAACTGTCGCTAAGAACAACAGTCGTTGGATCTTTATAAGCACATGCAAAGCAGGAGCTATCTACTCGACGACGACGTTTCTATCGCTTAATCCTAAATCGGCGTAAATAGGGTAGAGGGGAGAGGTCACCACGTAGGACTGCCTCACACAATGTGCTTCATGCGAGGAAGGTCGAGGGTTTGGTTCTTGTGCGCTGCTGCATTTTTGCGTTTCGACTGACTGGTTGAGATTTGAGGGATTCTGACGTCTATAACTGTCTTGGTCTGTCTTGGTTTGAGGGATTCTGACGTCTATAACTGTCTTGGTCCCAGCTGCCATTTTAGAGCGGTGGAGGGCGGCGGAGAAGTTTCTCCCGCCCTTACTCGCTCACATTTTACTTTTCAACAATTGCAATAACACCATTCTGTTCAGCTCGGAAAGCCCTATCGAATGTTGTCACCCTCGACCAAATCCAGAAAAATCGATTTTTTGACAGTTTCCATCGAGGACGTAGGCGCCTCAGGCCGTTGCAGACGGAAAATGACGTAATCGAAAATCGATATCTTCAAACTTGGCCATGCTTGATACCATTCGATAGAGCTTTTCATGCTTAATTGAACGGTGTTATTGAGAGTAGAGAAAACTAATCTGTGTGAGTAAGTGCGAAGAGAACATCGACCTTTGTAGTGCTAAATTGCACGCGCGGGCGTGTTCTGAGCGCGATAACTCTGCCATTTTTGAACCTTTTCAGTTGCAGCTTGTAGATTTTATAGGCAGCAAAATGTTCTAATAGCGCGCTAAAACACAGTAATGCAACTTATGGTTGCACAAAATGACAGCGGTGTGAAAATGCAGGTTAGCCTTGAGTGACACGATTTTTTCCAATCTCAGTCGACTCCTGCGAGAAGACTCGGAGAGCTAACGGCCTACAAACGCGCAGGCGAGCAGAACACTTAAGGTGCTTTAAGATGACACGCACACAACTCCCTAGCTGCCTAAGCTGCCTTGGCTCCAGCTGCCATTTTAAGGCGTCTTACTTAGCGGATAAAGTTTCCTGCGCCCTTACTAGCCCATATTTGGACTTTTTTATACTCGCAATAACACCATTAGCTTCAACACGAGGAGCTCTATGAAATGATGCCAACTTCGACCAATTTCAAAAGAACCAATTTTTTGACAATTTCCCATCGAGGACGGGGGCGCTAAGGACGCAACGGCCTAAGGCGACTATGCCCTCGATGGGAAATTGTCAAAAAATCAATTTCTCTGAAGTTGACTGCGAGTGACACCGTTCGATAGAGCTTTCCGAGCTGAACAGAAAGGTTCCATTGCGAGTGTTGAAAACTCAAATATGGGCGACTAAGGGCAGAGGAAACTTCACCGCTGCCCTCCACCGCTCTAAAATGGCAGCTGGGACCAACACAGTTTAGGCGGCTGGGAGCAATGAGCATTTTCTCGTAATGTACTTTAAGTGATCTGCTCACTTATGCATTTGTAGGCCGTCAGCTCTTCGGTCTTCTCGCAGTGATCGACTGAATTCGGAAAAAATCGTGTCACACAAGGCTAACCTGCATATTCGCACCGCTATAATTTCGCCTGTTTAAACGCTGAAGCTGTACTTTTGAGAGCCTCTGAAGCTTTCCACGGCCTACAAAATCCTCGAGCTGCAGCCGGAAAGATTCACACTCGATAGAGTTATCGCGCTCCGAATACGCCCGCAGGTGCACTATGCGAGCGGTCGCACCCCCTCGATTGATAGGTTCGATTCTGCATACATTGTTCACGGCGCACTCCAAGGGCAAGCTGGACAGACGTAGAGCAACTCCTGAAAAGGGCGGCCAAAAATTTCCGATAAAACTCTTCAAACGGTCACTGCACAGGCTGCCGCTCGCTCGCTCTACAGGTTGTCGCGCCCACTCGATTGATTGTGTCGAGCCTATATGCATTGTTCAACTCTACTAAAATTTATGTGTCAATAGATAGAGATCGAGCTGCTGAGCTCAAATATATGCTTTTTTCACAAGCACTTGCTTTTTAAAAAGGTTATTCGAAAAAAGCCGCTTTGGAACGCTCCAAAACGGCTTTTTCGGCAATGGACCAAAGCACATACGTGGTACTCTAATTGTCGTTATGGCGCTCGCATCCAATAACGTGTGAGACACGTCGAGCATGAATGAGAGACAGTTCCCCAGAATGAACTTGGTGTCTGAAGGGATTTAGCCGCCCTTCATTGCGCTAAGGTAAGGTGTGGCATTTAGATTCTATCGGTCGATCACTTCAAGAAAGAGAACTGAACTTTTCAAGAACGCGATATTTGATGTGATAACCCCTAACATATTTCATCTTTTCGGGCATGGAAGAATTCAGTAGGAGATCACTACATTAAAACTTCGTGAAAAGCTTTGCAAATATAAATTTAAATTGTAAATGTCAATTCCCTACTACGCCAGGGTAAACCGTCTATCAGCCATGGCCACCAAAACACCACTCATGTTTCCCTCCTTTCTGGAACCCCATGTTCCATTCGAGTTCAAATATTCAAATCAACATTCGAATTCGAACACTCGAATTCGAATGTTGATTTGAATATTTGAACGCGAAATTTGTGAAGATTCGAAACCATTCGAACACTCGAAAAATTTTCGAGAGCCCAACTATACTAGACAGGAAAATTCGGTATCTTTCCATAGAGAAAAGCAAGTTGTTTTTGGTAAAACATTAAAGACTTTCCAAAAAGTTAAGTTTGTTTAACCCACTTTTAGTGATAGATGGGAAGTCCAGTGAAACTGACACTTTGCAGACCTGAACATCCCGGGGTGGAAGAGGGACCTTAAGCTCTTCTTCAGATCTAAAATCTGATTTTAGATTTGAAGAAGGGCTTAAGGCGGAAGCTTTGCAAATAAATGTCGGTGATTTCTAGTTTCACAATTGAGGGCTCGTATCTGACGTAGGCAAAGCATAAGTACCACTATACTGTATAGCGTTACTTAGCTTTGCCCTCGTTAGATTGATAGATTTGACTGACGCTTCTGCCCAATCCGTTCTGAACCAACCTTTGTGGTTTTCTCGAGCGGATGCATAAAATTGGCACCGTCAAACTAGGTGTCGGGAGTGTAATCATGGACACTCCCTTATTTGACGTCTTACCACTAATAGACGTGCATAGAAGGACTATTCGGACCTGAGGACACGTTTGCTGCAGTGGGGTGGTTGAACTTTATACAAAGTCGCCGTCCTAAGGAGAATACGGTTCCGGGCCTTCGGAAGACTTTTCTTTTCCCATAAATCTTGCCTGTAAATGTTCCTAGGGCAATTTAGAATTCCATTATATTGCACCAATGTCATTACACCGCGGCTCTTGCGTAAATTTGCGCGTGGCTTGCGCAGTTGCGTCGTCTCTTTTTCCCTCACGCCTCATAACTTTTGGAGATGGTAACGAAATCAGCCTAGAGGAATGGAAACGGAGCTTCACACAACACTTGTGTCCAGAATTTCGACTTGCTACGTGGGTTTGAGTTCCGAGCTGAACCTAGAGGAGTGTAAATGAAGCATCACACATCATTTGCCTCAATAATTCGACTTCCTAAGTGGGTTATATTTTTTTAACTGAACCTAGATGAATCGAAGCGAAGCATATCCTGTGAGGCTTAGGTGACCTGAAGGGCAGAAAATAGCGTGGATTAATGAGAGTCGGCCAATCAAAATATCACATGGCGTGCTCTGATCTTCAGGAAACCTCCTCACTTCGAGGTCTCCTAAAAGGAGCGCCCGGGGATTTGGTAGACTTGGGCGCGATTGTTGGACAGAATGGCGCTGGCCATTGCTTCCCATAGTTTTAGTGTAAAATGCTATTCTTGCTCGGAAGACTTCCATCGACTGACACGAAGGATGAGCGACGTCGTTGGGCAGAAGGTTGATGGTCGAGGACAGCTTCAGGAGATCGAGGAAAAGGTAAGGTACATTCTGCTTACCAACGTTGAAAATTTCAGGACCTTCTGATTCCCTGCACTTCTATTGATTTTTTACAGAAACGTACATATCAGAGTACCGGAACACTGACGCAGCGACATGGAGAGGAGAAGGACAAGGAAAAGAAGGACAAGGACAGCGTGAAGCTGGAACATGCTGGGGTGCGGGTCACACCAAGGTGAGTAGTGCTCTTCTGGTCCCTCTTTTTTCGTTTTAGCGGTAACTAGTTCTTGACGCCAGCCCGTCTGGCTTAATTCCTTAACAAATTTTGTGTTCACGAAGGATTCCTGAATTCGTGTTTTGCTCTTATTTCATTAGGTGCTTAGTTTCACACTTTTAAGGGGATAGATTTTCCATCACTAAAATAGCGGTGGAAGCTTAGCTGGTGTTATAATTTTCCCTTCCCTAAGGGACGTTCTTTGTTAGCGGGTGTTTAACCCATTGACGACCGCGCGCGAAATCGCGCGTCTGGTGCGTGGGACTGCGCGCCTACCAGAAACGGCGGGAGCACAGGTCAATAACAGCCCGCGCGGTCCCACGAGACCGCATTTTTTCAACCGACTCCTTCCGACTGACTTTAAACTGTGAGACTGAGGTGATTTTTTCCAGAATAAAATGGGCTCATAACTCTTCAATGTTTCTGATGGGGATGGGAGATTTGCTGGACTGCTACTGGATTCGGATGCTGAAAACAGCGATGGTGACATGGATGATTCGCAGGCAGGCGCATTGATTCTTTGCCCCTGTGACGAATCCGATTCCGATTCTGACTGTAGCAATTCGCAAGCAGGCGCATTGGTTCTTTGCCCTAGTGACGACTACGATTCCGATTCTGATTCCAGCAGAGGTAGTAGCGATAACGATAGTGAAGGTTGGACAAGCGACACTGAAGCTGGAAGAACATGAACTTTTTCGGATAGCCATGGACCGAATGACAGAGTATTGATGTGCGTTGATTGGCCCATTGATTTCTTCAAGTTGTTTCAGAATGACGATCTCATTAACCACATAAAAGAAGAAACGAATCGATACGGAAGAGCAAAGGATTCTACCTTCGCGGAAACTAGTAAAGAAGAGCTCAGCAAGTTCATAGGGCTCTGCATCCAGATGGGACTTGTGAAGCTTCCCAGTCTTCGTGACTATTGGAGCACGCGTCCTGCGTTAGGAGCTCACTCAATCGCTGGAAAGATTATGCCCAGAGCCCGTTTTGAAGAATTGCTACGAGCTCTACATTTGTGCGACAATACTGCCCCAGATGGTGACAGATTGCATAAAATCAGAGCGTTTGTTGAGATTTTTAATGCCAACTGTGAAAGGATTTACCGCTTGGAAAAGAGGTAGTTATTGAGGAGTCTCTCGTTCCCTTCAGAGGACGTGTTGCTTTTCGACAATATATACCATCAAAAAGACAAATATGGTATAAAACTTTTCAAGCTATGCTCACAAGGAGGGGATACATGGAGGACACTCTTCTACGCTGGCAAAACAACAGGCGATGGATCTGTTGCGGATTCTGTTGTTCTCGCCTTGATGGATGGATTTCTGGATCATGGAAGACAGCTATGTTGTGACAACTGGTATAGCTCAGTCGGACTTGCTAAGAAACTGTTGAAAAGAAAAACTAGTTTGCTCGCCACTGTAAGAAAGAATCGCCGAGGGCTCCCAGTTCTGGTTAAGGAGATAAAACTGAAACAAGAAGATTTGTATTGCCAGCAAAATAAGGATGGTATCACGGTTCTAAAATGGAAGGATAAAAGAGACCTTCTGACGATCTCAACAACACACTGTGGAGGAATCGGTGTATCGGATAAACCTGTCGCCGTTGAAGACTACAATAAACTGATGGGATACGTGGATCAGAGTGATCAGATGGCAGCCTACTCACCTTTTGTTGGACGCACGACGAAATTGTATTTGAGAATCTTTTTCCATTTTGCTATCCAGATAGCAGTCGTAAATTCTTGGCGACTATTCTGCGACACGAGAGAGAAAGTTCGATTCAACAAATTCAAGATGAATCTCGTGGAATCACAACTTCACGATACTCCAAATGTAGTTCCCTCTCCGATGGTTAGTCACATATTGGAGAAGGCCAGAACAGGGCCGAAACAGAACGTAGAAGATGCATTTCCTGCTATACGAAAGTCTGCAAAGGAAAGGGCGCGCGTTCGCCACGAATCACGCAAAGAAGGTGAACACACGGTGTAGCAAGGGTTTGAAACATTTTTGTCTGGATTGTTTTCAAATTTTTCACAAGAAATGTGACTATTTATTTTGTGTATGACCATATTTGTAAGATGTGAGTAGTTGTTAGTGAATAGTATCGATATTTGTGAAGTTATTATTTGCTGTTTTGTTTGACGATGTTGACTATTTGTTTTTATCAATGCTTTCGTTAGAAGTAAATGAATCCCGGACCACTGTGCAAGTAGTATTGGAAGGATCCAACATATCTGATGAAGACTTGTAAACTATGAAAAATTGTGAAATGGGCCGCAGTGAACAGTTTTATACCCGCGGGCCGAAATCGGCCCGCGCGGTCCCACGCGACAGCAATACTGCGGGCCAAAATTGGGCCGCGCGGTTGTCAATGGGTTAAACGGGTAATTTTATTAGGTCTGGATCCAACTAGCCAACAGGATCCCTAAAAACGGCACTGCACGGGCCGATCTCGACCCACTGTTATAGAACTGCTCGCTGTGCCCCATTTCTCGCTTTATCATAGTTTACGAGTTTTCATTAAATATGTTGGATCCTAGCGATGCTACTGCACAGTGGTCCGGGAATCGATTACTTCTCTTCTATGGTAAAGACAGGCTGTAATAAATGGGGCATGCATAAGCGTTTGGAGGACCATCCGTCGTGTCCGAGAGCAAAACGCTAGTAAAATACTAGAGTAATATTTAAAACACACAGGACAGTTTATATTGGGCAATTTCTAAATTCGTCTCTTCTAGATCTCGGTGAGCAATCCTTTGCTAATGCCTCTCACGTGCGTTACGTCATTAGTCTCAAAACGTTTAGTTGCGTTTTTTTCTATTGACTTATTGGACGGTGAGTCGCAGGCGTGAATTTCTACAGATCCTGTTCGCCTGTTGGATCTCTCCAAGTTACTGCTTTTTCGGACTTCCACCTTTTTTATTGATTTTTATGCAAATACTTGAATTAAGGATGAGCCATTCATTTTGCTTACACTGCTTCTTAAAGTTGATATGTACCATTTTCAGGTCAAACTGAACACTGTTCTAAGTAGTGTTGACGCTCTTGAGAAACACCCTTCATCTTTCTATTTCTCACAGCTTTACTCTAGCAATATCAAAGTTAGGTGTCCTATGGCTAAAGTAAATATGTAAGCGTGTTTAGTACTTTATTCCATAAGTTAATAAGGGTGGACCATTTTTCTAGACTTCCGCCTGAATCCGTTCGAAAATTTTCAATTCACCTGCCCTTAAAAATGAACACGCTGTTTAAAATTTTATAAAATTTTTATTTCTCAAGAAAAAATAGTTTAATACTTATTTAACGTGCAGAAGGGCGATAGTTTTTGAGGTGTCAAAGAAAGGGATAGCGCCATGCACTCCTTCAGGACATTTTTCTTATATTGATAGTAAAAATTCTGTTTTCATGAAGTTTCAAATTTTTGTCAACGCTTCCAGAAAAATAATTGTAAAAAAACAGGAATATCCTCACCTAGCAGTTTCAAGTGGGCGGCATTTACACTATCAATAAAACGAATATTGCGGCGTGCTGGAAGAATGCATGGTCTAATTTTTCCTTGTAACTCGCTCAAAAATTGGTGCTGCCATGCACTTTGGAGTAAGATTTGACCCACCACTTTTTCACAAGAATTGAAAATTTGTCGCAGAGTTTTCATTTTTTGGAGCAGATGAATTAAAAATTCTCAAAACAATTCGTATTAAGCTTTCGTGGAACAAAGAAATTTATTTTAACCTTCTTGGAAAGCGTTTGGTTTGATCTAGAAGACGCTCGTTTCGAATTGGAAGGTGTCCAGTTTGATTTCAGAGGGGCCCAGCCAGCTTTGAAAAGTGTCCGACTTGATTTGGAAACAGTATGTACAGCTCATCGACTGCGAGCAACGTATTTCTATCTTGGGTGTCTGTCTAGAGCCAAGGAAAAGCGATAGAGCTGGTTAGGAATTCTGTAACGCAGCAGTGGCCCTTCAGACGAATTAGCTGTGCACAACGCCTAGTCGCAACTGCTAGACGAGTGCATGGCGTGACCTCTTCTTCTTACTACACTAAAAATTGCCTTCCTGCACTTTAGGACAAGCATTTATCCGCAATTTTTCCACAACCAATGGAAAGGCTATAAAATTTTGGAGAGTATATTCACTTACTGTGACCAGTGATTTTCAAAAAATCTGAAAGAAATTCGTTCCCTCAAGCAAGAAATTAATTTAACGTTCCTCGAGAGTTTCTTGTTTAAAGGGGGAAACGCTTGCTTTGTTTTGGAAGGTGTTCGGGAGGGTTTCCAAAGCAGGAACCCTGCATAGACGAGTGTCCAGTTTAATTTGAAGTGTCCAATTTCACGTGAAAATGGTATACTATGCAGCCAATATCCGGAAAAGACGGTGAGGTAGTCTAATAGTTCAAAATTAGCTCGGCGTTAAGTTTTAGAATCTGATCCCTACGGGTTCCTCTGAAGATTTTCGGCCGTGTTGGGCGTAGTCCCAACTAGACGTTTCCTTAATTTATTGTGCATAAGTGCTTTCCTTGCAGCTCGAGACGTCCACGCCTACCGGGAGACAAGCGTTTCCTGACGGAGAGGCGATTTTCTAATAACAAAATATTATTGATCTTGGATTCCGTAACATTGCCTGTTTTATGCGCATTATCTGAAATAAATTTGTGTCACTACATTGCCTTTTTCACAGAAGCATTTAAAAATGGGCAGGTAGGTGGGTAAAAAAAATCTATAAAAAATAGAAAAAATAAAACAGTAATATAAAAAAATTATACCTAGGTTAGGTAGGTAGGTAGAGGTAGGAGTAGGGTTAGGAGAACACAAATGGAATATAAAATTGAATAAAAAATATAAAATATAAAAAATAAATAAATATACATATATGGTACAAAATACAAATACAAACAAAAAATTACCTAAGCATCTCGAGCACTTTGGGGGTATTTAGAAGCTCCAGGAGCGTTTTGGAGACAATCTGAGGAGTAGGAGCACTTATGGGCAGTGGAAGCATTACAAGGGCTAGTAGGACGACCAGGAGGGAGCTAGAAGGGACTATGAGCAGTTTTCACCACTTTGAGGATTAGTAAGGAGCACATGGGAGGTGATAGGGAGAAAGGGGTACTCCAGTGGGACCATTCCCAGTAATGGGAGTGCTCCCAGTGGAGCACCCCTTCCTGGGGATGCTGGGGATACAGGACAAGCCCTGGACGATAGGAGGTCTCGGCCGGAACGCTTGCCGGTTTTTACTCTTTGTGCTGCCGTCGTCTCCAGCACGACTGCAGGACAAGCGCTGCCCAATAGGAGGTCTTGGCCGGAACGCTTGCCGGTTTTTGCCCTTTGTGCTCCCGTCGTCTCCAGCACGACTACAGCACTAGCGCGGCTAACGAGGGAGCCTTGGCCAGGAAGTCGCGCCAATGACCTCAGGTGTACTGCGCTCGCCGGCAAATTTTCGTAACGTTGTCCGGTGTTCTAGGGCTAGTCCTGTACTTGTGCTGCCTTCGGTCATCGAAACTCTCTGAGTACCCACCGTGGTGGGAGCTGCGCCGTGGACGAGTCGTCGCGATACCGCATGCCGCGACGTGCCGTGAGTGCAGCAGCAGCTCTCAGCCGTCTTCAGAGGAGCGGTGCGGCACCGCTCCGCTGAGGGGCGCCGTCCTCTTAAAATCTGTGGGGAAAGACTGGGACACGGGCTGCAGAGTAGGATTAGAACATTCTATTCCTGGTTAGGATTTCCTGTCTAAGTCAAACAAGCTTTACATCCCTCCAAAGTAAGTGATTTGGTCCCAGGTTCATCAGGGAAGGTTAAAGTACTGGCTTGTACATTGGCTAGCCAAAGCAGGTCGAAGTAGAATGCGTGACGTACCCTGCAAAGCGAATGATCAACGCCGACCTCTATCCTTTCATTCTCTATTTCATTCCGCTCCCTTGTTAGAAGGACGAGAGCAACTTATTGAGCGTGTGCTCTGCCAATAGAAAGCAAAGAAAAGAAAGCAAACCACAAGGATCATCATCAGACAATGGGCCGCGAGAACACCAGTCGAAGGCAGAAAATAATATAGAAATATAAAAAACAAACTTTTTGTCTCCACGATATCCCGTGAAAGTCGAATGCGTGACGCGTCCCAAATTGGAACTCATTAACGCTGACCTTTATCATTATCCTTATTTGCACATAAGAAACCGCTACTGCTATCGAAAACAACATCAGATGCTAATAGAATTCCAATTGTGCAGTTTCGCACCATCCGCTAAAAGTACGCAGCATTACGTACAGTAACACCCCTTGCGGCACATCGCGCTACCAAAAGGTGTCGGTTCATCGCGGCATGGCTTCGCACTAGGGGTGCACGCAAAGTTTTGAGCGTTAAATTTTTCAACGAGTGTTTTTAACGGAAGTTTTTCGTTAAATTTTCGGTAAATCGTTAAATTTCGTTAAAACATACAATTAGCTGCAAACCAAATATTATTTCAAATGAGAAAGTCAGGGAAAACGTTTTATGCTTCTACTTCAACCACGGAACTCCCTCGATAGAGAGCTTTCGGGCTCTTTTGTTAAGAGGGATCTCGGGCCGCTTGTCGCAGGGCCACGTGGCGCGTCCTCGGGTGGTGGATAGGGGAATTAAACACGAACCAAATGCGACCGTGTACTGCCCAGAGACGCAGGTGGGATGCAGGGGATGGACTCCTTGCTCCTGCTGTGTCGGGTCGACGCGTTCCTTGTGCGCGTTCCCCGTCCCTTCGGGCAGTCTGGCTGGCTGCCTGGAGTTCTTCGCCCGCATGACAGAGCCCGACAGAGCGTGTACTCAAGTCAAAAACAGCAGCACTAAAGGGCCTCATTCCCCTGACCCCGAAAGAGCCCCCATTTCTGCAGCGATGGGAAGGACGAGTACGGAGAGGCTGCTAAAATCTCAAGGCCGAACCAGGCTGCGCAAATTGAGAAGGACTAGGATGACGGTCTGTACTTAGAACGCCCGCACGCTCGCATCGGAAGCATCCGTCGAGGACCTGATGATGCAAGCCAGGAAGATCAAGTACGACGTCATCGGACTGACTGAGACGAGAAGACACCACCCCCTACACGCCGCCTACGACTCCGGAGAAGAACTGTTCCTCGGAACATGCGATAGCAGGGGAGTAGGCGGCGTTGGTGTCCTCGTCAACACGGATTTGGTCATGAACATCGATTTGTACGAGTCTCTGACAAGCCGAATCGGACGTTTGCGACTGAAGCGATGTGGTTCCGTGCCAGCATTGACTGTGTTCGTCGCGTATGCCCCAACATCCGACTACGACGAAGAGGTCGAAGCCTTCTATGTGGAGTTGAAAAAGTTCTATAAGGAAGACCACACCTTCTACAAGGTGATCGTCGGCGACTTCAACGCCAAGACCGGATCACGAAGGTCGCCGGAAGAACTTCACATCGGAACCCACGGTTTGGAGTGGAACGAGCAAGGTGAAAGGCTGTCTGAGTTTATCATGTCGACCAAGACCATCCATGGAAACTCGCAGTTCCAGAAGCCTCCCTCCCTACGATGGACCTGGGAATCTCCCGGTGGCCAGTTCCACAACAAGATCGACAACATCATCTTCAACCGCAAGTATTGCCTAACCGACGTCTCCGTTGTCCCCAAGTTCTACACGGGATCGGACCACCGCCTCCTTCGCGCAAGGTTCCGCTTTTCGCGTCAAGGAGAGAAGGTCGCGAAGTTCAAGAAGAGGAGTCCCAGAACGACCATCAACTGGGACCTTTACACCTCTCTTGCCGGCCTTTGGGAAGATGCCGTCATGGACCACGTCGACGAGGAATACGACCGCTTCGTGCACCATCTCCACAATAGTGCTAAGGAAGCTGACAGCTTTAAGACCGACACCTGTCTCCGGAAACTCTCGAGCTGATACGCCAGCGTGGAGCAGCACGAGCGTCAGGCAACTACCAACTGACGTCCGAGCTTGCGAAGGTATGAAGAGAGGCGATAAAGGAGGATCTTAAGGAGAGAAGGGCGGAAGTGTTGGCTGAAGCTGCAGAGGCAGGTTTGAGCATACGCAATGCCCGCCGAGACTTCGCCAACTTCAAGACTAAGATGACCGCTCTCCGACGTCCCGACGGAACCGTCACCTCTTCCAGAAGGACCACGGAGAAGGTCATCCACGATTTCTACTCCGATCTCTTCGATAGCCACGTCCACCTGCCCCCATGCCATCTTCCGCAGGATGGATACGTCGTCCCCTCTGTTCTCCCTTCCGAGATCCGACACGCCATCTCGTCGGTGAAGAAACGTGCAGCACCCGGTCCCGACAGGATCAGACCCGAACACCTGAAGAACCTCCCGCCAGCGCTCATCAACACCCTGGCGCGGCTCTTCACACGCTACCTGTCGGAGTGCAAGGTTCCATCTCAGTGGAAGACCAGCAGGACCGTCTTGCTGTACAAGAAGGGAGACGTGCACGACATTGGCAACTATCGCCCGATCTGCCTGCTGTCCGTAGTCTACAAGCTGTTCACTCGAGTTATCCTGAATAGGATCAGCCAAACGCTGGACGAAGGACAGCCATGCGAACAAGCAGGATTTCGGAGAGGATTCAGCACGATCGACCACAGACACACCATTACGAAGCTCATCGAAGTGTCGCGAGAGTACAAGCTGCCGCTTTGCCTTACGTTCATCGACCTGAAGAAGGCATTCGACTCTGTCGAAACTGAAGCGGTCATCGAAGCCCTGCTCACTCAGGGCGTTCCTACTCAGTACATCAGAGTCCTTCGAGAGCTGTACAGTGGATTCACGACCAAGATCTCACCATTCTACAACGACGTCGTCATCGACGTGAAGAGAAGGGTTCGGCAAGGGGATACCATATCTCCGAAGCTCTTCAGCACCACTCTCGAAAACGTCATGCGCGAACCAGAATGGGAAGACATGGGAGTGAAGGTCGACGGCCGGCAACTACATCATCTTCGCTTCGCTGACGACATCGTGCTCATAACACCGAGCATCAGCCAGGCGGAGCGAATGCTGGCTGACTTCGATCGTGTATGTGGGAATGTTGGACTGCAGCGGAATCTTACGAAGACGATGTTCATGAGGAACGGACAAGTTTCTGATGCCCCATTCTCGTTCAACGGAACTAACATCTCCGAATGCTCCAGCTGTGTGTATCTGGGTCGCGAAGTCAACATGGCCAACGACCTAGCACCAGAGCTGAGCAGGAGGAAAAGAGCGGCTTGGGGAGCTTTCAAGAGCGTCGAAGAAGTCGCGAAGAAGACGAAGAACGTCCGACTCCGTGCCCACCTATTCGACTCCACTGTTCTTCCTGCCCTAACATACGCCTCAGAGACCTGGGCTTTACGAAAGCAGGATGAACACGAGATCAGCGTCGCGCAGCGTGGAATCGAGAGGACGATGCTCGGAGTGACACGGCTCACTCAAGTGAGAGAAGGCCTCCGGAGTTCCGAGCTTCGCCGACGTTCAAAGATCAGAGATGCTGTCGCGTGGGCCAAGCTGTCGAAAATAAGGTGGGCCGGCCACGTAATTCGCTTCGCAGACACCCGCTGGACGAGAGCCATCACCGACTGGATTCCGCGGGATGTCAAAAGAACACCAGGACGCCCACCAACGCGTTGGTCGGACTTCTTCGTTAAAGCCCTGAACGTTCGATATGACGCTCTTCGTGTCCCTCGAGCGAGGAGGATCCATTGGACCACTCTGGCACGCGACAGGGACGAATGGAGACGCTGCTGGCACCCGCTCGAGCAATTCGATGATCAAAGGGACGACAGGTGATACTTCAACGAGTGAACAACTAAGGTTCAAGGAACGCAATGTAACATACTACAAAGTATACTTGTGCTCGAATAATCGAATTCGAATAACTATTCGAATAATTTATTCGAATTCGATTATTTGATTATTCGGGTTTCGTAAATTCGAATAATTATTCGAATTCGATTACTCGAGTTTGACAAATTCGAATAATTATTCGAATTCGATTATTCGAGTTTGCAAATTCGAATAATTATTCGAATTCGATTTTTCGAGGTTTGCAATTTCGAATAATTATTCGAATTCGATTACTCGAGGTTTGAAAATTCGAATAATTATTCGAATTCGATTATTCGAGGTGCGAAAATTCGAATAATATTCGAATTTCGAATACGTGGTTGTTTCGAATGTGGCCTAATGATTATTTTTGCGAGCGGCGTTCATTTCGGTGACGATTGTTTTCGATAGCACACTGTCGAGGAGCTCACCGTAACGAAAACGCATTCAATCTCCTACTATACATAGAACGGTAGTGTGTGTGTGTGTGTGCGTGTTTCCATCAGTCCATCACAACTGGTGTGGGGAAATGGAGTATTGGCGATACTGACCGCAGTTGGTGGTGATCGACTGCGGTCCGAAGCTTCAGCCGCTGGGGTCTCGTCGATCTCGCTGAACACAAATTTGAAGTTCGTTTTTGAAATTATCGGTTGAAGTTGCTCGAGCTATTGATTTTCTATGGAGAATTCCTTGAGGCGAATCAATGACCGGTCATCGTCGATTTCAAAATCTAACTTCACATTTGCGTTCTCTGCGACCACGACTGTCATCGATGTCATACACTTGAATACTCTACGGAATTTGCGCAACAAACACAAATTTCGACGGAAAATTTAAAAAATGAATTTCAAATTCGTGTTCAGTGACCTCGATTACCTCAGGCCTGAAGTTTCGAGCTTGTTGAATGATATTCACGAAAAATCGATAATTTGATTAATATCTCTTGATGGCAACCGTTACTGCAAAAACTA
This sequence comes from Heligmosomoides polygyrus polygyrus, assembly GCA_947396885.1. NCBI lineage: Eukaryota > Metazoa > Nematoda > Chromadorea > Rhabditida > Heligmosomidae > Heligmosomoides > Heligmosomoides polygyrus. Next base: position 62,354,706 of record OX377206.1, read on the forward strand.
ACTTGAGATTCGTGTTCAGCGCCTCCATTACTTCGGGACTGAAGCTCACAGTTTCCATATATGACACGACTATATACCATTTCAGTTGAAATTCAAGGTTTTTCAAATCAAATTCAACTTTGTTACACGGGGAAGATTCCAGAAGAACGTTGAAATTTATTTCAAAAACGTTGAATTTCGACTGAAAATGTCGTATAACTCTACAATTTGATTGGCTGACGGTTCCTGTGAGATAATGAAATGAATAAATGGAGTGAACGGTTTTTTTTTTCGCAAAGGTTTGCACTTGTGCGTAGATGTTTTGCACACGTATTTCTGTAGGAATTTTTTGTAGGATTTTGTTTGCAGGAAAAAAGTTCTCATGTCTTGCCATTTAACGAGTATTGTCAACGGTTCTGAGAAGATATTGAATATCTTCTTTTTTAAAAGAATTCAAGCCTTTTATTTTGTCTCTGGCGAATGTTGTCGTTGAACTTACTTTACTACATTTACTTGAGCCTACACAATGCGCTTTTGGAGTGAGTAAACGGTATCAAACGAAATTGGCTAACACAAAAATCGCATCGTCCTTATTAATACACCCCGGTGCAAAATTATAGATACTGCCGATTTGTCCATTACTACCCGAAGGGTCCGCTGCCTATGCTCAGCGGTTACTGTCATATTCCTCACTATCGAAAGCCTCTATAGAAGAATGTGACGAAGTACTAATCTTACCTTGTTTGTAGGTACCTTCTTCATTAATCGGATTTTCTATGAAGCGATCTTAAATTTTGCACCGGTCTCCATTCCTTTTTGCCCGCTGAAGCACCATTTGGCCGGAAGAAAATTCACCAACTACGACAACCTCAAATCCGACATCGTGGACTTCTTCGAGTCGAAGCCCCGGAGTTCTGAGCGAAGGGCATCGGCGACCTGCCCAATCGATAGGCCACTGTTGCGGATAACTGTGGTGATTATATTCTTGATTAGACTTGTTTTTCAATAAAGTTGAAAAAATTAAAAATGGTGAAATTTGCGGACAAGAATTATTGGACAGCCTGGTATGTCCAGTTACATCAGAAATGGCCTAGCTCAGTTCGTTATTGGGTAGGTCTCAGCGACGCTGCACGAATCTTCCTTTTACAGCACAAAACGTTGTAAACAGTGCTATACTACAAAGTAACCCCGTCCGAACCTGTTTGCGCGAAAGAAAATAATAAAAATGCAATTAAAAACCTAGAAGTGGAATGTTAGCGTTCAGGAAAAGTAGCTTTCCAAATTTTCGCAAATCATTTAAAATACGTCTGCAAATCATTTAAACTACGCTGAGAACATTCCCTCGGTCTCGACTGTTCCAGGCGGCGAGCAAGAATATTTTGGGATAAGCAGCGCCAAGTAGGAATAGGCAGATCTTACGAGGAGACCACAACAGTATTTTAGTGGATTCGTCGACCTGCTTGGTATTTCGGCAAAGAACATTTCTAGCTCCTAAATGAGCTACTTCCAAAAATTCAAATGCGCCATCGAAGCCATGAGAAATAAAATGGAAGTAAAAATAAAATAAGATTTGCGCGCTATGGCCGACGTCACGGGGATAAGCCCATAGGTCAAACCCAAATTGGCACTGGGTTGCAATACCTTCTCGCCAGGACTTCTTCATACTTGTCGACGGGAGCCACGAGCTATTTGTCGGCCAGGCAAATCGCTCCCGTCGCGAAGTTGGAACAGGCTCTTACGGCTGTGTTCGAGCGGATTGATCCGTTTAATCTTACTCCTTTCAGTAGTTTTTCAGGAGCAGTCCTGATCGAGAGGGTGAGGACTGCAATACTAGTGAAGGCTAAAGAGGGAAGTCAATTAGCGTCCCGTGGCAATTTTAAAAGTGACCTATTGAGGGTTGTAGGGGACTATAAGAGGAACACCGTAGTGGTTTTCAAATTTTCTGCGGACAGTTGGGAAGGTCAAAAACTGCGAAGAATCACTTCAGTGCGGGCCTATAAAGCCAAACTGACGTCTGGAACTGCCATGTCGTGGTTAGAATCTAACCTGCAAAGGTTGGGGCCGGAACAATAGCAGAATTACAGCGATTTCACAATTTCCTTGTTAGCCGTACAGTAACCGAAGCGGAACATTGTGGTGCGCCGCTCGCTAATATAGCCGCAGCGACTGGATGACCGAGTGGTTACAAGGGCGGACTTGCAGGAATCGGATCCGGGGCTATTCCTGGATTGCTGGGCTTGCCCGCTTCGATTTTGTCGATGTAAAGTGTATTTTGACCACGGTATTGTACCATACTAACATTGTAACCTCATTTTACTGGATGTTACGATATAAAAACAAAAATAAACAGACAGCGTTCATAACACATAGTTCGATAGGCCATTAAGGAGAGCAGGCGGCCTTTCTTCGCTTAAAAAATAGATAATATTCTTTGTCTTGAGCGTCTTCGGTAGTGGGATTCTCAGCACGACTGTACTTCACGACTCCAAAAATCGGGGAGAAAATGAAAAAAATTGGATAAGAAGATTTTTTATATTTATTTATTAATTCTTTCATTTATTGTTTTAATTTTAAATTTATTTATTATATTTTTTATTTATTTATTTATTATTTACTTCTATATTTTAATTATTTAATTATTTATTATACATCGGCACATTATACATTTTACATCGACAAAATCGGATGGAGCAAGCCCAGCAATGCGGGAACACACGATGCGGATCCGAACTCCTGACCCCTTTCCTGCAAGTCCGCCCTCGCAACCACTCGGCCATCCAGCCACTGCGGCTATGTTGGTGAGCGGCGCATCTCAAGGTTCCGCTTCGGTTACTGTAGGCTAACAAGCAAATTGTGATATCGCTGTAATTCCGCTATTGTTCCAGCCCCAAACCTTTTGCAGGTTAGATTCTAACCACGACATGGCAGTTCCAGACGTCAGTTTGGCTTTATAGGCCCGCACTGAAGTGATATGGTTTTTTGCAATTTTTGTCTTAGCTAAGTGTCCGCAGGAAATTTGAAAACCACTACGGTGTTTCTCTTACAGTCCCCTACAAACTTCAATAGGTCACTTTTAAAATTGCCACGGGACGCTCATTGACCTCCCTTGTAAGAGGAGAAGTGGTAGACTTATTAAGAAAACAGTCCGTTAAAGGTTTCGTTAAATTTCTGAAAATTTTCGTTAAGTCGCTAAGCCTGATTTTAACGAAAAATGCCGTTAATTCTTAAATTCGTTAAATCGTTGACCGTTAAATGTGCACCCCTGCTTCGTACCGCAAAACTCTGTTTACGGCCTTACACTCCCCCGTCGCCGACCCTTCCCTGCCTGCCCAGCTCATCTCAGTGCGGCGCGCTGCGACAAGCTCTCACCGATCATGCAGGGGCTCCGGCGCTGTCGACGACAGATTGTCGGCGACGTGTTGCCGCGAATGTGTAGCATATGCCTCACTTCAGTAGGAAGAATCCAAAGGAAACCGTTAAGAAGCCGGTCGACCACAACATCTCAGTAATCACGAAAAATTCTAACAAAAAAAATAATGTGAAGCTAAGGGGTCACATTTAACGGCTAACGATTTAACTATTTTGACGAATTAACAGTATTTTCCTTCTTGATCTGGCTTAACGACTTAACGGAAATTTTTAGATATTTAACGGAATTTTTAACCGACTTTTTCCTCAATGAGTTTATCACGTTTACAATTAGTACCCTCTAGTGTTGCAGATCTCACGCTCCGGATTAGGGCTGTTCCTGAAAAAAAAACTATTGAAATCAGCAAGAATATTTTAATGTTTTCATGAATTTGCTTTGAATTTTTAGAAACAATGCATTCTGGGGCGCGTGTAGCGCAGTCAGAGAAGGTGCCGACTGTCCCTGCACTCGATACCATGTTCCTGGTTCGGATTTCCCGCCCAGGTCAACCAAGACTTCCATCACTCCGGGGTCGGAGAATTGCTACCAGACTTGTCTGGGAAGGATAGAGCACTGAATTCTTCATCAGTTAGCCACCGCAAGTCGTTCTATGTGAAATAGGCATTCACATCGCGTCCATGACACTGCGCAGAAGTAGAACGCTTGGCGCATCCCAAAGGGAAATGAGTAACGACGTCCTTTAACCATATCCTTTAATGCATTTTGGAGCTAGAAATTTCTTCGCCGAGCCCCCAAGCACGTTATAGAGCCCAGAAAGGCACTGGTCTTATAAAATATGCCTATCCACACCTGGCGCTGCTCAACCTAGAATTCTTTCGGCTGCCACCTGGAACAGTCGAGACGGAGAGAATGTTTTCGGCCGCTGGACGTATTTTGAACGATTTTAGAAAAAGGTTACCAAAAAAGTTAACAAAAATTTGGAAAGCTACTTTTCCTAAACGTTAATACGTTGACGACACACCTTTTCGTGTGGGACTGTGTGAAATGATATTACATCACAGTCCCGATGTTACTGAAAATGGATTAGCACCAGGCACGCGGAAATCGTGCCTCTGACAACGTGTTAACATTCCACTGATAGGCTGTTAATTGCATTTTTATTAAATTCTCTGTACTTAATGGTGCGCGCATAGAGATTGTACATGGCAGAACAGTCAGGCAAAACGGTTTCGCAAAGAACTAGGAAAGGGGGAACTCCGGGTTATGCCTGATCTCACAGGAGATGAGATCTCTTAAGATGCCTTGTTGGCAATTATCTTGAATGATGGTTCTATAACTGTTCTTATCCCACACTCTGTAGATAATTTGTTGCTGAAGGCTTGTTTATTTTTCTGCGTTTGTTGATGTTGAATTTTTTATATATTTTACATTGCACTGGCACACCCATTCTTTAAACTTTAGTTGTTGTTCTTTTAAAGCTAAAAGGTATAAGGTTCTCCTTGATTTTATTTCACTTGAAATACTGGTTTGCAGCTAAATGTATTTTTAACGAAATTTAACGATTACCGGAAATTAAACGAAAATTTTCAGTTAAAAAAATCGTTAAAAAATTTAACGCACAGAATTTTGTGTGCACCCCTGGTGAAGTTTTTGAATAGAATGCTAAGAGGTCTCGATGAGGTAAGCTGCTCCCATAAGGCTCTATATGTGACAATGATGGCCGACAACAAATGAGAAAAAGAGAGTGAAAAGATGTTCCATGTCCGACTGTCGTTGAACCTTGGCATGCCGTTTCACAGTGGTCCAGGATGTTGTAAAATTGTTAAGCCAAGGTTGTTATGAAAGCTTTATTCGGCTTGCGCTTCGGTGTACCCGCCTTTTTCAGAGCCTGAAAAGACAAGCAAAAACAGAGAGTGAAAAACAGTCTACTTTTTTGGTTAACCGTTCATAAGTTGCCATCACATGAAGGCTATTCTTAGGCACGAGCTGCTCTTGCAAGCAGTTCCTATAACTGTTGGTGAACATCGAGTGAGGTGGGGTGCGTGGTAGCGCCGTTGGAGGAGGCGCCGACTGCCGCCTGCCAAACTGTCCATCACTCCAGGGTCGTTGTACTATGTCTGTGAAAGACAAAACACGGATATGTCCATTGATTTGCCATCGCAAGACATTATATAGGCCAAATACGCGTTCAAATGGCATCTACGACATCCCATAGAGATAGAATTCATGACCCTTTCCAACCAAACACGGATTGAGCAACGCTGTTCTCTATTCTCGTCCTTTGTTTCATGAGGGAAACTGTCTTTTTCATATATTTCTGAAAATGACGCCATATAAAGTCCACCACTACAGCAACAGAAAACCAAATTATTTCGAGCGATTATAAGAACGATTACCAAGCGATAATGCGAGAACGCATTAGGAACGGCACTAGACGAGCTCGCCGAGTTTCACCGTCATCGACAATAGGCTTTCAAAACATGTAACATCTAATGTTAAGGCCTATCCCCTGTGGGCCGATGACGCTGTAAACATCCCTATAACAAGATTTCATTGAAGTCTCCTGTACGTATAGAAAGGCGAGTAATCCCACTATGCGAAAAGAAAGGGCCACCGAGAAGTTGCAGCTTTCTCCCTAAAAAGTCTTGACTACTACTGGAGGAGAACACATTAAGGGAAAATGATCAACTGAGACTGGTCATCGTACGCTTTGCTTAAGAACGCATGCCGAGATGAGATTGATCTCGATCATAGCTTCAATTTGAGTAATTCTTGCAGATGCTCATGTTGCACTGTGAACATCCCGCCAGGGACAAATCACATCAACACCGCCTGACCAGTTCATGTTGCGCTTCTAGATTCTCGCAATAATTAAACTTGATGAGGCCTTTTCATTGCTTTTATGAGAAGGTGGCCCCGTACGCGCGCAGGGAAGCGCAGGATGTGGCCATCTACCACAAACATGTCGAAATTGGTTACGTCTTAGTGTTCATTCCTTCCTTCACGGAACCCAACCAAAGCATTCATTTTACGCATGAGTCCGCTAGGACGGAATCAAGGTAAAAATTTTGTGCGTATTTCAAAGAGTTATTTCTATACTAGGTCTTGCGGTGAACTGACCTGTACTAAGAACTCCTGTGAAATTAATGGCTCACGGCCGGTTTTTACTTCCTTACCATCCTCTTTACATGCGTTCACTGCCTCCCTCATCGTTATGTACACATTTGAGACATCGGTTTAACGGATTCCGTGTGAGAACTACGAGCTTCTTAGAGCACAAGTCGCAAAACAAAATCTCCAGTCCTTCACCAGCTAAGATTTGTAAAGATTGAAGGGAACAGGCACGGCATGAGAAAGATCGAAGAATAGGGCCGATCAAAATACTACAAAAATTGAATATTTCACTGTCGTCAACCTTTTTTGCTGCAGTTCTAAGTGCTCTGTGCTCTACCGACGGGGTCAATATGAATGAAACCTGGAAACTTTCGGCGAACCCAGATCTTCTCGAAAATGAGTAAGGAAACTCGAGCGCCTGCAGCACTCGGGTTGTTTGGGAGGATCACTGTTTCGTGCGCTGTAGTCGATTTTAGGTTTGGTCCGCAACCAGGCCATTAGACTTTCATCTCTCCGGGGTAAGCGAATTGCAAGCATATCTGCATAGAAAATACAAAGCACTGGTTTGTGCAATTGACATCCACAATGTCATCGGGTAGGTTAAGAAATCACTAAAACCGCTCAGTTCTCGCAGAAAAAGCAGTACAACTCATGTAAGATAAAAACACAACAACATAGACGCTTTAAAACGATTTAGATTTTAAGTATTCAATCCAGCAGGGCGTGAATATGCTTTCGCGTGCAAAAGCGTAGTTATTTTTTATAATGCGATTGCCCGTAATTCGCGTCATTTCCTTTAAAAAATACGTGCAGATGAAGCTTCGCCTCAACTTTACAATTGGTTCCTTAGCATAGTTGTGGTGATAATTTCAGCACACCAAAGCTGCAGCGTCCTACTTCACTTGTCATTTTTGAGCTCAAAGGACAAACTGTTATTCGACTGCTTTGATTATGTAGCGCGCCACTGTTGTCTCCCATTCCAAGCTCCGCTTGAAAAGACAGTGATAGCCTCGCGTAAAAAGATGGCGCTCGAAGCCATCGCCATGACAACGGGCTACTAATTCCCGCGGCAAAGCCTTGGCTGTCACCAGAAAAGGGAAACACGGATGCACAGTGGGGGTAACTACATATAGAGAACTAGTACTTAAACATGAGCGACTTCGCACAAGTGCCGCAGGAAAACAAATTACTAATCAGCCGAGGCGCTGGAGTTATCGATTTAACTCAAAAATGATGAAGATGCATTTTATTTAAAATCGGATGCGGACTAAAATGGCGTCAATCGCACAAGTGGACTGCCATTCTGCCCTCTTATATGCGGATAAATCAACAGTGACCTCGCGATGGCCCACACACACACGACGTCAGCAATCCTTTGTAAATCTTCAAGCACGCTTATGACTCGTAAGGAGACACAAACCTCAACTGTCGTCATCAGTGGATAATCACAGTGCCAGCACACCATGGTAACCACTCCAAGCTGTGCTTCTGTGACGTCGTCAATCACCAAGTGGGCGCGGTCTTTTACGACATTTTCAGTGAAATTGAACTCGGAGCTGGCCGCATGCCATGAAAAATACTTCCTAAATATGAATTTTATTTAGGTATAGTTGTCTTTAAAAAACTAAACATGAGAACTTGCAAACATAGGTAAATTTCGAACCGCTGCAAAGAGGGAAGGGAAGATATTTGGTTCTGGTCGGGTTGATTCTTGTTCGAATACGCAATGGCTCCAACAAAAAGCATAAGAGTGCTGAAGATTTCATGAAACTGCTAAAGTCTATGGTATGCTGAAGCGGACGCTCCTATGAAGAGGTCCATCTGAAAAAGGACGCAGCAGCACCTTTATTTTTTCGAAAGAGTGGAACACGGAATCTGCATCCACTCTACCACGGTACAGTTGTTCTCAAGGAACCAACAACATCATCAGTTATTTCCTTCCCAGACTACTTTGGTACCGCGTGCTGTGTAGCTGTACTAGCTGAGCAGTACGTGGGTCGAATCCGACCTACAGTTATTGAATCGTATGCATTTGACCTGGCGTTATTGAACCACGCTTTTAGAACGTTGCGTCCGCCGTCACTGAACAATGTTAGCACGGCATACAAGTTATGCAGCGTACTCATAACGGTTGCATATTCCAAGAACGTGAGGTGAAGTCAGGGGTTTGGAAGCGACGAAAGCATCGATGCCCCCATGTCATGTCTGGATTAAACGTACCGATGAGCTTCGAAAAGTAGATTTACCTGTGAGCAAAAACGGCAGATGCCGGCGCAGAAATGTGCACATCGATCGTGACAGTGTCTCCGGGAGAGCATTCGATGAAAGGCGTTGTGGTTAGAGTTCCCCAGTCACAGTGAAGAAATGAGCACCGAAACGTGTCCGGCAGCACTGGACTAACTGCATAGGCAGAGTTGTCCTGCGTGTGGCTAAGCCAACCGTTGGTGCAGCTACAGTCCAACGGACAGCCGCCAAGATCGACCGATGGCATCTTACCATCGACATAGAGACTTTGCCAGCGAATTTCGGATAACCTGCACGAGGACAGCTCTATATCAGTGAGGCCGGAAAAGTTCTCGACAGCGAATGCAGGAAGCGAAGAATCGCACTTAATGTTGACGCGATTGACTGCAGACGACGAGACGGCGTATGGAGACGGTCTACACTCCTCCAGCTCGAGCGTGCGTGTGGAGCTGGAGTAGTTGGCGAGGTGAAACGCTGACAAGTCCGAGCATACGAGAAGCGACGAATCTGATTGAATTTCACATGCTTTCATTCGAGCGACCATGAGTAGCATCCAGAGCATAATCTCATTATAGGCGGCTGTTTGCTGGTGATGTATAGAGTTCTACCTATGCCGACGTCGTGGTGCCGCGATGGCGATAGCGAGAAGGCGAGGGCTGACGATGCGCACGCCTTCGTCTGAGCTGAAATCGACGCAGTGGGCGGGGCATGCATGCCTCTCATTAACCGACGAGCTCGAGCTGCCTGCCGTCGACTGCGGGTGTGAGTGAGAGCGTGTGCGTGTACTTCTGTGTATATTTTCGCGTGTGCAGGTGGAAATATGGTAGAGATACAACAGGATGGAAAGGCAAAGAAGGCATTCTTTGAAACATCAAAGCTCAGAACAAAAATGCTCCGAGCTTTCCAATGTTTGATCTCAAAACCTGCCCTGAAACGCACGCCATTCGTGGTTGTTTAAAGTTTAATTTTGGTCGGCAGTATTGGGTATTTGTTTCTGGCTTGCGCTGGTCAATATTTCGCTGAAGAGAAGCATTTGATAATCCGCTAGAAAACTTTGTCTCAAAGTACCGGTTTCACGGACGATTGCTTGACTTTTCAGTTCAGTTTGTCTCTAGAGAAATGTCCCGCGTATTTTTTCCAAAATTATCTGCAATTTTAGGATCTGAACAGATTTACTTCACAAGACGAAAAAGGTTCACAATACAAAAAGATGTGCCACATATGAACGAATGATAGTATTAGGGGGGGGGGGGGGCCAAAAGTAATGAGACACCCCATGCCGTGTCCATATATCTCGTGGCTGGAGTCTGGTTTCGTGCTTGTTGTATTTGTATGTTTGTATGCTACTTACTGAAGCCCATCTGAAAAGTTACCACTTCCGCCCTTTCCAGAAGCATGCCAAAAACCCCAGCCTGTCTCACGCCGAAACCCCAGTCTGACGAGTCGACCTGTGTCGCTCAAATCTCCCCCAATTCCCAACCCCGGGCAGCCTGGGCTCAATATTCACGCAAGATGAGAAGTACGTCTTCTACCTTAACCCTGCCAAGCAGCGAGTCTGGGTGAGGCCTGGTGAATTGTTACCGACCTTCGTTCGACGAGATGTTCACGGCGAGAAGCATCTTTGGAGCTTTTGGGTCTGCGCCCATGGATCGGTTTACCGGAAGCTGTTTCACAAGAGCACCGCGATGAACTCCAAGGCCATGGTAAACGAAATTGAGGAGATGGGCGGGCGACTCGCTCTTATTCATTCGCAGCGCTTCAAGAAGGTTCTCCTCTTCGACAACGTCGCACCCCATCGGGAACAAGTAAGCACGGATAAGCTTGGCCAGCTGGGCTACGTTCACATGCCTCACCCACCGTATTCGCTGGACATCTCTCCATGCAACTACCACTACTACTTGAGCCTACAGGACTTCCTAGTCGGAAGGGACACAAGAACCCAAGCAGTCCTTGACAACCATATCGAGCAGTTGATCAACACCAGGCTCAAGCAGTTCTGGAAGGATGGGATCAGGAAGTGGGCTGAGCGATGGCAGCAAGGTCCTTGCCCTTAATGGCAAATACACTCCTCAGCATCGTTGAGTTGTAATTGAGTTATAAGGAGATAAAGATTTTTTTTTTCATTTTGTCTCATTACTTTTGGCCCCCCCCCCCTAATATCTCCTACAGTAACGCCCCTAAACAGTCAACCAATCTACGGCGAAGCGGGTTTTTGCGGTATGATTTTTGCCATCCGGAGAACTGAAATATAGCGACTACTATGCCAACAGTGGAGAAACCAAACCTTCGTGATCGACACTGGTATGGTGAGTATAATCGAACAAAACGTTCAGCGGTCTACCGGACGCCAAACACCTAGTTGTGGGTTTCGGCTTGCTGTTTTTTTACTCTCATCCTGGTCTCGCTTATTATATACAACCCGGTATACTGTACTGTAGAATAATCGGATAGAGTACGATAGAGTTTTCAAAACGGTTGCTGTGAAGCCTGTCCACCCTTATTATTTGCGTATTTGCGTGTAGCTATAACTAATAACTTCAACAAAAAACAGCAGTTATACAATCTGATACAACTTCTATATAGAGCAATGCATAACAATCATTTACTCGAGAAGATGTTCGAAATGAGCTCCTTTTGCTGCAATACAGGCCTTCAGTCTCTTCTCCACCGACATCACTGTGGGCCGCAGGAAAGTGTCGTCGAAATCGTCCCACCCCTTCTGAAGTGAAGCTTTGAGAGCGTTCACAATTTGAAGACTCTTCGAGGAGACCTTCTGCGGCAAGTAGTCCCACACAGCGATATCCATCGAATTCAGATCAGGCGAGTTAGGTGGCCAGAAGTTCTTCGTCCAGTAGCCAGGGAAGTGACTCCCGCAGAATGTCAGTGTGGATCTCGCAGAATGAGCAGGTGCCCAGTCCTGTTGGAGCACACATTGACCACTGACAAAATTTTCAGCAACTCAGGGGAGAAGAACATCGCGCAGGATCTTTTCTTGGTAGACTTCAGCGTTGATTTTCACTGAACGGTCGACGAAAACCAGAGATGTCTTCTTGTCCTGGGTAATGCCAGCCCATACCATTACAGATTTCGGAAAAAGAGTCGTGTTAAAACTACGACATTGAGAAGACCTCTTCTGGATGAAGGCAGCAACTGACGCTGATTCTGTGAGTTGTGTGCAACTTCAATGGTGAAAATCTTCTCGTCCGTCCAGATGAAGTTTGACCAGCGGCCCTGCTGGATCACCTTTAGGAACAACTTGGATTTTTCCAATCTAATCTGCATGGCAGCGCTTGCATCCAGTGATGCAGACTCCGCTCTCTGAAAGATCTTGAGAATGAGTCTGCCCATCGCGTTGGCGGTCGTCCCAGTGGTCTCTTATGGTCTCTCGGGAGCCATTCTGTGACACGGAGGCTCCATCTATCGTCCTTCCGTCGAAGCAGGTGTCCGGCCCAGCGATATTTGGAATTCTTCATGTACTGCAGCGGGTCTGCTAATTGCGACTTCTCCCGTAGCTCCGGGCTTCGTAGGCCTTCTTGGCATTGCTGACGAAGGCTTGTCTTTAGAAGACATCTCTCCAGTGCACGATGCGTAGTTTGCATCGCTCTGGCGATTGTCTTGTTGTCGGGCCAGGTTTCCGTCGCGTAACACATCGCAGGCAGTACAGAGGCGTTGAATATCGAGGCCCTGAGGCCGGGATCCTTGACCTGATCGGTGACTTCGCGAATCAAACTGAAGGCTGCTCATGCTGCGCGTCTCCTGCGGGCGATTTTAGGAGCGAGGTCGTTATCCATGTTCAGCTCTCTTCCCAGATAGACGTAGGAGTCGACCTGTCGTAGAGCGACTCCATTTAACCTTACGAGTCCCGTGTCACACCACTGGTTGACCATAAAGTGCGTTTTGGACATATTCATGTCCAATCCAATCTTCATACCTGCCACATTGAGCTCGTTCAGCATTTCCTCGACTTCTGCCGTGCTGGTAGAGATGAGAACAATATCGTCGGCGAGGCGAAGGTTGCTGATCCGTTTACCGTCCACAAGGTAGCCTTTATCGTCCTAGTTCAAGTCCTTCATGGCATCCTGGAGTGCCGCTGTGAATAGCTCAGGAGAAATCGTGTCTCCCTGCCGTACTCCTTTCCCGATAGGAATCTTAAGCTTTCGATCGAACAACTGGATGGTGGTCGATGTGATCGAGACGCATTCGTCGAGAAGTCGGATGTAGGGCGATGGTATACCAGCATGCACAAGTGCGTTCAGAATGGCGTTGATTTCCACAGAGTCTAACGCTTTCTGATAATCCACGAAGACAAGGACAAGTGGGAGGTGGTATTCGCGGCTCCTCTCGATGAGCTGTGAGACAGTCTGAATATGGTCCATGCAGGAGAAATCCTTGCGAAACCCTGCTTGCTCCACTGGCTGATACTCATCCAAGCAACGCTCCATGTGGTTAAGCAGTATCTTGGTGAAGATCTTGTACACAACCGAAAGAAGACTGATGGGTCGATAGTTGTTGATATCCTCCTGCTGACCTTTTTTTGAAGAGTAGAACTGTTTTCGACTCCTTCCATGAGTCCGGAATCCTACCAAGTCGAAGGTAGTGGTGGAAGTGCTTGGCAAGAAGTGAGCAGAGGGCACTGCCACCCGCACGAAGGAGATCAGCAGAAATGCTGTCCAGTCCGGGAGCAGTGCCTGGCTTCATCCTTCTGATGGCATGAGCAACTTCTGATTCCAGAATGGGAGGTACTTCCTCAGCTGGTGGCATCAAGCATTTCGGGACAGTGATGGAAGAACAGAACACATATGTGTAGAATTCTTGAACGATGGCCTCCATCGCTCTTCAAGACGTTTGCGTTGTTCCATCCTTATCCACAAGGGCTGACATTATTGCCTTCTGCTCGCAGAGATCTCGTTTGCAGGGCTTTATGCTTGAACCTTTCCCAGCGGCTTCCAACAGCTTCAGTCTTTTGTAGGCTTGAATGCACTCCTTCACTGCAATTCGACAGGCCTTCAAGATGGTGACTTTTTCCAGATGGGAAGAATTAGAATCCAGTTTAACAGCTCTTCTTTGCTCCAAGAGTTTAATCGTATGTGCGTTGAGTCTTGAAGCAGACGGTGATGTGGCTCCGCAAGAGCTGCTAGCACATTTCAACAGTCCTTTGGAGAGAAGGTCGTAGACTTCCGATGGATCTTCAAGAAGATTCCAATCGTACGACATTGTTGCATATTCCAACTCCTCAGACTTGAATGTGAGGATCCTCACCGGTACCGGTTTATGAGTGTCACGCTTAAACATCCTCTTTCTGAGAGTCAGCCTCGCACGGACAAGACGGTGATCCGAGCCGGTGTCAAATGAAGGCAGCACGGAGACGTCGAACAAACTCCAGCGTCTGTTTGTAAGAACATGGTCGATCTCCGAACGTGATTCTCCATTTGGGCTTTCCCAGGTCCATTGTCGGTTTGAAGGCTTATTAAACATAGAATTTCCATGGTAGAGACGGCACGCGGATAGGAAGTCTATCAGGCGTTCTCCGTTTTCGTTCCTTGAGGAAGTTCCATGTGGTCCTAGCCTCCATTCGTCGTGATCATTCGTACCGACGATAGGGTTAAAGTCACCAACGACAACTTTGTAGTAGCTCTTCTCGTCGTTGAAAGTCCTTTCGAACAGCTTGTAGAATTCCTCCTTTTCTTCATCTGTGGCCGCACATGTTGGTGCATATCCATTTATGATGGAGATGGTTCCTTGATCTTTGGTTTCCAGACGAAGAACAGCTACTCGCGGACTGATGATCTTGTAAAAGTCTACTAGGTGGTGCACTGTCGAATTGACGAGAAATCCAACTCCGCCAATATTCTTTCTGTCCACCTTCGCTCCGATAACGAGAAGCTCGTTGTGGTCGGTCCTTCTTATGGTTTCCGTTCTGCCTTTCGTTTCCTGCTGGGCGATAACGTCGTATTTGATGTTGCGGCTTCTGTAAAGCAGTGTCCGAAGATCCTGCTCAGATGCGATCGAACGACAGTTATAAGTGCAGACGAATAGGCAGTTTCCGTGTCGTGGTGGGAGGGAGTTTCCGGTAGTCCGATTCCAGTGACGTCCTGATAGTTTAACTCCGAGATTAGATGACCCCTCGCCGGAGGTGGATGCAACCGATGTCGTAGAAGTCCACCTCCAGCGCGCGGAGGACTGGGGCGCAGGTTTAGTTGTTTGAGTCATAGCGGTGGTCTGGTTACTCACATGTTCCTGGCCAGGGATACAGGAGAGCCGCCCATACACGACAAAGCGTCGCGTACTGCGTGACGGTTTGTGCCGTTAGCCATCACAAAGTGATGTTCACCTCCACCCCCTCCCCTTCCATACTCTACCACTGTGTGTCGGCGGCAGGGGTGTGTGTGTAAATGAAATCCAGTACACTAGCGACAGCCATCACAAAGTGATGTTCACCCCCCCCCCTTCCATACTCTACCACTGTGTGTCGGCGGCAGGGGTGTGTGTAAATGAAATCCAGTACACTAGCGACCGAACGCCGAAGCAAAGTGCAAGAAGGAACAATTTATTACTGCAACAACAACGAGCACTTCTGGATATAGCAATAATCAGGCAGTACGAAGGAAGACGGCGCGGAACTCGGGCGGCTGGCAGGTCGAGAGCGTAGTCCTCCCGAGGCGATGGCGCTGGCGCCTGGCGGCTTCTTGGTCGATTGCGACGCGTTGTGCGCGCTCCAGCGACGACTGACGGCCCGGGGCGGTCTTATATGCGGCCTAGTGGTGTCAAGCTCCGCCACCGCCGTCTCCTCTCTGGCACTCGCTGGCCCACAGTCGGCCCATTTTCCAACGCGGGCCTCACGGCCACTTGCTACTGGGGCGCAGTAGCGTTGTCACTGTGTCGAAGCGTGTTGATGGGGTGTCGGCCCGAGTTGCTAAGGTGTTGCAACGCAGCAACACGAGTTGCAAATGTCTGCGAAAAATAGCAACACAGGTTGCAAATCGGCATATCCCGCGTGTATAAATCGGCATATCCACGCGTATATCCACGCATATCCACACATATCCACGCGTATCCAGCTCGTACATACAATGGATGTCCACAGTACATCCATATGTGTATACACGCGCGTAATGTGTATACACGCGCGTATACACATGAAATATATACACACACAATATACACATATATACACGTATATACACGCGTATATACGGTGTATATATACCCATATGTATGTATGTATATATGTATATATATACATACATATATACATACATATATTAGGTTTACATAGATATACTCGTATATATGCATGCATACACAGTATACACCACTGTATATACATGTATATACAGTGTATACATGTGTGTACACGCGTATATACATGTATGTGATCATATATATGCATACATAATGTGTGCATATATATGGTCACACGCATGTATATACGTGTGTACACACATGTATACACTGTATATACATGTATATACAGTGGTGTATACTGTGTATACATATATACACATGTATATGCGCGTGTACACACATGTATATACGGTATATACATGTATTTACAGTAGTGTATACTGCGTATACATGCATATATTTGCATATATTATACGAGTATATCTATGTAAACCTATATATATATGTATATATGTATGTATATATGCATATATACATAGATATATGGATATATATGCACCTGTATATACGGGTGTATATACGCGTATATATATCCATAATTACAAATTTTTTATGTATACATTTATTATGTGCGATACAAGAGCATTCTAAATAGAATTTAAAATGTGAGGCACAAGGCACACATGGTGTTGAAGAGAAAAAATGTGATGACAAAAATGAAAACGATATCAATGTAAACGATATCGATCCGAGTGATGGATCAGATATTCAAAGACTTCGAAGAGGTCTCGCGAGATGGCAAAGAAATGAGGTTAAATGTAAAAAAGGCTTAGAATTCGATGTAAGTGAGATGAATGAGACCAGTAAAGCGAATGAGAACCGAGCAATGAGTGAGAATACCGAGAAGAAAATAAAGCAAAATTAGAAAACTAGAAAGTAGAAAATCTCTACTCTACTCTAGACTATATATGTACATAACTAACAAGTACAGGACGTGTAAGCATGATATAATATAAAAACTACTAGCGGTTAACTACATAACATGATGTATAGGAAGGAACACAAGGGTGGGTGCTCCGCTTAAGGGAGTTCAATTCCAACTCATTTCAACTCAAAAAGCGGGTCTTTTGCTTAACTTTTCACTAAAGTTTTTGACCGAACTTTATCCAAAAGCTTAGATAATGTTCGGTCAAAAACTTTAGTGAAAAGTTAAGCAAAAGACCTGCTTTTTGAGTTGAAATGAGTTGGAATTGAACTCCCTTAAGCGGAGCACCCACCCTCGTGTTCCTTCCTATACATCATGTTATGTAGTTAACCGCTTGTAGTTTTTTATATTATATAGTATAAAAAACTACTAGCGGTTAACTGCATAACAATGATGTATAGGAAGAAAAACGAGGGTGGGTGCTCCGCTTAAGGGTGTTCAATTCCAACTCATTTCAACTCAAAAAGCAGGTCTTTTGCTTAACTTTTCACTAAAGTTTTTGACCGAACTTCATCTCAGCTTTTGGATAAAGTATTCAACAAGTAGTGCTGTTGTGAAGTTGTCTAATTTTACGCCAAAAGGTGTCGCTAAAAACAATTAAAACTGATGACAGACAAGTAGTTAAAATTTAGCATAAGTTAAAATTTAGCATAGAGCGCACACCCTTGTTCAACGAGAAGCATGAAATACATGAGCCGGATGAGGAATCAAAATGTGGAGCGTTAACCTCTCACTCTAAAATCGTCGTCGTCGGCAATCATAGTCGTCGTTGTCGTGGTCCTCGTCATCGTCATCGATGTAACGGCGGGACGATCGTCGTGTGTGGCCGCTGTCGCTGTAGACCAGTTTCACCTTCTGGAAAAAATTTAATAATTTTTGAATTATTTCGAGGGGAGAAAGAGAGGAGAAAGACGCACCGGAGCGGGAACGAGCCGACCGTTGGAATCGAGGACATATTTCCTGATGTCCCTCCTAAAAAAGATAAATTTGGTTAATCTCTCTCATAAACAGATGAGAAGAGGCGAGTATCAGGCAACCTACAGCGCACGTTGGAGCGCTCCTTTTATCAGTCTCCTCCAGCGCCTCATGGCCTTTCTGCGCTCTTCAAGCTGTGTGCGCCTCTCCTCATCTGTCTCGCCCAATGCGGTCCAATACCTGACAACTTTATGAAATTAGCCAGTGGTTAGTCAGTAAAGTAATATAGTAAAGTAGTATTTATATAGCAATGGAAACCAACGGGGTGGGGTGGGCCTTCAGCGCTTTGGGCGAGAGGGACAGCTCTTGTGCTCCCAGCCTCATGCCGTTCAGGCAGATTCCTGCAATAGGAGGGTCAAGAGTTGAAGTTGGAGGCAGAACTAAACAGTGTGGAGCTACCTATGAGGGGCTCCATAATCTGCTCAGGAAGATCGTGCAGTGAAGGCTTTACGGAGTGCTAAAGCCGGACAGCGTAACGCTGTATCAACTGCGGTGGATCACAGGCCTAGAAAGGTAGAGTCTTACAGGAAGCTACTGAGAAGGTTATGGTCTATCATGCATGTAGAGGGGGAAGACGAGGGGACACTACTAACCGTCCTCAGATACTTTCGAAAGAAGTCCACGCAGGAGACGATGTGGTCACCTTGCTTGATGCGGCCGCTGCGAACCCAGAGCTCGAGTACTCTATTCAGGTCACAGCTCTATAAACCACACTTTGGTATTGTGTTCTTAAACAGGAGTAGGAAGAAACATCTCTTTACATCGACGCTACCGACCTTAAAGCAGGCATTAGGTACGTCCTCCATTTCGGAAACGTCCAGCTGCGGAACCCGCCAAACTTGCGTGACATTGTCGTAAGCGAGGAAGGTTGGCTCGGGCAGTGTGAGCTCCTTCGACTTCGTTACAGTACAGTCGGCCTGCTGTTGTTCCAGCTGCTGCATGCCCGCTAGGCAGGAGTCCAGCTGTATATAAGTGGTTTCAGGGAGTGTCGTAGGGAAGGAATGAGCGTGCAGAACATCTTCAAAGTCTTCTCACCACCGCAGTTAGTCCCATTATCGTCGACTGCTGCTGCTCCACGATGCTGAGTAGCTGCCGTACGATGGAGTCGGACGGTTCGGGCACTGTGGCTAGCATTCTGGCTATGGATTTGCCTTCTTCTACGTCGAGGCGGATGCCGCGCAACGTATTAGATACGAATGTCTAAAGTTTAGTTATAGTTGAGGTAGATGGCATGGTTTTGCATTGTATTTTGTTTTGTATTGGAAAATGTGTTGAACCCACATTGTAATCGGCGCCTATGTCGTGCTGGCAAAGAAGGCGCCCGATCGCTCCCACGGGGAGCTTTTCTTTCATCTTCACCAGGGCCTTCGCCCTCACCGCGAAACCTTTCGCGGCCATCATCGAAGTGTCTGACGCTGTCTGCGTTCGACGCTGCCGCTTGAAGGGGGGTGGAGAAGCCAATCCCGGTGATCGTTGCATGAATCTCTGAGAAAGCTAGGTATGATCAGTCTTTTCTGTTTTCTTTTTATGTTCTCGACCCAAAATGTGTCTATTACGTCTGTACAGAAGAACCTTTCTTTTTATAGGCTTCCCGCTAACCGACGACGTGTGAGAAATGAGGGACGACGGAGGAGGGGCCTCCTCCGTATCCTCCTCCTCCTCATCGAAGATGTCGCGGTCACTGTCTGTGTACAGCTCGTGCCCTGAGGTGTCGCGCTCTCCACGCCTGGTCTTACCTCGGCCGGTTTCCTGGGAGCTCCCCGTGGCGCCTGTGAGAGGAATGATTAAAGGGTTTTGTGTTTTATTAACTGACTGGTATAGATGAAAGAACTGACAAAAGGGTGACCACTCTCCGCTTGATGTGTGCGCTGTCGACTGACTTAGACTTAGACTTAGGGGGCTCCATCCTCCGTGCGACGACTCCGTCCTCCTCAGCGGCGATTCCGTCCTGCTCAGCGGCGATTCCGACCTCCTCAGCGGCGATTCCGTCCTCCTCCTCCTCAGCGGCGATTCCGACCTCCTCCTCCTCAGTGGCGATTCCGTCCTCCTTGTAGTCCTCGATAGAGTGCGTGGTGTCGTCGTCCTTCTTACGATAGGAGTCCATGGGAGCAATCCCATCATCGTCGTCTTATTTGCCTCTTTCATTGTCGACTTCATGATGTGAAGAAGCTGTCACACACTGTAAAACAGGACAAGCCGCAGAACTTGCTGCTACCCACTCTACAAGAAAGGACCATCTTGGTTATGGTCCTTTCTTGTAAAGAGGGTAGCAGCAACAAAATTGCTTAGCAGGTAAAAAGTATGATAGGTATGAAATTGTTAAACTTTTCGTAATTCAATCCATACGCAGTAACGGAGAGTTAATGATTTATCACGATATTTGAGACACGAACATGTGGCCTCCAAAGTGCACAGTTACAGCGCTCGACTGAATGTCAAACGCGGGACGAAACGTTAGCTCTCTAGCGATGACTCGTTTGAAGAATCGATTTAGAGGTAGAAGTAGGCTTAGCGTGTTGATACAACGTTCTCTTGCCGGAGAAGTTACATCCCGTGAAATGTTATCAGCAAGAGTTAGAAAGGGGTCTTCTAAGAGAAATTCATCCATTAGCATTGAGCAGGTGTTTCGTACTGGATCATATATAAACAACAGCACATCTCCAAAGACTGCTTCCTCGCCGACTACCAGCTGAACGCAGCTCTGCCCCGAGTCCGGCGATGTCCGTGTCCAGTATTTCCGAGAGCAGAATGCCATCTTATGGGAGTCGAAGTCGCGAACGAGGCGGGAGCTGAAGGTGGTGAAATTATGATGAAGCTGCACTGGCGCAATGGTTCTGTAGCTCGGTTCCAACCTCAGTATGCTGTCTCTATGCAGTCCACGAAGGGCCATCTGGTGAGACTCGTCCAGTGAAGAGGAGCGGACATTGGAATTCACTGGGAAGTACCATTCAGTGGTTAGCATTTTTGAGGGCGGGAACCTGCGAAGAAGTCCATAATCCTCAGGTGCCATAGGAAATGGAAATGGATTGAATGAAATGAGGGATGCCGACCTTTTTTTCCCTACGCTCATGGCGTCATTGAGTGCAATGAAATCTCGATGACGTGTGTTTGTAGCTTCCCGGCGGAGGTCATGAATCAGCTTGTTCTTCACCACGAAGCTGAACAGGACCCATAAGCCAGATGAAAATTACAATCGATAGCTTAGCTGTATTATATTACTTTTTGACAATCGTCTCTTCGCAATTCCTAGCGTCCTGGGACATTCGCAGCTGCAGTTTACGATGCACTGACTCGAAACCGCTGGACGTCCAGTGATAAACGGACCCACAGAGAGGCATGTCCTCCAGAATCGAGTGGTCGATGAAGCACTAAATCCAAGAGTTCAAGATAATCTTTGATCCACGCTGCCCAAGGTGGGAAGATCGGAAAGCAAGCCACCTACGTGCATTTTTAAAGTGAACAACGATTCCGATACTTCTCGCCAGATGAATTTCATCGCTACAGCGATCCGCCGTATGCGGTCGATATCTTGAGGCCTGAGCGCTCTGGATCTTTGTAGAAGACGTATAATGATCTCCCATTCACTGCAAAACTGCAATTCTACCGCACCTCAACTCCACGATAGCTCCAAATGTTTCTTAGGAATTCCTTAGCACGACAATGGTCTCCTTTAATAGCGACGTCCATTTCGAAAACTTCCATATTCTACTAAATCCCCTAAAATGCTTATAGCGACCGATGACTAGAGGCTTGTGCTAAATCGCTACGATGAACAACGACGACGGCGATTCCAGGCACGACCAACAATGGAGGAACGAGAATTAACCAAAGAACGAATGACGAACGCGGATAATCTAATCTAATCCAATCCCTCGAGGTTTTAGCTTTTGTTTGTTGTTGTTACTTTCTATTTTTCTTGCTTCTATGTGTTGCATTTCGTGATGTTGCTAGCGTCTTCCTGTTCTTGTTGTTCATGTTGTTTGAATTAAATTTTAAATTTGTTAAGGTTAAGGGTGTGCGTTAGTGTTGGCGTATGATGTACATGGCAAAAAAAAGAAAAATCATGCATGCAATAACAACGAAATCGCAAATTGAAATCGAGAAATCGTAATAAAATGAAATCGAAAACGAATCAAAAATTCATGCTTTATCGAAACGCTTATTTAATAATTTTATGCTTAAATACTTAACCTAAGCCTATGAGTTTTTCTTTTTTCTTCTTACTTATACTTGAGACTTCTTAGCAATAGTCACTGCTCTCTCTCTCACTCATCCCACTCACACACTCAGCGTCCCACTCACACACTCAGGCAACCAAACCAGTTCACGAAAAAATCCTAGAAAAATCAGTTTTCCCTAGTTTGCTGAACTTAACTTCTTTTCGATAACGCGTAAAATTCCGTTTTTGACGTTTAGACTTTCACTTAATTCGTTTTCGTGTTAGTTTAACGACTAACGACACTCACTTCACCACTCACTTTCATTCTCACTACGTACATTTCCATTTTCACTACGTAACCAATTCACAACAAAGTTACCATTCTCCCTGGTCAGTATAGTTGTGGTTATTCGACTTTCGAAAAATTATTCGAACAATTTATTTTACTATATTATTCGAATTCGAAACTTCCTGGTCTTCCAATATTCAATTTCAAACGGAAATCGAGAATTAGGAAACTTTGAGTATTCGAATACCAGGAATTATTTGCGTAATTTGATCGAATAATTATTCGAATAGTCAAATAGACACAAATACATAGTGAGCTTAATTTCCTTCTTACTTTCCTTAATTCGTCAAATCAGATCCGTTGCAAATTGGCTCGCGGGGAGGGGGCTTAGAGGGGGCTTATGTTACAAATCTCTTGTAAATCATCAGTGATCATCTCTCTTCAAGGTATATATGAATGTCTCTTCTCACATCAAAAATGGTAGAACACGTTCATGAAGTTCATGAAGGAGTTCGAATTCTCTTCTCACCAGTATTCAGTTTCATTTTCAATACAACAAGGGGCTTTCTGGCACGACGACCCCGCCCCCCCCCCCCGAGCCAATTCACGCTACCACTTTGCTCGGCCCGCATGTCATTTTCGCTTAGGTCCAGACCGATACCGACGGCTTAGGCCCTAGGCGAGAATGACATGCGAGCCGAAACATCAAATGAAATAAGAACCAGCTAACACTTACGCGGTCGGTGACGCTTAACCGACCAGCGCTTTCCTCCGCTGCTGTTTTTATCTTCGAATAATTGACTCACGGCAAACTTCCTTGGATTGCTAAAGGAAAAGAGGGGCTCGTCAACGTCTCAGCTTCTGAGTTCACTTCACGAGCACAGTTTCCTGAAAACTCATTCATATCATGTGAGCACTGCGACGGCAGGCGTGCGGCCGGTCGAGCACCGGATCGATCCGAGGACAGGGACAAGGCCCCACGGCAAACCCGACCCCCTCACGATGCACATGGAAGCCCAACGCCGGGGTCGCTCTCGATGACGTCATGAAATCGGCCGCGAGAGTGACGTCATGTCTCGCCCTGGTGCAAACAATGCTGCAGCTCTGTTCTGTGCTCTCCCCCACGTCAGCGGAGGAGAGCACAGATTTGGGCAGGGAAGGGACTCCAGGGTGTGGCTTGAGTGGCGCACCCATGCTAGAATTGCCTACATCCTGGAGCTCCCTCCCTTGCCAAATTCGGAAGCACGTAAAACATAGATATGTAATCGAAAAGCGGAGATAAGACTTCATTCACAATCGCTCCATGTTCACCCCCCCCCCCCCCGACCCTATTCGCGCCTGAACAACAAACAAACAACTGATGGGAAATCGCGACGTTTTGCTCAGCGTCAGCGCCCAATTCGATAGAACGAACAGTCGGTGAGGGGTTCAGGACGGAGTGAAGAATCAGACGAATCTGACGAACCACTGGCGAATGAGACGACAACACGCCAACAGAAGCGAGTTGGAATGATGATGGAGAGCCCAGAATGAGACGTGGAGCCGGGTGGGATCGAACGTGTCCGAACGCGGCAACGGCGTCGGACGGACGACGTTTTCCGACCGCCGCGCGAGCCGCCCGCATCGGACGGAAATCGACGCCGGGTCAGCTCATAATCGATCGCTTCCCTTCCAGGCTAGCCTAAAACTTTTTAAACCAAAGCAAAGTCGGCGCAAAGCGCCTCGAAGGAGATCACCCTGTACTCCGTGGATATTCGCCTTGGTAATAGGGCACATGTGTGTCTAATTACATCAGAAATGGCCTAGCTCCGTTCAACATAGGGGTGGATTACACCAGTGCCGCGTAAAATTTTCATTTCCTATTACCCAAAGGCGTTGTATAAGGCGATGCAAATAGGGTCGGGGGGGGGGGGGGGGGGGAGTCACCTCCTAAAAAATGTCACCAACACAAAAACAAAGCGACAAAACACACTGATAGTAAAGAATAGGTAGGCGCAAATAGGGACTGGGGGGGGGTCAACATGGCCTGCCGCGGCGGGTAGCCACATACAGCGAATTTAAATACGGTCTTATCTCCTTGTTTCGATTACATATCCGTGTTTTATGTGCTTACGAATTGGGCAAGGGAGGGAACTCCAGGATGTAGGCAATTCTAGCACGGTTGCGCCACTCAAGCCACACCCTGGAGTCCCTTCCCTGCCCAAATCCGCTGACGCTGAGGAGAGCACAGAACAGAGCTGTACCATTGTTTGTACCTATTCTTTACTATCAGTGTGTCGTCGTTTCTTTTGTCGTGTTGGTGACATTTTTTAAGAGGTGACCCCCCCCCCCGACCCTATTTGCGCCAGGGGGGTCACCTTATAAAAAGTGTCACTAACACGACAAAAGAAACGATGACACACTGATATTAAATAAAACAAACAAACAATGACAAACAACATCATCAACTTATATACGTTCACAACGCCGAAACATAAACCGCACTTAAGTCTGGACCCACAATCTTGGCCACGCTGAAGAAACCGCTAGTCTATTACGACGTCAACGATGCCAGGATTCAATACGACCTCAACGATGGCACGATTCAGCCAGAGTTGAAACAACGCCTAAAGTCTGGACCCACAATCTTGGCTACGCTGAAGAAACCGCTAGTCTATTACGACGTCAACGATGCCAGGATTCAATACGACCTCAACGATGCCGCGATTCATCCAGAGTTGGACGTGGAACACATCAACTTGTATATGTTCACATGACGGCATGAGCAAACGGCATGCAGTGTGACTACGGCATGCACACGCCATCCCACGCCGCTATTCACTGCGTCCGGATAGTAACACTGCGTTACTACTGCGTTGCTACCCTCAAATTTTTCCTTTCCGCGCGAGCGGCGCGAGCGGTCGCATCGGAGCACGCTAAACGCTTCCGCCCGAATAGCAACAGAGTAGCAACAATTTCCAACGGAGTAGCAACTGTGTTGCTGTTACCACCCCAATAGCAACTGCAGTTGCAAATGGCAACTGCAGTTGCTAAACCGTTGGGGAGGCTGAAAATGGTTCGGCCCGTGGCGACCCAGTGTCCGAGTAGGCCTATGTTACTTCGGCGACAATGTTGAATGGGTGTTACGCAGTGCGTAGCAACCCTCGCAACACAGTCGCCGACATCGCCGGCAACAGCGTCGCCAAAGTATAACATAGACCCTACTGATCCACATCCTAATGCGCGCGCCTCTTGGGCCATGGCGCCGCGACACGCCCTCCCATCCGTAAGACTCGATGTCGGGCGTTCACGCATATGCACAATTGCTGGCAGATATGCCGATACGGCCCTATTTCTCATGGCTTCATACACGTATTTCGGCAAAGCCCTACCCGCATAGTCATGGCAAAATTGAGGTGCTCCCTCTGGAGCTCCTGCCCATATAAACATCTTTCCTTCGATCATCCTATTGCATGCGGTGGAAACGACCTGGCCCCCAGTATCCAGCCTCGAAATAGTGTCGTCGAGAGATCGCCACAGTTCCGCAAGCTTCGTCCATTCAGCACGGTTCCTGTACGTGACCGGCGGCCATGGTGTAATTACCGTTTAACATTCCTCTATGAAGGTTTCCTCCGCTTTAAGGAGCCGTACTCGCACGCCCTCCTTGAACTGTGAATTCAGAGGAGATACGATCGCCCATGCGCGGAACTGCGCCACTCCTCAAGTACGTCGACGAGACGATCGAATGAAGGGACCAGCTTCGTCAGCATCTCGCCTTTGAGACCTTTTCTCTCCGTAGGGCTTGCTCCATCGAATGTTGCGAATCCTACTGGTCCGGAGTTCGTCAGGCGCGTTTTTGCCGCATGGTTCTCAATCTCTTCTCTAATCTTGAGAAGATTTTCGTAGTAGGAGAGCAGAACCTTGTGATTCTCGACAAACGTTTGCTCCTTGGTGCACCTTTTCTTTCTTCCCCTTTTTCCTCTATTCATCTGAGTATCTATTGTTTTGACAGAAATGCAGCTAGGACTAGACACAGTCGTTATTACTTTCGCTTTCCCTTCCTTTGTTCCCTCTTGGAGCCTTTCAGGGATATGAGCCTCTGTGTTGTGCCTAGTTTTCTGCTTACGAATCCTACCGTTAATTGTGACATTCACTCCTAACCTTTGGAGTGTTTTCATGCCTAATAAAACCTCGTCACACTTTCTCACAATGTGGAACACCATGCCCATTAATCCACCTTCCAATTCCACTTCAATGACTACGCCTCCAAATACTTCCACTGTGTTTCCTGACGCATCGAATATTGGGCCAATCTCCTTACTTGCGAGAGTAGACAACGCGTCTACATTGAACCCTTTGTTGAGGGCCTCCTCCAGTATATCAACCGATATGATGGTAGCCACAGAACCACTGTCTGTTAAGGCTGTGTTCGTCAAGTCTAACAACTTGGCAGTTTCCTCAGTAGTTTCCCTACAGTTTTGTTCGCCTTGTGCTTGGACTTCTGTGACCTGGCTATAGCGCCGAAGCTTCTCACTCGACGAACGATGTCAAAATCCGCTGCCGCATCCTCTGCTGGCACATTCACTTTCTCGTATTTTCCAATTCTTCTCACATTTGCATTTCTCTGTGTGCAATCTCGTGCAAAGTGTCCAATTCCTCCGCATGTGAAGCACTTCCTCTCCTCTCTTTTACCACTTCTTCTACCATCATGTTTCCTTAGTGGCACTGGAACTGCCCTGTCGAAACATTGTGAGGCTCTGGATGTTGGCCTTCGAACCTCATCCCATTGAAAATCACGTTCCAACTGTCTGAGAATTGGATCTACTTGTCCATTTGCCTAAGGTACTGGACCGTGTTTTCCAGTCCGCTGCCTTCTCCGCCCTATCAAAACCTTTGAATGCAAACACCGCAGTGAGTGCTCTATACCTAGTGCGAGTTGTTTGCCCTCTTCGTAGGTCTTGGATGGTTCAACTTTATGCAGTGCACTCATCAGCTGCACGTGCTCGGGCCAGTCCCGCAGATTTTCTAACGAAATCTGTGCGTATTCCAAAGCATCCTGCTCGTCACGAATCGCTGGAAAGTCGGATTCGCAACTCTGCCTCAAACCCTCTATTCGCAACACAGTTACTTAAGACGTTCTCCGCGCGATCCCCTAGATGATCGTCCACTAATATCTCGATCTATGTTCTGTCGTCCTCCACGACCTTGCTGTATTTCCGACGAAACTTCCTAATGAACTCATCGAGGTTTTCACATGACTTCTCTTCGAAACTTCCCGAGTCTGCACAAGAAAGCGATTGCACGTAATTCAGCATAACTATACTATACTATACTATACTTGAGTCTTAACTTGCTTTTTTTTGGTGCAGCCCCTCCCGGTACACTACTGCTCCAAATGAGTTGTGAAATGATTTTTTTGGTTTGGGATGGAACGATTTTCATTGGTTTTGACTCTTACTTGTTGATGTTGTTTCCTCGAAGTCATAGTTTTATATGCAAGCCAAAGGCTAGTTAGGATGGTGCACAATTTTTGATCGTACAAGCAGTGCAAGCTTTTTGTTTGCGCACCGTGTATAGGTATCCTAGTAGATAGCGTTTCTGAACAAGCAGTTATCTTGATTGTCCTTAAACTTGTCCTGCTCGATTTGAAAGATGCCAATTGATTTTTGTGGCTTCCAGCTTAATTAGAAAAGGGTCCAGCTTCAGCTCCAGCTAAAAACAACTCAATAAAAGATATTTCCCTTCGATCACCCTTATTATAACAAAAGGCAATCTAGGAATTCAGATGCACTATAAGTCAGGCACCTTTTATGATCTACGATTTACGATTCACGACGATTTTTCGTGAATACAATTTACGATTTAAGAAAATTTCGGATTTCATTTACGCACACCCCTGATTTAGACAGCCCCCCCCCCCCGGTCGTACCAGATCCGCACTGGGAAGTGGGGTCGGAAATTTTCGGCAAAAATCAAAGCCCACGCTTAACAGAATCAGAAGGCATACAGTGGGTGTGCGTAAATGAAACTCGAAATTTCGTAAATCGTAAATCGTACTTGAGAAAAAACCGTCGTAAATCGTAAATCGTAAACCGTAAATCGTAAAAGTCTCTTGATATGTAGTGCAGTATAACTGAATTTTATAAGTTTTTCTGCTAATATTACTACAAAATGATCCATTATTTGTTTATTTGTCATGTTATTTTCAGCCCAAGGTGAACAGTTCTTCTGGCAAATTTTCTCTTTTACATCCACTTTTCCTTCTGGTCAGGAGAAGGGCGAGGGTCTCAAATCAAATTTTATGTCTTTTAAAAAAGCCGAAAAAGTTGTTGATTCGAAAACTTTACCTTAACCTATGCATGGTGTTTCAACAAGAAGCTTTCAAGGTTTGAATAAGCATTAAATTTCCAACCCTTTGCAGTTCTTTAGATGGGTATAAATCTAGGACTCAGCAAAAGCGATAGTAAAAAGTCACAAAGCGAAAAAAATCATTTCGCCGCTCATTAACTCGAGGGAACCAGCAACTGCGCATGCAAATCAGCAAACATCGCGGACATAGCGCATGCACACCCGCAACTCCATCCTATGACGCATCAAAAGCTTTTAGATTTTCTACTAAGTCATCGGAAAACACCTGCAACAACATTTTCAATCATTGTTCGAGATTCAACAAACAAAAATGTCATACATTCTAGAATATAAAAAAGGTGATCTCGGCTTGAGTGGCCCACGATCTCCCTGGCCAGGACCGGTCGTCATGGCTGTGCATTGCTCAACCTGCCTTCTCCGCCTTCGTATTAAGAACATTATGGGAAACGTGGTCACGGCAGATGAGTTCAGCGTATTCTACGTCAACCGTACCCGAAATATCCTCAACGAACCAACTCTGAAGCAGTCAGAGTCCGACCTCCAATAGAAGAAGGTAATGCTGTGCTGTTGGTGGAACTCCCAGAGGACTCACTACCACGAATTCCTTGAAACTGGCACCTCAGTGTCTGCGAACATTTACGTTGTCCAACTGGAAGAGTTGAGTGAAGCCACACAGCAGTAACGACCTTGACGGAAGACTGTTTACTTTCTTCATTGCAATGCTCAGCCACATGTTGCAAAGATGTCTCGTCAAAGGTTTCAGTAAAGTTAATTTGAACTCGATACCACTCTTCATGGTGCCACATCAGAACATCGAAATAAATGAATACAACGGGTAGAACAGCTTAAATTCTTCTGTGCTACGCATTTTTGCTAATATACCTATCTTTATTAAGCCTGACGTTTCGACGGCTTCGTCGTTATCAAAGGCCTGAAGTTGGACTTTTGTATGGACTGTGCACTCATATCGTAAACTGTTCACTCAAAAAGTCATTTTTTGATCTTCATTCCATTATGTGAGCTGTAGTACACCATACTTCTAAGCATAAGTGCTTATAGTCTTGTATATCAAAAGAGTCTCACTCGCTCAACGGTTGTCGTGTAGTCGGGCGGTCTTTCATTACTAATAAAGCAGTGATGAGTGGTGTTCCTACCAATTTCTTCTTAACACTAGGTATTCCATTAGTGTTGCAGGGGAGAGAAGTTATCAGCCGAAAGGAGGACACGTTGCCGGAGAGCTGGTCCGCTTGGCATGGTGCCGAGGCGGCGCGCGGTTTTTCGTCATGCCGTCTCGCACACTCCACACCTCCCCTGCTCGCCACATCCGGAGTCCCTTCCCTAGCCCAATCTGTGCTCTCTTTCGCGACAGCGGAACGGACTCCTCCCCGCGCTCACTCTGCTCATCTGACTCTCGCCACTCGCGCGTGTCGGAATTTTTCGGGGACCAGTTCACATGTAATCAGGAGGACACGTCTTCCTCATTTTTATTGGAGCGCGTTAGCCGTCGTACCTCCTCATTCCTCCCATGGCTCATATTTTGTCCCAATTGTTTTCTTTAACGTTCATTAAACATTTGTAATATTGCAACATTAGTGTCTTACCTTTTGTTATTAACGTTACATTGATCCAAGAATGGTTTCTTTTTGTGAGCACACTTTACAGGTAGTTGATGAAAAAGTGAAGAAAAAAAACACAACTTTCTTTGTAGCATTAATTCATCCATACTAACTGGACACCTTGTTTGAAGTTTCACAAAATTTTTATTTTTTGAGGAAAAATAATGGTTTAAAGCTTGTTTTGAAGAGCAGAAAGGTGGCCATTCTTCTAGTACTAATAAGAGATCGCGCCATACCCTCTTCGAAGAGGTCGCGATTTTTATTCGATTAATATCACAATTTTTGTTTGCATGGAGATTGACACCTTTTAACGGTACAACAAAAACAACTGTAAAGAACACACATCTTCACTTTAGTGGTTCATGGAAGTGGCATTTACACTATCAATCACATAAAAGTTGCGGTGAACCTTTTGAGTGCAATCGCGATCTGATCATTTAATGCGCTGTATGCTTAACTTTTTGCTTTAAGAGAAATTTTGTAATGATTTATTATTTTTCTCTAAAAATAAAAACTTTATAAAATTATTGCACTTATTGGGGCAGGCAAACTAAAAAATCTTAAAGAATGTTGCACTAAATTTTCCTTAAACAAAAAATTATTCTAACCATCTTTTTGAGTCTGTATTTTAACCTGGTTGAAGGTCATTTCGATTTGGAAGAGTTCGCTTTGAAATTTTTCAAAAGCCTTGGGCTGGCTTAGAAGAGTGTCCAATGTGATTTGAAAAGTGTCCATTTCGACGTGAGAATGGAGAATACATCGTTTCAATAAATACTGGTTCATTTGTACGCTCTTAAATACTGCTTAAAAAACTATCTATGTTTTTACCATTAATAGGATCGAGACACTGGTGATGCGCCTACAGCTCCTGCTCCTGTTAAGAGTATAGTTGCAGTGTTTTCACTCATATTATTAGCTTTCGACGTCCTCGAAAGGTATGTGGAAAAGTCTAGAGCGTGACATGGATGTAGGACTCTTTTGTCAAGTAGAATTCTTGCACTAACAGTGAGAAAAGTGCTACATGTACGCCTAGAACAAATTGTAGCGAGTGCAAAAGCAGAAATACAGTATATCAGATACTCGTCCGATTTTATTCCTCTTCCGTGGAACAATGTTTGTCTTTTTGAAGTTACTTCAGTGTTTTAATAACGTTTTCAACAATAACAATAACAATAACGTGTTGTTACACGCTGAATGAGCAGGTCGGTGAGAGTAATGGTGGGTAACAACACGTTCCAATGCGAAAATCGCGACCAATGAGAAGGTAGAACGGCTAACGCGCTCCAGTGAGAATGAGGAAGACGTGTCCTCCCTTCCCTGATAACTTCTCTCGCTGCAGGGTTGGGAAAACTAGAGCAATTGAACTAGTTGACAGTAGAGACTGCGGGCAAACTTTATCTACTCATATTTGAATGAGCTGTTATTATTAGTGCCCCCTATGAACATCCTACTACACGGAGAACTGGTCCGGTTGGCATGGTGCCGAGGCGGCGCGCGGTTTTCGTCGTGTCGTCTCTCGCACTCCACTCCTCCCTGCTCGCCACACCACGGAGTCCCTTCCCTAGCCCAATGAGCACAGAAAAGGCCGGACTCTGCCATGCGCTCACTCTGCTCATCTGACTCTCGCCGCTCGCGCGTGACGGAATTTTTCGGGGACATGTAATCGCCCAAGGGAGGCATTTGCGATTGGAGCGCGCTGCTCCTGCCGAGTTCTCTTCCAACGCTTTGCGTCCTTTCCGCATTTCTGGTATACTTGAACTCATCTTTGCTGTAGAAGGATGTTCAGAGAGTTTGTGGTGGCTTTATTTATTCAACATATAAATGGATTTTGGATCCTACAGTAAATACGCAGACATGAAAATGTCTGCCGAATGCTGTATTTCCCTCAAAGGTCCACTCTCTCTCTACACACTCTAAGCACGCGAGGTACGCATGAAGGCATGAAGGAAGGAGATGCCTAAAGAAGAGAGGTAGACATGAAGGCTAAGAAAATTTTCAGCACAAGCCAAATCCTTCTGCAACACGGCTTCGTAGACTAGCATATCGCTGAAACTGGGTGGTTAAGCTACTCAAACGTTGACAGTTGCAACGCTTGGGCTCATCAGCAATTTAGGAGGACTGTGCTGTATACGCAAGAATGCTACATGGCAATATGGAGTTATTGATGACATACAAATTCGCCATGTCGCACGTTTTGTTGACTTTAAACAAGCAAACAAACACAGGTTATGAGCGTCCACTGATTTTGTATGTAGTTGAATCCGTGTTCTTGTAGGTTAATGATAACGTTATAGGCATGATTTATACAACACTGTAATGCACTGCATAAATGAATACAGCAGGTAGAACAGTTTGAATTCTTATGTGCTATGTCGTCGTCTACGACCTCTTGCGCCCTTTGTAAGGCGCCGCTCCCTCTAATAGGGGCGGCTGCTGGGCTGTATTAGGCGATAAGCGGCACTCTCTCAAGCTACGTGGTGAGCACCGGTTGGACTCCACCACTCACTCTCTTCCTCTGATAATAAATCTGAACCACCGTCGCACGTTTATCTTTGTAACAAGGGCTACCATACCCACGTCTTCCCGCACCCATCCTGGTCATCTGGTGCATCGGCCTAATAAGCCAAATTCTCCCGTGTCAAGGCGTACCAACCTTGGGACCTGGAGCGAAGACAGCTCTTTCTAGAGCAAATATCAAAGTCTTTTCTAAGACTAAGAATCTTAATTGATTCGCCCCATACCAAGGACACTTACTCCCGTACCAAGTACCTGGAGTCATTTTCTGCTGAATTTTCGCAGAAATAAGCATTTTCACCTCGGAGGTCTCGCAAAAAATAGCGCTGCACTTCCAAAGAACACCTATCATCAACTGCGCAACGACGCTAAAGAATCTTGTCTCCAGATACACGGAGTACACAGAAAAGGTAGACTATCCTACCGTAGACGAGGACAGCTACGAACAGTGCAAAACAGCTACTGCGCTCCTACAGAATGGAGTAAATCAAATCAAGGAAGGAAGAGAGAGACTTGAAATCCTCTACAATAATATTAGAGCAGTATACGAAAACTGCAAAAATAAGTCCGATAAAAAGGATGTTATGCTAGAAATAGAACAAATAGAGGGTGAGTCACAACTACACAAAGAGATCGCCAGTGCAGACGATCTAATCTTCAAGCTGACAACACGGCTTGAGGAAACCAAATGCGTGAGGGATACAATGAGTGTAAAATTGGGTTACATTTCTCAGAGATCTCTAATCCTGCAGAGCGCATCTTCCAATGGCTCCAATGATCGAGTAGCCGAAGAAGATAATACCAATCAAATGGAGCCTGTTCCAAGCGATAGTAATCTATCCCAATCAGCTTCAAACACAGCTGTCATCGAGCAAATTGAAAGTGATGCACGGCATTTTCTCAAATAAAGCCACCTCAGGCGACATTGCCCATGTTTTATGGTAACGCCGAGGACTTTCCAGAATACTGGCTTGTCTTCGAGACCCTCGTTCACAAGAGTAGAGATCTCGATGTTATGGAGAAGATTCTGCTAAAAGGGATTCAACTGAAGGATCACACTATTGCTATCGCTCGACAGCGCTTCTGGATACCGCGAATCTCATCAGCCTTCAAAAAAGTAGTTAGCGGTTGTGCAACATGCAAGCGTTATTATGGGTTACCGTTGGGTGCACCCCACATGCCCTCTCTTCCAAAAGATCGTGTCGTATCAAAGAAACCATTCGAAAACATTGGTTGCGACTATATGGGGCCGTTCACCTCAAAAGCACATGAAAAAATGTACGTGTGCTTATTCACCTGCCTAACCACTAGAGCAGTGCACTTAGAAGTCGTTGAAAACTTGTCAACAGGATCGTTTTTGAACTCTTTCGTAGGATTCATTTCACGAAGAGGAGTGCCTAAACTAGTGCGCACTGACTGCGGTTCTAATTTTAAACATGGGGAGAAAATCATCTCTACCATGTTCGAAAAAGACGACATTACTGGCAATTCTTTGATGTCTTATTGCGCTACTGAGAAAATTAAGTGGCTATTCAACCCACCAGGAGCCCCCTGGATGGGTGGAGCATGGGAAAGGCTTGTTGGATCAGTACGCAGTTTTGTTAAAATAGAGTTTTATTAAGCCTGACGTTTCGACGGCTTCGTCGTTATAAAAGGCCTGAAGTTCGACTTTTGTACGGACTGTGCACTGATATCGTCAGCTGCTCACTCAAAAAACCAATGGGAAGTCATTTCTTGACCTTCGTTCCATTGTGTGAGCTGTAGCACACCATGCTCCTCTAACCATAAGTGCTTACAGTCTTGTATATCAAAAGAGTCTCACTCGCTCAACGGTTGTCGTGTAGTTGGGCGGTCTTTCATTACTAATAAAGTAGCGATGAGTTGTGTTCCTATTAATTTCTTCTTGACACTTGGTATCCCATTAGTGCTTCAGCGTTGGGAAAACTAGAGCAATTGAGCATATCCGTAGAGTCCGCAAAAATCGAACTTATTTCAGGTCCTCGATAACGACGAAGCTGTTGAAATGTCGGGCTTAATAAAGCTATATTAACAAGGCGGCGTGGCACGGAAGAATTTGAACTTTTTGTTCTATCGAAATGCCCAGGTTTTATGCTAGTTGATCGCGGAGACTGCGGGCAAACTTTATCTATTCATATTTGAATGAGTTGATTTGTGCCCTCTGTGAACATCCTACAACAGCAAGGATGAGTTCAAGCATATCAGAAATGCAGAAAGGACGCAAAGCTTTGGAAGAGCACTCGGCAGGAGTAATGCGCTCCACTATTTAGGGAAGGGTTTCGACTTCCCATGGAGCTTCAAGATGAGACCAGGATCATTAGAAAGAGTTCGGAATGCTGATTACGTATATGGGTGCTAAAATTGCAAAATGAAATTCCTGAACGAGTTATGGCCTGCCGAATGCGACGGGCCTCACCACAGGTCAGCCGTGCGATGCACCTGGCGCGAGAATGTGAGTCATCGGGGCCCCGTAAGAGGAGACCGCCAGTTGCGGCGGTGGCGTTGGGGTAGTGCTCCTCCTCGTCAGGTGCGAAGTCGTAGGTTCGGTCCCCATTGCTGCCGGTTTTTTTGCACACCATAATTTATCTTCGAAATGACCCATACACGCTTGTAAAAATGCTTGAAGGCAAGAAACTGGTATGGTTTTTATTTACTATTTTGTGCAAATAGAGTTCAAATCATATATTGAACAACTAGAGGTGTTTCTAACAACCTTGGCATTCGTGGAACAAAGCAAAAAAAATGTGTGAAGCAGACCTGTTGCTCACACACTGCACATCTTATACATGCAGCCTCTCTACAACCAGCAGCAAAACAGTCAATTGTACATTGTACAATAAAAGATCATTT
The DNA here is from genome assembly GCA_947396885.1 of Heligmosomoides polygyrus polygyrus. Classification (NCBI taxonomy): domain Eukaryota; kingdom Metazoa; phylum Nematoda; class Chromadorea; order Rhabditida; family Heligmosomidae; genus Heligmosomoides; species Heligmosomoides polygyrus. The sequence goes on from OX377206.1 coordinate 62,390,292, forward strand.
CGAAGATAAATTATGGTGTGCAAAAAACCGGCAGCAATGGGGACCGAACCAACGACGTCGCACCTGACGAGGAGGAGCACTACCCCTACGCCACCGCCGCAGCGGGCGTTCCCCTCTTACGGGGCCCCGATGACTCACCATTCTCGCGCCAGGTGCATCGCATGGCCGGCCTGTGGTGAGGCCCGTCGCATTCGGCAGGCCATAACTCGCTCAGGAATCTCATTTTGCAATTTTAACACCGATATTCGTAATCACCATTCCGAGCTCTTTCTAATGATCCTGGTCTCATCTTGAAGTTCCATGGGAGGTCGAAACCCTTCCCTAGTAAGAGCGGCGCGCTCCAATCGTAAATGCCTCCCTCTACCTCCGACGTTTAGCAAACGTCGTCGGGGGGGGGGGGGGGTCACCTCCTAAAAAGTGTCACCAACACAAAAACAAAGCGACGAAACATACTGATAGTAAGGAATAAGTACAAACAATGCGATAGCTCTCTATTTAGGCAGGGAAGGGAGTCCAGGGTGTGGCTCAAATGACGCGCCCGTGGTAAAATTGCATGCATCCTGGAGTTTCCTCCCTTGCCCAATTCGGAAGCATATAAAACACGGATATGTAATCGAAACAAGGAGATAAGACTGACAATAATGGAGGCAGCGAACGGTTGACATTGGGTCTACAGTAACCCTCACGCGCAACACGTGCTTGTGGTGCAGTCACGGAGGACGTTCAAGATGTGAGATGGCGCCTGAGCTGACGCCTATATTGTATTCTGAAATGAACTTGTCGAAGCGCATATCAGCTGGTGTATGGTGTACCTCAGTATTGTCGAGACAGCCTCCTTGACACAGAAGGGGAGCAATGAGATGGCAAGCCTTGAGATAGAAGGGGCTTCGATGCAGTGAGTTTCTGAAGTCACGACTGATCTCCTAAAAAGTGTCACCAACACAAAAACAAAGCGACGAAACATACTGATAGTAAGGAATAAGTACAAACAATGCGATAGCTCTCTATTTAGGCAGGGAAGGGAGTCCAGGGTGTGGCTCAAATGATCTGCTTATCTGCTCATTCGACTACACATCCGTGATTTTATTTGGTTCCGTTTTGGGCAAGGGAGGAAACTCCAAGATGTAGGCAATTTTAACACAGGTGCGTCACTTAAGCCACATATTGTGGATGCCACACCTCAAAGCATCTAGAGTCATTTTCTAAATAAAACCAGGCGCTATGGTAGTTAGGGGAGATCACCTTATAAAGTATCCCTAACACGAAAAAAAAGGAACCATGACACACTGATAGTGAAGAAAACAAACAAACAATGCTATAGCTCTGTTCTGTACTCTCCTCCGCTAACGCGGAGGAGAGCACAGATTCAGACAGGGGAAGGGACTCCAATATGTGGCTGTTAGGGATACTTTATAAGGTGATCCCCCTAACTACCATAGCGCCTGGTTTTATTTAGAAAATGACTCTAGATGCTTTGAGGTGTGGCATCCCACAATATATATTTTTTAAATAAATCTTTCAACACGTAGTGTGCTCCTGGAGTATGTGCACGTCGCCTTATCTGGAGAGCACAGAACTGGGCAAGGAAAGGAACTCCAGGGTATGGTGTATCTATGCTGCTCATGTGGAAACTGCTCTCGTCGCTTCAGAGAAGTTCACAGCTGCGGTTTTGTTGAAAAATACCAATCATGGAGATAACTGATGTGTGATGTTTCGTTCCAACTCATCTAGGTTCACTTCCTTCAGGCGTCATCTTCGGACGTCCTCCGTGATTGCACCAGACACAAAGAAGCGCGCGTGCAAGTTGCGGTAGACCCAATGTCAACCGTCCGCTGCCAAGGGCTCCGCACACTTCTGCGGCGTTGCCACAGCCCTATCCTTCAACATAGGGCAAGGACGCAGAGGCCGCCGGCAATGGCAGCCGGCGCCGTCCCGCACCCGCACAGTTTTGCAGCATCGCCACACCGACGGCAATAATGACTGAAATCATTGTTGCCGTCGGTGCGGCGATGCCGCAGGCAGAGACTGTCTGCGCTCTAGCCGATCACGCCGGGAAAATGAAATGAAAACACATGCTTCCTTCAAGTGAGCTGATCGATAGGGCCAATCAGCTGTTAATTTTCGACGCTCCGAACGACGTCTTTAGCGGTATTTTGGTGTTTTCTTGTGTTGGTGTTAGCTATTTCGCTTGTCTACTACCCCTTTGATAGGTTTGGTGTGATAGGCTACTCATTGCGTGAGCTGTTGTTCCGTCAAGAACCCCAAGATCAGTCCACAAATATATCGCTCGAAGTTTTGCTGCGGGATTATTGTTTCGTAGTGATATTATTTCTTTGTTCTTCCATCTCAGGAAATCAATGAGCCACATCATCTCAAGAACCTATGCTACTACTCTACTGAAGAAAATGGATGAAATGGAAAGTTCAGCTGATTTCTTGATTCGGGCGCGCGTCGCTCATCGGAGCGCGGTTTCCTTCGGAGTGAGTAGGTCCCAACTGCAGTGCGGTGCGACGGCGCCGTGCTGCTGCAACGTCGGAGCACGGCGCCGTCGCAGTGGGGAGGAGCGCCGCAACTTGAAGGCTCCGCCCCACTTTTGCCGACTGCCGGCTGCGGCAACGCCGCAAAAGTGTGCGGAGCCCTTTACCTCACACTGTGTCCAGCTATCTCCTTTAATCTATTTCCGTCAACTGATCCATGTACTTCTCAATATATGAGCATCCTAATTCGTTCCATTCATGGAGAACAATCTGGGGTAGGCGCACTCTATCAGGACAGTGGTCACGCGAAGCGGGAAGGGCCGTATTTTATCATTTTAGCAGTTACGTTCGTCGCGAAACCAACTCAGAAGCTTGACATTCGTTATTTTACTTCTGTTTATTCCCTTTTGTTTCCTTTTTCGAGTAAGTGTTTTCCCATGCAGAAGCAAGTCACGGGGCAAGTTATATGGCCTAGCGAAAACCGTGCGCGTCACGGGTGAAGTTATAACGCCACGCAGAACACCTCCTCATCGCTCTCATTGGAGCGCGTCAGACGTCCTCCCTCCTCATTGTTCCCATCGCTCATATTTTGTCCTCAATTCTTTCCTTTAACGTTATACCATTAGCGTTAGACCATTTGTCATTAGCACTGCATTGATACTAGAATAGCTTCTTTCTGTGAGCACCACTTTAAAACTGATTTTTGAAGATATAAATAAGACATCGAAGGAATACGGGTATTGTCTGAAAGAAGTTTTACGAGATTAAACTACCGACTCTCCAAGATGGTTAGAATAATTTCCGTTCAAGGAAAATTTGGCATAACTTCCTTCGAAACTTTTTAGTTTACTCGCATCAGTGTAATAATTTTATAAAATTTTTATTTTTAAAGACAAAATTACAAATTAAAATTTGTCTTAAGGCGCAACAAGGGAGCAAGCGTATAGTGCACCGCAATTGTTATCTGATTGACAATGTAGAGTTAGATGAGCCATCAAAGCGAGAATATGTGTATAATAAAATTTAATTTTATAAAATTTCAAATAATTTGTTCATTTATTGGGTAGTTGATTTAAAAATTCAGTAACTTATTCTAAAATTTTCCTTGAACAAAAAAGTACTCTATCTTTTTTGCAGAGCCTCTAGCTCTAGTTTGACGTAGAAGCTCATTTCAATTTGGAAGACTTCGCTTTCATTTCAAAAGTCTTAGGCTAACTTAGAAGAGTGTTCAGTTCGACGTAAAATTTGCATACAAGATATTGCACCATACTTACATATTCCGGGATAGAGGTTACGGGATAAAACTTCTTCCAGACAATACCCGTACTCTTTCGGGAGCTTTCCTACAGAACCTACCTTTCAAAGGAGCCGCCACCGTAATTTGTCGTTGAGCCGCGCATACTATCTCACGGCGGCGATCCTTTAATTAGGCGTGCCGTCTCGACTGTGACACTGTGCTGGCCTCATGCGCTTAACCCAACAAACTACGAATGAGAGTTTTACTTACTGAATACAGAGTTAGGCCAAAACGGCTGGGGAGGCTCTCCTTGTCTTAGGTGGTTATCCGCCTTAATAAGAAGGCACATAAGTGCTCACATCAGAGGCGGCCTAGCTCAGTTCACAGCTGGGGTAGAACCAGTAGAACACACCAGTGCTGTATAAAAATTTTTGATTTAGTGCAATACAGAACATCGTATAAGACACACTGCCTTTCCCCGAGCCGCTTTGCGCTTATTTATGGGAAACAAGGTCCTTGTTTTAACTCCTTTCGCTGAGAATGAGTACGACTTGTATGCATGTAAGTTTTTTGGATATAATTATACGACTTCGGCGCAAATAGGCTCGGGACGGTCACCACGCAGGAACGCCCAATACGTTTTGTGATCGAAATTTAAAATTTTAAGCAGCCCTACGGTGAACTGAGTCAGGTCGTTTTTTATGTAATTGGACATACATGTGCCTTCCTATCAAGGCGAATATTCACTGAGTATATAATGACCCATCGTGCCTATTTGCGCCATGAGTTCCTCAGTAGAGCAAATTCGATTGTGTTCTATCGTATGGGAGATTGAACTTCTGGGGCCGGATTCATGAACGACTTACCTGCGGGTAAGTGCAAGATTTACCCCCACTCCCCACTTACGCGCGATTCATCAACACACGGCGGGGAAAGCCCTAGGTAAGTGTCGAGGTAAATGCTACCCGTCAGTGCGTAGGGAAACACTTATCTTCAAGGCCAGGGTTTTTCTCTGCTGCCATTTTCTGACCCAATGCATCCTTCCGCTGGACCGTTGCCAGCTCAGAGCTGGCAGCGGTCCAGCGAAGGGATGCTTGGAGGAGCGGTTTCCCCGGAGGGAAAGTGCGAAGCAATGCTTGCTCATAGTCTGGTGCTCTGTGGTCGGATAATAGTTTACTCTCAGTCTTACTCTACCATGTAGAGTGACGTGCACTAGGATAGAGCCCCACCACTGGGTATAGAACCGCAACTATGTATGTCAGGTGTCGGAAGCGTAGCTTTTGGTGTATGAATTCTGGCAATTCCTCGACAGATTTTATTCCCGTGCATTGAGACTATTGCTTAGTTAAAAACGAATAATGGTACGACCGACATGGTAGTGCTGCAGGTATACTCGACACTCGATAAACTACGCTAACAAGTATCTTTATCATTTATTATATTTATTTATTTATGCAGACATGCCAACGTGCGCGTAAACATATAATCTTCATAATCATTTAGTCATAAAGAGTTATACCACCATCATAAAGAGTTATACCAATCTTGGTCACGCTGAAGCAAACACTCGTCGATTACAACGCCGATCATTTAGTCATTTGTACAAATGCCGTTTGTAAATTTATGCTACATAACCCCACAAATGATATTAGATGCCAACCCATGGTATCCAATCCTGTCACAGAACATTTTTTACAACAAAAGCAAAGTTAACACCGACTAGAAAAACTTTAAAGTAGGAATAAATGACCCAAACTACAAAAAAAAAAGAATTGAGGACAAAATATGAGCGATGGGAACAATGAGGAGGGAGGACGTCTAAGGCCTTTGTCATACCATCGCTCACCCCCGAGCGACGCCTAATGATATGCACCCATGCACATCTCCGGGGCGTCCCCCGGGGATGGCAGAGTGGGGTAGAGACGCAGAGGATTCCGACTGGAGTACCACTATCGCGGCTGTGAGCTCCTCATAGCTAGTGGATGAATTGAGTATTCTGCACCACAGCATTTACCATGCAGTGTTTAGAGAGATGTATTTTCACAGAGGGGGTCCACACTGTGTAGAACACATATAATTTATTGAACTCAAAGTGGCACAAAATCAGTTGAACACAGAAGATTACAGCAAAAGTGTGCTCTTCGAAGATTTGCTAATTTCCGTGAACTGCGTGAAGTGGTAAGTGCTCTTTTTTCAAAGCGAGTTAGTATTTTCATCCACTGAGAAAGCATTATATATTTCATCCAAATATCCCGTACCTTTTTTATCAAATTTGTAGTTAATTTCTCAAATGTCCTGTCTGTTTAGGAAAGTTTTCTGATTTCTAGTTGAATGCCTTTCCCAAAGAATTGAGAAATTGTACAAAAAAAGTTCATTCGAAGCTTTAAGAGCACGAGCTGAAAAAGATTCTTGAACATTTTTGAGTGCGAATTTGGCATTTGACAGAGGCCACAATTTTTTCTTACAAATGCAGATAATCGTTCAGGTGAAACAAACACAATATCGATTTGTTTAAAATTTCAGCACAGTTTTGCGTGAACAAAAAGGCTATTTGTGGGAAAATCTCCATTTTACTACCAGCTTATCTTTTTCTAATTTCTAAGAGATTGAAACTGTTCGCGTGAAACAGGAGTTTTACTTATATTTATTTTAGTGGCTCGCTTCCTCTTCACTGAAAAAAATAATAGTTAACCCGATGCAGTGCCCTAAAAAGCTCAGCCTCCTATCACGTTTCCTTTGATTTCCGGAAGTTATATACCAATCGCGAACTAACTACGAAAACCTGTATTATGTCCAATTAGATATTCCACACTGTTACGGGTGCATTGAAGTGCTCTCTTCATCGTCTATTGTTCAACTAAATGTGGGAAAGCGATTGTCGTAGTAAATATTTGCAACCGATGAGACGCGCCGCAGCAGCTGATCGCAAATATCACGCCCCGATGCTAGTTTCCCGCTCCAGCGTCGCATTTCGGGGGTATCTTTTAAAACGATTATCGTCGCGTTTGCGGCGATGGATGCCGAGGAGCGCGGCGGCGGACGCGGCAGGGCCGGCGGCCTCCGCCCGTTGCCGGAGAACTGGTCCGCTTGGCATAGTGCCAAGGCGGCGAGCGGTTTTCCGTCGTGTCGTGTCGTGCACTCCACGCCTCCCTGTTTGCCACACCCCGGATGGGCACTATTTGGTATCACCGGCTGCGACGCGGTCGCGCCGCGGCAAAGCCACGCCGACTTATTGTGCTCCGCGACTCGCTCAGGTATAGGCATGCGGGTTCATTGTCAGGTTGTAGAAGCAGGACATGAACCCGATAAGTAGGGCTGAGGGCTGTTAGTAGAAATGACCGCAGAGAGCTATAAAGTGATTGCTGAACGTGAAAACTAGGAACGTGCTTATTTCCACCAATGGCATTCTGTTTGCTTGCTTTTGCGAGTATTATGGCTATATTTGAACATTTGTTGTGAACGAAGTTCAAGTGATGAAGTAGTCAGTGGATGTACATAAAACAGAATATACATAGTCACACATCTATAAGATCTGGCAAGTTGACGCCCAGTAAACCTATGATCTTTTGGTTCCATCAAGAGAGAGATGGGGCTTATTACAAGAGAATTAAAAGCAGGACGACACCTCTGATGAATCCGGTTTCCGACGTTTTCACATGCATCAATCATTTTTATTCCGGAAGCAGGAAAGGCTGTCGTCGTCAGCAAACGATTGTGGTGCTTGTTGATCCGAATTCGGAAAAGATTTCTGTTGCTTCTCCTATTCTGTTGCTGTGCTCCTTGCAGTTAAAACGTTGTGGGTGGCGCCGGCTCAAAGAGAAGAAAAACAAAAAGGAAAGGCTGCGTGAAAGAACGCTTCTAAACGCTATTTAGGAACGCAAAAGACTCAGCCGTTTTATTTGGAGAACTTGTCTATATTATTTTCGGCTGCTCTTGTAGGTCTGGAACTAAATTGCAGGGCAACCTAAGAATCGGGATTGATGATTTAAGAATTTGTTATATCCTTCTTCCCTCAGGGTTTTGTGTTTCTGAGGTTCCGTGTAGCGGCACCTGAGGGAGCCGGATATAAGCCTTTCCCGTCCCTATCACTTTACTCCATCGTTCAATTACACAACAAAACAGTTGGGGAATATACAGTTTATCAATTATACAGACTTCGACATAGACAGACGGGGAATAGGAAAAGGAAGGGCCGAACCAGAGGAACCTAAAGAGAGAAGTCCGGAAGACCAAGTGGTCAGGATGGTGGTGTGGTGTGTCCCTGTTCTGTTCCGTGGGCGGCGTTTTCCTATCCGACCTCGCGCGGGTGGTCCGATAACAGATGGAGCTTATCGGCAATGTCTAACCCGCTTGACCTTGGGCCGCCGTTGTATTCCCTACGATATCTTGCTATACACATCACGGCTGTTGTGTCAGGCAAGGCGCAGTGAAGGTCGGACAAGATTCTATCCCTTTATCCCTTAATCCACCCTTACATATCCCACATTCTTTACACCCATTACTTCTTCTTCTTCAGCGTTTGTCCCGCTTCGAGGCGGGGTCCGCTCTTCTGGTGTGGTGACGCCACTTTACGCGATCAAATGCTTGATCGGGATGGATACCAGCAACCTTTAGGTCCACATGCAACGTACCAAGCCATCGCTGCTTCGGCCGCCCTTTAGGCCGTTTTCCGGGCACATCTATGTTAAGGCCAATCTTCCTAACAGTGTCACCACTAGCTCGAAGAACGTGGCCATACCACCGAAGGCGAGCTTCACGTAACTTGTCAGCAATTGGAGCGACACCAAACCTCTGGAGTATTTCATCGTCCAGACGCGTAACACCAGCCGTCCATCGCAGCATTTTCGTTTCCATTACGCTGAGGCGAGTCTCAACCTCCTTGGTTGCAGGCCAGCACTCAGCTCCATACATCGCTACTGTTCGGACGATGGTTCTATAGATCTTCGATTTAAGGCGTTCCGGTATCTTCCTGTCGCATAAAACGCCTGTCATCGACGCCATTTGGACCACGCTGCGCTCACGCGCGAGTTCACCTCGAACGTCAGACTACCATCAGACGCGATTGCAGATCCAAGGTACTTGAAGTTTGTCGTTCGTTCTAGCGCAGTGCCATTGATCTCAATGGATCTGGCTTCGTTTACGTCTGTCGTCAAGTACTCAGATTTTTTGATGTTTAGCTTGAGCCCGAACATCGCCAAGCGGTCGTACCAAGCTTGCGCTTGTCGCTCGAGTTCGCTCTTCTCTTCGCTTGCAAGCATTACGTCATCTGCATACAGCAACGTCCAGGGGGCAGGCTTCTGAAGGTCTCTCGAAATGGCATCCATTACGACAATGAATAGGAGCGGGGAAAGCGCAGAGCCCTGGTGAACACCGACGGAGATAGGAAACTCCGCCGATGTGCCGGCTGGCGCTCGCACACTACTCTTTGGACCAGAGTAAAGTATGCGCACCCACTCAATAAGCTCTTCGGGAACACTGTGTTGTCGTAAGGCGTACCATATAACCTCACGCGGTACACGATCAAATGCTTTCTCCAAGTCGAGAAAAGCTATGTGCAGCGGTTTCTGCTTTTCGCGATGTCTCTCTACCAGAAGACGAGCAGCATGTATGGCATCGATGGTGCCACTGCCCGCTACGAAGCCACATTGATTGGTGGAAAGTTGGACGATATCGCGAATACGTCCATCTACAGTTCGCTCGAAGACTTTCATGCTGTGCGAGAGCAAGCGAATTGGACGGTAATTCGTGCAGTCCGCAGGACTGCACTTCTTCTTCCATATCGGGATCGTCGTGCTTTCCTGCCAACTACCAGGTACCTTATTTTCCGTAACAACCTGGTTGAAAAACTTCGTTAGCCACTCAGCAGGACTCCAGCACCTCAACTTCCATAGGTCGGCCGCTATATCATCGGGGCCCGTTGCTTTGCCTGGCTTCATCTTCTTCAAAGCCACTTCCGTCTCCTCCACAGTGATTTTCTGCACAGGACCATGCGCAGGAGGGACGCAAGGGATGGGCGGGCAAACTCTTCTGTCGAAATTCTCTCGAAGTAGTCATGCCATCGTTTCATAGCCCTCTTGCGGTTCGTCAGTAGATGGGGCCATTCTCATCGTTGATGCCCAAGAATTTCTCGATGTCCTCGGCCTGACGATGGCGTGCCTTGGCAAGTCGATAAAGATGTCATTCACCATCGCGCGTCTCGAGTTCATCGCTGAGATCATCATAATGGACGGCTTTTGCAACGGCTACGGCCTTCTTTGCCGCTTTCTTCGCCTCCTGGTGCATACGCCATTTGTCTGCAGTCTTGTCGCGCAGGAACGCGTGATATAATTTTTTCTTCTCTCGGACTTTTTCTCTTACGTCGTTTTAGTCCACAGCCATGCCAGCTTCTCGATCTTGCGGCGTCCAGGCTTAGTCCTAATTCAGAGCATGCAACTTGTAAAATCGTATCGGTTGCATCTTTCCATGTTTCGTCGACGGTTGTCGCCGTCGGTAACCGAATACGATAAACAAAAGCTGCAGCGTTTTCCTTCAATCGCCACCACTTGATTCTCGGTGGACCGCATCGCTCGACATGCCTCAGCCTCGGAGGGGCGAACTTAAGAGTGCATATCAGCGGACGGTGCTGTGTGGCGACAGTCTCGTACAGCACCACCTTCGCATCTGTAACCAGCTTTCGATCGCGATGCTTCACAAGGATGAAGTCGATCTGTGTCTTGATGCTCCCGCTATAGAACGACACCAGATGGGAGTCACGCTTTCGAAATACGGTGTTCGCGATGATGAGGATATGCGAGTCCGCATACTCAAGGATTCGCTCACCATCAGCGTTACGTGCTCCATATCCGAAACCGCCGTGACAGCTGCGACCATCTTTCTCAGTCCCCACATGACCGTTGAGGTCACCTGCGATAACGACAGAGTCTTCTGACGGTACCTCTGCTGTCTTTTCATCACGCAGGGTCCAAAACTCATCCTTGGTTCTCTCAGAGCAGCCTGCCTGCGGAGCGTATGCAGAGAAGAAATGATACATACGCTGTTCAGCAGCGACTACGACCTTCATCAAGCGGTCATTAAAACGTTCCACGCTTATAATCGCGTCTCGGAAACGTTCGGAGACGACTACACCAACTCCTCTGGTGGTCCTGGGACTGCCGCACAGAATGGCCTTGAAGCCTCGGCCTATGTCCCTCGACTTACAACAGGACCACCTCGCCTCCTGTACCGCACATAAGTCGATTCGTCTTCGCTCCAGTGCTTCTGCCAACTCGCACGAGCGGCCCGTCAACGTACCCACCAGGGGTGAGCGTAATTACGATTTACGATTTACGATTTTACGATTTACGGCTATTTTTGCCGAATTTTTTACGATTTACGATTTACGACATTTTGGGTCGTAAATCGTAAGTTTTCGTAAATGTGGTCTTTGATCAAAAACCAACTGACGTCCAAATTTATGTAGACTGGGTTATAAAAAGGTGCCCACTTTAATGGTCCCCTCTTATAGCTCATTACCACTCCCCTTCGGAGTTGTTTTTGATACTCAAATGTGTTACTGTGGTAGAAGACACCGTCCTATGCACAGGTTTCTCGAATCCGACTATCACCTTCCTAGGGAAAAAGAGACGAGTGTTCTAGATCCACTTTCTGCTTGGTAGTGAGGTGTAGTCAATTTGTTTATAATATATTCATGCTAATCCTAACTAATAGAATTGACGCAAATCCACGATCGAACATCATTCGTGACTTGAGGCGGGATCTAGAAAGCTGCTGTGGAAAGAATAAACCACTGATGTTTCTATCGGTTTGCATTGTATTATAGTTCATAGGGCGGAAGAGCAAAGTGATGCACAAAGTGCAGTAAAACCAAGCGCGTAGCATTTCAACAAAAGCTCAACTGGTTTTTGGCAGTTTTGATTTTCCTTTTCGGTGGTGTGATTGAGTCTATGGTCACCCTATCTGATCCGCTTAGGATGCTGCAGACTCTCGGAACAAGCGTTCGTTACAGAGCTGATGAAGAGTAGCCCGAGCGAGTGCAGAGAATTACTAAAGAGTAGTGCAGTATTGCATTAGTTTTCGAAATCGGACAAGTGCAAGCAAACTTCCGTAGAAAACCAAAGCTCTAGGTAGGATTAGGCTGCTCCCCTACCCTCCCCCCCCCCCCCACCGATAGCTGATATTGTCGATCGATGGTTCAGAACTTGTGAGCACTCTTAATGATAAAACATAACGAAATGTAAAATTATTATTAAAGTTAATGTATTAATAATAATATTAAAATTATTAAAGATACGAAATGCCTTCGCTCCAATCTTTCTACAATTAACAGAGCTTCTGAATTCGAATATTGCGCTGAAGTACTTTCTTGGAACCCTCTGTGCCAGTACGTTCCTGCAGTGGTCTAATTCACTTGCTGCGTTTAAAATGGACTTCTGCAAGCGCAAAATGATCCTGTTCTAACTTGTTCCGCGTTCTTCCCAACTCACAGATCAAATAGGGTTGCTTTTAAATCAGAATAGATACTTTCTAAATAAAAATTGTCTTGCTTATGGAGTCAAACTGAGGATGCCTTAAGAAGGTTACCTTAAGGAATACGTTAACCTTCCCATTTAAAAGCGACTACAAAAGTGTCCAAGAAATATGGTCATTTCACCACTGACCAATTATCATAATGTTATGGCGGCCAAAACTCTCTTATCTGTCTGCTGTGGGAACGCTCATGGACCAATTCCAAAATGTAGAAAAGCTGAGAACTTGCAATGCCTCACACGATGGAATTGCGCCATGCGTTCACTCTGAATGCATGTTGTAATCCCGTCGTATGACTCAGTATGTTTATTGGATTACTACATGGACAGTCACTGTTTTCCCCGCTTTGGTCAGTGGTAAAATAATTTTTTAATTGTAATTTTGACAGCGACTTTTCGCTATTACTAGATCAATACGCAAGCTAAAAAATTGGCGGCAATTTAGGAGTTTGATGAATATTCAAACTATGCAGGGTTTTGTTGTAATATCATGCAAAAACTAAGGTAAAGTTTTTGAGCCTACAGCTTTGTCGACTGTCTTGGAAAGTGTAAAGTTTAATTTGAAAGTTATCTTACCAGTAAGAAGACGTGAAAAGGGAAAGTAGTTTGGTGAGAAAACTGTTCAGCTTGAGGTGAAAATAATGCGACAAATAAATACTGAATCCCATCTGGTTAACATCAGCTGAAAAATCCCTCTGGAAATTAAGTTGTACTACACTACAGGTAAAGTGACTCTTACGATTTACGGTTTACGATTTACGACGATTTTTCCGTAATTACGATTTACGATTTACGAAATTTCAAATTTTATTTACGCACACCTCTGGTACCCACATTCAGCGTAGCTGCGCGGGTCTTGCCTACGTTACGGGACTTTTGGACTAGCTCAGTTTCCCCCCGATGCCGTCCTCGCATCAGGGACCCTCGCATACTTCTCACACTCGCCGGCCTCTGCGAGTGCGCGTCGGCTCTCGCGGACGCCGTAGCATTATCTCGATACTCACTTAACGTCATCAACCATGTGATGATCTCCATAGGCCGGCCTGTCACTAGGGCCTGTCGCCTGTACTCGAATGTCCGTGATTAGCTTAGCTCGCAGAGGCGAACAGTTTCCAGTGGCACCACGTGAAGGAGCGGACATCGCCACCTCTTTACACCCATTACATCCGCGACCGTTTAGAAGTCCCGGTCCCCGGGACGTTAACGTTTCCAGGGTGGAGTAAATGGAGACCGGGGTAAGAGCTGAGGTGGTTTGATGTTGTCGATGTTGAGTTGTCAGCATTTGTGTCGGCTGCGGAGGAATAGATGAACGATATTGTGGTTGAGACGATGATTGTTGATTGAACGAGGATCGGATTTCTGGAAATAGTTTCTAGGTTTCAATATTTAGAAATGGAATGGTAAGAAATTCTAATTTAATTTAATTTAATTTTGATTTTAATTTAAATTTTTTTTTCAAGGGGAAGACAAGAAAAACCCTTGAAGAAATTGTATATCGATTAGCAGAAAATTGAGTGCTTGGGAGGTTGTGCGCATGTATTACTACTAGAAGCGAGAGAAAAAATAAATGTATAGAATCAGGGTATCTGTTAAAATTCGCTTATTGAACGGTAGGTGAAGAGGGTTGCGTATAGCATAAAGTGAAATGAATCAGTGGCTGTAGAGAAAGCAAGTGAACGCTTGTTTGAGTGTTTGAGCGCATATTCGACAACGTTCCAAAAGCAATGCGTAGATTTGACTGCGATTAACTTGTGAAGTAAGAACGTCTCTATGGTGCGTTGTCATTGGTGTAATGCATGGTTTGTTTAGTGGAGTATTCTCATTTATCTTACACATCGGCGCAATTACCTATAGACTGAGCTGGAAACATGGGGAATATTGAGCAAAAGAGACTTCTCCCGCTGTGAAGAGCTGATATAAGGCTGAAGTGAGGAATGCAGCACCCTTTGTCGTTAGTCAACGTTCGGATCAAGGAAAACAGCTAACCAGTTTCGGGTGTTTGTCGTTGTCTTCCCCTTGGTGTAGGGATCCTGGAACAACCAAGGCGGGGTATAAGGTTGGTACTTTGAACAACGACTGGTTTGTACAAAGGCTGTTTTCCTCTTCGGTTGTTTCACGAGTGAGAGTTTTGCATTTCTCATTGTAAAGCCTATATGATGTAAATACGGAGCAGAAGGAGCATCCTTTGCTTGATGATTAAGGGAACGACGTTGTCGCTCGGTTTCATGCTCAGTGCTATATGTGATGGATAGCCAGGTGTGTAGTTAGTGAGCCTTTCATAAACGGTGGTTATATAATGTGAAAAAAATGACATAGCACTTTAAGAGTTGTAATTGTACCATAGTGGTACTAGCAAAATGTATTGATCGCTGTCATTGCTTGTCGTCGTTGGTTTTGGTGCGCTGTTTCACTATGCGCGCTTAATTCAACTTGCGCAGCGGGTACTTAGATGCACAGTCAAAGGTGACGAGGTGTGAGTATTAGGTACTCAAAATAGTGGCATTTTCAAAAATTACGCCGATATGCGGCGCTTCGCGTTCATTTGCTTCCCTGATGCACTTACGATTAAGCAGGTGCAAAAGGTCGAGTAAGGGCGCGCTATAGATAATTATTTGCACACAATGGCTGTTCAAAATTAAGGCTACGATACAGGCAATTTTTTCGCAAAAACATAGGGTACCTGTTTAGTAATATGTTTATTTCAAAAAGATAAACTTATCTATAAATGGTCGCCGTGTTTCGCTGTAGATTTATTTATCTTCCTTGTAGTCCGTTTGGGTCGGAATGGGACGTTAGTATTAATAAACTGAGGGTACGGTACGGATGAGAAAAATTTTATGTGTGGTTGCCTATTGTTTAGGTTGCATTGATTAGGAGAAGCTGGGGGAGTGTAATTATGAGGTGGTGCTATGAAGTTATTAAAATATTTGACTGGAGTGTGGTAGGTATTTCCGGAAAAGAATTGCGGTGGTACGCTGTAATTAGTGCAGTTGGGTTTTCTTATATAATTAGTGGTGGCAGTAGGTGGCAGCTGGGTGTTCATCGGTGCATAGTAATTGTATATTTGGGGAAGTTTGTGCGCAAATTTTTCCCTTTTGTTCTCTTAGATGTTTGTTGAAAGTAGTTGGTTTTGGTGCTTAGTTTGGTGCAGGACTTTCGAAGTAGTTCTACTTCTTTTTCTAATGCCTTGATTTTATCGGTGAGTGTTAGTGCGTTAAAATTGCCCAGAAGGACTTCTTCCTCTGGCTTCTCTGGTTGGGAGCTCATCGTTGTAATATTAAAAGTAAGGGCATTCCTTTTTAAAATAAAAAACAAGAGGTAAAAGGTAAACGTCACGGTTGGATACGGTGTTTCGGTTACTGCCTTCGTTGGTGGTAGATTCGGATATTGAGATCTGACGTCCTTGGCTGATGATGATGAGGGCACTTTTGTACCTAGCTCTAAAGGTCATTACAACTGCAAGATAGAAAACGATCTATCCTTGCGGAACATGGAAGAGATATGAGGAAAACAGAGGATGGAAGTGTTTTATCAGATTTATTCCAGTATCATATTTGGTGTTTTGCCCTTTATTTTTCGTGGCGCTTTTGCAATAGGCCGGCGCTTACTTTACGGATTTGTGGCGCAATGATTTCGTACGATTCTTCTGAGTATGAGTACGTCGCTTTGCGTACGTCTCTTCTGTATTTCATAATTCTAGCGCACTTCTTTTTGTCTTTAGCTAGTTTTTCTTTTTTTCTTTTTCTTATCCGAGAAAGGATTCAGAGTTGCTGTTTTAGGTTGTTCCCTTTTCTTATCCGAGAAGGGACTCAGAGTATTCAAAAAAATTTAAGAGGTGAGTTTTCAGAACGACGACTAGCGTCAGGCAAAACTATGATATGGGTCTGAAAAATTTTCCCCTCTTTTGAACTTCGGAGAAGGAAAAGAGGTATGAATATAAAGTGCATGCGGTTTCATATTTAAAACCTCCTGTTGGAAATGTGATAAGCAAGAAAGTGTTATAGATAGAGAAAAAATAGTTACTATTAAAATTTTTAAATTTTTAAGTGATTTCTACCAGAACGATTTACAGTAAGAGAACTGATGCTATGCCAAGCTGTAAAAATAGTCAGTTCCTACAAAGTTAGCAAGCAACAGTCGAGCGGGAGCTCCATGTTATATCCTTCCTCCCTCAGGGTTTTGTGTTTCTGAGGTTCCGTGTAGCGGCACCTGAGGGAGCCGGATATAAGCCTTTCCCGTCCCTATCACTTTACTCTATCGTTCAATTACACAACAAAACAGTTGGGGAATATACAGTTGATCAATTATACAGACTTCGACATAGACAGGCGGGGAATGGGAAAAGGAAGGGCCGAACCAGAGGAACCTTAAGAGAGAAGTCCGGAAGACCAAGTGGTCAGGATGGTGGTGTGGTGTGTCCCTGTTCTGTTCCGTGGGCGGCGTTTTCCTATCCGGCCTCGCGCGGGTGGTGTGATAACAGATGGAGCTTATCGGCAATGTCTATCCCGCTTGACCTTGGGCCGCCTTTGTATTCCCTACGATATCGCGCTATACACATCACGGCTGTTGTGTCAGGCAAGGCGCAGTAAAGGTCGGACAAGATTCTATCCCTTTATCCCTTAATCCACCCTTATATATCCCATATTCTTTACACCCATTACAATTTATTGGTTATGCAGAAAATCAACTATCTACCGCAGCCCTCCATTTATATGGGATTTCTTCAAAACAAATGTAACATATCGTGTGAGCCATAAACACTTTGCTAGTTCAAGCGACAAGAGAAGCTTATGCCCAACAGTGTAAACATTTAAGGAATCGAACTTCCGGCCACCTTGATAGCGATTTTAGGGAAATGGCCGTTTTCTTCTATTTTCGCCTCCATGTTGGTTTTTGGTTTCCGCCAATTTCTTAGTGCTTCTATTGCTGGCAGTCCTCCCCACCTACTCCTCACTTACTCCACGCATCGTCTATAGATACCTGCTTAAAAAATCCGTACCGGAAAGAATTGCGCTCTCCAAAGCAGGGTATAATAACTCCGAACGCCCAATGTGTTCGACAGTGTAGCGGTTGAACGCCCGGTGTTATTACTTATTATTCCATTTTATTTATGCAGTATAAGTTTACGAACAAAACGCTTAGTCCTCGCATTAGTTTATTATAATTTCAGACATAAATGTTATGTGCAACGACACCAAAAGCAAAGAGTGCAGGTGTCAGCCTGACGGCCGAGCACCACCGAGCCCACACACCATGTCTTCCCGAGAAGGCGTTTTCTGTACTCCCTGGGTTGCGGGGGCTCTAAGTGGTGGCTTAATGGGGGTCCCGATAGCCAGTGGGCAAACTCCCGCACGGGTACATTTAATGGGACCCAATGGCGTCGGGTAAGACAAGGCTAGGCGTTACTGGGTGACCTAATCAATCTTCCGTGGATTGGCTATGCTTCTCTTTTACCGTAGCCTAGGTCCCATCTCCTTACAGGATTTCATCCCCTTACAATTTCCTTACATCCACAGCGGCGAAAGAGACCCGGTCCCCGGGTCCTAGGTTATACGGGATGGGATGAGCGGTTGATAGAGCTAATCGAATGAGAGAGAGATCAGTGTTGTTCCGATGTGTAGAAGGTCATCGCAGTTGTGGTGAAGGTGAAAAAGGTGTTGAGTCGTCCTGAGTGGCTGTAAGTATAGGTGAGATCTGTTACAAGGAACAAAATACAAAAACTAAAAAACTCACAACCAGCGGTGTTATGTGTGATACGGTGAATAAGAAACGGAATGAAGATCTTGAAGTATTGATAAAAGATATACGGGATAATTAGTTTCGCGTAGACTAGTTTTTGAATCGAATAATATTGTTGTATCGGGGTCTCGACTGCCATTACCCTTGTCTGTCACATTTGCATGTGCATAGTATCACATGTTCCAATAAAGATGAAAGATAAAGGAATCTCACACAGTATTAGTATGAGACCGAGTAGTGAGATTTATCATGGCGTCACTGTGCGCTCATTAGAGACGTAGATAATGCACTCAGATCAAAATCAATGTAGCCCGAGATTAAGGATAATAACTCGTTAAAGAAAATGACAGTTGTCAAAATACGTACATTTGTTAGACACGGTGTCCTTATCGTCGCATGTGAATTACATTACTTGAGTATTTTAGAGCTGTGCTTAATTGCGTGAAATCGCGTTGCGCAGTGACGGCATGATTTTATAACGTAGAAAATTTGCAGAAAGCTGTTAAAAAATAGAGAAGAAAGAGAAAATTAGGTTTCGAAGTCCGCAAGAGTGCGGGTTTATGTATTGCGGCCCATTGCTACGAAATGGGTTTGGGACGTTCATTTGTGGATTTCTCCATGTGCGTCGTGGAGGTTGCTGAGGGTTGTTGTAGCGAGGTTTGCGGACGTTTCTATTATTATCGGGCACACTAAGGTGATTTATTTTAGCTTCCAGCTGTTCCATTTTAGTATTGACGGCGAGCGCATTTAAACTTTCAAGAAGTTCGTGGTCTTCCGCCCGCTCCTGCTTTTGGATTCTGTCTTCCTTCTCGGCGTATGCTAAGATATCGTCAAAGTTGTCCGATTCTGGAAGTCTTCTTATTGCGCGGCGGATTTCTGGTCGCAGGCCTTTTATAAAAAAAATCTATGGCCAGCCTATCAGGAATCTTTTTGTCCTCCCCTTGGAATGCCATGTTGGTCTTGGCTACGACTTTTCTTGCGAATTCCGGCACTGGCTC
This sequence comes from Heligmosomoides polygyrus polygyrus, assembly GCA_947396885.1. NCBI lineage: Eukaryota > Metazoa > Nematoda > Chromadorea > Rhabditida > Heligmosomidae > Heligmosomoides > Heligmosomoides polygyrus. Next base: position 62,409,268 of record OX377206.1, read on the forward strand.
TTTTCCTTGGCGCATGTTGTGAAGTTCATCACGTATATGGCTCATGACAGCTTGGGACTTGAATTTTTGAGCTAACGCTGTGGTGAGTGTCTCCCAGTCCTTTTTCTGGTCTTCGGAAAAACTTTGGTATTTAATTTTCGCACCGCTGGTTAGGTAGAGAGGCAATAGCGCTTTGGCGTGTTCGTGAGGTATATGAAGATTAGTGACAAGCTCTACATAGTCCTCTAGGAATTCTTCAAAAGTTATGTCGTCGTTGCCTGAGAATTTTCCAACACGGTTATCCAGAAGTCGGCAGGAGGTGTACAGCTGGGCGGGATCTAACACGCTAGTGGTCATTATCGAAACCTGTGTTTTTATTGGAGCTTCGTAGCTAGTTTTATTACCAGCTGGGCGAAGTCCGGTACGCGTGGGAAGCTTTTTAGAGTTCCTGTGAGAAATGGTTACCCGTTGTAATGGAAAAGTTTAGTGTTTTACGCTGTATGTAACTCAGCAGATGGTAAACAAAGTTTGGTGGAAAGAATTTATCCTAGCTCTTAGTTTATACAAGTTTTTTTTTCGAGTTGACGTGTTAGTCAACACTTCCTTTCTTACCAAAAGGGAGAAGAAATAAAGAAAAAATAAGATGGCAACAAAAATTTGAGAAGATGAAAATTTTTAAGTGTAAAGATCACGTTTCCTTTGTCCTTATCCTCAAGATTGAGTTCATGCTGGTTGAGTAGATGGGAAGCTGTCACAGTAAGTTGTCGTTGGAATTGGTACTATTGCACCTCTAAAATTTATTGAAGACGAAACGAAACGTGAGACAATTCCGGTATATAGAATGTGGGTAGTAGAATATGAAATGAGAGAACGGTGGAGAGAGAGACATCTAGTGTTAATCGTGCTTTGCTTGCTCGTTTTTATTTATTCTTAACCTGTATATTTTCATCGCCTTACTTCAAAATGAATTTTGTTGTGCGCTTCATTAATAAATACGACCACAGTACATTTATTAGTAGTACTTTACCGGTGGCGTAGCCTGGCCAGGACTCATCGTAACACTGCTCAAATACCGGATTAGAGGGATTTTTCTCCCTGTCACACAAATGAACGGAACATATATATACTTTTTGCCTCGCGGAATAGAGGTGGAGCAGCGGTGTGACATTGGCGCTCTCTTTTCTGTAAGAGAAAAGGAACAATAGATCGCAAAAATGGAAAAACGTGGCGGCATAGTATTCAAATCAGGGGACACGAGAGCAGCAGAATTTTATGAGGTTTAGACAACTTGCTGTGAAATTCTTATCTTGAAAAGTAAACGCCTTTTTTAAATACTGTAACTTCTCTAAGAAACAGTATGAAAAAATATAAGAAAATATTCTTATGGCCTATTTTTGGTTAAATTGTGCCGGGCACATACGCAGTGACACTAAAAGGGAGTGAAAAAAACTCATTCAGCATTAACATCTTTTTTTTATTAGAGAGAATACAAATAGAGAGGTGGAAGAAAGGACGAGGAAACCGATCAAAAAATAGGCAAAATAAACTAATGCGAGCCGGGACCTCCATATAATAACTCCGAGCGCCCAATGTATTCGACAGTGTAGCGGTTGAACGCCCAGTGTTATTACTTATTATTCCACTTTATTTACGCAGTATAAGTTTACGAACAAAACGCTTAGTCCTCGCATTAGTTTATTATAATTTCATACATAAATATTATGTGCAAGGACAACAAAAGTAAAGAGGGCAGGTGTCAGCCTGACGGCCGAGCACCACCGAGCCCACACACCACTGTCTTCCCGAGAAGGCGTTCTCTGTACTCCCTGGGTTGCGGGGATGGGGGTCCCGATAGCCAGTGGACAAACTCCCGCACGGTTAGTTTTAATGGGGCCCAATGGCGTCGGGTAAGACAAGGCTAGGCGTTACTGGGTGACCTAATCAATCTCCCGTGGATTGGCTATGCTTCTCTTTTACCGTAGCCTACGTCCCATCTCCTTACAGGATTTCATCCCCTTACAATTTCCTTACAAGGGGCTAAATCGCTAAAGGCCCATGCACACTTCTGCGACAGCGCGGCGCGGCCATGATGAAGCATAGGGCCGCGACGGCTGCGGCGCGACGCTGCGACACGTGCCGCAGGGAGGGGGCATGCACACTCTTGCGACTGTCGCGGCGGCTATCGCAGGCGACGCCGCGCTGAGTGCCGCAGGCTGGAAGGGCTCAAACCATTCCTCGGAGCGCGGCATCCATGGGGACGTCGGTCCCGTTGCCTAAAACGGTGCTCTAACGCGCCCGCGCCGCGGTGTTGCAGAAGTGTGCATGGGCCTTAAGGAGCGCTGTGACGTGCCTATTGCCGCGCGCGGCGTCGCAACGCGGCAGCCGGTGATATCGAATAGTGCCCATCCTTCCCTAGCAAAATCTGGAGACTCACTCTGCTCATCTGACTCTCGCCGCTCGCGCGTGACGGAATTTTTCGGGGACTAGTCCGCCGCAGAGCGTCTAAGGACACGGGTAAACCAGACGAGCGGAGAGGCAAGAGCGCAGAGAAACAGACACTCCGGCTGCGATCCGACGGCAGCCGGCCGAGTGAGCTGACTCAGCGCGCGGGTGAGAGTACCCTCTCGTCGCCTGCTTCTTCATAACCACTAGTGGTCGCGGAGGCGCGCAGTGCAAGAAGACTGAGTTTCAAGGAGGAGAATTGCAACTTTCGTAGCTTACAGTCTTCCTAAAGGTCACGAAACAGTCGTCTGGAAGCTGCTATGTTTTGGGTGGCACGACAGACATCAATTAGTGAAGGTACGCAGGTCTGGCAAAACTGGATTTGTAAAAAGAAACTGGTGGAGACAACGTTTGGATCCTGCTTACATAATGGCATGGAAGCATATGCAAGTGGAAGACAGGAAGCAACAAACTTAAGTGGATCATCCTCATGGTATTCTATTATTCGTCTTCCTTGGGCGGAACATTTGCGTTTATGAACAGATGACAATCCTCAAGGCCGATCTCTGACCCTTCAGCTTCCTTTTTTTTGGGAGCCTTAGGTCTGTTTCTTTTTACAGACGATAGTGATGGAATATACTCATTTGCAGACAGCAAGAAGCAATTAATCTTAGGATAAAACTTCTGAGAAATGCCATCGATTTGAGATAAAAACCAGTATGTGTTCACACAGCACTGCAAGAACTGATCTCCGAAGCATTCTGAAGCCAGGTTTTGAGAAGTAACGAGCTTGAAATCCCATTGGTCTACACAAGAAAAGCGATATAACTTATTCCAAGCCGCTCATTACTTTGCGTGTGACCTTGTGTAACCAATCGAACACACCACTGTGACGTTCTGGCAAGTACACGGCGCATCCCAAACTCGCGACACAGCAGGCATCGGATCTCACCTTTGAGCCGGGACACTGGTTGCGAGTACTATTACCAATGTCCTTGTCGTGATATTCTTTAAAAAAGTCGAAAAGGTAAGCCAAGACTATCCCATCGCATCAACATTTCTAATAAGAGAAGTCGCCTAATAGTATTCACTAGTTATCTTCTATTTTACCAGGCTGTCCAATAATTCCTGTCCGAAAATTTTCAAAATTCTATAATTTTCCTTAGAAATGTTATAATGTCAGGCAAGTGTAAAAACCTTCTAGAAGGTTCTCCAGAGTTCCACGCTAGTGGTATATAAGGCGCAGTCGCCACATCTAGCTACCAGTACAAGCTAAAATGGACCAAGGTCGAATTCGTCCGTTCGTGTACTACGAGTGGCTGCTGGGCAACGACACGGGCACCGCGGTCGCCAACATCTGCAGAGCGTGCAAGGAGGATGCAGTGTCCCAACGCACAGTCAGGCACTGGTTCAATCGTTTCGAGAGCGGCGACACGAGCCTCGAGGACAGGGAACACCCGCTGAAGATCATGCTCTGCTGCTGGTGGGACGCGGGCATACTGTACATCGAGTTGCTCCCACAAGGCAGGACGGTCACCGCCTCCATCTACACCGATCAGCTCGAGAAACTAGCCGCCGCCATCCGAGAAAAGCGTCCCCGACGGGTCTCGGTCCACCTGCTGCACGGCAACGCGCGCCCCCACGTGGCGAAGGAGACCCAGCAGAAGTTGGCGACGCTTGGCTGGGAGATGGTTGCCCATCCGCCGTATTCCCCGGACCTCGCCCCCTCGGAATACCACTTGTTCGGCCCGCTGAAGCACCATTTGGCTGGAAGAAAATTCACCAACTACGACAATCTCAAATCCGACATCGCGGACTTCTTCGAGTCGCAGCCCCCGGAGTTCTGGGCGAAGGGCATCGGTAATCTGCCCAATCGATGGGCCACTGTTGTGGATAACTGTGGTGATTATATTGTTGATTACACTTGTTTTTCAATGAAGTTGAAAAAAAAATAAAAATGGTGAAATTTTCGGACAAGAAGTATTGGACAGCCCGGTAGTAAGAAGCACATTTACATCAGCAGTAGGCTCAGTCCCGCACAGAGATAGACACACCAGTGCTGCACATCATTTTTAATTTGGTGTAACACATGTCGTGTAGAGCTGCAGTAACTCTCCTAAGCCCTTTAGCGCCCATCTTGCACTAAGGTTATTTGGCCAGGCAACCATTTTCTCCTCATCCTCATTAGACACGTTTTCTCATTGCAATACATTATAATACATTTTCTTTTCTTACATTATATGATTGTCAGATATCGGGATTTCCATCATCATTTTTCAATTTGATTTTTAAACTGTCTCCATGCTAACAGTCTGAGTTGTGGAGAGTTCATCAAAATAAATCTACTGTTGCTGTGAAGGGAAAATGGGATACTAACGCCTTCTAATGACAAAAATCTAAGTATGAAAAGTAAATTTACCGGCCCAGATAGCCTCACTCATGATGTGATCCCTAACAATCTGTTGATTTCTTTCCTTTCGATCTGTTCGCTTTCTATGCTAGGCATCACTAATTGACCTTTCGGACCCTCCATCGCTCGCTAAATAGCTGTCGGTCTCTTGCAATGATGAGGTCGCAAGACGCGGTTCTTAATAGAGCTCAATCGATAGAACATGTGTAGGTAAACTATAACAAGTGGTGAGGGAATCTTTTGTTCAAGAGCAGAACAGAAGGAAGACCCAGCTCCTACCGCTTCCCTTGCAATTTGACGTTGGAGCGGAATATAGCCACTGTTCAGCTCGAGATTCTGCACGCAGCTCCAGAAATATCAAACCTATGCTTCCGTCCAGTTACTGCTAACCACTGAGTTACTGCTGACTTCAAGCACATCAAACTGTTGCGGTATTTTGTCTATGGAAGAAACACAAAATGAGATGCGATGGTAGCCCTTCTGTTTTCTTAAAACACATTAATTATACAGCAGAAAGGCCCAATGTGTAAAAGTGCTGTCATTTTTTCGAATATTAGCAGGAAACAATGGGTTTCCTAGTACATATATCAATCAAATCGTGTTAGGATGCATGCCCAATTGAGTTCTTCACTCCACACATTTAGATATACGTCCGTCCCTATTTCTCAGTACGTTTTTTGTCAAGTTCTTAACAGCTTCCAATTCATTGAGATTTAAATGCTTGACGACCTGCTGAGGTGAATCGAACTGACATCGTAGATTCCCTCTTTTTGTTGTTGTTTTTTTCGTCAGCATAGGATTGGTGCGCTCGCAGAAGACCTTGCTAGTTTAATCTGGGGAATATAACACTCAGACATGTAAGCAAACGATTCCAGTTTTCAGCGTGATTCTCTATGCATAAATACGTTAAGGACGAACACCTGGAGTGTGCTACTCAGAGGTATGTGCTTTCAATTTAGGCCCCATAATGTGTTTCACTGTTCCGTCGGTTCTCTCCAAATCAATATCTGTGTGTGTCGGTGTCTGTATGAGTTTGTTCATCACATCACATGCACATCTGCTCAATCAGTGCCGTGTAGATGTGCTGATAGTTGTTTCTAGATACCAAGGTGTTTCACGGAGGTAGAGTTGGTGTTCCAGTGCAGGAATGGCATTTTGCTGTGAAAACCATTGTGGGCAGCGCCAGTCTGTCCAACAATCGCGCTCCAATGAGAATCGCGCCTGCCAATCCACCAAATCCCCGGCGCTCCTGCTTTAAAGGCTCGTGCACAGTTCGACAGCGCAGTGAACCACCCATGTTGTAGCATAGGCGGTTCACTGCGCGGTGCCACAGCGCGGAGCCACCGCGCGGTGAGGGGCCGTGCACGCTCACCGCGCAGTGCCACCGCGCTGTGCCACTGCGCTGAGGGAATTGGAGCTCCCATTTTCACCGCGCTGTGCCGTGGTGTGGCGTGTGGCTTGCGGGATTGCGTACCATGCGCTTGTTGGACGCCCCTCTGCTGGCAATCTTCCAGCTACGCAGCGCTACCGCACCGCGCCGACGTGGGGGATGTGGCAAAAAATGAACCCCTCAGCGCGGTGCCACAGCGCAGTGAAACTGTGCACGAGCCTATAGGAGACCTCACCAGGGGCCTGATTCATCAACCGCTTACTGGCCGGTAACGATGTATCAGTTAACGTGTCTGTATCTCTGTACCTCTCTGTATCACCTACTACGTAGACCGGTATGGTGAATGCGCGGTGAGATGATACCAGCGGTATCGTTGATGGATCTGGCCCAGGTCAGTCAGAGTTATTGCCACCCGTCCAAGCTATTCTTCATGTTTTTACTTGATTCTGGACGTAGCTTCCAGAATAATATATGTTCGGCAAATTGAAATGTGCTGACAACTACATGCAGAGGGAGTGCGAGGCGGATATCAGATTTTGAGGCATCGAGCGAGGCAGGAATACCGGCTCTTAGCTCGGAACAGTCTTGGGATGCCGCTGTTTGTCTCCATCACCTCATCCGGTGCTCATTCATTCCTTAATTAATGAGTCTAATGAATCAGTGTTGATAAACAAATAAAGTAGCTGGGATATAGGACTGGATAGAAGATTGTTCGCCAAACAAAGTACATAGGAATTACATATACGCCTGATCTCAAAACACGGATCCCAGTCCTTTTCTAGTCTTCCTAATGGAGTATAAATCTCGAAGTGCGGAGTTAGTTATATCTTATAGTGGAAATGTCCTAGCATTCGCTGACCGATTGTTGTCGTATGCAGCCTTCCCCTTTCTTTTTGTAAAGAGAACCGTTATCACCGTCTATGGTGATTCTCGTAAGGGCGGTCGCTCGCTATCGTCAGCGGCAGTAGATCTTATTCTGTTGAAATATATAGCTTCCGCTTGCCCTCGCCGGGAGTATCACCGTCTGCGGTGATCCTCAGATCCATCGGGAGGTCGAGAAGGCGGGGCAACTGGGACCGTACCTGCTTGTATGCGAGAGTCACGAGTGTTGCCCATGTGCTGATACCACTCGCCTTGGACCTACGTGTCCTCTTTTAGAGACGTTCACCTGTACGCTTAGAGGAGCGACGTTCTTCAATAAAGCCAATTCATCCACTCTTCTGTTATCCTTGTATATTTCCGCAACCCACTGAACCACCCATAACGGTGAAAGAGGAAGAAGCAATCCTCGCGTCTCAAGCGCCCATAACAACCGTGATGAAAGTGACGGTTAGCCTGAGAAGTGAATTAGTACGGTGGCTTTGTATGTATTGCAGCTGTTTCAAATTTGCATTCAAAATCAATTATATGGTTTATATATAGAAAGCGCAGGAGTTTCTAGTGTTTGATAAACTTACAACCGGAAAAAACCCCGCCTGAGTTGTCTACAGTAGTTTTGGAGTGCAATTCAGGGAAATCATTGCGGGACCACGCAGTTGCCCATCCCTCAGCTAATCAGTCGCTGCAGTTAGTGATATTTGCGTGCTTGTCCGGCGCAAATGGGGTGGGGGGGGAGGTCTTCTGATGGGCAGAAAATCCCAGAGCCCCCCCCCCCCCCCTCCGTCGACCCTATCTGCATCATTATTATCCCTCATCTCTGGCTCCAGCGTATAGAGCCTGTAGTAGGGGCGCTCCATGGCTAATAAGGTTTGAAACGCGCGGCTGTGGGTGTTGGCACCGGACAACTCGGACGGTCCGATTGATTCGCACTTGGGCGGACGCTGGGTGCGCACGAATGCTCACGACTTTGGGGGCGGGGTCTCCAGCGCTGGAGTCTCGCGAGGGCAAGCTGTCGCGGCAGCTGATTCCAGCGTGCTGGGTGATTGAGTCAAGAGGATCGAGGCCTGTCTCACGCATAAGTGAGGTGGTTTCCAAGGTAGAAGTAGGTGCGCTAGGGTTTTCGGGAACGCTGGTTACGGTTACGGTGTTGTTCTCATTGCAGTTTTCGTAGGTTGATGACTTTATGTGAGTTGTGGGATAGGTTTCATCACAATGTTAAGTTTCTAATATGCTGGTATTTGTAGCGGTACGCATAATTTCGTTGTCTACTATTGCCAGCCGATGTAACTGGAAATGTTTCTGATCGTTACAAGGCGCAATCACTGCCTAATTTCACCCGAAAGCGTTTTGCTGGAATAGAACACGGAGCTTACTAACACAGAATGAAAGTTTTGAAAGGTGTTGATTATTATGATTGTGGGACGCGTTGGGCTGCATTTTTGTTTCTTTTGCATGCTTTTTGGTGAAATTACTCCTATGTAAACACACTGAGGTTTAGATCACTTCCAATCTGACCCCTTAACCGAAAAGACCGCTGCATCTTATTGGCCTCGTCGTTTTGACAAATGTGCATAAATAGGCAATAAAAAACAAGACCTAATCCCAGGATATTCACACACTCACCATGCCTCGTGTGGTGTCGCATATACCAATGTAATTAATTATTAGTAAAGGATTGGAGTATGTAGCACAGAGTGCTTGATCTGATACGTGCATAAGAACGACATTCATTCTTCCTGACCGCATTTCATTACGTGCAATTATATGCCAATTGGCAAATTTTAAAGAAAGCAGAGTGAACACATGGGCTTCCACAATTTTAAGGCGCTATCGCGGTTCTATTATGAAAGGATCTGAACTGGGAACCTATATTCTGTTCAGTAGTTACACAGCATTGTAACAGTGCGTGCCAGAAGTGTTCTCCAGCACACAAATTCAAAAGAACTGTGCTGAACCAATACACTTGCTAGAATCACTGAAACGATGTGTATCAGATTTAGTTTTCATTGGAAAGCATGTCCACTAACAATTAACATCAAAGTGCTGGCGCAATTCTTTAAAACACAACGAAAACGTGAGGTTCAATCTTTTTGTCTACTGTGGGTCAAGTTCAAGGCTCATAATCAAATATGGTTTGTTTTAGTAATAGGTTTCTCAGGAATCGGTTGAATTCCTCAGTTTTTCAGTCATTCGTTATCATTCATTTGCGTCCTGAGAGAGCACATATCTGAAAGAGGGGCCTGTCGATTAGAGTGGCGTGGTACTATACGTTGACGGTGAGTGTCTCAGAGAGCGAGCTGCGTGCAGAAAGCACGGTGGCGCGAGAGAACGCGACGAAAAACATCCTCCCGCGTTCTCCCGCAATGACTAGCAACTCGCCCGAAACGGCAGCCGCCGCCGTTGTCCCCGCCCTCAAAATCGTGAGCATTTGCATCCACCCGCGGACGCTCTGAGTCATCGCGCTAACCAATGGCGCGTTGCTGGCCGGCAGCCGGATGAGTCATAGGCCGGCAGCAGAGTCTTGCGGGAGCCGCACCACCCGCCATGACCGCGGCGGGTGGTGCGGCGCCGCGAGGGTCACTGTACGCAATACTGCGTAATTTTGCCGTAGTTGCGGCTTCTAAGAATGTCAGAGATGTAGTAAGCAAAACGCTTTTTCTTTTGTGAAGAAGCGTTTTCTATGCCAAGTTAGGAGTTCTTGAATGTAAGCCCCGAAATCTAATAGAGCACTCCTTATAACTCAACAGTGCTGTGCCATTTTGTGTTTGCTCTCACTTTTGTCGTTCTAACTCCACTAAAAGTTCCTCGGTTGAAAAGAAGCTCGGAGATAACGTGGTAGCCCTTGTGATGACAGCATTCCCTCCGATGCCTTGTTGAGTCCGGCGGTCTGTCCGATTCAGTTATAGCTGATACTTTAAAAAACGGTCTGCTTTATTGTTGCATTTCTGTGCAAGGGGTTTCCCTAAACCTCACACGGCTCACTTGTGGCTGGAAGGTAACGAAGGTTTTCCGTGCAATGAAGGTTACCTAATATCGTGCTAAGGCTTTTTTTGCGTTACGTTTTGAGTGCAGGATTCCATACGCCTCCATTTGTCGACACTAGCGGTGATTATATTGTTGGTTGTCAAGCCCTTCTATGGACAGAAATTACGCACCAACCTATTACATTCCTAGCATGTAAATTCGTTTAAAAAATGTTTCCAAATAAATGAACCATAGTCGACACCCATCTATCACGTCCACGGCGGGTCTCACCCGCAGCTCCTGGCGCTGCGGGTGAGAGCAGCCGTGAACTGCGGCAGCCCTCGGGGACCTTTGCGTGCGGCGGCTCCGTGACAACTCGTCCGCGCCACGGCTTCCACCACAGTGGCAGCGTGGGTCCCACTGCGGCGGGAGCGATATGGACGAGTTCTCGTGGTGCTGCCACGAGACTCCCATGCCCGCATATGCCCGCATGCACACCAAGTATCTGGGAGACTCGAGCGGGTTACGTAGCCAGCAAATGTGGGCCAGCCGTCTTGAAGAGAACCACAGGAAGTCATCGTATTTCTGCTGATCTTCAGCCCATGTTTAGTGTGTTTCTCACCTCGGTCTTCGGCAAGAAGCTGGTCTGAGTGGAAGACAAGACTCAGCTTTCTCTGGTCTACGATGCATTTTTGTTCTGAGGTACCTATACGGACTCTTCCTCAGCATTTTTTAAATTTCCTTTTACTTGGGGAAGATCCAACTTCTAGGGGTATCAACCAAAAAGCGAGTCGTAGTTTTAATTCGACCCTTTCGGAAAGGCCAAAAATTCAGTGAAATCGCGAGTAGACGGTAAACCTCAGAAAACGGACTTGTGTTCCGCTAGGTGAGACGGCGGCGTTTCCGGAGAACTGGTCCGCTTGACACAGTGCCGAGGCGGCGCGCGGTTTTTCGTCGTGTCGTCTCGTGCACTTCACGCCTCCCTGTTCGCCACACCACGGAGTCCCTTCCCTTGCCCAATCTGGAGGCTCACTCTGCTCATCTTACTCTCGCCGCTCGCGCGTGACGGAATTTTTCGGGGACCAGTTCACATGTAATCATCGCTCCAATCCAATCTCCAATCTTTTTACGGGTGCAAATAGGATGGGGGGGGGGTTACCATGCCGCGCCGTTGTTATCTCCTCGTTTCGATTACAGATCCGTGTCTTATCTTCTCCCGAATGGGGGAAGGGAGGAAACTCCAGGATGTAGGCAATTTTAACGCGGGCGCGTCACTCGAGCCACACCCTGGAGTACCTTTCCCTGCTCAGATCTGTGCTCTCCTTCGCGTCAGCGGAGGAGAGCACAGAACAGAGCTATAGCATTCTTGTTCCTTTTCTTTACTATCAACGTATCTTGTTTCTTTCTTTTTTTGTGTTAGTGACACTTTTTATGAGGTGACCCCCTGACCATATTTGCGCCCTTTCACCTTTGATGTTATGGTTGTAGTTAGGCAGGTGCTTAGTTGGCTTGCATTCTCTCTATTTTCGGCCTAACAATAGTAGCGAACTACTTCGACTTGGACCTCACTTTTGAATCTAAAATGTCTGGATATTCACGCGTACTCATGAAAGGTGTTAGAATATGTCAAAAAGCAGTTGCAAATTTAGCGCCGGCATCGGAAGATGATAGCTTTCAGTTCAGTAAACGCTAGAGATGGGATATTTACCACGAAACTCTACAACTACATATATGAACGAATGTGCTTGTACAGCGTTGAGATCTCAATCAAGCTGCGATCAATTCTGATCCGTCTCACTGAAGGAAAAAAAGATAACGACGGCGCTCCTCAATCCCTTTTGTGGTGCACCACGTGTTCTACTTCTTCGGGATGTCGTGGAGGCGATCTGAATGCGTATTTGGCTATACCATGACTTGCGGTGGCCAGCCGATGAACAACTCAGCGCCTTATCCTTCCCAGGCAAGTGCGATAGCAATTGGACCAGGACGTTCAGAAGCGATCATGGGGCAAACCAATCAACACTTGTGGAAAATAATCCTACCCACGGTTATTCTAGGGGAACATTTCTAAGCGTGGAGAGTCTTAGGATCTATAAGCCAAGTTTAATTTTATTAACTGAATCTATTCAATTAGTAGTGTAGCAGAAATACAAATAAACGCTTGCAAGAAAAACCGCTTGTCCTCGAATAACCGCGGGTAGGATTAGTCTCCACCTCCGGTTTGAAAATTGAAAATTGTTGACAGGTTAGCCCTCAGTGTTCGTTTCCTGCAGAGCTGAAGCTGCTTTTCTAACTCTGAACGTTGCTCAGTTTTTGGTGTTAGGTTGAATCATAAATTCTGCAACACTTCTGTTTTTTCTGGGATTCAAAGTGAACCCTCAGAAGTATTATATCTTATTTGAAAGCATGTTTCCTAGCGATCATTTTCAGTTATGAATCGTTAATTTTCCTTGCGTTGTTGAAAAGTTTTATACTCTATACCGCTGACCACTCAAAGCAAAAAAGTGTGTGATTTCATTTTCAATTAGTTCAAGCTCGAGAGCAACCCAGTGACGGCGGTCAGGCACATGCAGGTCACCGGCAAGTTCACTCCTAACCGAGTAAATTATTGGAGACGGTATTCAAGCGAGGGGGCCTGGATCGAATCTCCACCAGCAATGAAAAGCGGATGCTTCACTACAACTGTAAAACTGGAAAGCAATACCTTGAACGCAGCGAGCTGGAGGTTCTGACGTCTAAACCGGAGCTCCACTGAAAGAACGTCCTGCGGTGCGTTTAGTGGATGTCTAGTGGTCCAGTGCACCAGGTACTGCTCCAAGTAGTCAAACCATCCTCGACGCTCGCTTTGCCAACAACTGGACTAGTTCCAGCAAAAATATGTGGAGAAGGAAGCCAATACGAGGCAATGCTTCATCCACCGGAGCAACCGCCGACCAATTACGGCATTTCAGACGCTGCAAAAAACCTAGGAATTGGGCTGGGCCAAAATCAAGCAACCACCATACACCGCGGGCATTGCGCCGTCTGACTGCCATCTACTTCGGTCGATAGATCACTTCCTCCATGGTGGCGCTTTGAAGGAGTGGATGAGGTCACGGCGGTGGTACACGATTTCTTCAGGTCGAAACGACCAAATTCTACAGAGATGGAGGCCACTCTGTTCATAATAAGCGGAAGAAGATCATTGAGAATAACGGCAGTTACTCTGTTAAACGCAATCAGTTTTCTTTCGTGGTTATTTTTGCGGGAAGGGCAATTATGTCGCAAAATTTACGACTCAACCTAATACAAAAATTACTAAGAGACAAAAGTTTCATTCGTCATTGATTTCGATAATATAGTGCATCGCTAATATCCTTAACGGTGTGCTCTCACATCAGTTTGGTTAAGAGCATTTTTAACATCATGCTCTTTAAAATTACACGGGAATCCTTTTATTTCTCTCCTTGTTCTTTGTAGTCACATGGATATGGTTCTACGTTCGGAACGCACAGCCTCTGATTTCGTTCCAACTTCAAAGAAATGAGCATAATATGAGTATGGTATGAGTATAAGGTTATGGACGGGTTTTAGATGTATGAGTTAGCTCTGTCGCAAAACGTTTGAAACAACTTCAGTGTTCAGACACCGTTCTCTGTTGGGAGTTTATACGATTAAATAGTTAAAAGCACCTCAGAACACTAGTTCTATAGTTTTAATATCAAGTTGTAAGTAATCTTAGATGGTCCAAACTACTGTTGGAATCGAGAAGAGTACGAAGCCAAATTATGAAAGGCGGGAAATGTCCTATAAAGGAACTCTACGTCAGCAGCACTTACACAATCAATAAGAAAGTGGCATTCGTCATGAGTGCATGCTGCAATTTCTACATGAACACATCCAAAAAACGCCGCATTCTTGCATTTTAAAATACTCTAGAAACATTATTTTGCCAAGAAACTCATGAATCTGTGGCACCTCTTGAATTCATTCAATTGGATTTCTATGATATAATTTTGTTCGCAGTTCTATTTTCTGTTTTCTGGCCATTTTTCCCAGAAAAGAGGAAAAAATATGCCCAAAATAGCAAGAAAACTTGAAACTGAAATTCCGCCCATCCCTGATTGTGTCCCCTCTGTCTCTGACGTCTAGCAAAGCTGGGAATTTCGGGATGGAGGGGAGGGGGGAGCACGTTTAGTCCATCTAATGTTCAGTATGACGTTGAATCAACTTAGCTCTCATCTTCTCCGAAGACAGATCACAAGATAGGGCTCACACATTTATTGCAGTTGTTTCCTGTTGCACAGTCTAATCTTTTAAGATGCGTTTTTTTAGAATGACATTTGTTCTGGACATCAGAGTCCACTGTTTTGTTCGGTACTTCTTTTGCTTCTCGTTATGTTACTTTTTAACAATACGTCACTTCCTGAATAATAAATATACATTGCAGATAAAGGACGCTTCGACGGCGTCCCTTATCTGCAATGGCTCACTATTCATTATGTGGCACAGCTCTGCTATCACTTGTCTGCTACCACCATCTTTGGCTATGTAGCGCTCCCACTCTTCTACGGAGTCAATCCCTCTCTCATCTAGCGTAGACTTTAGTGTTCCACTAAGGATTTTACACTGCTGGGTACTATGTCTCAACTGCTCGAGCTGCTGTACTAAACTAGCAAACTCGGCATTCATTACCTCGACTACGCTTTCTTTGAGCTGAACTGGAACCCTCATGCTTCTTAATGTGGTATGCAGTTTCTCCTTTAGGGCGTCTACCTTTCCCGTCACCTTAGCTAGCTCACCATCTATTACTACAAAAGGAAAGATGGGACATTACCTTACCTCGCCGTTCATGACGGTCTCGTCTTCGTACTCCATCAGTGGATCAGCCATACGTGAACAGGGCCACTCGTGCCTGCAACAATCCGAATCAGATCGCGGACTGTGGCTGTCTTGCACTCTGTTCATGCAGACGGCTTGCCCCACTGGGTTTTCCACGTAGCAAGTGGCCTTTCTTCTTGACACAGTCAAGCTACCCTTGCTTCTTTTTGGCAGTTCAACTCAACAGTTTAGGTACGCCCTTACTTCGTGGCGAAGCATGGGCAAATACGTTCGAGCAACAAATCGATCGAAACGGGAGATGCGAAGTGATTTGTATTCAAACGTATGGACCTTGTGTCCCTTACTTAAGCTAAGTATAACCGACCAGACGGTCAAGGCACGAGGAGCACACGTTTAGGTAAAATGATTTATGCCATCAAGACAAAAGAAACGAGTACGCAATAGATAGGAGAGCACACAGCGAACCGATAACTCAATACAAATGACTGGGGTCCGGGCGAGGCGAATGGGCGGCTGAGCGAGGATGGGCACTATTCGGTAGGGTGCGGGAACTTTTACTCACTTTCGGCCGCGCGCCTCGGACGCGACGCCGCCGTCCGCGGCAAGCCCGCGATGGCGCGACGAAAACGCGTACGGCTTGTCAGCTTCGTGCGCGTAGGTCCTGCACCGATTATCGACGGCTGGCAAATTGCCATTCGTCTTCTCGCCTTCGCTGTTTGTCTACGTTTGAGGCATGTTGCAGTATATACATACAAGTACCGCACCAAATTGGACACTCTTCCAAACAAGTCTAACACTTTGGAAAACAAAACGAGCTTCTTCAACGTTAAACTGGGGGCTCTACAAAAAGGTTTGAATAATTTCATTCGAGGAATGAACCGCTTGAAAAAATGAACCCCTTTGAATTTTCATAATGACTTCTTTAATATGTAACTTACCTACTCGGTAAGTGAAGACATTGTTTGAAATTTTATAAAATTCTAATTTTTTGAGGAAAATAATGGTTTGAAGCTTGTTCTAAAGAGCAGAAAGGCAGCCATTTTTGTACCATAAAAGGAAACTACGCCATGCCCTCGTCTAAGACGTCGCGATGTTTGGTTGATTGATAGAAAAACTTCTGCTTGCATGCAATTTCACACCTGTAATACACAAGCAAAACAATTTTAAGGAGCACAAATATCTTCACCTTGAAGCTTCTTGTAAGCGTCACTCATATTATCAATCAAATAAAAAACGCCACGAGCTAATCGGACGCATAGCGCGATCCTTTGTTAATATACTAAATGATTGTTGCCTTATTGCGCTTTAAAACAAAATTAAAATTATTATTTTTTCTCAAAATATGAAAATTATTAACAAAATTATTACACTCATTCAAGCATGTCAACTAAACAATTCCAAAGAAATTTATACCAAAATTTCCTTAAGCAAACAATTATTCTGCTCTCCTTAGAGATCCTCTAGTTTGACCAAAGGACGGTCACTGTGATTTGGAAGACGTTCACTTTGATTTGAAAAGTATCACGCTTGTTTAGAATAATTCCCAATTCAACGTTAGAAGTAGCAAATTTGACGTGAAAATGGCATAAATAAGGATTATCACTAACCTACTACTAATAGTGAAGACCTTATCACAACAGTAGTCCCAATAATAGTCAGCTGTTAGTGTTAGTCAGTTTGCTGTTAGTTAATAGCGAAAGTTCGCAGTAGCCAGTTCTCGTTCGCAAGTTCATGCAGCAAGAAGCCCACTGATGGAGCTCGTATGAGTAAATCTCGTGCGCACCGCCAGTGAATGGCTGGCGACGTCGCGCACGCGGCGTGCGCGCGCGGCGGCCGGCGCGGCCAAAAGTGAGTAAAAGTTCCGTCCCCCTATTCGGTATCACCGGCTGCGATGCGGTCGCGCCGCGGCACAGCTTCGCCGAACTGATTTGTTCCGTGACTCGCTCAAGTATGGACATGCAGGTTCCTTATTAGGCAGAAGAAACAGGACATGGACCCTACAAGTAGGGCTTTTAGTAGGAATGACCGCGGAGAGTACTTTAAAGTGATTGCTGAATGTGAAAACCACGAACGTGATTATTTTCACCTTTGACTTCCCTGTGCTGTGAGTATAATGGCTATATGTAAACATTTGTTAGCCTGAATTTCAAATGAAGTGGTCAGTAGAGGTAAATATAATAGAGTACTCATACACCTATAAGGTCTTCCAAATATATGGGACGTGACTCAAGTAGACCTATGATCCTTTGGTTTCATCAAGGGAGAGATAGGCGCTTATTACCGGGGACTAGGAGCAAGACGACACTTTTGATGAATCCGGTTCCCGACGTTTTCATATATATCCATCTTTTTAGTTCCAGATATTTGGAGAGTGGTGGCGCCAGCAGAAGGAAAACCTATGTGGAAGAATATAAAATCTTAACACAACAACAACATAAAACGTTAGCAACAAAAACTTTAATACGATATTTTAGAGAGCAAAAGACGCAGTCTTGCAGTGTTATTTGGAGAACTGCACTACCTAATTTTCAGCTGATCAAGTAGGTTTGGAACTAACATAACTTGCAGGAACGAGTCAAGCAATCGAGATTGCTGCTTTCAAAAATGGTTATTTAAAGCAGGATAAGAAAGTGTCTCAACTATCTACCGCATAATTCTACTTCTATGAGATTTCCGCCATTAATGAAACAATCTGGACAGCTGTATGGCAGATAGTTTCTCAAAACAGATACAACATATCATCTGAGCCATAGACACTTCTCTAGTTCAAGCTACAAGAGAAGCTGATGACCATCCCAACAGTGTGAACAATTGAATAGTCGAACTTGTGGCCATCTTGATGGTATTTTTAGAGAAATGACGGTTTTCTTTTATTTTCGCCTCCAGGTTGGTATTTTGGTTCCCGCCAATTCCGTGATGTTTCCATTCCTGGCGCTCGCCCTTTCCTGCAATCTTTACAGATACCTGCTGAAGATGAAATCTCTGCTCCTAAGAATTGCGCTCTCCAAAGCAGAGGGCTAAATCGCTAAGGGGCGCTGCGACACGGCGCGCGGCAGCAGGCACGTCGCAACGCGGCAGCCGGTGATATCGAATAGTGCCCATCTCGGTGACGACGGGCTTCTAGGCAGTGGAACGGCAGCGAGCAGGACGTGAGGTGTACGGCGTTAGACGTCCGGACGAGTCGAAGACTAATACGTTTGCTATCCGCCTACTTATCCGTTTCTGTTTGGCGCGCGCGGGTTTCAAAAAGGTTTCGGACAACTGGTCCCTTTAAACGTCTCGGACAACTCGTCCACAGAGGCTAACAGCTGGTTAGGGTACGGGTCAACCATGACTCACGTTTCCGTGGTTTCGTCGTGCCGTCGGCGCCCCCTCGATTAGAGATCCCGCTCTCCTGCCTCGCTGCATCTCTCCACCGTTGCGCTAGAGTCCAGACAACGGAGCATCCCGAGCTTCTCTACTGCAGGCGAGATAGGGCAGCTCGAGGACTGCGCTTCATAAACCATTATTTCGCATACGAAGAATGTCGGTTATGTGACCTCTCTTATTAGAAACGTTGGTTCGATGGGATAGTCTTGCCTTACCTTCTCGACTTTTTTTTTTAAAAGAATGTCACGCCAAGGACATTGGTAATAGTACTCGCGACCAGTGTCCCGGTTCAAAGGTGAGATCCGACGTTGACGTTCCTGCGTTGCGAGTTTGGGACGCTCCGTGTGCTTGCCAGAACGTCACAGTGGTGTGCTTGATTGGTTGCACAAAGTTACACGCAAAGTACTGAGCGGCTTGGAGTAGGTTATATCGCTTTTCTTGTGTAAACCAGTGGGATTTCAAGCCCATTACTTCTCAAAACATGGCTTCAGAACGCTTCGGAGATCAGTTACTGCAGTGCTGTGTGAACACTGATTGGTTTTTATCTCAAAGCGAGGGCCTTTTTCAGAAGTTTTATCCCAAGGTTCATTGCTTCTAGCTGTATGCAAATGAGTATATTCCATCACTATCGTCTGTAAAAAGAAACAGAACTAAGGCTCCCAGAAAGCTTAAGAATCAGAGACGGCCTTAAGGATTGTCATCTGTTCGTAAACGCAAATGTTCTGCCCAAGGAAGGCGAATAATAGAATACCATGAGGATGATCCACTCAAGTTTGTTGCTTCCTCTCTTCCACTGGGATGTGCTTCCATGAAAACCATGCTATTATGTAAGCAGGACCCAAACGTTGTCTCCACCAGTTTCTTTTTACTAATCCAGTTTTGTCAGACCTGCGTACCTTCACTAATTGATGTCTGTCGTGCCAACCAAAACGTAGCAGCTTTCAGTGAAACTGTTTCGTAACCTTTAGGAAGTCTGTAAGCTGCGAAAGTTGCAGGTCTCCTCCTAGAAATTCAGTCTTCTTACACTGCACGCCTCCGCGACTGCTAGCGGTTAGGAAGAAGGAGGCGACGAGAGGGTACTCTCACCCGCGCGCTGAGTCAGCTCACTCGGCCGGCAGCCGTCAGATCGCAGCCGGAGTATTTCTTTCTCTGCGCTCTCGCTTTCCGCTCGTCTGGTTGACCCGCTAACAGCTGTTTTGCTTAGTTTGGGCAGACGTTACTCCTAACTACTCTCACCGCGTTCCTCTACCTTCGCCTAAAAGCGCGCCCTGTTTGCTCTCACCCCTCTCCTTCTTTCCACAATTTGCATCCTAGGATAGTAAAATGGATTAGCAACTTCATCACCGGAAGATCTTTCCAACTCAAAGTCAAGCAGTCTTTTTCCTCCGCCTATCCAATCACCAGCGGAGAACCTCAAGGTGGGGTTTTATCTCCCATCTTGTTCATTAAATACACATCTGATTTGCCGAGCTCGATAAGACCGTTTAATATCTCTTGCCAAATGTTTGCTGACGCTTACAAGAGTACTCAAAAAGCGGACGACCGTGTGGCTCTTCAGTCAACTATTATAGCCGTTGCTGAATGGCCTGCGATCTGGAAGCTCCCCCTCTCTAGTACCAAAACGAATTTCTTCACCTCGGAAGAGCAGAAGATGATTACGCTTATACCTCAATGAAAATGAGATAAATAAGACTTATAAACGTCGGGACGTAAGCTTAATTTTGAATGATACACTTACGTTTGACGAACATTGCGAAGTAATAGCGAGTAAGGCAGATAGAGCCATTCACAGTTTATTTAGGGGCTTGTCCACAAACTCAATTCCGTACTCCAGCGTAAAACGAAAAACGGATGTCAGATTCGTGTTCAGCACGCCAAATAACCCCCCTAGACGAAGTTTCAGCGAAATCGGTGACCCTGCCTGGACCACCCACGTTATCGGTATGGGAGGTCTCCGACCGAATCGTGAAAAACGGATATCCGATTCGTGATCGGCACCCCAAACGACCCCCCTAGACAAAGTTTCAGTGAAAAATTTTTTTTCGGCAGAAGTCTTGTCGGTGGAGTCGAAACTTTCAACTAGTGCCCGCTCTTGCTGCCTGTTCATACTTCCGCGCGCTGCACACGCCGCGCACGCCACGTGCGCTGCGCCCTTGTCGCTGCTGTCGCGAAGTATGAACAGGCCCGAAGAAGAGCCGCCACCGTGGCCGCTGAGGTGCATTTCTAGGGCGGTGTCGTCAAATGCGGTGTTTGTGTGCATTCACACAACACGCGGTGCAGCTGGACCGAGCGAGTTTGGGATCTTACATCCGGAGTCCCTTCCCCTGCCCAATTCCCCTCCGCGCGAGCGGAGGAGAGCACACAACAGGATTTTCAAGGCTTTTCGAGATTTCAAGGCTTATGCCCTGGCTGACCTCTGCTGCAGACTAGAAACGGCGAAATAGTGCGCATCGATAAGAGGCAGAGTCTCTGCGTCTCTTACTGGCGCGCGCTATTTCGCAAGGCCTTGGGCAATTCGAACTTAACATAACGGACTTATAAGGCATTTCCGCAGAAAACGACTATGGTATTCGTTCTTCCCATGGAAGACTACCCCTAGTAGACCTATTTTGAACAAGATTCAGTGGGGTATCATAAGTACAATAGTACCCTTTTCTGTTTTCTGACGAGCGCGATTTTCTGTTTTATGGGGAAATTTTTAAAATTTCCGCTCATCCCTGGTGCAAATACGCCATTTCTGCCGTTCAGATCTACCGTTGGGATAGTCTCTTGGTAAGTTGCTTGTGGAAAGCGTACGAATCGATTAGTGTCGAATGACCGCTCGTCAGAAATGATTTTTATTTTTTGGCCGGGCGACTAGTCGTTCCTGTAGCTGCCATTACCGACCATGAACGAGCCCTTAGGCGATCTAGTATGCCATTTCCGAGCGACCTGTCTGTGTGACCCATGCGGCGGCTGCCTATGTGTGGATCAGTCGAACCTTATGTCACAATTGGGAGAGGGAGACCTTGGAATTCGGCTACATTGCACCACCGCATAACACGGCCTGTCGTAAATTTGGGTGTGTGGTGCACCACACACCCAAATTTACGACAGGCCGTGTTATGCGGTGGTGCAATGTAGCCGAATTCGGAGACCTTGGTGGTTTTTCTACGCAGATCGGTTCCATTTTCATTACCTTCCAAAATAAGGAAGAAACCAAAGAAGGCGGTGATGCCTCCAGCTTTTCGTAATAAAGGCTTATGAGATATCATAATAGAATCATGCTTCTTTTACCAGACTTTTCGCCCTTTTCGAATCGCTTCGCAAAGTTACCATAAGATGATGCACCAACGTTGTTAGCCATGTTGTATCTTGCAGTTTAGTAATATTGGCACGATGTCAAGCCCGTCGAGGCAAATCAAATGTGTGGTTGTCGGAGACGGTACTGTTGGAAAAACTTGCATGCTAATATCATATACAACGGACTCGTTTCCAGTGCAGTATGTTCCCACAGTGTGAGACCTTCTTAACCTTTGTTTTGTATACTCCCTTGTTATTCAGTAGTACTTCTACTATTACAGATTCGACAACTATTCCGCACAGATGACACTAGACAATCACACAGTTAATCTCGGACTATGGGACACCGCTGGACAGGTAAACAATCTAGCTTTCCAATTCTTCTCATTTGCTTGTATATTGAATGTATTTGTTTTCTTCTATGTAAGAAGTGAATACTGGATGGACGATGTAGTCAAGTCTGATGATCCAGCATTCGTTCATCGTTTATTCATTAATGGCAGGCTTTTTTACTTTGTGAAGAGGTCAAACTCCTTTTCAAGTGCACCTGTGGGTACGGTGCTGCACCACCATAACTTAAACTACGGCAAACTGCCCTGAGTAACGGTAAGCCGAAGATGAGGTGTGTAATGCTGTGCACTCGCGACGCGCCGTGTTTGCCAGTAAATGCTGCGTAACATTGTGCAACTGTTAGGAAACCACCAAACCAAATCCAAGCTTCAGGAGGTCTGCGTGTGAGCGAAGGACAGTGACCGTTTGGAAAGCGCCCAAGAGAACTTCACCAGGAAGCTCAATACTACATGGTTCTGGCCGTGCATTCCCTACACGATCCCGCACTCCAACCACTCCCCGCCCTGCCCACGCCGCCCAATTTGGACGGGTATGTGACGCGCGAAACCCGCGGCGCGGTTTGCGGATTCGTTAATCGGCGTGACGTCGCCGAAACCCTAACATTGATAGGCGACAATTATGGCGCATTATCTCGTGGGGACCACCAAATTGCTTCTTCCTTCACTGCGTGGTCATAATTATGAGCTATTTCTAGGGAGCCAACCTCACCTCAGATGAAGATGGTAGACACGTACTCGAATACCAGAAGTACAGGAGCAACTGTATACTAGAGCATCATCTTTAAGACGTACTCTGAAGCTGGTTCGGGGACAGCCTATTGATACTGCACTGCATGACAGTACAAAATTGGTCACTTGTCCACGTCAATCCCCAGGTTCTCCCTCACTCGTGCATGATTGTTTCTCTAAAAATTTTCTGCCATGGTGCATTGTGGCTTGAATCTTGGAAAATATATTACAGAATTAAATTCGGAAGAGACCGTAGATTAATACAATAAACAGTTGCAGCCAGGGTGGCACCAAGTAGTTTGGCATCCAGCGTACCGATGTGACGTCACTCTGGTGACGTCGGTGAAGGATCGACCAGACCCTCTGGGAACGACTTTATAAAAATGGTCGTAACTCGGCTAGTTTTCACAATTTCGAAAATGCCGCGAATTTGAAAAAAAATAGAGAATAGTGCTTTCTTACCATATAAGAATCAGTCCCACCACGCATGTGTCAGGAAACAGCATATTGTATGGAAAGAAAGGATTTTTCTTCAATTTTCCGGAAAGCTAGCGGGACTTTCGAAGTTCAAAAAACTGACCGAGTTATGAACATTCTTGTAGAGTCATTCCAATAACGTCGGTGAAGGATCGACCAAAGCCTCTGGGAATGACTTCAAAAAAAATGAACTCGGTTAATTTTTCTAATTTCGAAAGTTCCGCTAGCTTTCCGAAAGATAGAAAAAATGCTTTCCCTGTAATAAACTGTTCCTAAAAAAGGCGTCTTCATGCGCGGCCGGGGCGGGGGTCGACTTTCAGCAGACATTTCCCCATAATTATACCGACATCGCTGCTGGGAAGCTGGGTTTTTGCTGAATGATACACAGGGCTTGAATATGGCGCAATCGGCGCCATGCTGGTTGGGGGGGGGGTCACCCAGATAACCCCTGGTCGGAGGGTTGGAGATTGCCTTAAAAATTATAATTCCTCGCGTCAGCGGAGCATGGCGCAGAACAAAATACTGCTGTTTCATTTGCCTCCATATTTTGGCAAGAGAAGGGACTCCAGGATGTGTGCAATTTTAACACGAGTGTGTAACTTGGCTCACACCCCGGAGTTCCTTCCCTTGCCTAAATTTGTGCTCTCCTCCGCGTCAGCGGAGACAACACTCCACTCCTTCCTCCCTCCATCCCACATCATATATTAAACATGGAACAAAGCGTAATTTGAAAAAAAAACACTGGAAACGGCGGTGCAAATAGGGCCCGGAGGGGGGTCACCTTTAAAGTGTCACTAGCACGACAAAAATGAGACGAGCCACACTGATAGTAAAGAAAAGGAACAAACAATGCTATAGCTCTCTTGTCTGCTCTCCTCCTCTGACGCGGAGAGCACAGATTTGGACAGGGGAAGGGACTCCAGGGTATGGCCCGAGTGACGCACGCGTGTTAAAATTGCCCACATCCTGGAGTTCCCTCCCTTGCCCAATTCGAAAGCAAATAAGATACGAATCCCCACTGAGCCACCGAGCTAATTGCCTTGAGGCCTTTCACCATTTCTTTTATCTCCGCGTGCTACACGCACGTACGTGTTAGATGCTGACAGTGCAATACAGTACTAGTACTACGCGTTCAGGGGCCCCTAGCTCCGCGGGTTCAAAGACTTTGTAAAAATGGAACATCCCTTCCTACTAATTGAAGGGTGGAGAATCTCACTGTGGTATTCATTTTTGCCGATCAAACCTACGTGCGAGTGTATCCGATCCCATAGTAAACATTGAGGGTCCCTAACTCGTTGGTTTCAAGGACTTTGCAAAAATATAACATCCCTTCCTACTATTTGAATGGTGAAGAATCTCACAGTGGTATTCGTTTTCGCAGTTCATACATACGCCTGAGAGAATTCCCTGGTCAATATGAACCTCCCCTTCGGTTCTCAAACCTCAAGTTTGGCCTTGGCTGCGGCACCATTTCTTTCCAGTCTTAATGCTACTGCTTGCTGTACGTTCTCCTAAGCTTCGTGGCCTCGGGCAGTGCATAGCTACCTGGTGGTTAAGTGAGCTGCCTTAACAGAATTTCTAGCTTTTGCAATGAAATCAGTTCTATAGTCACGTCCAAATACTCCCTGTAGGCTAACCTTTCCAAAACAACGCATTATCTCTCTAACTGTCTGGTCTGGTCTTAGTGTTAGACAAGAACTTTTGAGGGCTTCCCGAGAATGGAACACCGTTGCCGTCTTCTTTTCTTGCTTGAGCCTTTTTACCTTCATTTGGTATGACAAACCGGTCTAACATACTGTGTGGAATAGGATAGAGTATGTGCTAGGGTATGATCTTCAAAACAGTTCCTATGAGGCCTGTCCACCCTCCTTGTACTCCAATGCTTCCGTTCTCTATATTGCGGGGACAGACGAACCGACAGACATAGATTCATCCTCCTTCATTATTATAGAGGATCCCCACTCCCCGCCAGCGCTCCCTCAAGGACAAACGGAGCTACAGGCAAACACTGGTAGGCTCGTTGCACCAAGCCTGTGACACGTCGTCTCAATCCTGACTTACGTGTGAAACAGCTCATTTCTCCATTTCGCATGGAGGCCCCGTCGATCCAAAAACAACCGATTATCAATAATTGCGTGCTACAAGTCGCCTCCGCATTGATATTCAACGACTCGGAGGTAAGCTACCAAGTGACAACTATCCTGCTCGACTCTTCAAAGAAAGTAAAGAAGAAACTTGAGAAGGTTTGATGTCTCCAACAAAAGGTTCAACTTCATTCACGACGGCAGGAATGAGAGAGCTTCAAGAAGCTTCCAAGTCCATGGCAGCTAACATTTCTTCGAATGGCATGAAGCTAAACTGAGTTCCAGTCTTCACCAAACGGCGTAGTCTCCAGATATAATACTTGGACAAGGTCTCTAAAATCAGATCATTCTTCGCGAGGCTCTCACAGTGAGGCTGCTATCTGGTTGAATTCTAACACCTACCATTTTTGGCTACACCATACAGTTTCACTGGTAGAGGCGGCTTTACTTCTTTAAATAAAAGACCCTGTTCCAGTTATTTCGTTGTGACAGAACCAGAACGAGGAAAGTATCCAAAAGACGACACCAGGATGAGGACAACACAGGGTCCCGAGTTAATGCTTATCCAAATGTGAAAATCGTTTAATGATAGGAGTCGACCTATCAAATCCGCGCTGAAGATGCTCCTAGTATTAGCCGTTGCATGTGAAATGGCTGATTTTGCTACCTTAATTTCTGGTCGATTTTTCGTGGCTACGAATGTCCCGTTTCAGGCATTGTACATAGTTTCTGAAAGCGCAGAATTTCCGCTTTCTTAGCATTTATAGCTTTTCTGGCATAATTGCCTCTTGCCGAGTTTTTGACGTTGTTTTTACAGCATGAACTAACGTGATAAACGGATATTCGAATGCTCTACTTATATGAATGGAAAAGTGGATACAACGTCGCTGCCGCAGCTCGTAACATCAACACTGCATTTGCGGAGGATTTCGCTATGGAACGCACAATTAGTCACTGGCTGGAAAAGTTTCGATCTGAAGATGAAAGACTCCACAACGACGATCAACTCAAAGCCATGGTGGAAGCGGATCTACGTCAAACTATGAAGAGCTAGCACAGCATTTCGGCGTTGATGGCAGCACTATCAGTCGCCACTTTAATGCGATCGGCAAAGTAAAGAAATTGGATGAATGGATCCCGCACGAACTTACCGCGGTCAGATACTGAACCACCACACCTGTGTTTGTTTTGTGTCTTTTTTTGGACAGGATATGACAATCGTCGTCGCTCTGCACAATGGCTGGACAAACGTACGAGTCCCAAGGAGATGCTGAAACCAAGTCTTCATCCAAAGAAGACCATGGTGACCGTACGGTGGACAATGGCTGGTATAGTCCATTACAAGTTCTTGAAGACCGGAGAGACTATCACAGCTTAGAAGCACTGCCGCAACTGAAGTGACGCACCAGAAGTTGGTTGAGAAACAGCCGGCTTTGGTCAATCGAAGAAGCCCAATCCTACTGTGACGCGGGGGGGCCATCTCCGCCGACGCATCGGTGGAGGCGGACGATGGCTCCCCACGCCGTAGCTCACGGCGTGGCGGATCCGCTGCTCGCCCACTGGCCACGTGGCTACCCTCTGTTGGGGCCCTATGCGGATCCTATGCTGCCGCAATGTTTTAAGGACTTTGATTCCATTCACCTCATCATGACTGTACGTTGTGGTGCAGTGCTAAGACTCCATCGATCGAACTCAGACCCCGCCGGCCGGAGCATTCCCCGACTGGCCGGGTGCTACTCCCGTACTATGTCGGTCCACCAAGCCAGATATTGATTAGGCAGGCATCAGGTCTCACACCTTTTTTTCGACAGAAAACATAAGATTGATTACATATTTTTATGGAT
Organism: Heligmosomoides polygyrus polygyrus; assembly: GCA_947396885.1. NCBI lineage: Eukaryota > Metazoa > Nematoda > Chromadorea > Rhabditida > Heligmosomidae > Heligmosomoides > Heligmosomoides polygyrus. Next base: position 62,436,288 of record OX377206.1, read on the forward strand.
ATAAACTTCTACGGGTTAAGATATGACATCATATTAGAATACCATCGAATTAAGGCAAGCCGCCCCCCTTCCTACCGAGGGAACCAGAATCAGAACCCGTGGACACTGGCCGGCTCTGCCTCCGTGGCGTGTATCAAAGCGGAGGCATCGAAACGGGTCAGAGGGGCCACGTTACCTGCAGGGTCCACGACGACGACGGCGACGATGACGACTGGCTAAGGCGAACCGGCGAGCCACGGCGGACGAACGAAGGCGACGACGTCGAGCTCCAGAAGCGGCGTCACGTTACTCGGCTAAGGCTGGGTAGAACTGGCGACGGCGAAGAATGCCATGGCCGTTTTTAGGCTTGGGGATGGCAGGTGGACCTGGCCGTCCACGCGACTGCTCCCGATGAAAACACCGACGAAAACTACCTGCCCGAGGGCAGAGACACCTGTCCTGTGCGTCACTGGCCCATTCCGGAACCTTCCATGGCGCGCGAACGTGTAGGTTGACGTGCCGATCCTGTCTATCCACGTTGACCTCGGCGGCGCGGCGTACTGTCGTACGAAAGTCACGACACCTACTGCATGGCAACACGCATCCGCACGTTTCAAAAATTGTTGTCCGGAAACTGGATGAATTGGGATGCGAAACTCTGCCACATCCAGCATATTCACCAGATCTTGCCCTACCGAATACCGATTTTTTCAAGATTTAGATTGTCATGTGAAGCATAAAAAATTCAGCAACCAAGATATTGTCGAATATGACCTCTTATGTTTTATTAATTCTCGTAGTTCCGATTTTTAAATAGATGGAATGTATCAACTATTGTCGCGTTGGGAAAAGTGTATTAATTGCAATGGTTATTATTTCGTTTAATAAAATTGCTTCCAAGAAAAGATGGGATCCGTCAAGATTTTCCGTCAAAATCGACCATTTCATATGCAACGACTAATACAAGGCAGAGGTGCTATTGGCAGTGGCAGCACAATGCCAAGAATTCAACGACCTATAGGCTCCATTGATAAGAACCTGGAATGGAATGGAGATGGGACGATTCAATATAATCCAGGAGGACCTTATGGATCCAAATAGCCAGTCACATCTTGAAGCATCCCATACCCTCCTTATCGTAAGCATAACCTTTAGTCCTGAAAACCCGTTAAAAATCGAGGTCCAAACGCTGATTCAGGCGACTCGACTAAGACTCCGAAATTGTCTACTCGTCACTGCAAGATTAGGGCACCTTCGCTAAAATGATGATGCAGTGATGCTCCCTGTACCTTGTGCTACAGAAAATACGACTCAATCAATTGGTTGAAAAAGAGACGAGTGAAAACCCCGTCAAAAAAAAACGGCGTGCGAGGAGGAGGACTACCAAGCCAGCTGTTCAACAACTTCCTCTCCTCAACCGCTGCATCTCAGCTCCACACACGGACTTACAAGGGAAGGGTCTGAACGGGACGGGGGGGGGGGGGGGGGAGCGACTCATATGGGGAGAATTCCCACCCTTCAATTAATATGAAAATGTGGTTATTTTTTTGCCAAGCCATTAAACCCAAGGAGTATGGGGTCACAATGGAATACGGCGCATAACGAGTGTTCAACATGATGATGCATAAATTTTCACATCAGTGGTTCACAGGTACGAAGTGCATGAAGCAGCACTGGGCAAAATGTGGGCAGCGTATAAAGGCTACAGGCCACTCACAGTCTGTTTCCCGTACATGGACTAATGACCTCGGGAGAAACAATCCTGCTCGGATCTTCAAAAGAGACCAGGATGTGACGTCGGAGGTCGTTCAAATGAGAAACGAGGTCTGTGGATCCCAAAAATTAACCTATACAGCATCGATACACTCTTTCCCTCATCTTTGCCTTTCACCTGGAAATCAGAGGTCTGCTGGAGGTTTTCTAAAACCGAACGCCAGCAATATCTGCCGATGCTCGAGTGGTGATCCACCTGCTCCCGCTGAAGTGTGGCCCACCTTTTGACAAGGACCCTTCGAGGGAAGAAATCAAGCTGGCCGAACGGATTGCCAGCATACTATGGGACTTCGAAGTACGTCAACTTGAAGTTGACGAAGGCGTTGTTAAAAATCCGGTCAGTAATAATCAAGTCGCAAGAAAGGTACTCTCCTCAGCGTACAGCTGGAAAATGCGCAGAAAACGTCTGAAAATGGTATAGACGTCAGAATCTCCTAAATCTCAACCAGTCAGTTGAATAGCGAAAATTCAGCAGCGCAGAGGAACCAAACCCCCGACCTTGCTCCACTTCCACTGCGCTCCGAGTCGCTTGCCGGTAGGGGAATCGCGGATGTACAATACCCACAAATTCGTGGTGCGCCGTATTCCATTGTGACCTCTACTCCTTGTTGTGTGCTAATGTGTAAGATCCCAAGCTCGCTCTGTCCAGTTGCACCGCGTGCGCTATGTAAATGCCCACCACACACCGCATCTGACGACTTTGCCCTAGAAATACACTTTGGCGGTCGTTCCTCAAGACATTTTCGATAGAACCTGTCAAGTTGGCGCTCGCGAGTTGATGTGCAGGTTTGCGGGATGCTGTAGCGTGCGGCTGCTGCCGATGCGCCGTGGCTCGCGTCGGCGTCTCTTGTACGTCCGCGATGGAGTTACGGGTAAGCGGATGGCAGTGGATAGTGGCGTTGCTTCTTGCGAGGTTGGGGGTTTGCTTCTCCTTGCTTGCGTAGCGGCATTTTTGCACCATATCCTGTAGTCCCTTCCCTAGCCTGGTTGAACCATGCTGCGGACTTCCCCTGAGCAACAAAAGTATTAGGGTGTCCAGAAAGCATCTGCAGTAAATTTGACAATGTTCCAGATTTTTTTCTAGAATGTTCTGAAGATTTCGTCATAAGTGCTTATAAAGACACTGTCCTGCTCTATCTGCATAACATACCCGGCTCCGTTTTCCTTGCCTATTTAACTGTACAATGGTCGAACTGTCTATCCATATTAGACACGTACTCCTTTACAAGTTTGAATCTGGGCACTCCGCTGCAGAAGCCTATCGAAACTTGTGTCGTGTATTCGACTCTGAAGCTCCTTCTGTACGGTCTGTGTATAGCTGGTTCGAAAGCTTCAGAAGCGGGAACAGGAGTCTCGTAGATGAGCCTCGCTCTGGTCGACCCGACAACGATATCTTTGGATGAACTGACGAAACTGGCGGAGCAGCATCCATATGAAGGCGTGCATTATTTTGCTGCTGCTTTTAGCTGTCCCCGATCCACCGTCGACCATGGACTGCGTTCTCTTGGAATGGTTAAAAAGCTCGGTCAGTGGCTCCCACACGAACTGGCAGACGACAGCCGGCGAAGACGTCTGGACATTTGCACTCAGCTGCTCTCCCGAAGTCGCACCTTCAACTGGCTGGACACCATCGTCATAGGAGGCGAAAAATGGGTCCCCTACGTCATCCACGCTCGTAAACATGCGTCGTACCAACGTGATGAAGTGCCGAAATCTTTCGTAAAAGGTGAAATTCGAGGCAAGTCATGCTGAGCGTCTGGTGGGGAGTTTATGGTATCTACACTTCCGAGCTGCTGCCTGACAACACGGCGGTCACTGTCGAGGTCTATGCTACCCAACTGCAGGGACTGGCCGACAAGATGCGCAAGGAATAGCCAAGGCTCGAAAAGTTCGCTTGCTGTACGATAACGCGCACCCACACATCGCGAAGACGACTTCTCAGAAAATTCTGGAACTCGGATGGGAAGTTGTGTCGCATCCACCGTACAGCCCAGATCTGCCCCCCTGTGACTGCCACCTTTTTCGATCACTTCAGCATCATCTGGAAGGGAACCGTTATGAAGATCGTGACCACCTCGGAAATGACCTTCGAGCTTTTTTCGCCTCCAAGTCGCCGGATTTCTGTGCCAGAGGAATTCGAAGTCTTGTGGAACATTGGAGGAGAGTAGTCGGTGTTGATGGAAATTATTTGGCCGATTAATAAAATGTTGACAAAAATTGTTATTTTGAAAAAAATTGTCGTATTTCTGCAGTTATTTTCTGGACACTCTAATAGTTGGGGAGCGATTTTTGGACGGCGTCGTCACATGCTGTTCGTTATGTGCACTAACACCGCGCACGCAGTGCAACTGGACCGAGTTTGGTGTTGTAGTGTACTCTCTTCTGTACGAGTGTATGTATGTATGTTTATAACATAAGTGTACACTTAAGCACAAAAACAACACTGAAGTAGAACCAAAACACATTACACCACAATTCTTGAAGGAAAATTCTTGAAAGTCCAAGCAAATCAAAGTTTTACACATTACTAAATTCCGTACTGAAGCGACCTGAAAGGATCCCTACTTTAAAGGATGAAGCGGGTCTTTCTGCAATAACGGAGTTATCAAAGGCATCGATGCTAGCTAAGCATTTCCAAAAATCATTTTCTGATTGCACAGTCAGTGATGATCACTTGGAGAGTGAGGACCCGCCATGCCTCATGGAAAATTCAATCTGTTTTTACAAGGAGGAGATCTTCAAGGACCTATCTACTTTGCCCGCGAACTACACCATTACTCCAGATGATGTACCATCATATTTTATTCGGAGAGTTGCCATTGCCATATCTTACCCGCTTGAGCATATATTTAACGCCAGCTACATGTTAGGTGAAGTACCTGCTCGTTGGAAACACTCGTTCGTTACTCCGATCCCAAACAAAGCACCCTACAATCTGGCCGCAAACTACCGTCCTATAAGCATCACCTCGGTTTTCGCTAGGGTATTTGAAAGAAAGCTCAAAACAGCTTTTGTTGCTTACCTTGAATCGAATTCGCTTATTCCAGAAAATCAGCACGGCTTCCGAACTGGTAGGTCTACCGAGACATTAATGCTGTCTGCACTGAATGACTGGACACAGGCTCTTGATGAAAAGATTAATGTAGACGTCATCTATTTTGATTTTATGAAAGCTTTCGACAAAGTTCCATTCAGCAAATTGATCTTTAGCCTTGTAAGAATAGGTGTCCATACTAGAATAATTAACTGGGTTAAAAACTTTTTAACAAACAGGACCTTCCAAGTTAGAGTCAACGAATCGCTTTCTGAATCATACCCGGTTGCTAGTGGTGTCCCACAGGGTGGCGTCCTTTCTCCAATTCTTTTTATTATATATACTTCTGGGATTCCCTCCTTAATTGATCAACACGGTGTCACCTGCAAAATGTTTGCTGATGACATCAAAATATACAATAACATCGCAAGATATGATGCAAAGAGAAAAACTAAGGATAGGCTGAAGAACTGAAAGAGAGTAGGAAAGATGTGAGACATCACGGAATAAGCTCCGCATAGACCATTTTTTTAAGGTAATGTAGCGTAACCCACCATGGCCCCTCTCCAATGAGCAGATTGCTCTGCTATCTAAAAAGTACCGCCTACAGTTGAGCTTAGCCGTTTAATCTGGAATTTGATGGGCCTACGCCTGGTGACTGAAGTGGCCCTCACCAGTGATTAGGAACACGCCGGCTTGATGCCACACTTACCAAACAGAATTTTGTGAAGTAGAAGCAAGTCATTAGCCTTCCTTGAAGAAGACAACTTGTGAAGACCGAGGTTTTGATTCCTTTCAGCACTAGAAGGAATCTGGTCATAAATAAAGCCAAGCATTCTAATCATCAACTTCCTAGTGAAACTGCGCTGTACCTTTTCCAATAGGTCAATGTTTTTACTTTTAAAAGGTGAAAACTCTTGAGTGCCGTATATCGGTATTGGTCTAACGTAGGTCTTATAAGCCCAGAGCAAAACCTTAGGATAACGCTCTGAGAGTGCACTGAACATTTTGGAAACCAGTGTCATTCCTTTGCTTGCAATCACCTCACAGTGTTTGTCAAAGCTGTTGGTAATCACGAAACCTAAGTCAGTGATTTCGTCCACGCTATCAATTGGGGACCAGCGATGTTATAAGAACGATTAGGGTTTTCACTCCCTAGGTGGAGTACCTTCGTTTTCTCCTTGGGGAGAGGCTGTTGCCATACAAGTGATCAAGATTGCAGCGCATCTATTGAATTTTGCAATGCGGAATCGTCATTGGTCTGATAGAGTCCGCTAACGCATTAGATTCCACTACTTAATAACTGAGCAAGTTCGTGAGTGTATATGTTAAACAAGATTGGGGATAGTCCCCGACGGGGGTGTGCGTAAATGAAATTTGAAATTTCGTAAATCGTAAATCGTAATTACGATAATCGTAAATCGTAAACCGTAAATCGCAAGAGTCACCTGAACTGTAGTGCAGTACAACTGAATTTCCAGAGGCTTTTTCCGCTAATGTTAATCAGATGTGATTCAATATTTATCTAACTGTTGTGTTAGTTTCAGTTTTCAGCTTAATCTGAACAGTTTTTTAACCAAACTATTTCTCTATTAAAACATCGTCGAAACCAAACTTTAGAGCTTTCAGGAAACTCGAGAAAACTGTAAATTCAAAAACTTTACTCAAGCCTATGCATGGCATTCCAACAACAAAAAGCTTGCATCGGTTGAATATTCATTAAATTCCTAACTTACTACTAATGCTTGGGCGCGTGTAGCGCAGTCGGAGAAGGCGCGACTGTCGCGTGCACCCGATACCAGGTTCCTGGTTCGGATTTCCCGCCCGGGCCAACCAAGCCTTCCATCCCTCCGGGGTCGGTGAATTGGTATCAGACTTGTCTGGGAAGGATAGAGCGCTGACTTTTTCATCGGCTGGCCACCGCAAGTCATTGTATGGCCAAATACGCATTCATGTCGCCCCCACGACATCCCGTAGAAGTAGAATGCGCTGGCGCATCCTAGAAGGGATTGAGTAACGCCGTCTTTTGTCCTTATCCTTATACTACTAATGCTTTAGCTTGAATATAAATCTAGGATTTAGCGGAAACAACAGCGGAAAAATCGCTTTAAAACTAAAAATTAAAAAAAAACGTTTCGCCATTGACTAATGCGCCGGTTTCTTGCTCCTGCACTTGTAAGATTTCGAAAACTTCACAACTCCTTCACGACACGCGCGATTTTCAAGTGTCTGCCGCGTGGGATAGCCTGCATTTTCCCGCACGCTGATTATTTCTATTATTTTATTTGTATTACTGATTTGTTAGGTATGAAAATACAGTAACAAATGAAGTTTTCCATGAACCATCTTGACTGTAGCTATTAGCGGACTCATTGATTAAAATTGTTCCAGAGAATGTGTGATAATTTTCCATGAACTATTCTTATAATGGTGTTCGACGACATGGTCGGACAATGTCGTGAAAGGGATAATATTGCTCTACTATTTAACTCCCAGCACTCGCGCGGGCTACCCTTCGCCAGCTCTGTAATGAACGTTTGTTCTCCGAGAGCCTGCAGCATCGTAAGCGGATTAGATAGGGTGAATACGATAAACTCCATTACATCACCGAAATTGCAGATCAGGACTGTCAAAACCAGTTTGACCTTTTCTAGAAATGCTACGCGCTCGATTTTACTGCACCCCTTCGATTTGCTGAACCCTATAAAGCACAATGCAAATCGATAGAACCATTGGTACATGTCGCGAAGGTGAGCAGCATTGGTAGGTGGGTGCGCGCCAGCCAAAAAATAACCAGAGCACAGACCGAACACGTGCCAGCCGATCAGGGTTCCAATTGTACACACACGCCCTCTCTGAATGACATGCTCATTCAATGCGGTCTGATTCGATGGGGAGTTCCCATCTCACAATGCTCCCCGTCCTCGCGACATGTAACGAAACGTTAGTGGTTTATTCTTTCAACAGGAGTGTAGCAACCCTCTAGACCCCGCTTGCAATCACGAATGATGTTCGATCGTGGACTTGCGTCAATCCGGTTCGATGGGAATTGCATGAATATATTATAAACAAATTGACTAGACGTTATTACCAAACAGGGCGCGGATCAAAGAATACTCCCTTTCTCTAAGAAACTGCCTCCAATGCCTTTATATGGGCTGGAATGGAACAACCTTCGCCAGTAGGAATGCGATGCACCTTGCTAGCTCTGGACCAGTAACGGAGGACCCCAGCCTCCCCTGCCTTTTAAACATGAGCTTATCATACTATATAATAATCCGCTAACCGATGACTCATAAACTAGTCATAAAATAAGGAGGGGGGGGGGGGAATTACGGACCGCGAAAATAGCGAGAACTATACAGGCGACTTCTACGTGTCATGGAAACTGCAGCCCTGTGAGTAATCGAGGTCACTGAACACTAATCTGAAGTTCGTTTTAAAAGGGTGGATCACCATCAGTTAATATTGATCAGATCATCGATCAGTACCAGCAAAATCAGGTCCAGTCAGGGGGTGCAAGTAGTGCTGTACCACTACATGGCGGAGGGGGGTGTGAGTTCCAGTAAAGGGGCAAGTAGTGGGGGCACTGCTGTAGCGGTCCCACATGGAAAAATTTTCAGTTCAACATAGCGTTAGAAGCGGTGGGAATCCTTGGTTCTAACAAAAGGGCGTTTCGTCGTGCGAGCAAAATCGATCAGATCTATCGAAAACGTCGATTTCCTAGGTTGACCGTTTGAGGACGAGAAGTAAAAGTGTTCGTAGTCAACCTGGCGCTAGAGTATTCGAACATTGCCTTTTATACTGCAAAGGAGAAAAGAAAGCTGGATACGCAAAGCAGCTACCTTGATCTGATTCTCCTCAGCTTAGTGATACTGCAACATCGCGCCAGGCACGCCGATTGGCGTGACGGAGCACCTGTTTTCTATTGTATTGCACTTGTTTCTCCTCTTGAACCTGTCCGGTCCAAACGGGAGTCCTTACAATGCCAGTAAAATGGGAAAGTTAGTTAAGCGAAGAGAAAAGTCGGATTCGAGAAGCCTGTGCACAGGACGATATTGTCTAACACTGCAACCCATTAGAACACATCATCAGAAATGAATTCTAGAGGGAAGTGGGAATGAGCTACATATAAGAGGGGAGCGTTAGAGTAGGCACATCTTTATAACCCACGCCACATAAATTTGGTCACCAGTTGGTTGTTGATCAAAGATCACATTTACGAAAATTTACGATTTACGATCCAAAATGTCGTAAATCGTAAAAAATTTGCCAGAAATCGCTGTAAATCGTAAAATCGTAAATCGTAATTACGCACACCCCTGGTCCCCGCCTTGCGGAACTCCACTATAGGCAGCTTTAAGGTTAGAGTATGACTTATCTACTCGTACTGAGAACGTTCGATCTTTCAAGAGAGTAGCAACCCAAGCGACAATTCGTGGGTGAAGCCGAACCATAACAAGTTGTTCAATCAGCGAGGAGTGCGGTACTCTATTAAAAGCCTTAGAGAAATCGAAGTAAATGACATCAACAGGTCTGCCTTGATCCAATGCAGAGGTCCACTTATTGAGGTTCTCCAGCACTGCAGTCACTGTTGACTTCTGCTTTTGAAACCCATGTTGCTTCTATGGCTATGATTCCTTGACCTTCAAGATGTGCAGCAATACGTTTCTTCAATATTTTTTTTTTCAAAGAGGCGTGCAAACAGAGAGGTGATTTTGACCGGTCTAAAATTCGAAAGCGCGGTAAGAGGAGGCTTATTGAGAACTGGTGTAACAAAGGAGCCTCCACTTGCCAGGTACCTCGGCCCTCATGAAAGTCAAATTAAAATGATGCTTAAGTGGTACCAGAAATGGTATGAGCAGCACTTAAAAAAAAAGAACAGTGGAATATAATCCAATGTGTTCGAGTAGGAACGGGCCACTTTAATATCATTTCAAGGATTTCATTTTTGTGGAACCAGGTAGAATCCTTCATCAGATGGCAAAAAGGAGCAGCGGAATGATGCGAAGACCCCAAGAGAGAACGATCAGTAAAAGAACCTTCAAAGGTGTCCGCAAAAACTTCTGCCTGATCCTTATCAGCTCTGACTACTGCACCGTCATAGGGAACTAGCCTTTCTATATTGCTCCTTTCACGCAACCTTGAGTTCAATAACTTGATTTGTCCACGGACTCAATTACTTTCCTTTCAACGTATGAGTGGAATTTTCTCAACCTACAAGAGTACTTTTCATTCAGTATATGGAACCTTGTCCACATATGAGGGTCATTGTTATCTCTGGCAATAATCCAAGCTTCCAGACGTTGACGAGAAGGCGATTCTATATGCGAGGGAAGCTTAGACATCCTTCCAGGTGTTCTTTGAATAGGCGCGAACATATGAATGCATTGATCCAAAATCGCAATGAATAACTCATACTTCTCTTTCACCGATGACACCATATTGAAAGAGCCGTACCAGTCAACTTCAGCTAGATGTCTCAATATTAAGTCAAGCCTGGCTGCTTTAAAATTTCCTAAATTGATTACTGCTTCCTGTTTGGGAAAGTTCAAGGTTTCAAAATTACAGAGTGATCACGTGAATCTAATGGTGGGCATATTCATAAGTTTCTGATGTAGAAGGAGCAAAGGAGTCTACCCGCGAATGCCCTACACGTTTCCCGTAGGTACAGTAACAGGCGAATTAGTTGGGTATGACTGTGACTCTAGCAAAATACAGGGTGGTCCACATGAAGTGTTACACAGAAAACTACAACTTTGTACAAACAAACACAAATAAGAAAGATTTACAATCATTCGAAAGACAAAAAAAAATTCTACATAACACATCGTACATCACATTCAAAATGTGCTCCTTTGGCTTCAGTGCAGGCGTCCAATCTCTTTCGAAAATTCTTAGGGATGCGCGCGATCATTTCCGGTGAAATTTCGTCCCATGCCTTCTCCAGAGCTCTTTTCAGCGAATCCAGTGAACTGTGTCTGAAAGAGCAAGAGTTTTGCTCCAGGATTGAGCAGATGGCGAAATCCATAGGGTTGAGATCGGGCGAGTTTGAAGGCCAAACCTCCTTCGTCCACAAATCCGGGAGTTTGGCCTCACATCACTCCAGAGTCTTTTTGGCACCGTGCGCTGGTGCCCAATCTGGCTGGAAGGTCCAGTCGATGTCACTAGCATTCTCTTGTGCCCAAGGTATCACCACGTCCTCCAGGATTTGCTTCCGGTATATTTCGGCATTGATCTTAACCTCTTTTTGAATAAAGACCAGTTTGGTCTTGCCCAGGCCCGATATTCCGGCCCAAACCATCAGGTACTGTGGGAAATGAGCTCTTTCGACGTTGGCGGCTCTTGGAGATCTTTTTGGCAACAGCTTTCGTTGATTCTGCGCATTTTGGTGTGGTTCGACGGTAAATATCTTCTCGTCTGTGAAGAGAATCCGGTCGAGCTTGTCACCGCGCGTAAGGGCCTTCATCTTTCTGCATTTCTCCAGTATTAAGGACTTCATTTCCTCAGTGAGGTGCTGTCCTTTAACGAATTTGTAGGGGTGCAATCCCAGATCATCCCTGATCAGTCGTTGCGTAGTAGAGCGACCTACGTTGTCTCCTTAGCTAGTTTCCTGATGCTCCGTGGAATATCTCGGTGAAGTTTGTCTTTGACGGTCTTTCGAAGGGCAAGAGACCTCGCAGTTCGCCGTGGTCTTCCTCTCGAACGATTTTCGATCCCTTCAGTCACTTCGAAACGTTTGACGACCCCGTGCACTTGCATCCGATGCAGTTTCAGCGTCTTTGAAATCGTGGAAACGGACGACCAGCGTTTGAACATGCGACTACTAGTGAACGATCCTCAAGCGAAACCATGTTTACCTAAAAGCGGAGAATAAGACTGACCCTAGGTAGACTAAAAGATACGGAGAAAATGCTAACACCACAGCAAAGCACAAAATTTAAGAGATATTTCCAAAGATGGACTTTCTGTAGCTCGTAACACTTCATGTGGACCACCCTGTACTTGCATGAAGGTGGAGGAGTGAATGCTTGAACAGTAGGAGACGTAGACATAGCGCTGGCATTGACTGGGTTCCGTTGGTTTGTTGACTGGATTGCATTGTTGTCAACAAGCATCGAAGAGACAGAAACAGATGGACCAGGTGCAGACGAGTAACATTTGGTTCACAATCTGCAGTAGAATTCGTAGGACATTGCTTCTGTCCTACATTGGTTACAGATTGTCTACTAATTCTAAGACGCTCTCCGCCTTCTTGAACAGGGGCCTTATGAACACTCGTGGTTCGGAAAAGGCATTAAGTCGATGAGCCCTTCTAAGCAAGAGATTGGCAAAGAAAGAGCTAAGCATTACAATTTTCAGCAACCTAAAACGAGTATCAATAAATTTACCCATACGATACAATGTCACAGGCATGCAGTCTACCGAAAGAAAATCAAGTATCCCCTTATTACAATCCATATCATGCGAAATGCGATCGATAGCACTGGGTTTACGAGATTCTTCTACGCCGGCAGCAACCGCTGACTTTAGCCTCTTTTCTCTTCACAACAGCTAACCAGGATACTATCTCAACGGTAGGTCGGAACAGCGCAAATGTTGTATATGGGCAGAACCGCCTCCCTCTGGGTAGTAGCAAGCTGCAGGTACCTCGACCCCAATACAACTCTGGGCAGAGTTAGGGGCGACGGAAGTCGCGTGTTGGCGCCCTGTTGATTCACATGCTCCACAGCTGAAGGGCGCGCGCGGGATGAGGGTTCGTATCGCGACTCAGCGCAGTGCGCAGGTGGCGTAGTAGGGGAGAGCTTGGGCTCGCGAACGAGGGGTCGGGGGTTTGGATCCCGCAGACTGCGTTTGTTTTGCACTTTTGCAAAATCCATGTTTATCAGATAGGTAATCCACCTAGGGGTATTATAGTGTGTTATAGACCATATTTACATATAACATACCACTCATACCGTTAACAGGGGTGGTCCAGGCAGGGTCACCGATTTCGCTGAAACTTTGTCTAGGGGTTATTTGGGGTGCTGATCACGAATCTGATATCCGTTCTTCACGATTCGGCTGGATAATATAGATACAGGAAGGCGCAAGATTACATTCTTAAAGTTTCTGCCGGTGACGGCAGGTAGAGACAGAATCGTGAAAAACGGATGTCAGATTCGTGATCAGCACCCCAAATAACCCCCTAGACGAAGTTTCAGCGAAATCGGTGGCTTGCCTGGACCACCCTTGTTAACGGTATGGGTGGCCTCCGACCGAATCGTGAAAAACGGATGTCAGATTCGTGATCAGCACCGCTGACTTTAGCCTCTTTTCTCTTCACAACAGCTAACCAGGATACTATCTCAACGGTAGGTCGGAACAGCGCAAATGTTGTATATGGGCAGAACCGCCTCTCTCTGGGTAGTAACAAGCTGCAGGTATCTCGACCCCAATACAACTCTGCGCAGAGTTAGGGGCGACGGAAGTCGCGTATTGGCGCCCTGTTGATTCACATGCTCCACAGCATATGGGGCGCGCGCGGAATGAGGGTTCGTATCGCGACTCAGCTCGCGACTCAGAACTCCTTAGACGAAGTTTCAGCGAAATCGGTGGCCTGCCTGGACCACCCTTGTTAACGGTATGGGTAGCCTCCGACCGAATCGTGAAAAACGTTAATCTGTAGTTTGAAGCGTATGTTTATATGTAAACATGCTCTATAACACACTATAATTCCCCTAGGTGGATCACGTGTATGATAAACATGGATTTTGCAAGTGCAAAACAAACGCAGTCTGCGGGATCCAAACTCTTGACCCCTCGCTCACGAGCCTGAGCGGTTCACTACTGCGTCACCTGTGCGCTGCGTTGAGTCGCGATACGGGCCCTCATCGCGCGCGCCCGTCAGCTGAGGAGCACGTGAATCAACAGGGCGCCAACACGAGACTTCCGTCGCCCCTAACTCTGCACAGAGTTGTATTGGGGTCGGGATACCTGCAGCTGGTTACTACCCAGGGAGAGGCGGTTCTGCCCATATGCAACACTTTCGCCGCTCCGACCTCCCGTTGAGATAGTATCATGGTAAGACCTACAGAACTCACAGCATGAGAACTTTTAGATGGGCTGATCTCTCTGCTCCTGCTAAGTGCTTCCTTTAAAGCACAGACTTCTCTCTGCAAACGGGTTTTCTCGCCGATTTCATACTGGAGCCTTGTCTCCAACTCCTGGTTTTTGGTGAGAAGCTCCTCGGTGCTATTCACCTTCTCGAATAGATGGCCAAGTATCGTTTTGAGATGAGCAGACATCTGTGGATTACGAATCAATAAAGCAGCAGCGTCATCAAGCTATCCACCGCCATCCGACTCGTCAACAACGGGAGACCACTTGCAAAAGCGCTTAATCGGTCTGCCCTGAAGTAAACACGAAGACAGATCAGTTTGGTGACGTTGGGGTAGAAGTATTGCAGAAGTGTGATTTATGAGTTCGTTGTTTTGCTTTCAGCATTCTATTTTAGGAAGACTACGATCGGTTGAGACCGTTGAGTTACCCTCAGACTGACGTGTTTGTCCTCTGCTTCAGTATCGTTTCTCCAGTTTCCTTTGATAATGTCGCCACAAAATGGATACCAGAAATACGTCAACATTGCCCGGATGCACCAATTCTGCTGGTCGGTGAGTGAGGGGTGCAGATGTTGCTGAATACTTTTGACTAGACCAGTGTGCGTCAAGTTTTTGTGATTTCCACTGTCATGTTTTGTGATTCGCAAGTTAATTGAACAGAAGAAGTGCCAATAATCGACCAAACGTACGATACTATGCTTCCGTATATATCCATCAGGTCTACCGAAACTGATGTTGACTGATTAGTGAGTGTGAACCAAATAACCGTTCCTAATGCCATCTCGGAAGAAAGGACAACAAGAAACTGTCGGATTGGCCCAATAGCTCCTCGCAGAGGCTTGGATGTTTACAACAACTACTGATAATTTTATAGGGAGCGCGTGGCTCTACCCAGAGGAAGCTGTTGACGCTGGTCTTGATATAACTTTATCCCTTACCAGTGTCAGTCGCCGGCGCCTGACGCTGGGCGTGCGGCGGCGCAACAGAAGGTACACCCGCCCCTGCTGGGGGGCGGGGGGTGGCGTCAGGAGGTATTGCGTGTCAAAGGTTTCGTAAGGCAGCCGTTAGACTCTTATTGAAGCCTAGGGGTTGGGGTGGGTGAGCAAGGGGGATGAGAGGAAGATCGCACGCCCCCCAGGAGGGGCGGTTGTACCTTCTGACCGTCCCCCTGGACGTGCGGGCCACGCCAGGAGCCGGCTTCGGGTATGGGGTGGGTCACGCCAGGCTAGCCGGCTTCAGGTATGGCGGGCCACGCCAGGCTTGCCGGCTTCGGGTATGGCGGGCCACGCCAGGCTTGCCGGCTTCGGGTATGGCGGGCCACACAAGGAACGTAGCCCAAATCTAGCTAGGGATGCTTCCTCACCCAGCGTCAGTCGCCGCAACCAACGCTGGTTAAGGAAGCATTCCTTGCGTCGAAGTCGAACACGTTGAAACGTGCACCTACTTCAGATTGATTGATGCCTTGCTGAGTACCATTCACATCTCTGTATAGCACTCACAAGGGAAGGTTCCCAACTCATGGTGAGCTTTTGCGACGCTATTTTGGCAGGATGTAGGGCCCAGTGAGTGGAGTCTAGAACCGCAGTTAGTTTTTGCTGAACGCTTCTTTAAAGACCTGAAAAGGAGGCCTGAAAGCGTGCGCGCAACTATTATCAACCACTACGGCACCCTATGAGATGTGTCTCGGTGGTGCAGCCGGTAACGCTGCCGTCTCGCAGGAGCACACCGTCAGACTTTTAGTTGAAGTCCGAGTGCTGCCACTAGTTTTGCACGTATTAGTTTGTTGTTATTACACTTTCTTGTGATCACAAAAGTCAATTTTAGACTATGCTTACAACAAACCAAGCCTCTCTATATGCTCCTTCATATGTGCTAGTTTTTCGACTATGCATATCTGTACCATGTCACTTCTCTGCAAATAAAAATTTGTATACGTTATTAAATTAGAAGTCTTATATTTATTATTCTCCTTCCAGTCAGCAGTCGTGGTACAAAACTATGAAACAAGTAAAAGACAAGCGCTTGGCACACAAGCAGCATCTTACAAAGGCAGTGAGGAACAATCTTCTCCCTGGCAAGGAGTGACCACTTCACTTCGTTGACCGCGTAATCTGCGAGTGTAGAAGAGAGTTCTGGGTGAACACCGACATAGCCAGCTGCCACCAGCGCGTATGACAGACACGGCCGAAACACCGGAGCGCAGAACTGTCGGTAGGTTCGCTTATAATCTGCACTCGAAAGAAAAGTCACGGGTGGTACCCTTTTTGTATAATATTTTATATAAGTTAATCACTTTCAATATATCATCTCTGCAGCGTGTAACATATTCCGTATGGCCGTCAAAGAGGACTGACTTCTCTAACGGTGATTGCTCACTTTTGTCTTCCTCCTCACAGTCATCATCAGGTGCCCAGTCGACATCCACCTCCCCATCGAAACCCACCTATGAAACCACCTAGATGATACGTGTAGAAAGGTCCCATTTTCATTATAGTACCTCTAACCTGTACCGCCTCTTCTTCCTGACAGTCGGTATCTCCATAAATGGCGTCCAGGAGGAGTCCCTTTATGGCATCCGCAACCGCAATCTCTCTCCCTGTCGGAGAAGTGAAATCCGGTGTGATGGTGGAAAGTAGTCGGCCAACAACACGTTCATGTGAAAACGGTACTTTTAGCACACTTATGTGCCGATATGGCCCGGGTCCATAATACTCAACCGTAATATGAGCGTATTTGTGCGCAGTACAGTATTGTTGGTGGTGCGGTATGACATATGGTGGTGGTACGGATATGCATAGTTGAAGATCTAGCACATATGAAGGCGCATTTAGAGAGGCTTGGTTTATTGTAAGCATAGTCTAAAATTGACTCCTGTGATCTTAAGAAAATGTAATAACAACAAACTAATACGTGCAAAAATAGTGACAGCACTCGGATTTGAACTGAAAAGCCCGCCGGTGTGCTCTTATGAGGCGGCAGTGTTACCGGATGCGCCATCGAGGCACATCTCGTTGGCTGCCGTAGAGGTTGATAATAATTGCGCACACGCTTTCAGGCTTCTTTTTCAGGTCTTTAAAGAAGCGTTCAGCAAAAACTAACCGTGGTTCTAGAATCCACTCACAGGACCCTACATCCTGCCAAAATACCATCGTACTCACCATGGGTTGGGAACCTTTCCTTGCCAGGAGAATGCCGGTCAGCACTCCTGCTTCGTCTAGGGTTGTGTCCACAACCTATAGCAGCTCGTCAAGGCTAACTGAATGCCTGACATTTTTGTCCTGTCGCCTTGTTTTAAACTTCCAGGTGTGAAATATTCGGAAAAGGTGACTTAGGACAAAGATACTATCCTCTTGTAAATACAGCGCTAAGAAAACTGGTCGAACTACTGCTGAACATAGAGACGGACGACGTGGTTGAATACGAATCCAAAGCCAGCGCAGTTCCCCCAAATTTTCTTCGCTGGCTTATCCTAGTCCACTGCTGACGCAACTCCGACGCCGATCGGTTAAGTCTGAGAGGAAACCGATAGCCCGCTCAAAAGATCGGTGATATTGACTGCCTGAACGAAGTACTTACCCTGCTGTGAGGCGCTTATTTCGGTTAACATAATCCCACAACTCCCACCCCGATCGATCAGGCTTGAAAGGAAACCATAACATCGCTCAAAAGATAGATAATATCTATCGATATTGGTTGCCCTATCGAAACCCGATCGGCTGTAGAGCGCTTCCTTCGCCCAACGCAAAACCTCATGGACCTGCGTGTCATCTGCTTTGCACTCCTTTGGCAATCGTTCCGTAAACACCTTAGATGGGATCAACATGCACCGTCGACAATGCGCTTATTTCGGTTAACACAATCCCACAACTCCCACCCCGATCGATCAGGCTTGAAAGGAAACCATAAGAGTGCATTGTCGAGATAGGGGTGCATGTCGTCGGACAGTGGCTCTAAATTTACGACATATTCAGCGGGCACGCATCAGGGTATGAATGGGGACCAAGTGCGGAGCGTAGGGATTCAGAAGACGTGCTCAAGGTGTCGTTCAACGTGAGTCATGATTCAGAGAACGTGCTCAAGACGTCGTCCAACGTGCATAAGGATTCAGAACACGTGCTGAAGACGTCCAACTTCCGTAGGGATTCCGAGTAAGGGAACCAGTAGGGGGACCATTGAAGAGGGGATCAGCAAAGGGAGACCTCTAGAGGGGGGGGGGAGGGATAAAGGAACCAACATTTTCCCTCAATATCGTCCAACGCGTGTAGGGATTCAAAAACGTGCCGCGAACGTGCAACATGTGTGTGGATTCCGAGTAAGGGGGACCAGTAGGAGGGCGACCAGTGAAGAAGGGATTAGAAAGGAGGATCACTAGGAGAGGCAGAAATAAGGGGGCAGTATTTTCCTTCAGTATCGTCCAGTGTGCGTCGGGTTTCTGAAGACGGGTCCCAGAAGTCGTGGAACAATGTGTGTCGGGGTGCAGAAGTGTCATAGTCATAGACGTCGCGGCAACGTGGTGACACATGAGTTTCAGATGTGCGTGCTTGACTCTCACTCCGTTTCTTTGCCAGCACCTAGACAAGAAAGTATTATCGGGGGGGGGGGGGGAAGAGGTAGGGAGAGTGACTATGGGATTCGGAGGAGTGTTATTGCCGTGAAACCACCGGGAACGGTGTCGACCGTGGATGGGCTTCATTGCGGCAGTTAGGATTCTGCCCTTCCATATCCCGCTGCACTAATCTATATAGTAAAACCAGTTTTTAATGTAATAAAAGTAAGAAAGTCTAAAGGAGAATGGAGGAACATTGGGGTTGTTCTATTATCGGGGTTTGGGGGCGAAGTCCCCAACCAGGATTATTACTATACCAGACGACCGCTAGGCCGCTGGACGTCTGGTATAGTAATAATCCTTATTGCCGTGGTTTTTAGCGGAGCATTAGGGAATATAATGCCTGAATCTCTGTACATTCTATGCATAATATATGAGCCCGTACGGGATCATGTAGTCCTAACATCCCGCCTAGGCATTTTTGGAGGCTGATGCTTTGGTATAAAAGCAAAGGAGGCCGGCTTTAATTATTCGCGGGTGGGCCACGTAGCCACGAGCCGTGTTTTCTTGTATGTAGTAGAGATGTAGGAGTGCGTATTTGGGAGGAGCAAGCTGAACATACAAAAGCGCGCGACACCCGCGGCCACTGCTGCGGCAAGCGCGACATCTACATAGTGTGTGCTGCTACACATATGAAGTCTAACGCTCTTGTAACTGCATAAACTGCTTTTGATACCTCTGCTCAGCTATTTGAAGGTCCTCCGTGCACTTAGGTAGAGGAAGTGGCTATTTTGGGTGGGAATTGGATGACTAATCCAAGCAATAGACGGTTGCTGCTATTGTGAAACGATTTTGGATTCTTTCATGAAACTAAGCTTCATTTCTAAAAAGCCACATATGTAGATACAATACAGCATAACTCGGGGGTTTGTTAGAGCTCTGTTTCCCCCATAACAGCCCACCCAGGAGCGATGCGTCAATGGCGATTCATCGCGCGCGCGGCGAAAACTTGTATGTTCGTACTACCAGCCCGTATTCGGCTATGGTGTGATATGCAGCAGACAACTCTTGTAGAGGTTTTTTGGTGTGTTACCCCTCTGAAGCGACTATAGTTCACTGTCGATGTAGGGTTCTACTGCTTGGTTAGCCTGAGAGCGACTCCAAACTAAAATCCGCCATGCTGGCGACCATACCAGTTACGCCATGAGCGCCTGATGAACTGTTATCATAAAGTAAGAACATGAGCTTACCAGGGAAGGGTCTCAGGCGTAGGTCTGAACTACGAAATGGATAGTACTGCGAGAATCTCCACCCTCCATATAGCAGAAAAACATGTTTTGTTTTTGCTGAGTCCATGAACCAAAAGAGCTACGGGTCCTCGAAAGGGGAGGGGTACAGTAGCGCGCCGTCAGCACGTGCCCACGTGCATGCGTGCGCGCGCTGTTGTATGGGACGCGGCGAAAGGCTCTGAGACAAGCGAGTCGGTGGCTCAGCAAGGTGCGGGGCTACTTCGCAGCTGGTAGGTCCGGTGTTCGACTCTCGTGCTATTCACGATGCCTTTACATTTTTTCATGATTGCCTCCGTCTTTACCAATTTGCTTCCTACACATCTCCTACATATTTATTTTACTCTAAATTGTCAAATAAGGAGCAGATTCGTACTCAATACGAAGTTTGGGCAAAAACGATGACCATGACCTTACCATTAATCACTTTTACTTACTTTACTTTGATACTTTGATGGTCCTTTGTCTTCTGGAGGTCTTCTCAGTGGGGGCCACAACTCTTCCAGACTGCTCTTTCTCTGGCTGCTTGCATCCAGTGAGGCAGACTCCGCTCTGTGAAAGATCTTGAGAATGAGTCTGCCCATCGCGTTGGCGGTCGTCCCAGTGGTCTCTTTTGGTCTCTCGGGAGCCATTCTGTGACACGAAGACTCCATCTATCGTCCTTTCGTCAAAGCAGGTGTCCGGCCCAGCGATAATCACCTTTACCTACTGTAATTTAACATACTCCAGGGTAATACGGAAAATGGGTGCCAGATTCGTGATCAGCACCCCAAATAACCTCCCGGGGCGAGGTTTGGGCGAAATCGGTGATTTGACCGCGACATCTCTAGTCACCCGTACCTGCTGTAACCTTTACCTGTTGTAAGGTCATTGTTTAACATTCGCTGAAAAACATAAAACATTGTATGATTCAGGAAGTGAAGGAAGTGAGTGAAGCACAGCTCACAGAAACATTTATTTGACAATTTAGAGTGAAATGAATGTGTAGGAGATGTGTAGGAAGTAAGCTGATTTAGACTGCCATAAGGCATGACCTTCACGACACTGCTTTCACGACCCCAGAGGTCGAGGAGAGGTCGATAAAAAATTTTCGCCCAAGCTTTTCCCAGGGGTTATTTGCGGTGCTCATCACGAATCTGACATCCGTTTTTCAAATTTCGGCCGATTACGGTAGGTTATGGTGGGTACGGGTGACAGTGCAATACTATACCCCCAATTTCGAGGGCCCGTAGCTCTTTGGGTTCAAGGACTTAGCAAAAACGAAACATGTTTTTCTACTTCATGAAGGGTGGAGATTCTCAAAGTACTATCCATTTCCTCCATTCAGACCTACACCTGAGACCCTTCCCTGGTTAGTATGCGGGCGAGTTTTGAGAACTTCGTATGTAGGAGAGCTTTCAGAAGGGAAGAGAGCACTTCATCCGTCCTTTTTCAGTTACGAGTTCTGTCTAGATTATTTTTGCTTTATGTTTTAAGGAACCAAATTGGATTTGCGGGACGAGGCGAATCCGCGAGCACCTACGAATGAAGATAGACCTCCAATAACGAAAAGTCAAGGACAGAAATGTGCACAGAAGATCAAAGCTGTAAAATATTTAGAATGTTCTGCTCTTACGCAGCAGGGACTGAAACAGGTGCGTGAGATTTATTCAAGCATTCAAGTCGTGTGTATTGAGTAGTACCACTGCTCTGCTATCAGAATCATTTTAAGGTCTTCGAGGATGCCGTACGTGCCGTTATAAACCCAAAGCCGCTCAAGCAGAAAAAGTCGTGCACAATAGTTTGACCGATATAGCCTTTTACCGATTGTTCACTAACCGGTTCTTCATTACTACTATGTACTTTGAAGCAATTCAGTCAGGTTGCTTAGCGTGCTTTTCTTTCGTCTACTTTAAATTTTTGTTGGCGCTCCTCATAACTACGATCGTTATTCTTACTTTTTCTTTTTTAATCCGTCGAAGAACGTTATGTCATAATATTGCGATCGTCAGAAGAGAGCCTGGCCTATATCACAGTTATGTGCCATCAAAGGAGGCAAAGCTTCTGATCTAATCTATTAGTTTGTTATCGTCGTGGCCTCACTTCTCTCATCAACTAGTTGTGTTTCGCGTTGTTTTCCACCACCAATGGTTTTGCTTAAAGCCTTTCAGTCACTTTTTATACGCCTTGAACTTGCTCTGTGCTGTTCCAGAAATTATCATATGTTTGATAGGAACGAATTTTCCATTACGTCGTAGGGAACGTGAAGGACAATGAATGTTAAAATGGATCACCTGTTTGGTTCTGATCGATCCACTTGTCCGTGTGGCGGACGACCACTAGTGTCTAGGTCTAACACCAACCATAGGCTTAACTAGGAGAAGGTTAAGAAGCTTTGCATTGGCTGTTCGTTCGACCCCATTTTCTTAAACAAACGACCACGAACCCATTTCCGAATTTACAGAGTACTGCGTCGGTATAGACATGCTCTTGTCCTCGCACTCACCACACATCGATGTTAGTTTAAATTCCCGACCAACTATTCACTTGCATCTCTACGGAATGTCTGATCACGGAGAGAGATATGAGCAGACAGGGATCCAGAACAGCTTCAACGTGACGTCGCGGTGCTGAAACGCTGACATGCGCTGGTTCGCCGCGGAGCAGGCCTGGTAACAGTAGCTGCTTACCTATCAAATCGGGGACAATGCAGTAGAGCAGCTGGGAACGCTGCAATAACAGCGCCGAGAGGATGTGATACGATGGAGAACCCATGGAAAAGACGCCGTAAACACTAGAGGCTATCTTGGTCGCTATTTCATTTGTTGTTTCCCTTATACGATTATTCTCCTTTACTGATTCAGAATCGTGTCTCGATTGTACTTACTCCCCGACTTCTTCCGAATTTTCCTTTGATCATTTTGTGGTTCGAGTTCTATACAATCTCCAAATCTAGGGTTAAATATGCCCATGGTGGTGATGTCCGTTCCTCCACATGGTGCCACTGGAAACTAGAAACTGCTTTCTTCTGCGAGCCGAGCCAAACACGGACATTCGAATGCAGGCGACAGGCCCTAGTGACAAGCCGACCTACGAACATTCTGTGTCACATCATATGGTCGATGACGTTTAAGAGCTTTCGAGATAGTGCTACGGCGTTCGCGGGAGCCGACGCGCACACGCAAAGCCCGGCGAGTGTGAAAAGTACGCGAGGGTCTCTCATGCGAGGACGGCATCGGGGGGCAACTGAGCTAGTCCGAAAGTCCTATAACGTAGGCAAGACCCGCGTAGCAACGTTGAATGTGTGTACGTTGGCGGGCCGCTCGTGCGAGTTGGTTGAAACACTGGAGCGAAGAAAGATAAACTTCTGCGCGGTGCAGGAGAGGTGGTCCTGCTGCAAGTCGAGCGACATAGGACGTGGCTTCAAGGCCGTTCTATGCGGAAGTCCCAGGACCACCAGTGGTGTCGGAATAATCGTCTCCGAACTTTTCTGTGATGCAATTGCAAGCGTAGAACGTTTCGATGACCGCTTGATGAAGATTATTGTCGCCGTAGAGAAGCGACGATGCCATTTCTTTTCTGCGTATGTTCCGCAGACATGCTATTCCGAGCAAACCAAGGACGAGTACTGATCCTTGCTTGATGACAAGACAGCGGAAATATCGTCGCAAGATATGGTTGTTGTTGCAGGTGACCAAAATGGTCACGTCGGAACAACCAAAGACGGCTACAGCTCTCATGATGGTTTTGGAGACCGTGAGCGTATACTTGAGTATACAGACTCACATGATCTCACCATCATAGACACCAAGTTTCGGAAGTGTGACTCCCACCTCATCTCGTTTTGTAGCAGAAACGCTAAAACGCAGGTTGACTATGTCCTTGTTGGGCGTCGCGACCAAGGCCTTGTCACAGACGCGAAGACCGTGCCGTATGAGACGGTTGCTACGCAGCACCTTCCACTGATCTGCTCGCTGGAGATCACACCTCCAAGGCGTAAACCTGCCGAGCGATGCGGATCGGCTAGAATCAAATGTTGGCGACTGAAAGAGAAGGAAGGGTCAGTTATTTCTCGCATCCGGTTGCCGACGGTGACAACTGTCGACGAAACCTGGAAGGATGCTACCAATGCCATAACTCGAGCTGCACGGCTTGAACTTGGCACAACGAAGCCTGTACGACGCTGGGTTGACAAGCAGGCATGATGTGAGAAAGAAAGTCTGAGAAAAGAAACATCTCTATCACGTATTCATCGGTGATAAAACAGTCCATAATTGGCGGAATTATCGAGAAGCGAAGAAAGCGGCAAAGAAGGCAGTGGCTGCTGCTAAACTCGCATATTACGCTGATGTAAGCGAAAAATTGGAAACGCGCGATGGTGAGCATTATCTTTACCGACTCGCGAAAGCTTGCTGTCGCCAAGCAGAAGACATCGAGAAGTTCTTTGGCATTAACAACGACAACGGTCGTCTTCTGATGGATCGTAAGAGGGCTGTGAAGCGATGGCACAACTACTTCGAGGAAATATCGAATGTTGAATTTGACCATGCTACTATTCCTTTTGCATCTGTATTTGGTCCCGTTCAGAAGATCACAGTGAGCGAAACCGAAGCATCCCTAAAGAAGATAGTCAGGCAAAGCCACTGGTCCTGATGACCTGCCAGCCAACCTGTGGAGGTCGAAAGGCTGGTGCCCCGCTGACTGGCTGACAGAGTTTTTCAATCAGGTTGTTGCGGTGATTGGCCTGAACTTTGAGGTACCTGGAAAGCGGCCCAGGGGAGCCCGAAGCAACGTTGGCTAGGTACGTTGCATTTAGACGTAAAGATGGCTGGTGTGCACCCTGATCAAGCGTTTGATCGGGAGAATTGGCGTACCCACACCGGAAGAGCGAACCCCACCACCAAGCGGAAAAGACACTAATGAGAATGATGATGATGATGATGATGATGATGATGATGATGACGGTTAGCATATGCCCATAGTTTTTTTTTTCTTGTAGACATAAATAATTATCAATTCAGATCCTAAAAATGGTGGTATTCTTTGAAGGGCTCTAACATTGGTGCTTGTGAAGTTTTAGAAGATGTTAGGGGCTCATATGAAAGCCCAGGGTAGCGGTATTTCTGTGGCATGTAAATAGTCAAGATTGTGCCGTGTCGCCGCCTGAGACCTTGCATTTCAAACTCGACTGATTGTGCATGTCCTGAATGCTTGTTGCAATCTTGTTACTACTTGGCCAAATTAAGCACGAGCGCTGTGTTTCCTTTAGCGTTTAGAACTCGACAATCACCTGGAAGAAACGTGACATGCGAGCATATTGATTGCACAATTTAAATATGAAGAGGAGCGCCATTTTCCAGGACGGATTCTGTGGACGATGAAGCAACATTCAAGCGGAATGGAGAGGTTAATCGGCATAATTTCAGCTACTAGGCGACGGAAAACGTTAAAAGAAGCACAACACAGGTTAACCTGGCCAAGTAGTATAAAGATTACTACAAGCATTCAGACCATGCACCATCAATCAAGTCGGAAATGCAAGGTTTCAGGCGGGGACATGGTGCAATCTTGACCGTTTGCACGTTCCAGAAATCTGGTCATCCCGTGCTTTCATATGAGTCTCAAACATCTTCAAAAGCTTCGCTAGCAACAATGTTAGAACCTTCCAAAACTACCTGCATTTTTAAGATACCCTGCATTTTTCACAAGCAGTAGTGTGCTTTTAAGTTTTAACCCTTAAAAGAAGCGCAAATCAATCGAAGCGGCTACTTTGTGAAGAAACTATAACGAATATTCTAGCGAAGCACAATCAATCGTGTAAAAAAGCACAATTTCAGACGAGAGCATGGCGCAATCCACACCGCTCGTATGTCAGAAAATTTCTATTCCCTTAAGCTTTCATATGTGCCCTTAACTTCTTTAGTTCCTTTACTGTGAGCAAAGTTATCCGCGCTTGAAGGAAATTCGCGTTATAAGTAGCGTCCTAACAGGAGCTGGCTTTTTCTACAGCATTTTATGCACAGATTTATCTAAAATGACTAAATATGGCTACAATAAAATATGTGGCTATGAAGAGCGTATGAAGGTATAAAACAACTTTAGATTATTACCGAAGTCCTGTCCTTAGAGATACTCTGGTATGTACGTATGTAAGTATGTCAAATATGCCTGGGTCAAAATATGGGTAGTTAGATGTGATCAAAAGCAATACAGTGTAACTGGATGTTGCAAGATCTTTTACTGCGATCAAACCTATCGGGCCAGGCGGCACTCGAACCCGCACTCCTTGCCTTCGGACAGGATGTTAGCCCACTGCACCACTAGCGCTGCTAAATCGCGCGCCAAATCCGCGATGTCCTGGTTGCAAATGGCTTATCAGCACTCTCGCATGAGGATGTCGTGTGTGATCAAACAGCGTTATTGTTGTAATCCTGACCACAAAGCAGAGTATGCAGGCACAAGTCCCGCATGGACCGAGAGTTCTGATCGCAAAAAAACATCCTGTAACAGTATGTAGCATCTATACCGGCTGCTCTAGGCTTGAAGCATAAGTGTAGTGCATTGTTTTGAATAATCTGAGTTTGTGTTCACATCTTCTCTCGTTCTCGATAGAGGAAATCTCCTAGTGTACGGAACCTTCTAACGACTACCCGGAGTCTTCCGTTGTGCTTGACAAACTACTGATGATGAACGCTTTTGTGGGCCGCGCACGCATGGAAAACGTCTACACGCATCTAGTTCATTGTCGCACAGGTGTTGATCGCGACTACGAACGAGGCAGTGGAAGGGTAGGTCTGATCGCAGAGTGGTCAGCATCTTGCTCCCTCCGTTTTCTGTGCGGGATCGGCGGGACGGGAACTGAGCCTTGGCCGCGTTATAACAGGAGTCATTTTGAACGCAGAGTTCCCCACAAAACCTGGCCGGGGCTAGAGAAAATCTACATTTTATTGAGAATCGCGTCCTATCCGGTCCGGAGGCGTTATAACGGAAGGGGAATTCCGAGCTCCATATTGCAATATGTTGTACACTCATACCATACGCAAATGTCTTCCAAGTTTGAGCTCATGGATGCTTACAGAGCGGCAATGGCAAGGCGAAATCCGAGACGATCGACCATCATCAGCCTGCACCTTTCTGGTCGCAGTTCTGTTTTTATCGCCAATGTCTTCAGTGTTCCTCGACGAAAGATGTATGATGCCACAAAACGATACAAAGAGCTAGGTACTTTATCAGACAGGACTGGACAAGGTAGAAATTGACTGCTATCACTCCGGAAACGGTTCGCGAGCGGATTTGTCGGAATCCTCGCCGTTCGACGTGAAAAATCGCAATTCGAATATTTCTGCAACAGGTCGAAAACAAGAATATTTCTGCAAGCAGTGTTAGAACCTTCGTCAGAAACAAGCTTATGATGTATCCATGTCGTATTCAACGTGTTCACATGCTAACTGAGAGAATGAAAGCTCAGCGCCTACGAAGATGCATGAACTTTCTGAAGCGGTTCGCGAATGGCACGCACCACGCGATCGTTTTTTTGATGAGAAAGTCTTCACCCTGGAACCCACGGTGAATCGCCAAACGATCGCATTCTCTCACAGAATATTGGAGCTGCTATCCGCGAAGGGAAACTGGTTGCTAGAACGGCCCATCCGGCTTTAATTATGGTTTGGGGGGGGGATTGCTTCAAACGGCAAGTCCCCATTAGTTTTTGTCGAATCCGGCGTCAAAATTAACAAGAACGAGTATCAGAAAACGATTTTGGAGGACGTGTTGAAGCCCTGGACCGATGCACACTTCGGTAATGACAGATGGTGCTTCCAGCAGGACTCTGCGCCTGCACACAAGGCGAGGACACCGCAGCAGTGGTGCAAACGTGAGCTCCCGGATTTCATTGCGCACGAAGACTGCCCTTCGAATTCACTGGATTTGAATCCTCTCGAGTTCTCTGTGTAGTCAGTTATTGAGAGCAAAGTTCGCTCAACTCGACACGCAAGTTTGGTTTCTCTGAAAGCTTCCCTGACTGAAACGAAATGAGCGAAGGCTACCTCCGTGCCACGAAGGATGCGTTCGTTACTCGTCTGAGGACTTGTGTTCGTAAGAAAGGCTGCCACTTCGAATGACTTTGATATGTTTCTAATAGCAATAGAATAAAGAAGTCATGTGTTAAGTTTCGTTGTCAAATCCGCATTTGTGTTCAAGTTACACTGTGATATCTTTGTTTGGGTAATTTCCACGGATCTCCCTCGATAGAGAGCCTTCGGGCTCTCTTGTTAAGAGGGATCTCGGGCCGCTTGTCGCAGGGCCACGTTGCGCGTCCCCGGGTGGTGGATCACCTGTATCACCTGTCGTCCCGTTGATCATCGACTTGCTCGAGCGGGCGCCAGCAGCGTCTCCATTCGTCCCTGTCGCGTGCCAGAGTGGTCCAATGGATCCTCCTCGCTCGAGGGACACGAAGAGCGTCATATCGGTCGTTCAGGGCTTTCACGAAGAAGTCCGACCAACGCGTTGGTGGGCGTCCTGGTGTTCTTTTGACATCCCGCGGAATCCAATCTGTGACGGCTCTCGTCCAGCGGGTGTCTGCGAATCGCATTACGTGGCCGGCCCACCTAATTTTCGACGACTTGGCCCATGCGACAGCGTCTCTGATCTTCGAACGTCGGCGAAGCTCGGAACTCCGGAGGCCTTCTCTCACTTGCGTGAGTCGTGTCACTCCGAGCATCGTCCTCTCGATTCCACGCTGCGCGACGCTGATCGCGTGCTCATCCTGCTTTCGTATAGCCCAGGTCTCTGAGGCGTATGTTAGGGCAGGAAGAACAGTGGAGTCGAATAGGTGGGCACGGAGTCGGACGTTCTTCGTTTTCTTCACGACTTCTTCGACGCTCTTGAAAGCTCCCCAAGCCGCTCGTTTCCTTCTGCTCAGCTCTGGTGCTAGGTCGTTGGTCATGTTGACTTCGCGACCCAGATACACATAGCTGGAGCATTCGGAGATGTTCGTTCCGTTGAGCGAGAATGGGGCATCAGAAACCCATCCGTTCTTCATGAACATCGTCTTCGTAAGATTCAGCTGCAGTCCAACGCTTCCACATACACGATCGAAGTCGGCCAGCATTCGTTCCGCCTGACTGATGCTCGGGGTTATGAGCACGATGTCGTCAGCGAAGCGAAGATGGTGCAGTTGCCGGCCGTCGACCTTCACTCCCATGTCTTCCCATTCTAGTTCGCGCATGACGTTTTCGAGGGTGGCGCTGAAGAGCTTCGGGGATATGGTATCCCCTTGTCGAACCCCTCTCTTCACGTCAATGACGACGTCGTTGTAGAATGGTGAGATCTTGGTCGTGAATCCACTGTACAACTCTCGAAGAACTCTGATGTACTGAGTAGGAACGCCCTGGGTGAGCAGGGCTTCCATGACCGCTTCAGTCTCGACGGAGTCGAATGCCTTCTTCAGGTCAATGAACGTAAGGCACAGCGGCAGCTTGTACTCTCGCGACACTTCGATGAGCTTCGTAATGGTGTGTATGTGGTCGATCGTGCTGAATCCTCTCCGAAATCCTGCTTGTTCGCATGGCTGTCCTTCGTCCAGCGTTCTACTAATCCTATTCAGGATGACTCGAGTGAACAGCTTGTAGACTACGGACAACAGGCAGATCGGGCGATAGTTGCCAATGTCGTGCACGTCTCCCTTCTTGTACAGCAAAACGGTCTTGCTGGTCTTCCACTGAGATGGAACCTTGCATTCGGACAAGTAGCGTGTGAAGAGCCGCGGCAGGGTGTTGATGAGCGCTGGCGGGAGGTTCTTCAGGTGTTCAGCTCTGATCCTGTCAGAACCGGGTGCTGTACGTTTCTTCACCGACGAGATGGCGTGTCGGATCTCGGAAGGGAGAACAGAGGGAACGACGTATCCATCCTGCGGAAGATGGCATGGGGGCAGGTGGACGTGGCTATCGAAGAGATCGGAGTAGAAGTCGTGGATGACTTTCTCCATGGTCCTTCTGGAAGAGGTGATGGTTCCGTCAGGACGTCGGAGAGCGGTCATCTTGGTCTTGAAGTTGGCGAAGTTCCGGCGGGCATTGCGAATGCTCAGCCCTGCCTCTGCTGCTTCAGCCAACACTTCCGCCCTTCTCTCCTTGAGATCTTCCTTTATCGCCGCTCTGCATAGCTTTGCAAGCTCGGACGTCAGTTGGTAGTTGCCTGACGCTCGTGCTGCTCCACGCTGGCGTATCAGCTCGAGAGTTTCCGGAGACAGGCGTCTCTTGGTGGTCTTCAAGCTCTCGGCTCCCTTAGCACTATCGTGGAGATGGTGCACGAAGCGATCGTATTCCTCGTCGACGTTGTCCATGACGGCATGTTCCCAAAGGCTGACAAGAGAGGTGTAGAGATCCCAGTTGATGGTCGTTCTGGGATTCCTCTTCTTGAACTTCGCGGCCTTCTCTCCTTGACGCGAAAAGCGGAACCTCGCGCGAAGGAGGCGGTGGTCCGATCCCGTGTAGAACTTGGGGACAACGGAGACATCGGTCAGGCAATACTTGCGATTGAAGATGATGTGGTCGATCTCGTTGTGGAACTGGCCACCGGGGGATTCCCAGGTCCATCGTAGGGAGGGAGGCTTCTGGAACTGCGAGTTTCCATGGATGGTCTTGGTCGACATGATAAACTCAGACAGCCTTTCACATTGCTCGTTCCACTCCAAATCGTGGGTTCCGATGTGAAGTTCTTCCGGCGACCTTCGTGGCCCGATCTTGGCGTTGAAGTCGCCGACGATCACCTTGTAGAAGGTGTGATCTTCCTTATAGAACTTCTCCAGCTCCACGTAGAAGGCCTCGACGTCTTCGTCGTCGTAGTCGGATGTTGGGGCATACGCGACGAACACAGTCAAGGCTGGCACGGAGCCACATCGCTTCAGTCGCAGACGTCCGATTCGGCTAGTCAGAGACTCGTACGAATCGATGTTCATGGCCAAGTGCGTGTTGACGAGGACACCAACGCCGCCTACTCCCCTGCTGTCGCATGTTCCGAGGAACAGTTCTTCTCCGGAGTCGTAGGCGGCGTGTGGGGGGTGGTGTCTTCTCGTCTCGGTCAGTCCGATGACGTCGTACTTGATCTTCCTGGCTTGCATCATCAGGTCCTCGACGGATGCTTCGGACGCAAGCGTGCGGGCGTTGTAAGTACAGATCGTCATCCTAGTCCTTCTCAGTTTGCGCAGCCTGGTTAGGCCCTGAGATTTTAGCAGCCTCTCCGTACTCGTCCTTCCCATCGCTGCAGAAATGGGGGCTCTTTCGGGGTCAGGGGAATGAGGCCCTTTAGTGCTGCAGTGTTTGACTGGAATACAACACGGGTAGCTAGTCAGGCTCTGTCGTGCGGGCGGGGTACTCCGGGCAGCCAGCCAGACTGCCCGAAGGGACGGGGCGAGACTTAAGGCGGCCTCGAATCGCCTTACATGTACTCCCAGTCTACCGAGTGCAAGCTTTTGGCCGAGCCGACACAGTTACAATCCGCACAGTCACGGACACATCCACGCACACTGTGCACGAACATGCCGCTCCCACGCACAAGGAACGCATCGACCCGACACAGCAGGAGCAAGGAGTCCATCCCCTGCATCCCACCTGCGTCTCTGGGCAGTACACGGTCGCATTTGGTTCGCGTTTAATTCCCCTATCC
>OX377206.1:62467846-62586480 GCA_947396885.1 Heligmosomoides polygyrus polygyrus
GTCTGCGAATCGCATTACGTGGCCGGCCCACCTAATTTTCGACGACTTGGCCCATGCGACAGCGTCTCTGATCTTCGAACGTCGGCGAAGCTCGGAACTCCGGAGGCCTTCTCTCACTTGCGTGAGTCGTGTCACTCCGAGCATCGTCCTCTCGATTCCACGCTGCGCGACGCTGATCGCGTGCTCATCCTGCTTTCGTATAGCCCAGGTCTCTGAGGCGTATGTTAGGGCAGGAAGAACAGTGGAGTCGAATAGGTGGGCACGGAGTCGGACGTTCTTCGTTTTCTTCACGACTTCTTCGACGCTCTTGAAAGCTCCCCAAGCCGCTCGTTTCCTTCTGCTCAGCTCTGGTGCTAGGTCGTTGGTCATGTTGACTTCGCGACCCAGATACACATAGCTGGAGCATTCGGAGATGTTCGTTCCGTTGAGCGAGAATGGGGCATCAGAAACCCATCCGTTCTTCATGAACATCGTCTTCGTAAGATTCAGCTGCAGTCCAACGCTTCCACATACACGATCGAAGTCGGCCAGCATTCGTTCCGCCTGACTGATGCTCGGGGTTATGAGCACGATGTCGTCAGCGAAGCGAAGATGGTGCAGTTGCCGGCCGTCGACCTTCACTCCCATGTCTTCCCATTCTAGTTCGCGCATGACGTTTTCGAGGGTGGCGCTGAAGAGCTTCGGGGATATGGTATCCCCTTGTCGAACCCCTCTCTTCACGTCAATGACGACGTCGTTGTAGAATGGTGAGATCTTGGTCGTGAATCCACTGTACAACTCTCGAAGAACTCTGATGTACTGAGTAGGAACGCCCTGGGTGAGCAGGGCTTCCATGACCGCTTCAGTCTCGACGGAGTCGAATGCCTTCTTCAGGTCAATGAACGTAAGGCACAGCGGCAGCTTGTACTCTCGCGACACTTCGATGAGCTTCGTAATGGTGTGTATGTGGTCGATCGTGCTGAATCCTCTCCGAAATCCTGCTTGTTCGCATGGCTGTCCTTCGTCCAGCGTTCTACTAATCCTATTCAGGATGACTCGAGTGAACAGCTTGTAGACTACGGACAACAGGCAGATCGGGCGATAGTTGCCAATGTCGTGCACGTCTCCCTTCTTGTACAGCAAAACGGTCTTGCTGGTCTTCCACTGAGATGGAACCTTGCATTCGGACAAGTAGCGTGTGAAGAGCCGCGGCAGGGTGTTGATGAGCGCTGGCGGGAGGTTCTTCAGGTGTTCAGCTCTGATCCTGTCAGAACCGGGTGCTGTACGTTTCTTCACCGACGAGATGGCGTGTCGGATCTCGGAAGGGAGAACAGAGGGAACGACGTATCCATCCTGCGGAAGATGGCATGGGGGCAGGTGGACGTGGCTATCGAAGAGATCGGAGTAGAAGTCGTGGATGACTTTCTCCATGGTCCTTCTGGAAGAGGTGATGGTTCCGTCAGGACGTCGGAGAGCGGTCATCTTGGTCTTGAAGTTGGCGAAGTTCCGGCGGGCATTGCGAATGCTCAGCCCTGCCTCTGCTGCTTCAGCCAACACTTCCGCCCTTCTCTCCTTGAGATCTTCCTTTATCGCCGCTCTGCATAGCTTTGCAAGCTCGGACGTCAGTTGGTAGTTGCCTGACGCTCGTGCTGCTCCACGCTGGCGTATCAGCTCGAGAGTTTCCGGAGACAGGCGTCTCTTGGTGGTCTTCAAGCTCTCGGCTCCCTTAGCACTATCGTGGAGATGGTGCACGAAGCGATCGTATTCCTCGTCGACGTTGTCCATGACGGCATGTTCCCAAAGGCTGACAAGAGAGGTGTAGAGATCCCAGTTGATGGTCGTTCTGGGATTCCTCTTCTTGAACTTCGCGGCCTTCTCTCCTTGACGCGAAAAGCGGAACCTCGCGCGAAGGAGGCGGTGGTCCGACCCCGTGTAGAACTTGGGGACAACGGAGACATCGGTCAGGCAATACTTGCGATTGAAGATGATGTGGTCGATCTCGTTGTGGAACTGGCCACCGGGGGATTCCCAGGTCCATCGTAGGGAGGGAGGCTTCTGGAACTGCGAGTTTCCATGGATGGTCTTGGTCGACATGATAAACTCAGACAGCCTTTCACATTGCTCGTTCCACTCCAAACCGTGGGTTCCGATGTGAAGTTCTTCCGGCGACCTTCGTGGCCCGATCTTGGCGTTGAAGTCGCCGACGATCACCTTGTAGAAGGTGTGATCTTCCTTATAGAACTTCTCCAGCTCCACGTAGAAGGCCTCGACGTCTTCGTCGTCGTAGTCGGATGTTGGGGCATACGCGACGAACACAGTCAAGGCTGGCACGGAGCCACATCGCTTCAGTCGCAGACGTCCGATTCGGCTAGTCAGAGACTCGTACGAATCGATGTTCATGGCCAAGTGCGTGTTGACGAGGACACCAACGCCGCCTACTCCCCTGCTGTCGCATGTTCCGAGGAACAGTTCTTCTCCGGAGTCGTAGGCGGCGTGTGGGGGGTGGTGTCTTCTCGTCTCGGTCAGTCCGATGACGTCGTACTTGATCTTCCTGGCTTGCATCATCAGGTCCTCGACGGATGCTTCGGACGCAAGCGTGCGGGCGTTGTAAGTACAGATCGTCATCCTAGTCCTTCTCAGTTTGCGCAGCCTGGTTAGGCCCTGAGATTTTAGCAGCCTCTCCGTACTCGTCCTTCCCATCGCTGCAGAAATGGGGGCTCTTTCGGGGTCAGGGGAATGAGGCCCTTTAGTGCTGCACTGTTTGACTGGAATACAACACGGGTAGCTAGTCAGGCTCTGTGGTGCGGGCGGGGTACTCCGGGCAGCCAGCCAGACTGCCCGAAGGGACGGGGCGAGACTTAAGGCGGCCTCGAATCGCCTTACATGTACTCCCAGTCTACCGAGTGCAAGCTTTTGGCCGAGCCGACACAGTTACAATCCGCACAGTCACGGACACATCCACGCACACTGTGCACGAACATGCCGCTCCCACGCACAAGGAACGCATCGACCCGACACAGCAGGAGCAAGGAGTCCATCCCCTGCATCCCACCTGCGTCTCTGGGCAGTACACGGTCGCATTTGGTTCGCGTTTAATTCCCCTATCCACCACCCGGGGACGCGCAACGTGGCCCTGCGACAAGCGGCCCGAAATCCCTCTTAACAAGAGAGCCCGAAGGCTCTCTATCGAGGGAGATCCGTGGAAATTACCCAAACAAAGATATCACAGTGTAACTTGAACACAAATGCGGATTTGACAACGAAACTTAACACATGACTTCTTTATTCTATTGCTATTAAAAACATATCAAAGTCATTCGAAGTGGCAGCCTTTCTTACGAACACAAGTCCTCAGACGAGTAACGAACGCATCCTTCGTGGCACGGAGGTAGTCTTCGCTCATTTCGTTTCAGTCAGGGAAGCTTTCAGAGAAACCAAACTTGCGTGTCGAGTTGAGCGAACTTTGCTCTCAATAACTGACCACACAGAGAACTCGAGAGGATTCAAATCCAGTGAATTCGAAGGGCAGTCTTCGTGCGCAATGAAATCCGGGAGCTCACGTTTGCACCACTGCTGCGGTGTCCTCGCCTTGTGTGCAGGCGCAGAGTCCTGCTGGAAGCACGATCTGTCATTACCGAAGTGTGCATCGGTCCAGGGCTTCAACACGTCCTCCAAAATCGTTTTCTGATACTCGTTCTTGTTAATTTTGACGCCGGATTCGACAAAAACTAATGGGGACTTGCCGTTTGAAGCAATCCCCCCCCCCAAACCATAATTAAAGCCGGATGGGCCGTTCTAGCAACCAGTTTCCCTTCGCGGATAGCAGCTCCAATATTCTGTGAGAGAATGCGATCGTTTGGCGATTCACCGTGGGTTCCAGGGTGAAGACTTTCTCATCAAAAAAACGATCGCGTGGTGCGTGCCATTCGCGAACCGCTTCAGAAAGTTCATGCATCTTCGTAGGCGCTGAGCTTTCATTCTCTCAGTTAGCATGTGAACACGTTGAATACGACATGGATACATCATAAGCTTGTTTCTGACGAAGGTTCTAACACTGCTTGCAGAAATATTCTTGTTTTCGACCTGTTGCAGAAATATTCGAATTGCGATTTTTCACGTCGAACGGCGAGGATTCCGACAAATCCGCTCGCGAACCGTTTCCGGAGTGATAGCAGTCAATTTCTACCTTGTCCAGTCCTGTCTGATAAAGTACCTAGCTCTTTGTATCGTTTTGTGGCATCATACATCTTTCGTCGAGGAACACTGAAGACATTGGCGATAAAAACAGAACTGCGACCAGAAAGGTGCAGGCTGATGATGGTCGATCGTCTCGGATTTCGCCTTGCCATTGCCGCTCTGTAAGCATCCATGAGCTCAAACTTGGAAGACATTTGCGTATGGTATGAGTGTACAACATATTGCAATATGGAGCTCGGAATTCCCCTTCCGTTATAACGCCTCCGGACCGGATAGGACGCGATTCTCAATAAAATGTAGATTTTCTCTAGCCCCGGCCAGGTTTTGTGGGGAACTCTGCGTTCAAAATGACTCCTGTTATAACGCGGCCAAGGCTCAGTTCCCGTCCCGCCGATCCCGCACAGAAAACGGAGGGAGCAAGATGCTGACCACTCTGCGATCAGACCTACCCTTCCACTGCCTCGTTCGTAGTCGCGATCAACACCTGTGCGACAATGAACTAGATGCGTGTAGACGTTTTCCATGCGTGCGCGGCCCACAAAAGCGTTCATCATCAGTAGTTTGTCAAGCACAACGGAAGACTCCGGGTAGTCGTTAGAAGGTTCCGTACACTAGGAGATTTCCTCTATCGAGAACGAGAGAAGATGTGAACACAAACTCAGATTATTCAAAACAATGCACTACACTTATGCTTCAAGCCTAGAGCAGCCGGTATAGATGCTACATACTGTTACAGGATGTTTTTTTGCGATCAGAACTCTCGCTCCATGCGGGACTTGTGCCTGCATACTCTGCTTTGCGGTCAGGATTACAACAATAACGCTGTTACGAGAGATTTTCAGAAGCCTGTCCCATGGACATTGCTCTATGCTGATGACGTGTTGCTCGCTTGCGAAGATAAAGATGATCTCGAGCCGCAGGTGCAAGCTTGGTGCGACCGCCTGGCGATGTTCGGACTCAAATTGAACGTCAAGAAGACCGAGTACCTAACGACTGACGTAAACGAGTCCGGCTCCATTAAGATTGACGGCACTGAGCTTGCACGCACTTCGGTGTTTAAATACCTGGGATCAGCAATAGCGTCTGACGGCAGTCTGATGGTTGAAGTGAACTCACGAGTGAGTGCAGCTTGGTCAAAGTGGCGTTCGCTGACTGGCGTGCTCTGCTATAGGAAGATGCCAGTGCGCTTAAAGTCAAAGATCTATAAAACCGTCGTCCGGCCGGTAGCGATGTATGCAGCTGAGTGTTGGCCTGCGACAAAGGAAACGGAAAGTCGCCTTAGCGTAATGGAAACGAAGATGCTGCGCTGGATGGCTGGAGTCACGCGTTTGGACCGATCCAAAACGATGTC
Organism: Heligmosomoides polygyrus polygyrus; assembly: GCA_947396885.1. NCBI lineage: Eukaryota > Metazoa > Nematoda > Chromadorea > Rhabditida > Heligmosomidae > Heligmosomoides > Heligmosomoides polygyrus. The sequence continues at coordinate 62,473,374 of OX377206.1, forward strand.
ATTCGGCAGAAGTTCGGTGTCGCGCCGATAGCGGACAAGATGCGCGAAGCTCGCTTACGATGGTACGGCCACGTTCTGCGTGGAGAAGAAAACAGCGTCCGTAAGATAGGCCTTAACTTCGAAGTGTCTGGAAAGCGGCCTAGAGGGCGCCCGAATCAGCGCTGGGCTGACACGTTACATAAGGACTTCAAAGTAGCTGGTGTCCACCCTGATCTAGCACGGAATCGGGAAAGGTGGCGACATGGCACCAGAGAAGCGGACCCCGCCATGAAGCGGGACAAACGCTGAAGAAGAAGAAGAAGAGGAAGAAGATTTGCAACTAGTATCGCACATAAACCCTTTACTGGAGTTTCCAAAAATTTTCAGTCTGTACGGACTGCTCCCGTTTTTATATTTGTAGAAAGTAGTAAGGGTATGATAGCTTGCAGTAACTTTGGCTAGTTAAGTTTTTAAACCTTGAATCAATGTACCTAGGTGGTCCAACCTAAGTACAGTGAGCAGCTTCACATAAGGGTTTTAAGGGGCTGCCCTACGGGGTTGTCAGACCCGTTTTGTACCCAAATGTACGGCTAGTACTGGAGGCGCCAAAACAAACTGCTCACGACTATTTTGGCTTTTATAAACCCCATCAGTACCAACCCCTAGTAGGAGGATAGGTTCTCCTGTGTAGTTGAAGAGTTGTAAGCGGGATGTGTAGTGTCCCTGAAGCCTGAAAAAGGGGTGAGAAGAGGGAAGGGGGTGACGAAAGGAGGGGGAGGGTTGCATGATAAAGGAAGGGAGCAAATCAATAATACAGTATTCAGGGGGTCTCAAATGGAATATGGTTATAGGCGGCATACCGTATGCACGATGTAAAATAGCTATAAAAACTGAGTTTTGGAAAGTAAGACTCATATAAGTGTTAACGTGCGACAGTACGCAGGTAGTTTTATAGCATTAAATCGTTAACTATTAAAAGCAAGAGTTTCAGGCCGGGGTTCGATATGCCAAATTCTAACCAAGTTGAGCGCTTGGCAGCTAGCCAAGGACACATAAATAGAAGGGTGTTATAGGAGTATGTCAGGATAGTTTCGATGCCGAACTTAGACCGACTAACCTTAGTTGAACTGGCGGAAAAGTTCCTCTCGGAAGTCGTAAAGTAAGTGTAATTAGAGTTTAGTAGATAAGTGTAATAATTGGTTAATGAATGATTATAGGTATAATAACCCTAAGGATCCCTATCCATTAACATGGCCAACTCCAACAGCTCACAATTTGTATGACTTCCGAGTAAGTGTAGTATTGAAATTGGAATGTTGTATAGAACTTAGACTACTAAAATTAAGATAAAGATGACGAATGCTTTCTGATGCTGCTATTTGCTGCTATTGCTATTCTATAACGGATGGAAAGCGCAAACTTGCCGAATACAACCGTCAAACAGGATACAAGATAGGAATAATAAGAGACCAAACCATACCATTTTCATGTCGAATTGGACACTTTTCAAACCAAATTGAAAACTTTTCACGTCAAATTGGACGCTCTTCTAAGCTCGCGCGCGGCGGAGGCGAGGCCGCCGGAGCGGCAGCGGCGATAATGATGTGAATCATTAATGCGTCGCCGCTCCAGGTGCGCGGCAGTCTGTCTGCGCTCTAGCCTTTCAATGAGTCATACCGATCAGTGGCGCCCGCGGCCGCCGCTGAGCGGAATGACTCATCGTTTTCGCAGTTCGCCGCCCGCTGCTCGCTTCAAAAGTGTGCGGAGGCCTTAAGACTTTTAAACCAAGGAGAACTCTTCCGAATTAAAACAACCTTCATACAGGTAAACTACAGACTCAATAAGATGGTTAGAAAAAAAAATTGTTCAAGAAAAATTTAGAATAACTTTTTTTGAATTTTTTTTTACTTTAGCTGCCTGAATGAATGTAATAATTTTATAAAATTTTTACTTTTGGAGAAAAAATAACAAATTAAATTTTGTTTTAGAGCGCAGCAAAGCAACCATATAGTGCATTAAAAGACCAGATTGTACCATATACTCGAAAAGCCTGACGCGATTTTTATTTGATTGATAGTGTAAATGCTGTTTACATCGAACAACGAGGCATGTGTGTTCTTAACAATTGCACTTGTTGCATTGTCTACAGTTGTTCGTTCATGAAGAATTTCAGTATGATTCTTTAAACCTTTAACCTACTTACCCAGTAAGTGAACACTTTGTTTGAAATTTTATGAAATTCTAATTTTTTGCGGAAAAAATGATGCCTTACAGCTTGTTCTGAAGAAAAGAAAACCGCAAATTTTTAGTGCCAAGAGAAGAGATCACGCCATGCACTCGTCGCGATTTTCATTTGATTGATTGCGTAAATGCTGCTTACATGAAACAACAAGGTGGGGATATGCGCGTTCCTCACAATTGTAGTTGTTGCAAGTTGTTTTGTATTGACTGTTATTGTTGAAATACTCTCTTTAATGTCATAACCACCTTTAAGTGAGTAACGTCTTATGTAATTTCTTGTCTAGCTGAAATATGAAATGGAAAAGGGGAATACTGCTTGTGTAGATCTGTGTTATGTATATGTTGGCTATATTTCTATGTGGATTTATACATATCTGTGAACAGTGCAACAACTACAATTGTGAAGAACGCGCATATCCCCACCTTGTTGTTTCATGTAATCAGCATTTACACTAGAAATCAAATAAAAATCACGACGAGCTTCTCGAGAGCATGGCGCAATCTGGGGTTCAAATGCACTATATGGTTGATGCTTTGCTGCGCTTAAAAAATGTAATGTTACATGTTCGACTGTCGTCGAATCTTGGTTTTTTTGTGCTGTAGGATCTCGTGTGAAGCTGTTGAGCCAAGATTGGTATACTTCTTTATTCGGCTGACGTTTAAAAAAATGTTTTAGATAGAAAAGAAAAGTTAAAAAAGAGCTTCTCACACGAAGCTCCGGCAATCGTTGCACGACCGCACCACACAAGTGCCAGTTCTAGCGAATGAATGTTAATTTGCGGTCTTTGTAGTTTTGTTTTATTTGCGAATGGGGATTTAAAGGTCGACAGCATAAAAACGGAAGAATAAAAAAAGTTTTAAAAAATTTAGTGTGTTATTTTTCTCCTAGAGTAAATTTTTTAAATTATAGTAAAATTTTGTAAAATTATTACACTCACTCGGGCAGCTAAAGTAAAAAAAATCAAAAAAAGTTATTCTAAATGTTCCTTGAATAATACTTTTTCAAAACATCTTATTGAGTTTGTAGTTCAACCTGTATGAAGGTTGTTTTAATTCGAAAGGGGTTTTTTTTGATTTCAAAAGACTTAGGCGAGCTTACGAGAGTGTCCAATTTGATTTGAATATATATATATATATATCACCACCTATATATAAAGAGTTTGTCCGTCGAGTGATCTAACCTATGTGAGATATCACCACCTATTAGGTTGTAACGAAATAAATGGCACTGAACCACTGTAAATTTAAAAGTTAATATCTCGGCTTGTAGGCAAGTTTATTAATCGAAATAAAAACCTTCTGATTCTACACATCTTTGCCAACGTGACACAAGCTTTTTTATCCCAGTAGCATAAAAATCAGAAGTTCTGGAATTGACGATATCTTCGAAGGCACTTTCGGCATCCTGTTGGTATTTGAATATTTTCCCAACCAAGAAGTCGCCAAGATGCTTGAAGAAATGGTAGTCTGTTGGGGAGAGGTCGGGAGAAAACGGAGGATGTGGTAGAGTTTCAATGCTCGGCTCATTCAATTTCTACAACGTCATTCGTGCTACATGGGGGCGAGCATTATCGTGCAGAAGGAGAACTCGCCTTCGGTTTACCAAGGCCGGCCGGATATCCTTCAACTTTTTCATCATTTCTTCAATTTCAATGCAGTACTTCTCTGCCGTGATGGATTCACCGGGAGGGAGGAAGCTGTGGTGAATAATTCCCAGCGAACACCACCATACTGTCACCATTACTTTCTTTTGGTGCAATTCCGGCTTCGCAGAAACCTTGGGGCTCTCATCGCTGTCCACCCACTGTGCCGATCGTCGCCTGTTGTCGTACATTATCCATTTCTCGTCACAGGTTACGATGCGATCAAGGAATGGGTCCGTTTCGTTCCGTAGAAGCAGTGCGGACGAGATCTCATATCGTCGGTTTCTTTGCTCCTCAGACAGCTCGTGAGGCACCCATCTTTCCAGCTTTTTGGTCTTTCCAATTTCCTTCAGATGCCGGGCAGCTGTGTTGTGACTGACGCCAAGAACCTTCGCTATTTTCCTGGTACCTTTGTGTGGATCCTCCTCTACCACATCTCTCAGCTTGTCCTCATCAACATCACTATGCCTCCCACGACCTTCATGTTCTTCTAAGCTCTCATCTCCATTCCGGAACTTCTGATACCAACGATACGCCGTCCGAATTGTGGAACATCCTTGACCGAATGCGGCGTTGATCTTCTCGTCCGCCTCCTTAGCTGTAGTGCCCAGCTTGAATTCATACAAGTAAATGCCTCGGATTACCCTTTTGTCCATTGCGAAAAAGTCAATAAAACTCTAAAGTTTTCCCACTTTTACAAAGAAGATTTGGTACTCACCGGTAGAGCAAAGTTTGCGCTTCTATTAGGTTGGAAAAAAAGTCTCTTCACACTTCGAAATTTTTTTTACCCTTCCCCTTGTAAACGCACTAGCCAATGTTGATTGCTGATTTCGTAATCCTATCACACTTGTCTACCGTTCGCACGCAGACACAGGTTAAGACTCTTCTTGTAATTCGTTATCCATCCAATCTTCCGAACTCAATGCCAGATCTACCTCATGGCCGTTTTCAGCACGGCATTCTTCAAGAATTCATTAAAGAATCCACAGCACGTCAGGCAGCAGACCAAATTAACCACATATATGGCTTGGGATCTACTACTCATCGCGCCTGTTATGAGTGGTTCGGAAAGTCTTTAAAGGGAAATTATTCACTGAGGGCAAAGCATGGTCAGGAAGGCCAACTGGATTGGACGACAGTGAACTACACCATCTTCTTCGTACCGATAGTAGGCAGACGACACGTCAACTGGCAGAGAAGCTCGAAGTGTCTCATAGGATAGTGGGAATCCATCTGAAGAATCTTGGCTTTCATGGAAATTTGGAGCTTGGATTCCACATGCCCTGTCAGACACTCAGAAAGGTCGACGGCTCTCCATCGCTGCTTCTCTTCTGTCCAGATAAGGAAGAAAATCGTTTCTTCCGCGGATTGTGACAGGCGAAGGGTCCTGGGTTCTGTGTGCCAACTTCCGAGAAAAAGGCAATGGGTACAAAAGGGAGAGAGCCCTAAGTCTGATCTCAAGCCCAATGTTCACGAAAGGAAGATTTTCATGACTGTTTGGTCGGATGTCAGAGGAGTGATTTACTGGAAAACTCTCAGAAGTGGAGAGACACTTACTGCTGTCACATACTGCGGCCAACTCCATAAAGTCGTCGCAACTCTCCAAGAAAACAGGCCGGAGACGTCAAAGGTGATGATCCTGCATGACGATGCAAAGCCACATGTTGCAAGACTCACAAGAAAAACAATAAAGGAGCTTTGCTGGGAGGTATGCCACATCCACCGTATAGCCCTGAACTCGCCCTTACCGAATGCCATTTCTTCCGTGCTCTCAAGCAAGAAATTGGAAAGAAATATTTCGAAGAGGATGAAGACGTCAAAAATTGGATTCAGCAATGGTTCGACTCCAGAACTGCAGTCTTTTAAGCGAGAAGAATTGGAAAATTACCCAGTCTTTGGAGAAGTGTAGTGGAACAAAATGGAGTTTATCTCAATTGATTTGACCTTGTAGTTGTGAAGTAATAAATCTTTGAAAAAAATGAAAAGACTTTTTTCCAACCTAATAAATGATATGCCACATGTTACGGTTTGTTCTTGATCAAACGCGTAAAGACGCGCCAAAAAATGGCGCGAGCCAGTGCCATTTAATTCGTTACAACCTAATATCATAATCACCATCACCACCTATCATCACCACCACCATCACCACCTATATATAAAAGAGTTTGTCCGTCGGGTGATCTAACCGAAGTGAGGTACGCCGCATCATCCACAGCGAGGGCGGTCGAGTGATCTAACCGAAGTAAGGTACGCCGCATCATACACAGCGAGAGCGGTCGGGTGATCTAACCGGAGTGAGATACGCCTCTTCATCTACAGCGCAACCAAAATTTGCTATTGAACGTGGGATGTTGCTGCAGCAGGCGAAACGCAGTCCTTTACTGCTTAACACAACAACACCTACGCGCGTTTCTGAGCGTCCAGATTCAGAAGCCGACTTCGTGCCATTAGCATGAGAAGGAAAGGGGAAAGGGTAGAAGGGGGACTTTGAGGGTGGGGAACCGACGGCGATCAGGAGGCAGCGACCAGGATGAGCATCGTGATGGTCGATGGAGAGAGCAATGAAGCAGGCCAGGAGGTGACACCAAGAAGAGTTCAGGCAATGTGTAGGGATCATTAGGGAGTTACCAATCAGGGGAAGGGGGACAGTAAGGAGGATCAGCAAGAGGATCATCCATTACCATTAAGAGAGACCGGATTTAGATGGTGTGACATCGATGTCACACAATGGGCTCTCACTCGCCGTCGTCGTGTCGTGAGAGTGGGAAGCCTACTTAGTTGGTAGGAAGGATCCCGAGGGGGGGGGGGGGGGGGGGAAGAGAAGGAATCTACCTGGAAGAAGGGAGCTGGAGGCAAGATCAGGACGGGGAACCAACAAGAGGGTAGCCGTAAGGGAATTCATAGGAAGAACAAGGAATTCGCCATATGCATCGCCTCTTCATGCTCGACACAGCGGCGACTGCGCGCGCAACTGAGCTTTTTGATCCAGAAAACGGGCCGCCTTTGTCGTGCAGCAGGTACCCTGATTCTGAATACGTGTCACTGACCGTGCTGTGAGCATGGGAGGACAGCTAAGGGGTGGTGGTGACGGGCGGTAAGAGGGACCTCTATGGTGAAACAGGAGAGCGACCAGGAAGGAAAGGGAGAACCTGGAGGGGCCAGGACGGGAAACCAGCAAGAAGAGACCAGTAAGTGTCAACAGTGGAAGCAAAGAAGTGGGCCAGTAGTTGGGACCAGGAAGGTGAGGACTAAAGAGGGGGAGGGAAGACCAGTAAAGGCGGACCAGCAATTAGATCCAGTAAGAAGAAACGAGAGAGGGGAACCTAGCTTCGGAAGACATGTCAGCGACACCTTGAAACGCTAGCTGTTGAGCATGAGAACGATTGCGGAGGAAAAACCTGAGGGGCAGAAGTACTGCGCAGCACAAACCAATGACATCACTGGCCGGTCAGGAAAGAATGTCCATGATGAAGGTATCGAAGTGGTGAAGGGCTTGATGCCGATAAAGTACGCCCCAAGTCCTTGATGCTAGCGAATTTTATGTTTTAAAAAACTACTTTCCATAGGTCAGTGATGATACAAAGAGGCGCGAAGCGCGCAAGTGCGAGACACGCCGTTAGGCGTGTCTCGCACTTGTATATATATATAATAAAGGTTTGACGTTTTTCCATGCATGCAGACGTATTGATCCACAACATGACTACAGTAGTGCCATTTTTCTGAGGGTGTCTGTCGAACCATCGCGCTTCGATTTTGGAGCTTCATCGTCGAGGAAAGCGCCAACGCGACATCGTTCACCTGCTCGGTGTCACTCATTCGACTGTCTCCACAGCAAATTGCCGATTCAGGAAGCTTGGTCATGAAGTTCAACAAGCATAACAGAAAAGAAATCGCACTGTCAATAGGTATCCGGAAAATCATCGAGAAGCGAGTAATTCCAAACTTGAGGGCCTCCATAAAAAAATCGTCCGTCCGTTATATTGGTGTCAGTCTCACGCCAGTGCAACGAATAGCCAGGAGGGATGTCGGACTCAAGCGCTACAAGCTCCACAAAGTCCATCACCTGGTGGGCAACATCAAGCGCGAGCGGCTCCATCGATGCTGCCAACACAAGGTACAGGCAGGAGGTCGTGGGTGAGAACAAACACTGTTCACGAACGAGAAGCTGTTCACCGTGGAGCAGGCGCGCAACCGCCAAAACGACAGAATCTGGTCTACACAGGGTCCAGCCACTTTCGCCATCGTCGAACATCGTCAAAATCCGCAGGCGGTCATGGTTTGGGCCGAACCTGCACCAGCGGAAATGTCCCCTGGTATTTGTTGACGATGAAACAAAAATTAAATTTAAATTTTTAAAAATTTATAATTATTAAAGATGTGTGCCGACGGAACATCCTTGACGTCATAGTTCTTCCCTTGACCCAGTAGTACTTAGGCAGTACGCGGCGGATATTTCAACAAGACTCCGCACATAGAGCGAAGTGCACGTAGGCGTGGTGCAAGGTCAATGTCCCGAACTTCGTTTGCGGAATGGTCACCGTACTCCCCGAAACTGACCCGACAGACCACAGCGTGTAGTCCGTATTTGAGGACAGACTCTGTGTCAAGCGCTACCAAAGCCTGGAGTCCCTGAAGGGCTCTCTGCGCTGGAAGCGGGACCGACTGCCAGCAGATGACCTGCAGTCCATCGCCGAAATTTGACGCAACTTCGCTCTACACGAATGTTCAAAACAACCAGGCCCATCAATCATTGTTTGAAATGCTTGATAGGCATGGTAGCAACACTGAGACATCTGGACTTAGTAAAGGGAGCATATTGACTAATCAACGAATATCTTCCTTGTAACATCTTTAAACAGTCAGGATCTCATTTTTACTGAAACGTATAACTGTACATTTATCTACGATTATTTCATTATAACCCCCATTCAACTCAAAATGTATGAGTGCTTTCGCATAATAAGGGGTGGGGCCCATCCAGGTACTGGTGTCGAGGACTGCACTCGTGGCTTATCGAGGAGTGCGCAGTTCGATTCTGCAGAACCAGGCAAGGAAAGGGACTGGGCCCATCCAGTCTACTTGTGCGAAAACTGCTTTCATCACCCAGGGGGAGTCAGCAACTGGGTTCTGCGCTATTCCTGCACAGAAGTGCATACAGCTGGAAATATGCGCAGAACGCGTCTGAAAACTGTGTAGACGTCAAAACCCCTCCTATCTCAACCAGACAGTTGAAATGCGAAACTGCCGCAACCCACGAGAACCGAACCCCCAACCTCTCTCGCACGAAGCAACGCCACTATCCACAGCGTCCCGAGCCGCTTGACGCTGGAGCCATCGCGGGCGTACAAGAGACCCAAAGCGTACGGTTTCCGCGCTCCATCGCTAAGCGGAGGGACGCAAGCGGTTGCGTCGCGTGCGCCGCTGGGCGTGCTGCCAGGAGCCGCAGTTCGCTTAAATCTTTCGAGCGTCCTCTACGTGTTCGAATTAAAGAACATCTAACTGGCAAAAGGCGTTGAACATGTCTACTCCGCTCGGCAGGCATAGGGTCGTAGAACCGCCACACTCAGACGGTGGGCAACGTGTGAGCTCGTCTTCATCACTCGGGTTTTTTTGCATCGTGTTTCCGGCCGGGAGCGCTAGCGTGTGTGAGGCGCTTGGTTGAAAAGATAATACCTCAGACTGTTTTTAGGTCTCTGAAGACACGAGACGATCGAAACGGCAGTCCAATAAAGGTTCCACCTAACAACCACACCGCACAGAAGTGCCATAGAAGCTCATAACACCAATGCCGAGGTTGAAGATGAGAGGGCATGGAGTCTAGTAAGCAACAGTCTACAGTGGCGCTCCAAATCTGTGACACTGTCAGTAAAGGTAACTGCGGCAACTTCAGAAGAAAAGCTTTCGGGAGAAGCACTCTTATCTAAACAATTCCTTCTGTGAAATGAAACAAGATTAAATCACTTTAATGAATATAGACCCGCACTGGTGACAACTAACACCCAATTGTTGAAGTACCCTAATGAAACTATACAAACCTGAACATATCTCAAACCGATTACATCCATGCTACATATAGAATTATACCGTACTGTGTACAAATAATCAATCGGTCATTCTCGTGCAAAGGAATGGCAGTCTTAACAAATGGAAGACAACAACGAAAAATGAGCTCAACGCCAACGTTGGTGATACGAGTACTAAAAATGACAAACAGAGTACGAATCATCATTTAGTAGACGACCAGAAGCCTTTACACACCGGGTGATAACATATACGTAGAAAGCATGAACAACATAGCGATCATATGGGAAAAGGTCAAGTTTTTTTTTTTGCAACAAAGGGAGGTGTTTGGTGTAAGCAGAGCAACAATAATGACAGTTTATGCAACGTGTCATGTCATAGGGCGTAGAAGAAGAATAGAAACAATGCCTAGAATGTAAGCAGCGACAAGCTTTTGGGGCACAGTAAGATGAAAGTGACTAGGCAACAAGGAGTTTGCAGCACCTGGATCACCCTGTGTCGGAGCCATCAGTGCCACAGCGCATAGCACCACCACTCCTAGACACACGAGTTGCGACGAGGCAGCGTTCTGGAAATGGAGAAACTTGTTCCTTTTTAAAATTCGTTGTGTTGAATATGCCATTTTAGGCATTGCGAATGATGATTACTCACAAGACAACACAAACTCCAGATGCAAAAGTTGGAGCATTCACTTAGTGAAGTTTTAACTCAAGCTTATCGTCAAAAAGACCGAGTACTCGACGGTTGGTGAGAATGGGTCCGGCTCCATAAGACCTATGGTATACTCTCGCGGGAGCATCCGCGGAACGTCCGCGGACCAATGGTGCACGACGGAGGCGGGCGTGGCGAGGCGCGGCGAGTGGCCTGGCGCGGGGTCCCGACGCGATTTCCGCCCATCCGCGGAAGCTCCCGCGGGAGTATAACAGAGGCCGAAGGCGCGAATCGCGCCTGGACCCTGCATCTGACCAATCGCCGCGGATCGCCGCCGACGGACGATAAGGGGGCTGCTATGCTTCCCGTCCCTTCCGCGGACGTGCCACGGACACTCCGCGGGAGTATACCATAGGCCTAAGGTAGACAGCTTTAAGCTACCAAGTCCTTCAGTTTTCAAATACCTTGGACCGCATATGATGGAGTCTACTCCTGGAAGCGAACCCACTCGTCAGTGCAGCATGATACTCTCGGTGCAAACGTGCTTTGCAACAGAAAGTCATCAGAGCACCTCAATTTGAAGATTCTACAGAGCAGGTGTTCGACCAGTAATTTCCGTACTGACTGTAGGCCCGTGACTGGGTAATCCAAAACCGCCTCAGTTTTATGTGAGGAACAATACAGCGCTGAACAAGCGGAATTAGTTATTCAACTGAAACGCAATGACTCTATACTGAAAACTATGGATGTCGCCCCGTATAGTTGAGAAGCACACGAGACTCCTTTCCAAAGGTGCGAACCGGGAAGTTTTTCGGTGACAACGTGATTCCGTTCCAAAAACTGAAGTAAACTCTAGGTAACCGGGAAGCGACCTCGAGGAGAACCAAAGGAGAGCCGGACCGATACGCTACACGTGGGCTTGAAGCAAGCTAGCATACACCCCGGTGATTCACTCATCGGGAAAGGTGGCCACAATACAGCGGGGATGCACTGAAAGCAGGAAATCAACCAAAGCACTTTGTCGCCATCATTCATCATCATCATCATCATCATTTTCATTAGCGTCTGTCCCGCTTGGTGGCGGGGTCCACTCTTTTGGTGTGGTGACGCCAATTCTCCCGATCAAACATTTGATAGGGATGCACACCAGCTATCTTCAAGTCCAAGTGCAATGTATCTAGCCAACGTTACTTTGGGCGTTCTCTAGACGACTTTGCAGGGACCTCAAGCTTCAGGCTAATTTTACGAATGAATCGACGTTAGCGCGAAGAACGTGACCGTACTATCGTAGACGAGCTTCGCGCAACTTGTCGGCTATCCGGACGACACAGACCCTTTGCCGTATGGTGTCGTTGCGAACGTGGTCCAATCGCGTTACTCCAGTCGTCCACCTTAGCATATTCGTCTCCGTTACACTGAGGCGGCTTTCAATTTCCTTATTCACCGGCCAGCAGTCAGTACCGTACATCGCTACTGGGCGGACGACTGTTCTGTAAACCTTTGATTTGAAGTACCATTCACCTCAGTCAAAGAGCGCCATTCGGACCAGGCTACACTCACGCGTGCGTTCACCTCCAGCTTTAGCCTGCCATCGGACGCGACTGTTGATCCAAGATACTTGACAGATGTAACTCATGAGCGCTTAGTACCACTGACCTTAATAGATCCGTGCTCATCCACATCCGTCGTCAAGCACTTCGTCTTTTTGACGTTTAGCTTGAGACCGAACAACGCCAAGTGATCGCACCACGCCTGTGCCTGTCGCTCGGGTTCGGTTTTGTCTTCACATGTAAGCATGACGTCATCGGCATACAGCAACGTCCAAGAAGCTGATTTCTGAAGATCTCGTGAGATTGCATCCGCAACGGTCACAAAGAGCAATGCGGATAGCGCAGATCCCTGGTGCACCCCTACAGAGATGGAAAATTCCATCGAGGTGCCCGCTGATGCTCGCACTCGACTCCTTGGGCAATGCGCACCTATTCGATAAGCTCTCCAGGGATATCATGTTGTCGCAACGCGTAAACATCTCGCGGAACGCGGTCGAAAACCTTCTCCAAGTCCACGAAGGCAAAATGAACCGGTTTCTGTTTCTCGCGGTGCTTCTCTAGCAGAAGACGAATTGTGAATGTCATCAATGTTACCACAGCCGACAATGAAACCACAGTGATTAGTGGAAAGCTGGACGACATCCCGGATATGTCCATCGACAATTCGCTCAATGATTTTCATGGTGTGTGAAAGAAGGCGAATTAAATAGAAGGTAGCTAGCGCAGTCCGCAGGACTGCCCTTCAGTCCGCAGGACTGCCCTTCTTCCAAATCGGGATGGCCGTGCTTTGCTGCCAAGTTTCAGGCACTTTCTTCTCAGCAAAGACCTGATTGAAAAACATTGTAAGCCAGTCAGAAGACCAATCCTTCGACTCCTACAGCTCGGCCGGCAGGCCATTGGAACCAGTGGCTTTGCCTGACTTCATCTTCCTCAGGGCTGCTTCAGTTTCGTTCACTGTGATCTTCTGAACGGTACCGTATACAGGAGATGCAAAAGGAACAGCTTTTTTTTGTTTTAGTTCCTCCCGTGCTGTTGAGCGCATAGGGCGACGAACTCTTTCCACTGCTGCCTGTCTTGAGCTATTTCTTCACACTCCTGCCTAGAAATATTCATAACCTTCAAGTCATTCAAAAACGTGCGACGCCACGTGTTTTTTGGTCGGCCTCTGGTTCGCTTTCCTGGCGGTGTCCATTGCATGGCTGATCTTGGTAGGCGATGCACCGGCGTACGAAGAATGTGTCCGGCCAGGCGGAGTCGGCGTTGCACCACGACTTCGTAAAGGTTGCTCGAGCGGCAGCGTTCTAGTACTTCTTCGTTCGTCAAGCGGTCTGTATAGCGTATCCTCATTATTTGTCGTAGACATTTGCAGTGGAACGCGTTGATCCGTCTGATGATGCTAGCTGACATCATCCATGTTTCGCTAGCGTACACTGCAGTGGGCACGACTATCGAAGAATACAAACGCAGCTTGACGCTATTTGAAATTGAAGACGACGTCCACAGTGGCATAAGCCTCCGGAACACTGCCGTTGCCTTCGCAATCCTGCATCGAACGTCAGCTTCAGCATCTCCGTTACTGGTGATCATGCTTCCCAAGTAGGTGCAGTTATCCACTACTTCCAAGCGATCCAGTCCTACGTAGATGCCGTCTCCCGAGGTCATATTTCCTGCGTGCATGACCTTTGACTTTTCGGGACTAATTCGGAGGCCGATTTTGCTTGCTTCCTGGCTAAGGCATTCCGTGCTTCTTTGAAGAGTATCGTTGTCCTCTATCGTTGTCCTCATCGTTGAACAGTAGGATGTTCAAATTCTATATTCGAGATTTCATCGAAGTAGACGCGCCACCGCTTCACAGCCCTCTTACGGACCATCAGAAGATGACCGTTCTCGTCGTTAACGCCAAAGAACTTCTCGATGTTTTCTTATTGGCAGCAGCGAGCTTTGGCCAGTCGTTAATGATAACGCTCACCATCGTTGAATGGCAAGCTTTTCTCGCACGGGATACGAGGAGGCGTATCCCGAGCGGGTAGCATCACTCAAACGTTATCGACTGTTAACTCAATTATATATTAATTATATATGGGGGGGGGGGATAATTACAATTAGTTTGTTAGTATGCCATCGTCGTCAGTCACTCCCTCGGATGCCAACGTTCCAGCTGCGGGCGGACAGACCATGCATCAGATTCAAAACAACTTTGAACAGTGGATGATGTTCAAGGTGAAGCTCAGCAACACCGACGACTATCGTCTCTCCGGTTTTCGGCTTCGTCACGCGTGACCGTATGGTAGTCCAACTCGTCCCGGCGCCGCAGGACGCCACCGACGCCCGAGCTGCATTCGGACGTGTGCAAAATGTGCCCTATGAGGACATTTTCACCGTCAATCTCAACGCCTCGTAGCTGACGAGAAATATTGGTAGATAGGAAGCCTGGAACACTGTTTGACAATGGGCGGAAAAAAAGTCGAGAGCTGCAGCTACATTTGCGGCACGAAGCGGCAGGGGGCATCACAACAAGTGCTCGTCGGTGCGGCTTTGACCACAATGACGGCATCGGTCCCAGCACGATAAGAACAGATCGCGGTTAAATGCCACAAAACTCAGTTGCAGGTCAAAGCCTGCAGGCTCCTGTCGTGGTGAGAAGCAATTGTCGAACAGAGCACCGCTCCCAGTGTCTGAACAGGATACTATCTCAACGGTAGGTCGGAACGGCGCAAGTGTTGTATATGGGCAGAACCGCCTCTCCCTGGGAAGTAACACACTGCAGGTATCTCGACCCCAATACAACTCTGCACAGAGTTAGGGGCGACGGGTCGCGTGTTGGCGCCCTGCTGATTCACGTGCTCCACAGCAGAGATGAGCAGATTAACCGTTATCCGGTTTCCGGTGGGTTTGGGCCTATCCGCTTTGTTGTTCGTTATCCGGGGATTTTTCGCCGGATAACGAACAACAAAATGTGGCAAGTTTGTGATTACTTAATTGAATATAAGGACAATTTTAACACATTCACGACGAGACCGTTTTGGCGCCCAATGCGCGCAACGGCTTTTGGCACACGTATGTGCGTTTATTATGTTTCTGTAATGGGGGACGTTCTTATCTTGTTAGTTACGATAAAACCAATCATATTTCTGTTTATGCAAACCCAGCATTGACTTCTTACTACAATTTGGGAATTTGAAAAGGAAATCGAACAAAAACATCAATAAATAAAGTTCTTCCCAAAACTCCGCCGTTCACACAAATGAGTAGACATCGTCGCGAATGTGTTAAAAAAAAATCGTCTCGCGTTTTTTCCACTGGCATTCGAGATACGCTTGCAATGCCAGGTCGTTGCCTTCTCGGAGTTCTCCATGCTATAATTAGACTAAACTATTTAATTGCCCATAGCACATTTTGAAATGCTGAACACTGCCTTGCTCCTTTCTATTTGTGGGGTTTTCACCAAATTTCTTCTAGCATAATGTACAAAAAACCCAGTCGATCAGGGGAGAAAACGACACACGTCCGTACGAATCACTTCGTTTTAAGGGTGTGCTAGATACTCCGCATCTACATAACCTTCTAGCGCTTTTTGAAACTATTTGGCACTAGCAGCAATTCACAATTTAATCTTTCTAAAGCAATAGAGAGAGTTTTATTCGATCTGAGCAAGAATTAGTGTTAAATTTAATTGGAGAGTAAACAAAAAGCGACTCTTTTTAACGACTGTCCCACCCAAGCCCAAAGATTTCCGTGAGATCTATCCATAGTAACTTCATTGCAGCTGAAATACATGAATAAAGGATATAAGACGATGGTAGTGCCTTATGCGACACGCATTCTACTCTTATGTGATATGCTGGA
Organism: Heligmosomoides polygyrus polygyrus; assembly: GCA_947396885.1. NCBI lineage: Eukaryota > Metazoa > Nematoda > Chromadorea > Rhabditida > Heligmosomidae > Heligmosomoides > Heligmosomoides polygyrus. Next base: position 62,489,305 of record OX377206.1, read on the forward strand.
GGCACTTTGAATGCGTATTTGGCCAGTACAATCACTTGCGATGGTCAGCCGATGGACAATTCAGTGCACTATCCTGCCCGGATAAGCAAGGTACCAATGCATCGAGCCCGAAAGGATGGAATGCTTGCTTGACCTGGAGGGGAAATCCGAACCAAGAACCTTGAGTCGAAGAGCATGCGAAAGGCGCCACTTCCGACTGCACTACTGCGTGCCTTGAAGAAAAAAGTAATAATGTTATAGGTGGCTTATTATACATGTGACATAGACAGTGTTACAATTACCGACCAACCATTGGAGAAGGAATAGTTTAAAAGTAGTTAGTTTTAATTTTTGTTGCTTGTTCGTTATCCGTTATTCGGGTTTCAAAATTTTATTATCCGCTCATCCCTGCTCCACAGCTGACGGGCGCGGGAAGAGGGCTCGTATCGCGAATCAGCGCAGTGCACAGGTGGCGTAGTAGGAAAGCGCTCGGGCTCGTGAGCGAGGGGTCGGGAGGTTTGGATCACGCAGGCTGCGTTTGTTTTGCACTTTTGCAAAATCCATGTTTATCATATAGGTAATCCACCTAGGGGTATTATAGTGTGTTATAGAGCATGTTTACATATAACATATGCTTCAAACTACAGATTAGCTAAAATGCTCACTTCTGTGTGTCAATTATTTTAAGCCTATTTTGTGTGAAGATATAGTTATGTAACGATAGATATAATATTTTGTGACCCTGGTTAAAAGTTCCGACTCCACCTACAAGACTTCGGTCCAAAAATTTTTCGCTGAAACTTTGTCTAGGGAGTTATTTGGGGTGCTGATCACGAATCTCACATCCGTTTTTCACGATTCGGTCGGAGGCCACCCACACAGTTAACAAGGGTGGTCCAGGCAGGGTCACCGATTTCGCTGAAACTTTGTCTAGGGACGTTATTTGGGGTGCTGATCACGAATCTGACATCCGTTCTTCACGATTCGGCTGGATAATATAGATACAGGAAGGCACAGGATTATATTCTTAAAGTTTCTTCCGGTGACGGCAGGTAGAGATAGAATCGTGAAAAACGGATGTCAGATTCGTGATCAGCACCCCAAATACCCCCCCCCCCCCCTCCCCCAGACGAAGTTTCAGCGAAATCGGTGATCCTGTCTGGACCACCCTTGTTAACGGTATGGGTAGCCTCCGACCGAATCGTGAAAAACAGATGTCAGATTCGTGATCAGCACCCCAAATAACCCCCCTAGACAAAGTTTAAGCGAAAAAATTTTGACCGAAGTCTTGTCGGTGGAGTCGGAAGTTTTAACTAGTGCCATAAAATATTTATCGTTACATAACTATAGCTTCACACAAAATAGGCTTAAAATAAGTGACACACAGAAGTGAACATTTTAGCTAAAGTTTGAAGCATATGTTATATGCAAACATGCTCTATAATACACTATAATATCCCTTGGTGGATTACCTATATGATAAACATGGATTGCAAAAATGCAAAACATACGTCGCCTGCGGGACCCAAATCCCCGACCCCTCGCTCACGAGCCCGGGTGCTTTCCCACTACGCCAGTTGTGCACTGCGCTTAGCCGCGATATGAGCCCTCATCCTGCGCGCGCCCGTCAACTGTGGAGCACGTGAATCAACAGGGCGCCAACACGCGACTTCCGTCGCCCCAACTCTCCGCAGAGTTGTATTGGGGTCGAGATACCTGCAGTTTGCTACTTCCCAGGGAGAGGCGGTTCTGCCCATATACAACACTTGCGCCGTTCCGACCTACCGTTGAGATAGTATCCTGATGAGTGTCGTCACTCACCAAGGTGCATCGCGGGTTGGAGCACCCGCTCCTGCAGGGTAACTTCTGCCAACGAGAGAGCACGCGAAGGTCACCCCACAGGCGCAAGGTATGCAGGTACGCTTGCGGAGGGGGGGGGGTTACGGACTGCTTTGCGTTTTTGTAAATGTGGAATACGTTTTGACCTCTTTAAGACAAGGTTTTCACTTTCTAACTCAACTTTAAACCACTTGCCGGATACGGAAAAGTCAGGTTTTCCGCTGTTACAGGATGTTTTGTTGCAATCAAAACTCTTGCGCCAGGCGGGACTCGAACCCGCATCTTCTGCTTTCCGGGCAGCGATGTTCGCCTTACACCACCGCACGTAACATCCGCGATATCCTCGAGGTCTGTCAGCACCCACCCGTGATACGGGGATGGGCCGGCCGCTGATATGAGCATGGAACCGGTTAAGCTGAAGACCTTACTAGTAACAATGTTTTAACACATTTGCGTAAGTCTGGAGCGGCTGGTAGAGAGGCTATATGCTGTTACAGGATGTTTTGTTGCGATTAAAACTCATCGCGGATGTTACGTGCGGTTAAACAGCGCCGGTGGTGTAAGGCGAACATCGCCGCCCGGAAAGCAGAAGATGCGGGTTCGAGTCCCGCCTGGCGCAAGAGTTTTGAACGCAACAAAACATCCTGTAACAGCATATAGCCTCTCTACCAGCCGCTCCAGGCTTAAGCAAATGTGTTAAAGTCAGGTTTTCGTTGCAGAGAGCTATGTCGTGTTCCCATTAAACCATGCTTGTCCCGCTGAAGAAGTTCTCGTTAGTTGCTATACCTATATGATTCTTTTGTAATGTTCCTTGCTTGTTTTGAAAGTGTTTCTCATTTTAACCGCATTTACGGACATGATCGGAATGTGTTGCTTCGGTCATCCCTTCTGAATGTGCTCATCAGTCTTCGAGCTTTATGGAGAACGTTTTTTCTGTAAATCTTACTAATTCTATCATCTCTCATAAAATAATATCAGCATAGTCATATTCCAGCCTATTTCTTCCAAGCCATTCTCCCGTACTGATATATCATGAACCTGGAAGTCGAGGAGAGGTCGCAAAAAAAATTTCGCCCAAACATTGTCCAGTACTGTTCTTTTGGGTGCTGAGCACGAATGTAGTGTCTATTTCTGAATATTCGATCGACTATGGTAGGTTACAGCAGGTGTTCGTAAGGATGGCAGGGTCATGACCACCATTTCGCCCTTTCCTCGCCTACGGAAACTATTTAGGCTGCTGGCCACGAATCATCTTGCATCTGGCTACCCAAATGTCCGCAAAAATTTGGAAACCACTACGTTGCTTCTCAGACAACCCTTTAACCCTCAATAGGTCACTTTGGAAATCTCCACGGGAAGTTCATTGACCTCCCTTGTAAGGCCCAAGGCGGTGCAATTTTCAGAGGAACCCCATAGTACTGTATTGCCGGGATGACGGGCATTGCCAGTAGTATGCATGACATGGTACTTCCTCCCCATTTCTAAAAGAGGTCGCTGTGGCGAACACGCAACCCCAGATAGTGGTCATCTGGGGATGTACTGCAGAAAAGAAAACTTAAAGCAGAAATATAGATGCTTTCGCACCACCACGAGAACACGCAATCAAATGAACAGTTCTACTAATGAAGCCCTACCTCATCACGAATTCTGGCAGATGCTTGACTTGAAGAACCGCAACTTCTACGACCGTCCATCCCAGACCCCATGCTTCTCGATAGATGTGATGGAATGGTACCACTCTCACTCACTGTTCGCAGCAGTATATCACGGCTGCCTAGCGTCTGTCAGAAGATATAGTTCATGTTATGTGGAACCCTTATTGGGTCGAAAATGAGACACGAAAAGTGGAAACCGTACTAACCTCAGTCTCCCCAGGTCTCATTATTTCAATCCTCAAACGATCCGTTGTACCAACTGTCAGCTTTGCAGTACATCTCACAACTCTGAACAGCTTTTCACCAGCGAATAATAAGCTAGTTTGAGACATAAGCAAGCTATAACTAACAAGTCTTTACAGCTTTTAGCAAGAAGCATTCCTTTGAAATTCGGCACAGAGTAGTTTCCAGGAGCGTTGCACAATACTGAAACAGAGATTTTCAGAAGCCCAGTGGCTCTCTGGAAAGGATCACCATGCAACAATGTCTAATTCAATAATCTGTGCCACGGTGGTATGTTCCTCCTAACCTAGAGGAACATTCACCTCTCTGCTGTTATAAGTGCATAATCACCGAGCCTACACAGTGCTTTTGAGCCAATTTCGCCATTTTCTCCACTAATGGAGCGTATAATTCTTGCACTAACTGTGATATACCTATACTAAAACTGGCCTTGTACTTAAGCCAGTCTCATTTTAGCTCGACATTGAGTCAGAGGCTAATATACAAAGGATAACATGGCAGGTAAAAAAAAGCTCTACGTTCCTCAAATACGGCGGTCTATCTAATATGATCTTCCGCGATCGACTGCGCAACGGCAGCAATGATAGATTGTTCCAGAGAGAACAACATACTTCAAACTGTGGGATTATCTTTCTACGAGAACAAATAAATTAGGGGTGAGAGCTACCCGCGGGTAATTAGATGGCGCTGTGACGTTGTCGGTGGATTTTTAACCAAAGAAACCTAAACAAGCTTATATATCCTTTTACAGTTAACGTGTATGTATGTTCAACGTTCTCATGTTAGAACTTTAAGGCAAAATTGTTTAATGATATGAGGGAGACTGTGGAGCAATCCTCCATCTAGTTTAGACTGGCACCAGAAAAAAGGGCACACCCCAAGAAACAAAAGAAAAACTAAGACAAACCTTTGTATTGAATAGGATATCCGTATGGATTGTAGATGGTTATGACACGACGCGGTGAGCGTTCGGTAACGGGAAACTCGATTTCGCTTACTGATAAGAATACTGGCAACCTATCAGAATCACCATCATCCATCCCTCTCCTGTCACCTAGAAATTAAGAGAAAGAGCCTTTCAATAGTAGAAGAAGGTGCTAAGCAATTGGTCGAGCCAATGAAGTGAATATCCACTTGTGACAGCTACCCGCCCCCGGCGGCAGTACAGGTCGTAGGCGGTTGCTTAACTTCGGGAGCTTTCCTAGATCGGAGCAGCACGCGATCTGACAATTTGATTGGCGCAGCCTATTCTCATTAGGTCACGCCATTTTCCGAAGAGGCTGGCGCTGCTCATCCGATCCCCTAGCCCTCACAGACAACTATTGTTGGTAGGGTTCCAACCTCATTCTGGCAGCCAATGCGTTTAGAATTAAAATTTCAAGGCTGCAGTGCATGGCAAGTGAAATGTCAGCTCTTCATGGGGTCTCGAAGGTGAAAATGTTACTCGCCGTTAAACGCACACAAGCAAAAAACTGCGGACGAGTTTTCGGACGAGTTGTTCGGGCGCGAAAGGTAAAAATTCAAACAGGCCAACACGGCGTTGGCGATGGGGCGCGAAATCCTTCAATGCAAGCATTACACGAGCGAACCTCTTGTCGCTCAAGGGGGGGGGGGGGGGGTTCGGAGCAGGCAAGGGAAGGGACTCCAGGGTGTGGTGCAGCCAAGCTGCTCGTGTAGAAACTGCTCACATCGCCCAGGGGGGGGGGGGGGGTTCGGAGCTGGCAGATTTGCGTCCAAGTCAGTCAGTCAGAAGCAGGCAAGGGAAGGGACTCCAGGGTGTGGTGCAGCCAAGCTGCTCGTATGGAAACTGCTCACATCGCCCAGGGGGTGTTCGTGTTCGGAGCTGGCTTCCGCGCTCTTCGAGCGCAGAAGCAGGCAAGGGAAGGGACTCCAGGGTGTGGTGCAGCCAAGCTGCTCGTGTGGAAACTGCTCACATCGCCCAGGGGGGGGGGGGTTCGGAGCTGGCTTCTGCGCTCTTCGAGTATCACTTCATGGGGCATCAACCGCTCAACAAACTCCCACCAATCGATCTTCACCTCCTCAAAGCTGGTGGTTGTTGCACCTGAAGGAACGAGATGGGCGACAGATATGCGAAAACAGATAAAACTGACTTGGACGCAAATCGTTTCAATATTCTTAAGAGTGCACAGACCGCTATAATCAACTTTGAGGAACGATAATCGCTAGAAAAACTAATTTAAGCATGTTGTTTGTCCCTTCAGACAAGGAGATTGTATGATGCTACCTCTCGTAGGTTAGGTTAGGGTGTTGTGTTCCTATAATCACTTATGTCCAATTTCCGTAATTATCAACCTGACAACACTATCCAACCGGATCACTAACCACTCAGTACTGCGATAGCTATGTATTCTCTGGCTTACGGATAACGCCAACTTTGAACGTTAGGAACTGAACAATCTAGCGATATCTTCAATTGACTTTGTCCTGTCCTCGGTTGGTCCCCAAACGAATGACGTGTTAGAGCGCGTTAGAGGGCTCTAACACGTCATTCGTTTGGGGACCAACCGAGCTCTGGTACTAGGACAACTTCCCCTCAGTTTTTTGCTTGTGTACGTTTAACGAGGAGTGAAAATGTTAGGTCTATGTTATACTTCGGCGACGCGTCGGCGACGCTGTGTTGTGCGGGCTGCTACGCACTGCGTAGCAACCCGTGTAACACTGCCGCCGACAACAGCGTCGCTGAAGTATAACATAGACCTTAGTAAGATAGTGCCCAGCAACTCCATTCTGCTCAAGGATTAATTGTTGGTTCTGCACTGCTAATGTATTCAACCCGCACTACCAACCTCGACAGTATTATAAAAATCCGACTCCTGAATTTGACACCGTAACCCGGCGTTCGATTAGGGCGCGGTTGCGAGCGCGGCAGGGCAGATTCAAAACGGGCGCGAATGTTTCCATACTTGGTTCACGTGTGAGTCATGAGCTCACGGTCGCGATAAGTAAGTCTCCAAACACAATGTTATGAAATCTAGAGGGACTGAGACCGACCACGTCACGCTAAGGCCGGTTGCATTGACTCGTCTAGGAGGATACACTGAAGCCGTTGCGAGCAATTATAGGAGGGAAATATTTTCTAAGGAGTGAAGGAGCTAATCACAACTTATACGCTGCAAGCAGATAACTTCTTTAACGACACTCCAGAGCTATCTAAGGATGAACGAAAGCTCTCTCCCTTCTTTGAGACTTTCGAGATCTAACTAGACACTTGAATGTCCTCATAATTTTCATAATAGAGGCCTACCAACGCTCCTAAGACCATTCCTACCGTCTTTGCGACAGTGGAGTGGCATGAATCGACACATTTCCATTCTGTGTACATATTCTAGGACAGCTCGAAAAGCTGGAGAACTTAACTGAGATGAAGAATGTTGGTCATATGTATCTCAATTTGCTCTCCATGAGCTCATGAACACTTTCTCACTCTCAACAGGAAGATCTTCCGTATAATGAAGAGGGTGAGGCTGACCCTATAGGACAGCACTATGCAGTGTCTTGTGTTATACTACTGAGCTAGGCCATTTCTAATGCTATTCGACATACATACGCCTTCTTATCAAGGCGGATAGCCACTGTACATGTTGACTCCCCCACCCCACAAGCCAATTTGCGCTTACAGCCATGTGCCATATGTTACCTATGATCCTGGCAGGTCCAAAAACGCCTCGAAAGAACCTCGCTGACTACTTGGAAACGTCCAGGACTCAATTTCTGACGTTAAGCACAGAAGATAAAGGCTTGGTGTCTGATGCAAAAGCTACCATTACGCACAGGTCTTCCCATTTGAAGGTAAATATGATAGACCTCTCCCAATCCCTGGTTAAGATGCTCGAAGCACTCCGTATACTGATAGAGGATGCCGTCGAGGCTATGAAACAATTGCTTTCCCGAGATCTCTTAGAATTTTGGCCTCTAGATGTTTCCATTGTGAGGTAGTCTTCATCAGATACTTACCAGTCCTACCGTCCAATAGACTCATCTTGTGGAGGGGCTCCAGACGCTATAAACTCCGTGAACGAGGTCTGTTTGAACATCTACAAAACATCCTACCTTGCAAGCATGCTAAGTTAAGGACCAGTGTTACGTCACAGTTGATCATCAGAACAAGGTACAGAAAGTTCTGCTAAGGAGGCCAAGGTATTCGAGATCCGCTCGATTAGTCCTAACATTACCCTCCACCACTGCGCGGATCCTTCAAAACATCGTGATAGTAGAATGTTCGAAGCGCCTGTCGACACCCGCTACATACTGTGCGATTACGTCACGAGTTTAGAGGACCGACCGCGCCCCAATCGAACGCCGGGTTACGGTGTCAAATTCAGGAGTCGGATTTTTATAATACTGTCCAACCTCGTACAGCACTGATCACAATTGCGGAGATTATCTATGGTCTAATCGCTCTACTGTACACTCTTTATTACGTTCTCATCGTACTAGGACTTCCGTACAGAGTGGTTCTTAGTCTGTGTAATCTGGAACTACGCAACGCATGGCGTATCGTCATCAGGCTTTACCAACGACTAAGATACCCCAGACCTTGCCAAAGACATCCACCATCATCGGACCTGGGATTCGTCCGTCTCGTTCTGATCATTTTCACAACAGGAGGAGCCCTTAACTGCCAAGACGCTGACATATTCGAGCCGCAAACTACCGTTTGCTCTCCTTCAAAATCAGTCATCAGATCTGTCAAGTTGACATTACAGAGGTCATCAAATCGAAGGCTTCAGTAAAGGCGCGTGTCTCCGTCTATGCTATCAAGGACGACTCGTAAAGGAAATTCGGTTGGAGTGGATGCAACCCCAGCCCAGTACGAAAAGCAAACCAGTACGTTCACTCGACACGCACAGTAAAAGGTACTGGACGCAAAGCGTTGTGCACATGCTGACAGCTGCGTTCACTAAAGTGCGCTGGAATCAACTCAACAGCATTACTGCCGGAGCTCTATCAAGCGAAACACTTAGCGAGATTAACCTTCTGCGTTGAGAGTTGCAGAGGACCAGGATGTGGATGTTTCTATGTGAGTAGCAAATATCTGTTCTATCGAATCTACGCACAACCAATCAACGCCGACATCTTCGAGATCTTTCTATGCTCACGATGGAATGAGGAGGTCACCGTAAATGTGAAAGTGGTGAATAGTACGAAAAAAGTTAAGACCACCAGGACACGACTCCTGCATACTATACCTTTTTCCTTTTCGAACTTCGAATAGTCGAATTTCGAACAAACTGGAATTTCGTATATTCGAGAAAGTCCGACATTCGAACTATTCGTTTATTCGAATACCAGACGTTCAGCGGCCTAACGGCCGCCAAATATCTGTTGGGGGCTTCGTCCCCAAAATCCGAGAATAGAACAACCCAACCCCAATCGTCCTCCTTTCTTCTTTAGGCCTTCTTACTTTTATTGCAGTAAAAAATGGTTTATTATATAGAGTAGTGCAGCGGGATATTGTAGGGCAGAATCTTCACTGCTTCTATGGAGCATCCACGCTCTATCGCATGCACGCGACTTATTCTCCGAAGTGCCCCTTCTCTACGTGGCGAGAAACAGGTCATGAGAGTCCCAATCCGAAATGCTTAATCTGCAGAAAAATAATTAAAATTAATTATTGGTTGACAGGTCGAAAACGTTCACTATCCGACGGCAATAATCACCTGTATCACCTGTCGTCCCGTTGATCATCGAATTGCTCGAGCGGGTGCCAGCAGCGTCTCCATTCGTCCCTGTCGCGTGCCAGAATGGTCCAATGGATCCTCCTCGCTCGAGGGACACGAAGAGCGTCATATCGATCGTTCAGGGCTTTAACGAAGAAGTCCGACCAACGCGTTGGTGGGCGTCCTGGTGTTCTTTTGACATCCCGCGGAATCCAGTCGGTGATGGCTCTCGTCCAGCGGGTGTCTGCGAAGCGCATTACGTGTCCGGCCCACCTAATTTTTGACAACTTGGCCCACGCGACAGCGTCTCTGATCTTCGAACGTCGGCGAAGCTCGGAACTCCGGAGGCCTTCTCTCACTTGCGTGAGTCGTGTCACTCCGAGCATCGCCCTCTCGATTCCACGCTGCGCGACGCTGATCGCGTGTTCATCCTGCTTTCGTATAGCCCAGGTCTCTGAGGCGTATGTTAGGGCAGGAAGAATAGCGGAGTCGAATAGGTGGGCACGGAGTCGGACGTTCTTCGTCTTCTTCGCGACTTCTTCGACGCTGTTGAAAGCTCCCCAAGCCGCTCGTTTCCTCCTGCGCAGTTCCGGCGCTAGGTCGTTGGCCATATTGACTTCGCGACCCAGATACACGTAGCTGGAGCATTCGGAGATGTTCGTTCCGTTGAGCGAGAATGGGGCATCAGAAATCCATCCGTTCCTCATGAACATCGTCTTCGTAAGATTCAGCTGCAGTCCAACATTCCCACATACACGATCGAAGTCGGCCAGCATTCGCTCCGCCTGACTGATGCTCGGTGTTACGAGCACGATGTCGTCAGCGAAGCGAAGATGGTGTAGTTGCCGGCCGTCAACCTTGACTCCCATGTCTTCCCATTCTAGTTCGCGCATGACGTTTTCGAGAGTGGCACTGAAGAGCTTCGGAGATATGGTATCCCCCTGCCGAACCCCTCTCTTCACGTCTATGACGACGTCGTTGTAGAATGGTGAGATCTTGGTCGTGAATCCACTGTACAGCTCTCGAAGGACTCTGATGTACTGAGTAGGAACGCTCTGAGTGAGCAGGGCGTCGATGACCGCTTCAGTTTCGACGGAGTCGAACGCCTTCTTCAGGTCGATGAACGTAAGGCACAGCGGCAGCTTGTACTCTCGCGACACTTCGATGAGCATCATAGTGGTGTGTATGTGGTCGCTCGTGCTGAAGCCTCTCCGAAATCCTGCTTGCTCGCATGGCTGTCCTTCGTCCAGCGTTCGGCTGATCCTGTTCAGGATAACTCGAGTGAACAGCTTGTAGACTACGGACAGCAGGCAGATCGGGCGATAGTTGCCAATGTCGTGCACGTCTCCCTTCTTGTACAGCAAGACGGTCCTGCTGGTCTTCCATTGAGATGGAACCTTGCACTCCGACAGGTAGCGCGAGAAGAGCCGCGCCAGGGTGTTGATGAGACCCTCCCTACCTCTTCCCCCTACCCCTCCCCTCCGGGCATTAGCCCTTACCTATGTGCTGACGAGAGTGAGAGTCAGCACTCACACACTGAGCCCGGACTTACGTGTCACACATTGCCACGACGTCTATGACACTCCTTCTGCACCCCCGATACAGGTGCCACGACTTCTGTGACCCGTCCGCAGAAACACGACGCACATTGGAGGGGTTCTGCCGGGCAGTCGTGTACCTCAGCGCTCCGACTTCGTAGCCCACAGTCGCATTCACCTGCATCTTCGCCGGTCTCCTGTGTCATCCACTTGTTGAGAAACCCGGTGGCGGGTCGAGGTTGTCGTCTAACTCCAAAGCCACCTTCTACGGTAAATTCTGTGGATCGTCTTGTGCCTGTGTGCGTTCGTGGTTCCGGAAGTAATCGATTTCTGTTCCCGTAATCTGGCCGACCATCGATATGCCTCTTACGAAGACATCTATCCAAAAATCTAGCAAAACGGTGGTGATGGATGTGGTTCCGAGGACGTGACGGCAGATTTCGAAAAAATACAGGCAGATAAGAAAACGCCCGGGTTTATTAAAATCCTCATGAACCATATGTTTTCCTTTCAAAAGGAGCTATGTGTGGACTTGACGAAAAACCAAGAACTCCAGAAACAAGTGGCTACCTTGCGAGAGGAAAATGTGGCGCTGAAAACTGCTTTAGCTGAGACAGGCAGAAAAAATGAAGGGCGCTCAACAGAAGACCTTAGTTCGACTACATTTTTGTCTTGTGTCGCTGAAAAGGAGCGGCTACGCTCTGTTGTTATATGCGGTGTCGCAGAGTCCAGTGCTGCTAAATCCACTGATAGATCGATTCACGACTTCTAGTTTGTTGAAAGTGTTCTAGATCATCTTGAAGTGGAGTGTATTCCTCAAATGACATATAGGCTTGGAAAGCCGATTGAAGGCCAACCGCGTCTTTTGAAAGGTGTTCTTCCTAATACATATTACAAGTCTTTGATTATACGGAGTGCTTCGAGGTTACGCTCTTTCTCACACAAAGGCGTTTCCGTACGCCCCTCCCTAATTAAGGAAGAGAGAGCGTAATCGTGAAGCCAGGCTAGCCTATCGGAACTCTCATGGTGTAGCTATTCCAGCCTCTCAAGCCACTCAGCTTAGCGTGTCATCGATAAACCAGTAGGTTGTCCTCGGATACCAGCCTCGGTTCTTAATTGTCTTTACTGTAATATACGCTCCATACAGAAAAATATCCTCCCACTAAGGTTTACCATTCAAAGCCATAGCTCCGACGTTATTGTTGTTACAGAATCTTGGCTAAGCAACCGACTTACTACCCATTCTAGGGAATATTTTTGCTATCTGAGATGTGACAGAGCTCACAGAAGAGGTGGCGGTGTACTCATTCTTGTTAGGCTTGGTATTTCTTTTAAGCTAATCTGGACAGAATCTGTTCCAGATGCTTTCGAATTACTGTGCTGCGATTCAAAATTAGTTGAAACCACATTAAGACTTGTTGTAGTTTACAGTACTCCTAGCGCATCAATATCGAGCACAATTCAACTTATTAAGGTAATTAGTGATGTTTGCTCCTGCAAGTCACAGTGCATTATTTTGGGTGACTTCAATATTCCCGATATAGACTGGTCTAAACCTCACCCCCTTAGTTTCTCTATGACGTCAAGATGCTTTGTGGATATGTGTAAATCATACAAACTCCACCAGAACGTTTTGACACCTACCCGTTACGGACATGTGCTTAACTTAATACTCAGTAGTCAGTCTGGTCTCGTTAAAAACATTGTCTTTAGACCACCAATAGGATCTAGTGACCATTTGAACATCACGTTCAAGGTCGAGTGTTTTGTAAGAAAAGCATCATACCGATTAAGGAGAACATTTAATAAGGCCAATTACAAGGGCATCGTCAGTATCTGCTGTCTCTAAATTGGAGAACACTGCTAGAGGAACATTCTAGCGTCAATGACAAGTACGAATTCTTTTTCGCTATTCTGCACAAATGCATTGAGGAGCCGTTCCTATTGAAAAGGTTCCCTCAAACTTCAGCAACCTTCCTTCCCACCTGGTCAGGCTTTTGAGCTAAAACAAAAAGCGTGGCTGATGTACCGATAACACCCATCATTACATCACTTCCATCGTTTTGAAAAGTTTAAAGATGATTTTGATCGACGTTTGGATAGGTATAATAGGTATGTTGAAAGAAGAATTCTTGAAGGTTCGAAGATCATTTTATAAATTGTTAAATGCCGTACTAAAGCGTCCTGAGAGAATACCCTCCTTAAAAGAAGATACCGGAAACTCAGCAATAATGGACTTCGAGAAGGCCACCATGCTAGCTGAGCACTTTCGGAAGTCTTTTTCGGATTGTACGGCATCTATCGATCCTCCTACCGTTGTTGTTACTCTTCCCAGTATAGAAGACACGGTCCGGTTGTATAAAGAAGAGATCTACAATGCATTGTGTGCTTTACCTAGTTCGTGTACCATTACTCCAGATGAAATACCATCATATTTCATCCGGAGGGTTGCCATTGCAATTTCGTACCCCCTTGAACATATGTATATTTAATGCTAGTTACTTGCAAGGAGAAGTACCGATTCGATGGAAACACGCATTTGTTACACCGATTCCTAAGAAAGCGCCTTATCATTTAGCTTCCAATTACCGGCCAATCAGTATCACTTCTGTATTTGCCAGAGCGTTCGAGAAAAAGTTGAAATCTGCTCTTGTGTCCTACCTAGATTCGAATTCTCTAATTCCCAATGAACAGTATGGGTTTCGAGCAGGGAGATCCACAGAAACCTTGATGCTGTCAGCGTTGAACGATTGGACTCAAGCCATCGGTCAGAAAGTCAACGTTGACGTCATTTACTTTGACTTCATGAAAGCATTCGATAAGGTTCCTTTAAACAAACTGATATCTATCCCAGAATCACCAAGTGGATAAAACATTTTGTATTCGATAGGTCGTTTCAAGAACGAGTAAATGAATCATTCTCAGGATCTTTTCCAGTAACTAGTGGTGTTCCTCAGGGAGGCATTTTGTCGCCGGTTCTCTTCACTATCTATACTGCTGAAATTCCCTCCCTGATTAGTCGCTACAGTGTTGCCTGCAAAATGTTTGCAGACGACATAAAAATTTATTAGAAGGTTTCCGGCGAGGAAGACCATGTTGCTCTTCAATCGGGAATAAACACTATCCGTCGCAGGCTTTGCCGGCACCGTACGCTGGACGTGCGGGCCACGCCAGGCTTGCCGGCTTCGGGTATGGCGGGCCACGCTGAGAACGTAGCCCACACCTAGCTGGGATGCCTCCGTAGCCATCGTCCGTCGCCGGCTTTGCCGGCGCCGTACGCTGGACGTGCGGGCCACGCCAGGCTTGCCGGCTTCGCCAGCTTCGGGTAAGGCGGGCCAGGCTGAGAACGTAGCCCACACCTAGCTGAGATGCTTCCTCAGCCAGCATACGCCAGGCTTGCCGGCTTCGGCAGCTTCGGGTATGGAGGGCCACGCTGGGAAAGTAGCCCAAACCTAGCTGGGATGCCTCCTTAGCCATAGTCCGTCGCCGGCTTCGCCGGCGCCGTACGCTGGAGGTGCGGGCCACGCCAGGCTTGCCGGCTTCGGGTGTGGCGGGCCACGCTGAGAACGTAGCCCACACCTAGCTGGGATGCTTCCTCAGCCAGCATACGCCAGGCTTGCCGGCTTCGGCAGCTTCGGGTATGGCGGGCCACGCTGGGAAAGTAGCCCAAACCTAGCTGGGATGCCTCCTTAGCCATCGTCCGTCGCCGGCTTTGCCGGCGCCGTACGCTGGACGTGCGGGCCACGCCAGGCTTGCCGGCTTCGGGTATGGCGGGCCACGCTGGGAAAGTAGCCCAAACCTAGCTGGGATGCCTCCTTAGCCATCGTCCGTCGCCGGCTTCGCCGGCGCCGTACGCTGGAGGTGCGGGCCACGCCAGGCTTGCCGGCTTCGGGTGTGGTGGGCCACGCTGGGAACGCAGCCCACACCTAGCTGGGATGCTTCCTCAGCCAGCATCCGTCGCCGGCTTCGCAGGCGCCGTGCGCTTGACGTGCGGGCCACGCCAGGCTTGCCGGCTTCGGGTAAGGCGGGCCACGCTGAGAACGTAGCCCACACCTAGCTGAGATGCTTCCTCAGCCAGCATACGCCAGGCTTGCCGGCTTCGCCAGCTTCGGTATGGTGGGCCACGCTGGGAACGCAGCCCACACCTAGCTGGGATGCTTCCTCAGCCAGCATCCGTCGCCGGCTTCGCCGGCGCCGTGCGCTTGACGTGCGGGCCACGCCAGGCTTGCGGGCTTCGGGTGTGGTGGGCCACGCTGGGAACGCAGCCCACACCTAGCTGGGATGCTTCCTCAGCCAGCATCCGTCGCCGGCTTCGCCGTCGCCATGTGCTTGACGTGCGGGCCACGCCAGGCTTGCCGGCTTCGCCAGCTTCGGGTAAGGCGGGCCACGCTGAGAACGTACCCCACACCTACATCGACCTTGGAAAGAAATCGTCTGTAAAAATTACCTGCAAGAGCAATCACTAGTTCTCTAGACCTTAGTGGCTCAGAAGACATGCCGAACACGTCGCCCAACGTTCCTGGGGATGCAGAAGCTGCGTTAGCAGAGCACAGCTAGCATGATGTTTTTCTCCTTAGCTTAGTGATACAGCAACATCGCGCGAAGCGCGCAAGTGCGAGGCACATCGATAGGCGTGGCGGAGCCCTTGTCTACAATATCGCAGTTCTTCAAGGTAAAATTATGTCCTTATTCCACTAGAAGAACTATGCTCAGTAATTTGAGCAAAGAAAAAGTAAGGGCTTCAATGGCTGTCTTCTCTGCTTCTATGCAAACTACTCTACATTGTGTTGAAGACTTCACATTGTATAAACGGCGGAAATTAGTATCATAGATTAAAGGAAACGCTTTGAGAAAATATGATCACCTTGTTATATTTCAGCAGCTATTGGCATCCCTCCAAACGATGGGGATCCTCGATCAGTTTTCTCGACAGTGCAGAATCGCACGCAACTCCCTTTTTAATACTTGGGCACAGTGTCTGTAGTCGTGATGCTCCACAACGACCGTTTTTAGGTGATACGTAGTCACTCTTAAGTGTCATCAAATAACATTTCTTTCCGAAATGTTCCATCCAAAACCGCCTCAAACAGTATGATGTGATCGTGCAAATCGCTCAAGGAACAGCATGTTCCCACGCGAGACGGTACTGCGCGCAAATTGGCGGAGAGGCAGCGAGAGGTGGCAGACGCGCTGCAAATTATACCTTTGTCCTTTTCGAATTTCGAATAGCCGAATTTCGAATAAATTCGAATTTCGAATATTCGAATATTCGAAAAAAGTCCAATATTCGAATTTTTCGATTATTCGAATATTCGAGAAAGTCCAATATTCGAATTATTCGATTATTCGAATATTCGAGAAAGTCCAATATTCGAATTATTCGTTTATTCGAATATTCGAAAGTGGCCAATATTCGAATATTCGTTTATTCGAATATTCGAAGGCTTCGAATATCGAATATTCGAATAATCGAATATTCGAACATTCTTTATCAATCACTTAACAAGTTAATGGCACTCTTCTTCGAAAACCAGGGGAGTCTGACCTTATGATAAAAAACGATGCTTGAGTTTCGCGCGTCGCTCAAAGTGCGCTGAATTGTGTGTACGTAATCTGACAAGAGAAATCAATGAAGTTCCCGTGGAGATTTCCAAAATGACCTATTGCTTGTTATAAGGGTGTGTCTAAGAAGCACCGTAGTGGTCTTCAAATGTCCTGCGGGCATCTGTGTAGGTCAAAAATTACAAAAAACTGTAGCACTTCAGTGCTGGCAGATAAGGCGAAAGTGACGCCTTGAATGGCCTTGAAATACTCAGAAATTAACATGCAGATGCTATAGAGCTTTAATTATAGTTAGATGTTAGAAATCTGACAACTTATTAGGTCAAATGAATCATTCACTGCAGTCGGGGCGTGGATAGCCGGGAGAGGTCCAGGTTCGAATCTAGGAGAGTTGTTTATGGATTGCTGTGCGTTTTGGTAAATGTAGAACATGTTCTCATTTTAACCATATTTACGAACATGATCGAAATGTGTTGCTTCAGTCCATCTCTGGGATGTGCTGATCAGTCTTCGGGTTCCTATAGAGAACGTTTCTCTTGTAAATTTTACTAATTTTAGCATCTCTTATAAAATGCATCATTTTTGACCCACTCCGTAGTATTCGTAGCATTTGCATATAACACCAAATACAGTACTAACAACTAAATTAATTAGTCACCTTCTTCACTGGTGAGCCTCGGGGTGACTAATTAAAAACATGTTTTGTATGAAGGCAGAGGCGAAACAAGACATGTTTAGTGTTGTTGTTACTATTGTTTTAGTTATTACTTGTTTTAGTTGTTGCTTGTTTTCCACTTGTGTTTGTTATAGTAAAGAGTGATTTAGAGTTCATGTATACCCCAGGTTATTTCTAATTCTACTTCATTGTTTAGACATTGAATTTAAAACTGTTTGAGTATTAAAATTTACATATATGATTAACTTATTCTATTGGTCTTCTTGCAGCCTATTCTTCCTCGGCCACTCTCCCGCACTGACAGGGGGGGGGGGGGCTTTGCAAACGTGGGTACTTGTATTAATCCCCATGACTTCGTAAGTAGATAATAAAATTTCGTACAAATGTTGTCCTGAGGGTCGACTGAGGTTCTGATCACGAAGCTGGCAAACGCGTTCAGTGTTACCGTCGACCACAATAGGCGACGGTGAGTATGTGCGAGAAAAAGTGCAGAATAACCGGCCGCGTTGTACTATTGTGACTCCAAAAGTGGAGTGGAGGTTTTTTTTTCGCCCAAACATCGCCTGTACTGTTATTTTGGATGCTGAGCACGAATATGGTATCCAATTTCGACAATTTGGCCGCTTACGATATTTCATAGTGTGTGTTCGTGAGTAAGGATGGGGTTGTCATGACCACTGATTTCGTCCTTTTCTCGCCTTAGGAAATTATTTAGGCTGCTGCCACGAATCTGTCATTTCTTTTTCTAAATTATCCATTTTTCGTGCACTACTTTCCATCTCAAAGTCGAAGACTGGAAAGCAAGTCTGATCACATATGTAGGTGAAGAAAGCGATTCTATGTACTCAAACTGATAAACTTGATCACTCATGAAAATGTGGAATCACGCGATCACGCGAAAACGTTTACGAGATTTGCGATCAGCACCTCAATTAGCCCTCTAGACGACGTTTGGGCGAAACCAGCTTTCGATCTCCGGAGTTGTGGGAGTACAAGTCCCTAAACCTTCGATTAGCAGAGGGTGGTGAGGAGGCGATGGGCAGCAGGGGTGTGCGTTAAATTTTTTGATAAATTTTTAACGACCACTTTTTAACGAAAAATTTTCGCGTTAAAAAGGTAAGTTCGGTAAATTCGTTAAATAAAATGTCCCTTAGCTGCATTCAGTTTTAAACCACTAGGGTGCCTCTCGGACAATCCCCACAGCGCTCAATAGGTCACCTATAAGATTCCCACGGGAAGTTCATTTACCTCCCTTGTGAGTTGACGCGAAGTAAGCGCTGCAAGCGCGGCCCTCCGCTGCGCACCTGCTTCCTTGTAAACGGCCGTCGAGCGTGCTGTGGCCATTCACGTGAATCGCAAGTGATTAGGGTTATGCCTGTACACAGATATTTTTACCTTCAGTTTACTACGGGAGAATCTTCGTTTTGTATTTCTACCCCAGTTACAACAAGGGAACGATTAGAGCCGAAGGGGCTGCGGTAGGGAGGTAGAACTTTCAGGGGCCTAGAAAGCTCCTGCTTTCTGCCAGTAGAGACGTTGAAAAAGAGAGGAAGAGCAATGGCTATGAAGTACAAGAGCCAGTCATACTCCGTTTCCTATGAACGTGAGCCATCCCCATTTTCGCTCTAACACTGTCCAAGTCGTAGTCTTGTCAGATTAGATTCCAACGCGGGTTCGTTTCTCTTCAACGGAGCTAGAACACAAACTGAATGCCATTCATGAGACTCCAGTGCGCCCTTTCTGCACCAGATCGCCTTTGTGTCATTTCTCCGCCCATGACAATCATTCTTTTAGTACCTGGAAGCTTCGCTATAACATAAGGAAAGATAGCAACCTATAGAGAAAGACCTATAACAATCTAGCTCTGCCTACCCAAGGTGTTTCTCTCTTCTCGGTGCACGAATTCTTAGGGAAGCAAAGCGTGCTTCATTGCCATTATACGGCTGTTATTGTCCTTTGGTCTCGTAAAGGAAATGGATGGAGCAGCCATCCATTTCCTTCACAGTGGGTAATAAAAAATAATTAAACGTCAACCACTGGGTGACGACAGTAAATAATAGTGTTCATTTGATTATTCGAATATTCGACTATTCGAAATTCGATTATTCGAAATTCGACTTTTTGAAAATCGAATATTATTCGATCATTCGAAATTCGAAATTTTGAAAATCGAATATTATTCGATCATTCGAAATTCGAAATTTTGAAAATCGAATATTATTCGATCATTCAAAATTCGAAAATTTGAAAATCGAATATTATTCGATCATTCGAAATTCGAAAGTTTGAAAATCGAATATTATTCGATCATTCGAAATTCGAAATTTTTTCCCAAGGACAAAGGTATACTGCAAATCGAAGCGGGGACGAACGGGGTCGAGTTGCCCGTCAACCGGGTGTTTTTACGAAGATCCGAAGAGCGCAAAGACGAACACTCCTTTCGACAGATGGTGCTTATAAAACTATCATCTACCTCTGCCTTTCCATGTCGCTTCTGTGTCTGTTACATCCGCTACTCCGTGAATTGTTAATATTAACCGTGTCTGCAAAGTTGTAGGACAAATCGGCTTTTTCGGACAAAATTTGCACTCTTCTGATGTTGTTCATATCTGCAAAAGCCACTCACAAAGCCGTTCTAAGATCAGTGCGATATTAGTGACGAAAGGCAGTGTACCAATGTTACAACATTTTAGGTAGTAAAATAGTTTAAAGTATAGGAGTTAGGAACCATGAGAATAGATCCTTCATACGTTCCAGTTAAAAGGAGGAGAAGATACTAAATTCACTCTCTCTGCTCTAGCCTCCCATACAAGGCAAATCGCTGTACTGCGTTCATTGACTCCTACATCTGAACGAGCTTCGCTCTTTGACGAGTAGTGCCTTTCTTAGTCTAGTGCGTTATCGCCTAGCGGCTGTTATCGCAGTCTTTTGTGGCTCCTATCGTGCTCACTCGCCGAATAGTTTCTCGTTGCTTCTCCCTTTTTAATAGCTGCTCGAACAAGTTCAGCAGCACTTCATAATGACCATTTTCATGCTCCGCCTATAATAACACGGATGTGTGCAAAACACGACGGTTATTTATTACGGAGGATTGCTAAGTGGCGCAAGAAAGAGCCGCTCTTTACAGGACGACGGGCGTACACTACCGTCTCATTTGTCATTGGAGCGCGCCAACCTACCAGGTCAGTGTGGGAGACAGTATTATAAAAATCCGACTTCTGGAGCCGTATGCTATTCTCTCCCCAACCTTCCCCTGCCGGGTATGAGGCGGTCTCCGCCCACAAATACCGCAGATTATACTCGTGTGCTCATTATGATGCTATTCGTACCTATCTTTCTCAGGTTAGATGGATAAATTTATTGGAGAGTCAGGAGGACGTCAATCCGAAATATGAACTCTTTCTAAGTGTAATACAAGACGCCATTGTGAAATTCGTTCCTCTGAAGAGAGTAGCATCAGGCAGTGGTGTTCGTCTTCCAACTCATCTGCGTAAAATGGTAACTCATCGCGAGTGCTTATTTCTCGAAGCTATGCGAACGGCCAACTGGGTTGAGTTTGATAGGTATAATACCGATTTTGATAAAAAAAACTTCGTAAGTTTAATAGTTACGTAGAGACTAAAGCTGTAGACTCTGGGAATTCTCGTAGGTTTTATGGGTTCCTTAATAGTAGACTTCAGGATAGAAGAGGTGTAGGTTGTCTCAGGGTTGGGAATAGGCAAGCGGTGTCAGACTCGGAAGGGTGGAAATGCTGGCGGATGAATTCGCTAAGGTTTTTATTGAGGATGGCGGTCTCACACCGGTTGTTCCTACCTATTTCGAGGCTGTAATGGGAAGTTTCCCTTGGTTTGATAGCGCTGTGCTCCTGCGCCTTCTAAAGTGTTGGCCTTCATCCTCCTCGGTCACTCCTGACGACATTCCACTAAGTTTTATTCAGATGGTTGCTGATGTTATTTGTTCTCCGTTGGCAGACATTTTTAATCAGTCTCTTATGCATGCTCAGATCCCTGTGCGCTGGGTGCATTCTTTTATTATACCGATTTTTAAAAAAGGCGATCACTCGAACCCTGAAAACTACAGGCCTGTTAGCGTTAATTCTATATTTTGTAGACTCTTTGAGAATGTTCTTAGGACACACATTATGGAGTTTGCAGAAGGAGCTGGGATATTTCCTACTGGACAGCATGGATTTATGAAGGGACGTTCGGTTGAAACGAATCTGCTGGAATGCCTCAAGGACTGAGGTGATGCGTTGGATAGGAGGCTCAGTTGTGATGTAGTTTACTTTGACTTTTCTAAGGCGTTTGATCGTGTTTCGCACAAGAAACTTCTTCTCAAATTGAATAGGCTTAACTTTCACCCTGTCATTGTGAATTGGATAAGAGAGTTTTTGAGTAATCGAATGTTTCAAGTCCGCCTGGGTCAGTGCTATTCTGACGTCAGGTCGGCCTGTAGCGGGGTACCTCAAGGTGGTGTTCTATCACCGATTTTGTTCAATCTCTATACCTCGGACTTGCCTAGGATTGTTGAACCCAGTGGGGTTACTGTCAAGATGTATGCGGACGACATTAAGCTCTATAGGACAATTATCAGTTCAGAGACGCTAGAAGTCTTCAGGAGGCTGTTAACGCGCTGGTCCTATGGAGCAGGGTGTGGCAGCTTCCACTATCTCCGAGCAAAACTGTTTGTATGTCACTCAGCCGCGGACAATCGCCGGACACACGTGAATATTTCATAGACAATTTTCCTATCGCGGCCGTGGGCTCTGTCAAAGACTTAGGGTTTCACTACGATGCCAAGCTTGATTTTTCGGAGCATGTGACCATTTGTTGCAGACGTGCTCAGCATAGGACCTATCAGATATTCAAGGGCCTTACCACCAAGAATAAGTGTGTGTTGCTTAGGGCTTATAAGACTTACGTTCGACCGCTGGTGGAGTCATCCACCTCGGTTTTTTCCCCCAGTAAGAAAACTCTTATAAACCTTATAGAAAAGGTACAGAATAACTACACTCGCAAGGTTCTTATTCGCATTGGCGGGTTCCTTTACTCTAAGGTACCTAAAGCATCGATAAGAAATAAATACCTGGGTCTTCACACATTGGCTTCTCGCAGGAAAATCTTTGATATTTGTAGGGTTTATAAGTTAATCCATTACTCGCGCTTCGGAGGCTCTAAATTCTTTAATCTGCGTGCTTCTCAAACTAAGGGGGAGCCGGAGAAGATTATCATCTGTCGGCCTAGGAGTAAGCTGAAGGTGTCGCTTTTTCCGCTTAGAGCAGCCAGCGCATACCTGAAGGCGACGAGATGTATGCCGTCTTCCTTTTCGCTAGGTCAGCTTGAGCAATCTCTTAAGAAGTCGCAGTTGAGTTATGAAGTTTAACACTTTACAGTCTTCCCGGTTTATTTGGTTTGGCTAACCAGGCTTTTTATTCATGACCTGATTAGTCACAGATCTAACACTGGCTTGATTTGCTCTACGTGTGTCATCATTTAGTTGCTTTACATGTGTTCGATTCGCTTTAGGTTTGTTCACGTTGTTCTGTTGTTGTAATACTTTTTTTCTGGCGTTTGCGCTTATCGCGAATGTATTGAATAAATAAATAAATAAAAATCCCTGGTATACACATCATGCGCCATCGATTTTTCGCGCCGTTCCCGTCTCCCAGTCGGGCGAGAATAGCATACAGCCCCTGACTTTGACACCGTAACCCGGCTTCGATTGGGGCGCGGTCGGTCCTTTAAACTCGGTCTCCGGACTACTCGCCCCCGTGACGTCAGCCTGGGCGCGCGAACGGAGTTTCGCACGACGTCTGGTGTCTCTCACTGCTAACCGGATCTGTCACTCGCAGCCGCAGCGTCCGTTCCGCCATGCTCCTCTGCACGTGATGGGCTCTCACCGCTCTTCAACGGAGCGCGCTTTTACAGCACGGAGTGTGGTGCTCGTGTCTCCATTGGAATTCGTTTCACTCAGTGGTAGTAAACCATCTAGTTGAAGTTGAAGTGGGGTTGGAGATAAAGCGTAAGTTAAGGGAATGGTAGGATCGGATAAAAGAATTTTTATCGATGGCAAATTAACAACAAAAAGGGATCAATATCAAAAACAACAAATATCAAACAACAAGGATCAACAAATATCGAACAGTCGTGGGCAAAAATGGAGACATACATTTACACTGGACATACATACAACGTAAAAGCACATCACAGCACAAAAGCCTAGAATATCGATCAGTTGCTTGATTCTATTTATATTTTTGATGACCTCGCAGTGGTGTCCAATTCTGGGCTGACGCACAGAAGTGTGTCGGTAAGTCTGAGAAAATGCCAAATTTGCCTACTATCGTTAAAATCGAAAATGCGTTCAATATCGATCAATGATCGATAATGATTATAATCCTTGTGCTTTTCGCTTGAGGTTAACGGTTTAGGATTCGAGGGATGTTTATGGCCTATTGTATTGCAGATGTTCCTGATAATTTATTGAACTATATTCCGTCGACCTATAATTCCTGATAATTTATTGAACTATATTCCGTCGACCTATAATAAATGGGTGGTAACTAGTAATCTTTTAGAATTAGAGATCTCCTGGACCGCAAACATTTTATCGGTGATTTTAAATAATTCTGATATAGGTGAGTACTCATTTGCTTTATGTCAAATGTGACTAATAACTGAATACAAGTTAGCCTCACTGAGCCGCTTCGCCTCCTACCCTGTGTCTTCATGAGGCGCACACCAGTGAACCAAGTCGCTCACACATGGTGAAATCAGGGTCCTCTGAAACTGCCGAGTGCTATACTACCCATCTTGTATCCAGAACCCTTTGGATGCTTTCGAATAAAAAACACAACACAATTATAAATGTGGTTTCATTGTACTATTCAATCGTTTGCAGCCATAATGTTAGGACGTGCTCGGCATTCTAGTTCAAAAAGGATGCGATTTCGTCTTCAAATATTGTGTACTGTCGTACTCAACTGTCGTAACTCGGTCGGGAAGATCTCAGGAGTGTTGGAAGACCTCTAATATGGACGAGTCAGGCCTCAAAGGTCCGCAGGTGGACAGAGAGACAGCTTCCGTTCATCCTTAGGCAGCTTGGAGTGTCGTTTGAGAAGCGATGCGTTCTCTGCTTGAAGCATGTGACTCAAGATTACCTCTCTCACTCCCAAAAAAATCCCCTTCCCTTCCTAAAGTGCATCCTGAAGGCTTCAATGTAGCCTCCCAAGCTTTTGCATGCCACCAGCCCTAGTGCGCTGGCCGGTCTCAGCCACTGTAGATTTCGCAAGCCGTCATCGCGCTCGAAGACTCCCTCCTCGCGGCCGCGAGCACGTGATTGACACGTGGACCAAGTCTGGAGACCATTCGCGCCCGCGTGCACGCTAAGGCCTATGGTATACTCCCGCGTCGCTCCAGCGACGGGCGCGGGGCAACTATCAACGGCGCGCCTTCGCTGCAGTGGCGGACGGCGCAGTGGGGCGCGGTTGTCAGTTGACGCGCCATCGCTCCCGCGATGCGCCGCAGAGGGGTGTTATACCTCCGCGTCGCGGGAGTGAAACATACTCCCGTGCGACGGCCGTCGCAGCCCGTCGCTCGTCGCAGTGCAGTGCACAGCGATTAGCGACGGGCAGCGATGATCGTAGACGGGGAGCGCGTGTCGTGCCCTATTCTATGCACTTCCGCTCTCTTATTTCGACACTTCCTTGGTTCGTGACCATACCGCAGCAATTTCAACACACGTCTGGTTATGTTGGGTGGTCATGCGATTTCTCTGTTGTTCTCCTCGTAGGGTTTTCGTCGTGGCTAGACTCATTTTGGTTTTTTTTCGACGGCTTGAACGGCTAGTTTTTTGAGGAGATATTTTTCTAGGCCGTTTTTCTCACTTTTGTGCCGATCCTCGCATTTTTTCGCCTCTGA
Organism: Heligmosomoides polygyrus polygyrus; assembly: GCA_947396885.1. Lineage (NCBI taxonomy): Eukaryota > Metazoa > Nematoda > Chromadorea > Rhabditida > Heligmosomidae > Heligmosomoides > Heligmosomoides polygyrus. The sequence goes on from OX377206.1 coordinate 62,514,397, forward strand.
ACTTCCTCGCCGGCACCGAAATCTACATTTCTGTGTCGAACGAGTCACAGAGAGGTTTATTGACATGTCCGGCACAGAAATGTGCCAATTGAACGGCTAGTTTTTAACGAGATTGCTAAAAAAATTGCTGGCGCTGGCTTTATTGCGATTGTAGCTAATTATTTTCGAGAACGCATTCCCTTAAGCTTAGCGCACTTTGCTAGTGCCCAGTAGTGTCAGGCATGCAACTCGAGTGAGCCGTACACAATGCACATAGAATCGACGAAATCAACTAAGTGAGCAAAGATTGTCCATCTGGTACACTACAGGGCACTGGCAAAGTATGCCATGCGACTTCGAGAACTTCCATGTCATGAGAAATAAGCTGCTCCAATCGCGTAAAGGCTGCTCGAATCATTTTTTGAGCCGCCCACGACGAAATTCCCATGATCTGGTGAAGTTATACAAGTGATTGTGGAGATCTCAAAGAGGTGAAAAGAACGATGTCAACCTTTTTTCAAAATATGTAGCTATCTAAATTGGAGGAGTTATTAGCATGCGACGTTTTGCGACGGATTAGTCCATCGCAACCCTTTTTTGAACCGTGCGACCCTAGCAGTATTGAATCTCATGCGGGGTTAGAGTTTTGCGACTCTGCCACTGCTTTTACTTTCTGTGCTTTAATACGAATTGTCTTGAAAAAACTCATGCGCTCTCTGTGAGGTCAAATATTGTTCTGTTACATGAAAATCTCTGTAAACTCGTTTTGAGAAAGGAAAGACTCGTAGATTGGGTGTCCGACTGCTATTAAGGCATTTGATTCCCTTTGCTATACTTCTCGCTCCCCCCCCCCCCCTACATTTGTCTGATCATTCCCGCAGCACGATGCTCTCAGTTAGTCTAACTGGGCTCTTGAGCGGATTTACGACAGGACTCATGGTGGGTGTGATGGACAAAGCACGATTTCGTCACTGCACTGGATCAGCTGATTCGCTAAAATTCTGCAAGAGTCTCCGTCTGCAGACCTGCGTGAACCAGCGATTGCGACGGCTCGCGACGCGCATCGCGAGCCGTCGCGTCGCTGTGCACTCCCGCGTCGCTGCAGCGGACGGGAGTATACCATAGGCCTAACCGTCTGGGATCTCCCCTGCCGCGCTCGCAACCGCGGTCGCGGGGGCGAGTAGCCCCGCAACCTTTAAACTCGTGACGTAATCGCACAATTTGGAACGGGTGTAGACGGCGCCTCGAGCATCCTACTACCACGATACTTTGAAGGATCGGCGCATGGTGCGGGGTAGGACTAGTCGAACGGATCTCGAATCGTACTAGGTCTAATCGAACTTGGCTTGGCTTCCTTAGCCGAGGTTTCTGTGCCTTGTTCTGATGGCCAACTGTGACGAAACACTGGGCCTTAGCTTAGCATGCTTGCAAGCGCACTGGTGCGAAGGGTGTTTTGTAGATTTTCAAATAGACCTTGTTCAAGGAGTTTGTAGCGGCTGGAGCCCCTCCACAAGATGAGTCTGTTAGATGATAGGCTTTGAGTCCTGGGCGTTTTAAGGATTCCGCGAGGTTCTTTCGAGGCGTTTGTGAATCTGCCAGGATCTTGGGTAACATATGGCACATGGCTATAGGCGCAAATTGACTCGGGGAGGGAGTGGGCCACCATGCACTCAATGGTTATCCGACCCCTGGTATGAAGGCATATGTACGTCGAATTACATCAGAGATTGCTTAGCTCAATCGCACAACACTAAAAGCTGCATAGTGCTATCGTACAGGGTGACCCCCATCCTCCCTCTAGCTAATTTGCGCCTAGCTATGTTACTGGCTTAACGTTTTGTGATCTGTGAGGTGCTTCATGCACTCTTCATTATACTGAAAATCTGACTGTTGAGAGTGGGAATGTGCTCATGAGCTCATGGAGAGGAAACCGAGGCACATATGACCAACATTCTTCATCTCAATTAAGTTCTATAGCTTTTCGATCTGTCCTAGAAAATCTACTACACTGAATGGGTATGTGTCGATTCATATAGGGAAGTTTTTACCATTAGGAGCGTTGATAGACCTCTATTACGAGTATTATGAGGACATTCAATTGAATAGTCAGGCTAGGAAAGTTCCAGACAGGGGGAGAGAGTTTTCGTTCATCTTTATAGAGCTGTGAAGTGTGGTTCGAGAAGTTATGTTATTTGCCTGGAGGATATGGGTCATGATTACCTCCTTCACTCCTCCTTAAATAATCTCCCCATAATTTCTCGCAAAGGCTTCAATGTAAGCTCCAAAACGTGTCAACGCAACCGGCCTTAGCATGATGTAGTCCGTCTCAGTCGCTGTAGAATTCGTATGCCGTCATCGTGCTTGGAGACTCGTTCATCGCGACCGTGAGCTCATGATTCACACGTGAACTAAGTATGGAGACTATACCTTTGTCCTTGGGAAAAAATTTCGAATTTCGAATGATCGAATAATATTCGATTTTCAAAATTTCGAATTTCGAATGATCGAATAATATTCGATTTTCAAAATTTCGAATTTCGAATGATCGAATAATATTCGATTTTCAAAATTTCGAATTTCGAATGACCGAATAATATTCGATTTTCAAAATTTCGAATTTCGAGTGATCGAATAATATTCGATTTTCAAAATTTCGAATTTCGAATGACCGAATAATATTCGATTTTCAAAAAGTCGAATTTCGAATAATCGAATTTCGAATAGTCGAATATTCGAATAATCAAATAAACACTATTATTTACTGTCGTCACCCAGTGGTTGACATTTAATTATTTTTATTACCCACTGTGAAGGAAATGGATGGCTACTCCATCCATTTCCTTTACGAGACCAAAGGAAAATAACAGCGGTATAATGGCAATGAAGCACGCTTTGCTTCCCTAAGAATTCGTGCACCGAGAAGAGAGAAACACCTTGGGTAGGCAGAGCTAGATTGTTACAGGTCTTTATAGGTTGCTATCTTCCCTTATGTTATAGCGAAGCCTCCAGGTGGTAAAAGAATGATTGTCATGGGCGGAGAAATGACACAAAGGGGACCTGGTGCAGAAAGGGCGCACTGGACTCTCATGAATGGCATTCAGTTTGTGTTCTAGCTCCGTTGAAGAGAATCGGACCCGCGTTGGAATCTCATCTGACAAGACACTACGACTTGGACAGTGTTTGAGCGAAAGTGGGGATGGCTCACTTTCATAGGAAACGGAGTATGACTGGCTCTTGTACTCCATAGCCATTGCTCTTCCTCTCTTCTTCAACGTCTTTACTGGCAGAAAGCTGGCGCTTTCTAGGCCCCTGAAAGTTCTACCTCCCTACCGCAGCCCCTTCGGCTCTAATCGTTCCCTTGCTGTAACTGGGGAAGAAATACAAAACGAAGATTCTCCCGTAGTATACTGAAGGTAAAAATATCTGTGTACAGGCATAACCCTATTCACTTGCGATTCACGTGAATGGCCACAGCACGCTCGACGGCAGTTTACAAGGAAGCAGGTGCGCAGCGGAGGGCCGCGCTTGCAGCGCTTACTTCGCGTCACAAGGGAGGTCAATGAACTTCCCGTGGGAATCTTATAAGTGACCTATTGAGCGCTGTGGGGGATTGTCCGAGAGGCACCCCAGTGGTTTAAAACTGAATGCAGCTAGGGGGCATTTTATTTAACGAATTTACCGAATTTACCTTTTTAACATGAAAATTTTTCGTTAAAAAGTGGTCGTTAAAAATTACCGAAAAAATTTAACGCACACCCCTGCTGCCCATCGCCTCCCCACCACTCTCTGCTAATCGAAGGTTTAGGGACTTGTACTCCCATAACCCCGGAGATCGAAAGCAGATTTCGCCCAAACGTCGTCTAGAGGGCTAATTGAGGTGCTGATCGCAAATCTAATAAACGTTTTTGCGTGATCGCGTGATTCCACATTTTCATGAGTGATCAAGTTTATCAGTTTGAGTACATAGAATCGCTTTCTTCACCTACATATGTGATCAGACTTGCTTTCCAGTCTTCGACTTTGAGATGGAAAGTAGTGCACGAAAAATGGATAATTTAGAAAATAAAATAACAGATTCGTGGCAGCAGCCTAAATAATTTCCTAAGGCGAGGAAAGGACGAAATCAGTGGTCATGACAACCCCATCCTTACTCACGAACACACACTATGAAATATCGTAAGCGGCCAAATTGTCGAAATTGGATACCATATTCGTACTCAGCATCCAAAGTAACAGTACGGGCGATGTTTGGGCGAAAAAAATCGACCTCCACTCCACTTTTAAAGTCACAATATTACACCGCGGCCGGTTATTCTGCACCTTTTCTCGCACATACTCACCGTCGCCTATTGTGGTCGACGGTAACACCGAACGCGTTCGCCAGCTCCGTGATCAGAACCTCAGTCAACCCTCAGGACAACATTAGTACGAAATTTTATTATCTACTTACGAAGTCATGGGGATTAATACAAGTACCTACGTTTGCAAAGCCCCCCCCCCCTGTCAGTGCTGGAGAGTGGCCGAGGAAGAATAGGCTGCAAGAAGACCAATAGAATAAGTTAATCATATATGTAAATTTTAATACTCAAACAGTTTTAAATTCAATGTCTAAACAACGAAGTAGAATTAGAAATAACCTGGGGTATACATGAACTCTAAATCACTCTGTACTATAACAAACACAAGTGGAAAACAAGCAACAAATAAAACAAGTAATAACTAAAACAATGGTAACAACAACACTAAACATGTCTTGTCAGTGAAGAAGGTGACTAATTAATTTAGTTGTTAGTACTGTATTTGGTGTTATATGCAAATGCTACGAATACTACAGAGTATGTCTTGTCAGTGAAGAAGGTGACTAATTAATTTAGTTGTTAGTACTGTATTTGGTGTTATATGCAAATGCTACGAATACTACGGAGTACAATACTACGGAGTGGGTCAAAAATGATGCATTTTATAAGAGATGCTAAAATTAGTAAAATTTACATGAGAAGCGTTCTCTATAGGAACCTGAAGACTGATCAGCGCATCCCAGAGATGGACTGAAGCAGGTTTTTTTTCAACACATTTCGATCATGTCCGTAAATATGGTTAAAATGAGAATATGTTCTACATTTACCAAAACGCACAGCAATCCGTAAACAACTTGCCTAGATTCGAACCTGGACCTCTCCCCGCTATCCACGCCCCGACTGCAGCGAATGATTCATTTGACCTAATAAATTGTCAGATTTCTAACATCTAACTATAATTAAAGCTCTACAGCATCTGCATGTTAATTTCTGAGTACTTCAAGGCCATTCAAGGCGTCACTTTCGCCTTATCAGCCAGCACTGAAGTGCTACAGGTTTTTTGTGTAATTTTTGACCTACCCAGATGCCCGCAGGACATTTGAAGACCACTACGGTGCTTCTTAGACACACTCTTATAACAAGCAATGGGTCATTTTGGACATCTCCACGGGAAGTTCATTGACTTCTCTTGTCAGATTACGTACACACAATTCGAGGCACTTTGAGCGACGCGCGAATCTCAAACATCGTTTTTTATCATAAGGTCAGACTCCCCTGGTTTTCGAAGAAGAGTGGCACTAACTTGTTAAGAGCTTGATAAAGAATATTCGAATATTCGACTATTCGAATATTCGATATTCGAAGCCTTCGAATATTCGAATAAACGAATATTCGAATATTGGCCACTTTCGAATATTCGAATAAACGAATAATTCGAATATTGGACTTTCTCGAATATTCGAATAATCGAATAATTCGAATATTGGACTTTCTCGAATATTCGAATAATCGAATAATTCGAATATTGGACTTTCTCGAATATTCGAATAATCGAATAATTCGAATATTGGACTTTTTCGAATAGTCGAATTTTCGAATATTCGAAATTCGAATTTATTCGAAATTCGACTATTCGAAATTCGAAAAGGACAAAGGTATAATGGAAACATTCGCGCTCGTTTCAAATCAGATCTGCCGCGCTCGCGGAGGCGAGTAGTGCGGCCGGGTTACGGTGTCAAAGTCAGGGGCCGTATGCTATTCCCTCCCCAACCGTCCCGGCCGGGGACCGTATGCTCGTCTACCCCGAGTCTCCCCCAAGGGGGAATTGAGGCGTGATATGATACGTGGGTGCGTTACGTTAGGCCGCTCCCTGGGTTACGGTAGCGGGCCGCGCCGCGCGCCACCGCTCCCGATCACGGTAGCGTGGCGTGTTGTTGAGCCCGCCTCGGACGGACGGGTCCGACTGCTGCCGACAGGGACGGCTAGTTACGTCATACGCGTCTAATCAATGGGCGCGCTAGAGCACGAAGTTATGCACCACCGACCGTTGGCTACGCTCTATCGGCCTGGTAGAAAAGGGAGACAGTGAAATACCTCCGCTTCAGCATGTATGTTGGAGAAATACGAAGGTTTCTGAGAGAGCAGATCTCATTCCACTCGAACGTAGTTAACAAACGCTCCCACTTCCTCAGTCTACCAAAAGACGTCAAATGTTTCACAAACATTGTGTACCATTTAACTGTTTCCCTTCTTCTGCGCTAGTAGAAGGAACGCAGTCGAAAGCAGTCGGCACACCCTTTCGCGCCCTAGCGCGCCCAGCAGACTCGGCGACCGCCCGCGTATGACGTCACTAGCCGTCCCTGTCGGCAGCAGTCGGACCCGTCCGTCCGAGGCGGGCTCAACAACACGCCACGCTACCGTGATCGGGGGCGGTGGCGCGCGGCGCAGCCCGCTACCGTAACCCAGGGAACGGCCTAACGTACGAACCCTACGGCCTCGGGTATGAGGCGGTCTCCGCCCACATCCCCGCTATGCACATCATGTGCCATCGATTTTTCGCGCCGGGTACCGTCCCCGAGTCGGGCGAGAATACATACGGCCCCAGGAGTCGGATTTTTATAATACTGCGTGTGGGGATCCTAATTCCTTATTTAGCCCTTCAGGATGGTGAGAACATGAAGGTGTGTCTGTCCTATGACTACGAGGAAGTTGTGGGAGGACAGATATTCAAGTAATAGGTTTTTAATACTAGAAGTTGCTCAATGTCCATGGAAATAACAGTGAGATCGTGTTAGTTTAAAAGGCCTAGATAGAAAGAAAAGACGAAAAAACAGAAATACATGCTAAGGCAGAACACGATTTTTCATCTCGTATGGTAGTAGCTCATCAGTAGAACTAGGTTTATTGACATATAGTTTAATACTGCTTCATTGTTGGGCAACCCCAGATAAATCGCTCCAAAATAGCGAGTTTACCCTACCTTAGATGCCTCCATTGCCAGACACCATTTTTACAGATGGAACACTCTCCACCAATGAGTAAAATACTTATGAAAGAAACAGACTGCAAGGCACTAAGAGTAATGGGACTACCGAAGGTTTAGGAAAAAATGGGGAGGATAATGAAAGGTTTTTATGGATTTTATGGATGTACACCACTCTCTGGACATAATATTGACGCTAATATTGACGAAAGCACTTCTACAGGATGGATGCTCTAAACGAATAAACAAATAATGGTTGGGGTTAGCTGAAGAATTATTGAATGAGGGAAAGTTTGGGTGGTAGTAGTAAGATGCGGTGAGTTCGCGCGCTCCAATGAGAAATGAGACGGTAGTATATGCCCGCCACCCTTTAAGGAGCGGCTCTTTCTGGCGCCACTTAGCAATCCTCTTTATTACGTGCCATTCATGCAAATGCTTGCGCTGTGTGGTACGAGGTTCCCTAAAGGTGAACACATTGGAATAAGACTTGGTAGAAGGTTCAAAGTATAAGGAAAAGTCCGACGCTTTGCGAAACATGATCATTAGGTTCATGCTGCATTTGGAGAAGCGATGCACGCAGTATTCAAGAGCAAGGATATAACTGGTATGGAACTAACTTACGCCACAATGCAAAGTGCCATGGCGCTGCTGCCTAAGAAAACAACCGAAAAGCAGCCAATCACAAGGAGAACGTTAATGCAGGCTCCAGGCGCTGCACCGAAGCCGAAAGGAATTGAACAGCCTTACAAAAGGGTATCTCAGCCTATTGAAAATATCAACTCTTTACCCTTAATCTATTTACGTAGAGAGAGCCTAGCTAAACGCTGAGAAGAGAACTAAGCGGAGATGTCTGGCTGAGGACGAAGAGGTTAGAGCAGAAGCCGAGAAGATCCTCCGCAGCGAACATGCCTATCTTCAAAGTGCTTCATATGCGGAAAGCGTGCGCCACCAAACGATGACATGGATCGGATCGAATGGGCAAGTTGCTCGAACCAGGAGATGTGTAGCGCCTGGGCCCACATTTCGTGTTGTTCAGGCATTGAAGGGAAATGTTGTTTATGTACGAAAGGTGTTTGGCAATTTGAGTTGCTTGATGACGACTGACTTGCCATGTACCCTGCATCTGTTGTCACCATCTATATACATCTATATATTGCTACCATGCATAGATGTAAAATGTTATTGGAAATCTATGCAGCTGTTGACTTACCTGATCAATTTAATTCTATTTTGAACGAATACGATGAATGCTCTTTTTAAATTCTCTCATAGTGATCTCTCGGTGTATTTCAAATCCTATACTTTATACCTTCTCCCAGGTTTCCTTCCTATGTTGTCATCATAGTCTCCTGAGAGATATACTATGAGGAGTTTCAAAGTTTACTATAAATAACAGGCCTGTTTAAAACATTGTACTTCCATTGTGATCTCTCGGTGCACTTCAAACCACTTTGTACCTTCTACCAAGTCTTATTCTAATGTGTTCACCATAACCAGCTGCACTTATAGGCACTCCAAAGCTTACTATATGTAATATACAATAATAACACCCAATAAATGTATATAATAGAATCGTTGGCACTATTGTACTTGATATACCGCACTAAATCTTGTTCAAAATAGGTCTACTAGGGGTAATCTGCCATGGGAAGCACGAATACCATAGTCGTTTTTTGCGGAAATGCCTTATAAGCCCGCTATATTAAGTTTGAATCGCCCAAGGGCTTGCGAAATAGCGCGCTCTGGCAAGGGACGCAGAGACTCCGCCTCCTACCAGCACACGTTCGCGGCCGTCTCTGAGGGGGGAGCTACGACAGCATGCCGTGGCGTGCAGGCGTGGCAACTAGATGCACACAGCGAACGTAGATGTAGTCTTATCTCCTCGTTTCGATTACAGATTCGGGTCTTATTTTCTTCCGAATTGGGCAAGGGAGGGAACTCTAGGATGAACGCAATTTTAACACGGGCTGGTGGGCCCACACCCCGGAGTCCCTTCCCCTGCCCGATCTTGTGCTCTCCTCCGCTGACGCGGAGGAGAGCACACAACAGCTTTCATGGCTTTTCGAGATTTCAAGGCTTCTGCCCCTGGCTAAGCTCTGCTGTAGACCAAAGACGCGAAATAGTGCGCATCGGTAGGAGGCGCGCACTCTGCGTCTCTTCCTAGCGTGCGCTATTTCGCAAAGCCTTGGGCGATTCGACCTTAATATAGTGGGCTTATACGGCATTTCCGCAAAAAACGACCATAATATTCGTTCTTCTCATGGCAGACTACCCCTAGTAGACCTATTTTGAACAAGATTTAGTGCGGTGCACTAAGTACAATAGTACCGAATCGTTCTTTAACGCCACGTAATTCACCACACATTTTAACTGTATAATTCCTGTTCTAAATAGCACTTGCCAGGTGACTGTGACAACGACAACGAAAAACTGTAATTTGTGGGTTCTCCTAGGTTACTGAATCAGCTGTGCTGGACTTACCATACACTCTAACTGCATAACTCCAGTTTAAACGCGTTTTGTGACCAGACGGGCAGTATTAGTTTCATCAGGCAATAACGCGCCCCGATAAGAATCGCGCGCCCCAATCAGAAGATCCCCAACCTGCTCCGAACTTTAGGAAACCTCGTGTGGTATGTGTATGTATGTATGTATGCATTACGTATGCTTGTATGTATGAATCTATGCGTCCTTGTGTGTGTCTCATACAAACACATGAATCACCTTTGTCGTGCTGCTCTACCTGCTACCTACTTCTCATTCCTCTTGCTTCCAGGCTGTCAGCTTCATAGGACAACGATGTTCCGTTCCATCGCCACTCTGGGTAACGACGGATCTGTAGCACTGGATTAATATGTTCTGATGTTCGTTACATTTTCTTTCAGGTGTATGTGTCACCACAGTTGTGAATGCCTTGAATTGGTCAGTGGCTAACGAGGCTACGAACAAAACCTGTGTCATTTTGGACGCTGATTCTGTGGATGTGCTCGTCAAGTTTACTGATGTAAAGGCAAGTGGCTCAGTTTTTTTTTCTTCCAACGTATAAACTGCAGAACCATGATCCTATTTGAAAAAAACATACAATAGAAGCTGGTCGAAGACGTGTTGCTGATGCATCCAGTTTTCGGAGTTCAGAGTTTTTCTGGTAGTTTCGCAAACATTCGTGTCGTCGTCCCCGACGACGCTGGTCTCTGTCTCCTCCACCATCATTTATCCGCGAGGCCACTTGTATACCTGTCGCGAAACGTGGTCCAGATGAATTCCGAACCAGGGGTGTGTGCTGATCTCCGGGCGTTAAGTTTTTTAACGAAAATTTTTCGTGAAATTCCGTTAAAAAATAAATTTAGTTGCGTGCTATTGTTTTAAACGAAGAATCAGTAGAAACGATTCGTATACGATGTTCACATCAGGCTTGACACTTTTAAAGGGAACTTAAAGAATTTAAAGGGAACTTTAAAGAAACTTCAAAGCGAAAGTTTCGCCGGAGTATATCGGAGGCGAAAGGATCCGTTCGCGACGACGCGGCGACCGATGCCGCACAGCGCAACGTCGCGCTGGCCGACGTGTTGACCCGGTCGTGGCGCGATCGCGACGAATGCCGATTGTCGCTGAGGTGTGCTCCGCTGCATTTTATCCATTCTAGAAGGGGAAAGCTGAAGGGAGCAATGATCCTGGCAAAACCAGTGAAGCTGCCGTAACAGAACCGTTACAGTCGAATGTTATCACAGCGATTTGTTTAGAGAGATACCTGCGAAGCCAGCTTGCGTTGTGTTTGAAGATACAAGGGGAAAGTTGAAACAGCCACTAGTTTAAAATTGTCCTAACTGGGGTCGTTTGCTTACATCTCGGAACATTATAGTTCACAAATTTAGACTTGCAAGAACTTTTGCGGACGCACCGATCCAATGCTTAAGAAAAACAACAACTATACCCATTGTACGGATAGTGGGAGAGGCACAGATAGCGAAATGTTAGAGGAGTAACGCGTTTCTACCTCTGTACACAATTCAGGATGGTTCAGTGGTTAATCATTTATATGTAAATGGGGGATATATGTAATGAGCAGGAAAGGGAGATAGGACCATTCGTCACAACCGCATAGGAGCACTCTCGCGTACGCCCCTGTCTTCTGGCCGTGGTGACCTGTTCCGCCCATGTACAGTGGACGGCTGGTACCTCTTCTGGTAAAGGCATCGTCGTCGCCGACGATAGCCTGATGTCAGGCCACACCCTTTCGGCAGCGTGGGACCGTGTGACATGATGTCAGGCCAGAGCCTTATAATTTATTTTTCTAGTTGGATTCAGATCTTTCCTAGGAACTTTATTGTGTTATGTGTGCTTCATCTTTAGACATTGTTCTAAAACGCGTGGTCCACAAAAACAATTTTCGGTTGCTGATTTATGGAGCTTCTCGTCAAGTAATGGCTTTAACTAACAATTCGTCATTGAAAAATAGTCGATACTAATCGATCGGCCTACCGCAGTCGAACACATCGTCATGAAAGCCGGGCTCCGTCGCAAAGTTCCACCGATTTGAGGCTTCAAAATCGCTGTTCCAAGCTTCCCTATCCTCATCTTCTGCTTCGAATTCCATTACTTCACTTTCTGAGCCATCATCGTCGCCAGTTGGTAGTACAAGGATATCGTCCTCAGCATCAACGTCGTCCTGGACCACCTCTTCATCTTCATCACCGCTTTCCACAAAGAGACTAATTTTACGGTCGCGTAGGACCGTATGACATGATGTCGTGCCACGCTGTTGGCGTCGCAAAAAATCGGTTGGTCCCACGCGTCAGACACGCGAAGAAGGCGCGGTCGTCAACGTGTTAAAGGGCGGTGGGTAGAACGCCACTCCGCCGTAAGACATGAGTAGGACTTACGCCTGAGGCAAACCCACTAGTGTAGTAGATTCAAATAATAGGCACTATATTATATTCCATGAACGACTGTCGTTGAACCTTGGCATGACGTTGATACCAATAGGACTGTTCGAGCTGTGGAGCCAAGATTGTTAACCACTCTTTATTCGGCTGATGTTTCGTCGTAACCGCCTTCTTCAGGGCTTGGAAAATTCAAGCGAGGTTTGAAAGGTTACTCGTCCAAGAACTATTTCAAGTCACAAAAGTTTCCGGAATTAGTAGGAAAAGAAGACGAAAGGTGAGTGAAACAGCCCAACTAACCTTATGGAAGCAGCCAAGAGGCTGGTGTGTCACCCTCGGATGGAGGCAGTTTGGGTGAATGAGGCACTATATAGTATAATGCTTATTGAGAACTCTGATGTTGGGACATGAACAGCAAAACCCGTCAGAGGACTCGAAGTATAATAAACTGTTGAAACAGAATATTTATCTACGTTGTTTTTATTCTATTTGGGTATGTCTAGAGTATATGCTAGTTTCAGAGTGGTACGATTCAAACATACAATACGTCGATCGTCACCACTCTTGGGGTTACTGGAAACTGTACGGATTTCTACAAAGGTCAGGCTGCACAAATGCTGAAGGTTTGTACTCTTTCCGGCTCAAAGCGGCTCGGGGGGGGGGGGGGGGAGGGGTCATCTCATAAAAAGTGTCGCCAACACGAAAGAAGGAAACGATGACACACTGACGCGCCAGCGGAGGAGAGCACAGATTTGAGCAGGGAAGGACTGCAGGGTGTGGCCGGAGTGACACATCCGTGTTAAAATCGCCTACATCCTGGAGTTTCCTCCTTTTCCCAATTCGGAAGTAGATAAAACACGGATCTGTGACACGGCATGATGACCCCCCCCCCCCCCTCCCAAGCCCCTTTCTCCTTGCTTATGTAATGTTTCTGAGTATTGTGCCTCTCCAATTCCACGGTTTTATTTATTTATCTAAAGCGTGCATTAAACACGCAACAATAAATTATACAATGTACACATCCCAAATGAAATAAAGCCTGCAAAAAACGACAAGATCAAGGCGGATCGAAGGTGACATTTTTCCTAACGAACGTTTTAAATCCATTTTTCGACAAACTAAGAAGATTGTCACTTTTAGCTAGTAACGAGTTCATCACATTCAGACATCTGTAAGTGATTAAACTAGATCTAATCCGCAACCGAGACGTACAGCATTGTCTTTCCTCTCCTACTTCTTGACAGTGGATGACCAAAAATGTTATTGGGTCTACAGACACTTTCCCTGGGAGGATTTTGTAAATCATTAAGAGGTCAGCTAGTTTCCTTCTTTTATAAAGTGATGAGAGACCAAGATTTTTAGATCTGTCATTTCCTCCGGGAATATGAAGGTAATCCATTCCGTAACATCTCGTAACTAATTTACGTGTAAAACTGTTCTGCACACTTTCAAGAAGGCAAATCTCTTTTTGACTTACAGGGACTTAACACAGTTGATCCCGACTGCACAATTGGTCGCACATATGTTTTGTAGGAACGCAGCAACATTTGGGGGTCGTTGGATTTGAGAATTTTGAAAAGGTTGTAGATTCGATGATTTGCCTTGTTTACCAATATCTTATAATGTTTGCTGAAGTTCAAATTGTAAGTTTTCATAAAGCCCAAATCTCGCACATCATCCACCAATTTATGTTTAGTGTCGCGAAGACTATAAGACTGCGGCCTGTTCCCTGATTTTGTTCCAATGCGAAGGTAGCAAGATTTTTCGGCATTAAGCGGTAGTCCCTACAGGTCGGCCTATTCACTTATAAAATCGATAGCTTTTTGGATTTTTGATAATTTTGAACTGTACTATATATCTTAACATCGTCAGCATCATCTTACTCCTAACCGTTCTTTCGAATCAGGTAACTCGTAAGTATATATCAGGAAAAGAAGCGGGGAGAGTACCCTTCTTGAGGAGGCCACTATAAACGTTAAACACAGACGAGAGCTGACCGTCAACCTTAACGTGGTACGTCCTGTGAGAAGAAAGTATTGAGTGCACTCGACTAATCTAGGTGTAATCCAACCATTCTCATTTTTCTTAGTAAATATATGATTGGGACTTTATCGAACGCTTTCGAAAAATCAAAACAAATAACATCCGTATGTTTCCTACAGTCAAGATTTTTGGACCAGTCATTTAAGGCCGTTAGCATAGCAGTCTCTACCGATCTGCTTGGTAAGAAACCGTACTGATTTTTTAAGATGACTATGCTCAGATGTTTCAGTGTATGCTTTTTAACGATTTTTTCAAATGCTCTTGCGAAAATAGAGGTGATGCTTACACGGCGGTAATTTCCTGGATCATTTAAAGGACGTTTTTTAGAGATAGGGGTGACGAAAGCATGCTTCCATCTTAATCTCACTTTAGCCGTTATAAAACTAGAGCTGAAAATATGCTCAAGTGGGTATATTAGGTGTCCGGCGATTTTTTTCTTCACAAACGCGAGAGGTACAAAGTCAGGAGAGACAGAGAAGGAAGTTGGCCATTTAGTTAAGATTTCGAGGATCTCATCTTTATGAAACCATAAACCCGGACCCATTTGAGGTTGCACTTTGGGGGAGGGTATTTGAGACTGAATGTCTGGACTTACTGGATCAGCAAAGTGCCTTTGAAACTGTGAGGCATCTGCGTATCGTCTCCAGCTCTGAGTGTCATTGTGAGCAGAAGCCATTCCATAGTAATCTTTCTCATCATCACCGTTGTGGTGCGCGGTTGGTTCTTTTGCGCTCCGGATTCACGCTGAGACGGATAGCGACTTCCTTCGCCTTCACTGGTTCCCGAATTAATTATTCTTCTCTGGAACTTGTGGCGGATTCCGAAATTCACTTTGAATCGCGAGCCACCGTGTGAGGTAAATTGGTGCAGACGTTTCCTGCCCGTTGTTGTCTATTCCTGCTGATTGATTGCCAATTTCTGTGATCGCTGACCACTTCCAACTATGTCGCCATCGAGGACTTCCACGCAGAAGAAGACCAGGACTACTGAGACTGCTGATGGCGACGAAATCAGGCCAGGAATTGGCTCGATCGAAGTTTCAACAGCAATGGAGCAACTAAATGCAGATAAGAAAACGCCTGCATTTATTAAAACTCTTATAAGCCATATGTTTAATGTGCAAAAGCAGCTTTGCTCGATTATGGCAAAAAATCAAGAATTGCAGGAGCAGATAGCTTTACTTCGAGAGGAGAATTTAGCTTTAAAGGCCGCTCTTGCTGATGCTGATAGGAAAGATACCTCACATGCTCGTCCTGAAAGTGAAGTCAATGTTATTGCTTCCATCGAAGAAAAAGAAAGGAAGCGCTCAGTTGTTATATCCGGCGTTCCTGAATCTAGAGACGTTAGATCCACCGAGAGGGCTAGCCAGGATTTTGAATTTGTTAAGAATGTTCTGAATCATCTAGATGTTGAATGTATTCCTCAGGTTTCATATAGGCTTGGAAAACCCCAAGCAGATCGTCCCCGTCTTTTAAAGGTTGTTTTACCGAATACATTTTATCAGTCTTTGAATCTTAGGCGAGCTTCTAGATTGCGTTCCTTTTCTTGCAGGGGCGTGTACGTAAGGCCCTCGCTTACCAAAGAAGAAAGGGAGCGCAATAGGGAAGCCAGACTATCGCGTCGGATGTCGCATGATGTGTCGAACTTAAAAAGTCAGTTTACCCAACCTAACGTTTCTGCGGTAAACTAATAAGCACTCCTCGGCTACCTGTCTCTGACCTAAAATGCCTTTATTGTAATGTGCGGTCTCTTCAAAAGAATTCTTTGGCGCTCTAGTTTTCGATAAAAAGCCTGAACAGCGATATAATCGTTATCACAGAATCTTGGCTAAATGGGTCATTGGATATTGCACCTCTTTTGGGTAATTTGTGCATCAATTTCTCCTATGCAAGGTGCGACAGAATTCATAAAAGAGGAGGTGGAATACTCGTTCTTTTCAGGCTTCCAGTCATTTTTGAAACTGTGTGGTCTGAATCCTTCGCTGATGGCTTTGAAATACTTTGCTGTGACGTAAAACTACCTCAATCCATCTTGACTCATTTCCGTATATAGAGCTCCCAACTCTTCTCAGAACAGTACTATGCAACTTATTAAAGTAATAAGTGACCTTTCTTCTTGCGAAGGGCAATGTGTTATAATGGGCGACTTCAATCTGTCTGACATTGACTGGTCCAGTCAGGCCGCCCCTTCTTGTGTTACCATGGTGTCAAGGCGTTTTGTGGAGATGTGCCAATCATGTAGACTCCATCAAAATATTTTGACACCGACTCGCAATCGCAGTGTCCTAGACCTCATTCTCACAAACCATTCATGTCTTGTCAAAAACACCATTATCCAGTCACCAATAGGTTCTAGTGACTACTCGAGCATCACCTTCACCATTAAGTCTTTCATAAATAAACCAACCTATCGACTTCGCAAATCCTTTTACAAGGCCGACTATGATCGAATATGCCAATTCTTACTGTCCCTGGATTGGAGAGCACTCCTTGAAAGATACTCTAACGTTAACGACAAGTATGAGTATTTCTTATCTATTCTTCACGAATGTATTGAGAGATTTGTTCCCATTGAAAAAATTCCATTGAGTTATGGGAAACTTCCACCAAATCTTGCAAGGCTTTTTGAGCAGAGAGAAAAAATGTGGTTCAATTATTACTACTATCCTAGCTCTAATAATTTCGATCGTTTTAAAAATTTAAGCGATAGATTTGCACGTCTTTTAAGCAGATACCAAAAATACGTAGAGAGGAAAATTCTTGAAAGTCCAAGCAAATCAAAGTTTTACACATTACTAAATTCCGTACTGAAGCGACCTGAAAGGATCCCTACTTTAAAGGATGAAGCGGGTCTTTCTGCAATAACGGAGTTATCAAAGGCATCGATGGTAGCTAAGCATTTCCAAAAATCATTTTCTGATTGCACAGTCAGTGATGATCACTTGGAGAGTGAGGACCCTCCATACCTTATGGAAAATTCAATCTGGTTTTACAAGGAGGAGATCTTCAAGGACCTATCTACTTTGCCCGCGAACTACACCATTACTCCAGATGATGTACCATCATATTTTATTCGGAAAGTCGTCATTGCCATATCTTACCCGCCTGAGCATATATTTAACGGCAGCTACATGTTAGGTGAAGTACCTGCTCGTTGGAAACACTCGTTCGTTACTCCGATCCCAAAGAAAGCATCCTACAATCTGGCCGCAAACTACCGTCCTATAAGCATCACCTCGGTTTTCGCAAGGGTATTTGAAAGAAAGCTCAAATCAGCTCCTGTTGCTTACCTTGAATCGAATTCGCTTATTCCCAAAAATCAGCACGGCTTCCGAACTGGTAGGTCTACCGAGACATTAATGGTGTCGGCACTGAATGACTGGACACAGGCTCTTGATCAAAAGATTAATGTAGACGTCATCTATTTTGATTTTATGAAAGCTTTCGACAAAGTTCCATTCAGCAAATTGATCTTTAGCCTTGTAAGAATAGGTGTCCATACTAGAATAATTAACTGGGTTAAAAACTTTTTAACAAACAGGTCCTTCCAAGTTAGAGTCAACGAATCGCTTTCTGAATCATACCCGGTTACTAGTGGTGTCCCACAGGGTGGCGTCCTTTCTCCAATTCTTTTTATTATACATACTTCTGGGATTCCCTCCTTAATTGATCAACACGGTGTCACCTGCAAAATGTTTGCTGATGACATCAAAATATATAAAAACATTGTGAATGAGGAAGATCACAATGCCCTTCAATCTGCAATAAATTCAATTGCTGATTGGTCAGCTAAGTGGAATCTTCCATTATCCGGTCAAAAGTCGAAAGTATTTCTCATTGGAGAGCACGTCAATGGAAAGGTCTATCATCTTGATCATCAGCCACTCAGTAGTGCACCTACTGTGCGGGACCTAGGTTTCATTCTAGACACAAAGCTTTCCTTCAGGCAACATTGCGAAGATGCGGCTAAGAAAGCTGACAGAATGCATAATATCTTTAAATCATTGAAAACAAATTCGGTCGTTCACATGGTGCTCGCATACAAAACATATCTCAGGCCCGTACTTGAATATGGTACCACAGTATTTAGTCCTAAATACAGGCGTGAAACCTCTAGATTGGAATCTGTACAAAATAGCTTTACAAGAAAGCTCTGGATAAGAGTACGTGGGTGTAATTATGCTAACATTCCATCGGCTCTTGAGAGAAACAAACTCTTCAATTTACGCACCCTTGCTTTTCGTGGGGAACGATATGATCTAATCACCATATATAAGCTGATCAATGGCATGTTGGATCTTCCTCTTCAGGAATTTTATTCACTATCTTGCTCTAATACTACAGGTGGTCAGATGAAAATCCAGATTCCAAAAGCTAGAAGTAATATAAGGTCTACGTTTTTCACAGACCGAGCTGGAACCGAATTTCAAAAGTTTTCGAAGAAAAACATTTTACCAAAATCGCTAAGGCAATACAAAAGACTTATTGACAGGTATCTCCAGGATGTTCCTTAATAGTTTGCTTCTAACTGTTGCCGCTGTCTGTCGCTTATATAATACCTAGCAGTATATTTTTACTCGCTCTGTTCTGGTTCCTAATGTGCATGTTCTGTTTATTCCATTTTTTGCGTGGATATCCACGTATAAATAAGTATATAAGGAACGATAATTTGTCATTCTTCTAAGGTAGTTTGGGAGCGTGAATTCACCTGTACTAGCTCTTTTGGAAGGCACCAACGAGTCAATTACACGGTGAAGATTTGCTAAAAATGTTTCATACTTCTCATCCACTGTATGCATGTAGATGCTACCTATACAGGCAACACTTGCGAGATAGTTTGATATGCTAGTATAATTTGCCGCATTGAAATATCCATCTAGTGTCGGGATTATCAGGACTACTGATACAGATATAGAAAGTAACTGCTGCATGATCTTTCCCTGCTATTGGTGGGTCTATGGCAATCTCTGAAACGCGATCTTCTTTGTTGCATAGAATCAGGTCTAATATAGATTCTCCTCTTGTGGGAATGGTGATAAAATGCGTAAGGTCGTGAGTTTCAAATAGCTCAGAAAAAGAGAGGCGCTTTGTCACGTATTACCTCTGGTGACATCTGGCATGTTGAAGTCACCTAACACAATAATGGTTGTGTCACAAGAACGGAAATCACTATTAGCTTTGCAAACTGATTATTACCTACCGAATCACAACATGGGGCTCTATAAACACCAATGACCCTGTATCGGTCTGAAAAATGCTCAACGTCACATTCTAGTAACTCATAGCAGTTCTTCACAGATCCCTTGAATATCAAATTGCATGAAAGGAAACGCCTTACTAAAAGAAGGATGCCGCCATCTTTTTTGAAAGTTGTTTCACATCGTACTCCTAGGTACTGACTAGTAGCAACTCCAAGTAAAGGATTTAGTCGTTATGGGAAGTGAGCCACGTCTCGGTTAACAGAACAATATCAAAAAAAAATTCACACATGTACAAAACGAGAAAACTGCTATTTTTCACCACGGATCTTATTTTAGCAATCAGAAATGAAAGATAATAACGTGATACTCTGTGACAATCTAATAGTTTCCCGAATGAATGTTGGATGCGGGCTGAGATTGTTGTTGGCTTGATGACTGTAGTACATCGGAAGCTTGAGTAGCCTGAGTTGTCCCTGTACTACGATCATCAGGCTGCAGACTGCATGCAAAAAGACGTTTAGCTCGCATACGCTCCCTCTCCTCTCTCGATAGAGACGGCCGAAGAAAAATGCCTTTACGAGGAGGGAAGAAACGAAGTCGAGGTGCCTCGTCTCACTGCTCCAGATTTGTGTCTGCTGGATGGTAATACAACCTTTATTAGTCGCGGTCTATTTTGTTGTGGACTTCCTCTACGAAATACTGATAAAGGCCTGAATTCTACACGAAGAAAGTCCAGAATCTGATTGACACTATTAAAATCAGTAGTGTTTCTGGCGAAAGCGCTAGGCTCCGACGACTCAGGGATATTTGTCAACACAATGGATCGCTTCCTCTCAATGTCAACATCTCTATCATTAAAACGTGACTTCCTCGGTTCAACGTGGTCAGGAGTAGTGTTACTCATACTGATATTATTTTTCCTTCAGAGCAGCATTTTCTTCCCTTAAGAGTTTCACCTCCTCCAGTAGTTATCCATTAAGCCGCGTAACTTCCTTGATTTCAGCTCGAGTCTGCATCAGTAGATCTGTGACAACCTTGAAGTATTTCGGCACCCTCTCGTTTTCGATGATTTCTTTCAGGCGGTCCGATGAGCATCGTTCGCTGCTGTCTTGCATGGTTCGGCTTTTCGGGCTCTTTCTGCTGGAACAGGAGAGACACGAGCAGGGCCAACCAGAGCGTAGTATTGAACGAACAGCAAACAGAAACTCGCGTAGCCAGAAAAAACTGCCGGTTCACTCCAGAGGGTGGCAAGCTCGTGTACCAAATATGTATGCCTCCTTGCCACTAGAGACGTGTCGTGAAATATGTAGAAGTCAGCAGCAGAAACTGATATATCGCTTCGGTACGTCGATAGATAGCTGGTAGATAAGAGCGACGAGATAAGCGGCCACACAGTAAAGCGCTCACCGATAGAATGAAATGGTGATGGTAATGGTTTTGCTTTTTTATGTACAGCAGCACTGGTTCCTCGCGAAACGAAAGCCTACATTAAGTTACTTTTACAAGCTTAGAAATCCTACGTTCGTCCGATAGTGGAATTTGGATTATAAGTATGTAATCCATTCAAGAAGAAAGACATAGAGCTTCTAGGTGTCCAGAAAAGTTTTACACAGAAGCTTATATGTAAGAAGTGCTCCGTCACGCCTATCGACTTGCCTCTCACTTGCGCGCTTCGTGCGATGTTGCAGTATCACTAAGCTGATGACAATCACATCAATCAAGCTGCTCTGCTTATGCAGCGTATTACGTTCCAACCCTGCTCTACCTTCCTTAAGATCAGGAGCCAGATTTATCAACCGCTTACCGGCCGCTAACGGTGAAAAGTACCGTCAAAGCCCAGATACCGATATTCATTAGCATCAGGTTTGGCGGTACTTTTCACCGTTACCGGCCAGCAAGCGACTGATGAACCTGACTCCAGTAGGGTAGTTTTGCGGTATGAAGCCATCCAGACATTTCTTTCCACACTTCTTTGGTCTGGTCCCATATTACTAATACTGGTCCCCCACTACTGGTCCCCCATTACCGGTACTGGTCCCTCATTACTGCTCCCCCTCTTACTGGAACTGTTCCCACTACTGGTCCCTCTTTAGTGGAACTCGTCCCCCCACTACGGGTACTAGGCCCATAACTGGTCCCCTTTCTGAAACTGGTCCCCACTACTGTGCCCCCCCCCCCCCCGGAAGTGTTACTGAATCCACAAGCACGTTGGGAGACGTGTTCTACACGTCTTCTGAATCCCAAGCACGTTGAGTGGCGTGTTCGGCATGTTTTCTGAACTTCCACGCGCATTGGAAGACGTCTGGATATTTTCCGCCATTTTTGCACCCCCTAATTATCCCTATTTTCGCTAATAGAAACGACAGCGACATCCACAAAAATTGATAATTTGATCAATATCGATTGATGGCAATCGATACTTTAAAAACGGGCTTGAGATTTGTGTTCAGCGACATCGGTTGCCGCAGTGCTAAAGTTTCCAGGTAGGTAGAAGACGCCTGGGTATTCTTCGCTATTTTCGCACCGTAATTTCCCTCTATTTCCCCCAAAATTCCCTCCCCCCTATTTTATGACTAATTTCTGCGGCGGCGCCGATCGATAGTATCGCCTCATCGCTAAGCGCGTTATTGTGGAGTACGATGCCGTCCCAAACGTCATTCCGTGGTCCAGGGCCCTTGGCCTTCCAAACCTCCATAGCACACCTAGGAAAGCGGACGTGATTAAGTTGTTTAACATCCTGACACAAAGAGTTACAATTTATCCTGTATCTTCCTCCCCCCCCCCCCCCCCCTCCCTTGACGATGTCAAGAAGCGGAAGGCTTAGACTTTATACTTCTTTTGAAAAATCTCAGGTCAAATTTCTTTACATACAGGAACCTACGGGAGTGCAACAAGTTGCTAAGTGAAAATGAAGGTATCCTAGGACTGTGGTTCAAGCTTTTCAAAATTGGGTTGTTCGCACTGTTTGGTTTAATTTGATGGATGCTACGCTGTTTAGACTTGTTTGGCAATGAGTTAAAGTTGTTTACTTTGTTCTTATAAGGCAAACTTTTTTGTTTACTGTTTACTTTAGCTTTTGTTTACTTATGTGTTTCTTCTAAGTGTTACTCTTTGCCTGACGTTCTTGTTTTTCATGCCTCTTCTTTTGATTTTCACTTGTGTTCGTGTTCCATGTCAGTAAATAAAGGGTCTGTAACATCTTTTGAGTTTTTTAAAACATACCTCGGACGAATTAGAATTTTAGAATTTTGGTGTATCAACTCTTTATGGAACACTTGTTTTTTTTTCTTTAGGTAAGCTTCTTCCCCGAAGGGAATGACACCCCAGCTACATCAGCGCAACCGTGGGACCTGGTTATGGTCTTTGGTACTGAAGATAAGAAGTTCGCCTTCCAACTGATTGATTATTGGCTAGAAACGGCTCCAGTTCCTGGAAAGAATGCTTCTTCTGTCTGTGAGTAGCCATTTCAGTACATGCCAATGTCGGTTTCCGGGCAACTCCCCCTTCCCCGCGACAGCGAGGGAGAGCCTAGAAAAGACCAGACTTCTGTCTGGAGTCTAATCTACCACGCTCTGAAGCGCGCGCCCAGGGGCAAGTAGCCCCACAACCACCAATGTCAGCAGAAATCTGAAACACTGAAATGTTGCTGTTTTCAGACAAGTTCACGAAATCGATTACCAATATAGACCTTCAGGGACACGAAAACAGTGCTTTCAAGGTATGCGAATATTTTTAATTGGAGGTAACAAATTGAGGCATATGTTATGAGTAGCAGACTTGTAGCGCTGATTGTTCCTTCTTTTTGTTATGCTCTACTTGTCCTTGCTTTCTAAGATAATGCTAAAGCAAATCCATTTCACTTTAGTGCTCAAATACTGATTTTTCTCTATCGAACGATTCTATGATTGAGATGAAGAATGTGCGTGTCATTGCATTTGCACAGTTAGACGGCGATGATTTTTCGAAGCAGCAAGGTAAGTGACTTGCGTACAGTTTGAGTCAAGAAAAGACAAGTTTCAATGAGGAGTTTCCTTATAATATATCCTCTCTAATAAATAAATAAATAAATAAATAAATAAATAAATATATATATATATATATATATATATATATATATAGGGGCTAAAAGTGGGCCGATAGTGTAATACGGGCCAAATTCGAATTGAGATAAATGGGTGTATGATAGCATAAGTTCATTGCAATCTTACTTCGGGAGGAAAACCCACCCACAGTTAAGGCAATTGTTCGATTGTCGCATTTTCTCTGCGAAGAGCACCACCGTCCCTCACTAAACGCTGCTCAAGCCTACCAAGACTACGAAGCAGCTGCTGCGTTATTGAGCAAATTCAGGAGTTGTAAAGCAACAAACGATCTGGTCCCTCCTGCCAACCTAGGCTTGCACCATAACTTCTTTTCTTTGTAGTGATTTTCGCTGCCTGCGAATTACTTTTATGCTTCGTCCCTTATATGGACAATTGTCACTTAAGCTTACAAAATTTTGTTTTGCAAGCTAAAATGATATGCAGTTCCCTCCCATTATAACGCCTCCGAATAAAACGGAACTCCCAATACAACGAAGATCTTCTCGTGAACCGGACGGCTCTTCTTTACGCCAATACAAACCAACTCTGGTTAAGATCCGTCGGATACAACGTTACTCCCGTTATAGTGCGGATCTGAGGGAAACTCACCGTTGAAAATGATTTCCGTTGTAACGCGACCCGGGCTCAGTTCCGGTCCAACACAGAAATTGAAAGCGAATGGGGCTCTGACTGTAATTGTGAACAGACTTACCCTACTATAGCCTCGATCACAGTGAAAACCAACACCCGTGCGACAATGTATTTAATGTATGTCAATGGTTTTCGCGCGTGCCCTCAAAAGTGTTGATAGTCAGCGATATGTCGACCGCAGTGTAGAACACACGGTAGTTACTAAGTCGCCGTAAGTTGGAAGGTTTCCTCTACCAGAAAGAACAGAAGATGAGGTTAGAAACTCAAAAAAAGGTATTCAAATACAATGTTCTACACATTTGTTTTAAGCTTACTGCCGATATCCTACTATATATAAAAGAGTTAGCGTTTGTCCGTCCGTCCGTCTGCACATCCGTCTGGCATTTCCTAGATGTTGAGTAACCAGCGTCCGGGTTCAGACGAGGTATCACTCACACTGTGTCGGGAGCGTAAGAGAACGTGTCACCGATGAAGGGTGAAAAAAAGGGTGTTCAAGTTCAAAAAAACATGCCAGTGACGTTGCTGAACAGGTGTCCGGGTTCGGAAGAGGTGTCGTCACCGATATCGCGATTTAGGCGTCTGGGTTCACAAGAAGTGTCACCGATGCCTCGAATTGAGTGTCTTGGTTCAGAAGAGGTGTCGTCGATGTCGCAAAAGGAGTGTACGGTTTCAGAAGACATGTTGCCGATGTCGTGTAATGGGCGTCTGGATTCAGAAGACATGTCGCCGATGTCGTTCAAAGGGCGTCTAGCTTCAGAAGTCGTGTCACCGTTGCCGCGCAAAAGGTGTCCGAGTTCAAAAGACATGCCAGCGACGTTGCTGGACACGTGTCCGGGTTTAGAAGAGGTGTCATCGATGTCCCGAAATTGGGTCTCTGGGTTCAGAAGAGGTGTCCTCGATATCGCGAAAGGGATGGACGGAATCAGACGACGTTTTTCGAATATTCGAATCGAATATTCGAAAAATTGCGTTTTTCGAGCGTATTCGAATTCGAATTTTTAAAAAATCGCGTTTTTCGAATCTATTCGAATTCGAGTATTCAAAAAATCGTGTTTTTCGAATGGATTCGAATTCGAATATTCAGAAAACCACGTTTTTCGAATATATTTGATTTCTAATGCTCGAAAATTTTCACTATTCGAAACCATTCGAATACTCAAAAATTTTACGAGAGCATAAGTATAGTTGGGTGCTACATGACCTCGCCAAAGCGCTGCAGTCAACAAGCGCAAACGCCGCTGGTCCATCTTCGAAAACGAATCGTGCAGAAGTATTTCTTTATTAGTTTGCGGTTTTATACTAAAAAATGATACGATAGGTTGGGCACGACCGTTCTGATTAGTGTCTTCCTATTTGTGAGCCTCCAGGGATCCTTTGAATCCTGTATTGCACAAGTGGGAGTTACCCGAAGTGGTTTGCAGATTCGCAGCCCGACTGATTTGTTGATTCGTTTCTAAATCAACTCAAACTCCTACCTGTCAATCCCCTAAGAGATATAGAGAGAATGTATGTTAAACTGAAGGTGTTACGTTTAGAGCCTATGAATGGCAGTGATTCAATTCTTCGTGCATGATTTCTTCTTGCAGTTACTTTACTGTTACTGTTACTTTTAGCTCAAGCTAAACAGTTGAATTCCTAGCGTCCTATGAATTTCTTAGTTTATCTATAACTTAGCAAAATTCGGCGAAAAAGTCGCCATCAAAGCTAAAAAATTTTAAAAAATCATTTCACCACTGACCAATGCGGGCGAAAACAGCAACTGCACATGTAGTAATCTAACAAAATACTGAGTTATACGACGGGATTGGGCCATGCGTGCTGAGTTAGCGCATGACGCAATCCCATCGTGTGACGCACCGAAAGATCTCCGCTTTTCTACATCTTGAAACTAGTCTAGGTACATTCCCATAGCAGACGGATAAGACAGCTTAGGCCGCCGAACCAGTATCACCATATTGTTGGGACACCATTTGTAGTCGCTTTAAAATGGCAAGGTTAACGTATTCCTTAAAAGCAACCTCGTTGAGGCATCGTCAGTTTGATTTCATAGACGGCAAAATTTCGATTAATTAGGTTGTAACGAATTAAATGGGCACTGGCTCGCGCCATTTTTTGGTGCGTCTTTACGCGTTTGATCAAGAACAAACCGTAACATGTGGCATATCATTTAGAAGCGCAAACTTTGCTCTACCGGAGTGTACCAAATTTTTATGTAAAAGTGGGAAAACTTTGGAGTTTTATTGACTTTTTCGCAATGGACAAAAGGGTAATCCGAGGCATTTACTTGTATGAATTCAAGCTGGGCATTACAGCTAAGGAGGCGGACGAGAAGATCAACGCCGCATTCGGTCAAGGATGTTCCACAATTCGGACGGCGTATCGTTGGTATCAGAAGTTCCGGAATGGAGATGAGAGCTTGGAAGAACATGAAGGTCGTGGGAGGCATAGTGATGTTGATGAGGACAAGCTGAGAGATGTGGTAGAGGAGGATCCACACAAAGGTACCAGGAAGATAGCGAAGGTTCTTGGCGTCAGTCACAACACAGCTGCCCGGCATCTGAAGGAAATTGGAAAGACCAAAAAGCTGGAAAGATGGGTGCCTCACGAGCTGTCTGAGGAGCAAAGAAACCGACGATATGAGATCTCGTCCGCACTGCTTCTACGGAACGAAACGGACCCATTCCTTGATGGCATGGTAACCTGTGACGAGAAATGGATAATGTACGACAACAGGCGACGATCGGCACAGTGGGTGGACAGCGATGAGAGCCCCAAGGTTTTTGCGAAGCCGGAATTGCACCAAAAGAAAGTGATGGTGACAGTATGGTAGTGTTCGCTGGGAATTATTCACCACAGCTTCCTCCCTCCCGGTGAATCCATCACGGCAGAGAAGTACTGCATTGAAATTGAAGAAATGATGAAAAGTTGAAGGATATCCGGCCGGCCTTGGTAAACCGAAGGCGAGTTCTCCTTCTGCACGACAATGCTCGCCCCCATGTAGCACGAATGACGTTGTAGAAATTGAATGAGCCGAGCATTGAAACTCTACCACATCCTCCGTTTTCTCCCGACCTCTCCCCAACAGACTACCATTTCTTCAAGCATCTTGGCGACTTCTTGGTAGGGAAAATATTCAAATACCAACAGGATGCCGAAAGTGCCTTCGAAGATTTCGTCAATTCCAGAACTTCTGATTTTTAGGCTACTGGGATAAAAAAGCTTGTGTCACGTTGGCAAAGATGTGTAGAATCAGAAGGTTTTTATTTCGATTAATAAACTTGCCTACAAGCCGAGATATTAACTTTTAAATTTACAGTGGTTCAGTGCCATTTATTTCGTTACAACCTAATACAACCATTAAAGTTTAGACGCGTGAAGAGTCATAGTACGTATGGTTGGAAAAAAGGTGTTGTAGTATTGTAAAATGTAGCGATTCTCCAGGAACACATGTAGTTCGGAAGAGCAGTTCCTCGGCTTTCTAACGATTACAAAACATTGAGTGATTGATTAGGGGTTGAATTTTAGCACGCTTTTATATCATGGGCACGCGAAAACTGACAAAACTTTGTTTACAACCTAATACCTCAGACATCGCCAAGCAGAAACACCAAGATGCAATCGAAAAGCACAGCGCGCTCTTCAGTATGTGGCGTTACGCACTTAACAACGGTAAAAAGGATAACGGATAAAGGACGGCGTTTATGAATCCCCTTGTGTGAAAAACGCCACGCATTCTCCTTCTACAGGAGGGAATTTGAATGCGCATTTAGCCAACATAATTACTTGTGGTGGCCAACGATGATCAATTCAGTATTTTATCCTTCCTAGACAAGTCCTGTTCCAATTCGGCGATAGTGTAGGAATGGAACTATTGGTTGGCCTAAGCGCGAGCCGAGCCAAGAACTTCAGTTTGGGGGGGGGGGCACGCAACAGCCGGCACCTCTTGTGGGCTACCAACAGTTTATCACTACTATCATCCGTCGTCCCGTTGATCATTAAATTGCTCGGACGGGCGCCAGCAGCGTCTCCATTCGTCCATTTCGCATGCCAGAATGCTCTAATAGATCCTCCTCTTTCGAAGGACACGAAGAGTTTCGTGAAAGCTCTGAACGAACGATATAAAGAAGTCCGACCAACGCGTTGTCGGCGTTCTGGTGTTCTCCATCCCGCGGAATCCAATCGATGACGGCTGTTGTCAAGCGGGTGCCTACTGAGCGGATTACGTGGCCAACCCACCTAATTTTCGACGACTTGACGCATGCGACGGCGCCTCTGATCTTCGACGGTGTAGTAAAACAATTGTAGAGAATACGTACATCTCCACTGCGCAGAATTTAGACCGCTAATCTGATAAGCAGAGAAACTAATGCATGTTGTAATCTCCTTTTGTGAAGTACTCAAAAATTTTGCCTTCTTGCACTTTAAAATAAGCCTAAAAGCACTTCAAAAGAAGTTTTTTTTATAAAACCACGAACACTGGAGTCCTTTTAGGGGGGGGGGGGGGCTGAGCAATAAATCTTGGACCTTCCTACAGGTAACGTTTAAGGATCGGCACTGAAAACGCTCTAATCCAAAAACGGCCCGTGCCGGTTGCGGACCGTCCCTTGTCGATGACGGCCGGCGCAAAGTGGCTCGGAGGGGACACATTACATTCATTGGTTGTCCACCTTCGTTCGAAGGCACATGAATGCTCAGTTACAACGGAAGTAGCCTAGCTCAGTCACCACAGGGTAGACAACACCAGGGGATCGAACGTTCTACCCCCTCGTCCCCCAACCCTCTGGGATTGCTCGAGAGTCCAGTGGCTGCTTATCGAGATTGTGGAGACGCAGACATTTGCCACGCCTCTGTTTAAAGGGTGGGGGGGGGGTAGAACGCCACTCCGCCCAACACCAATGTTGTGTAAATTTTTTAATTTAGTAGGGCTGCCTCATATGGGATGCGTCTTGGTACTTTAGATTTAAAATAGACAGCGGTGTAAAAGCATTAATGTCGTCGGTAGTTCGCTGGTCCTTCTTTCAGTAGGCCCACACTCACCATAGTCTTACTTTTCTAGCATATGATCAATGTCTTCTTGACTCCAAAACATCCGACATCGTCCCGATCGTCGTTGGTGCGTGCCTTGCTGCGCTGGTCATCATCGTGCTTGTGGCTTACCTCATAGGAAGAGCCCGTGCTAAGCGTCAAGGCTACGCTAGCGTCTAAACCACACTGCTTCCGTGATCATCCCTACTTCGTTGTATTGTCTGACTGAGTGTCACCACTTATGTCAGGAAGAACTTTTCATTCTACTGAAGCATCGTTCGCAATAAACTGTCATTATTTCTGGTTCTTATGGCTAATCGTTACATTCTCTTCATTTTATGATGTTTTCTTTAATGTTTTCTTATACTCATAATGTTAGACAATTGTATATGCCTAGAATAAATGAAAGTAAAATAAAAAGATTTCCCTCCTCAGTGATGAATGAGGAATGCGAGTTCATTTTAATTTTGTTCCTCTCTTTTTTTGTGAATTCAACTGTATCGTGTCTGTATTCCTTTCGTTACACTTGTTGGAACTGCGATACGTCTGAAGAGCCTTACTAGCTTGATTTGCTAACTTTTGTCTACCTTGTGTACCACCTTCAGAAGATCCACTCGTAGCGTGTAGTTTTCCGACGTATGTCTTTTGAAAATTAATGTGTTTGTTGTTGTTTTTTTGGAGTTGTAATGATTGAATAAAGTTGCCTTGAACGTGGACTTATTTTTGAGTCCTGGTCAATGCCTAACGTTTATTACATTAGCGTGGTTTAACATTTCTGGGAACTAGATTGTCCGATAGGTCTTAACAATTAAAAGGGATGATTTCCGCGACTTCATCAGCGTTCAATACAAGAGGATGAGCTATGCAGTGATTCCAAATTCCCGACTAGAACGATGCATCATTCGTAATCTTAGGTTGGGTGGCTATCGCCCCTGCCAGCGGTAGACTCCGGATGGAAGAGTCTGGCATCTTCTGTGATTGGGCTAGGGAAGAGACTCCGGGGCGTGGACGGTTCACGAGACGCGAAACAAAACAGGGCTCGTGCGCAGAGACTGCGGTCGCGGAGGCGAAACCTGGAGGTCGTAATTTTACGCCTTCTGTGCTTGACGGGTGCGCACGATTGCTCGATCCTGGGGCGGGTTGCCAGCAACGGGGTTCCGCGCAAGCGTGTAGTCGTAGGGCCACCTCAGGGTGCCTCACCTGAACGAGTGATGATTACAGCAGGCATTCTAGTGCACGATGTGATAACTCTTTTTGCGTCAGAACGGAATCGTTCGAGGATCGAGGTGATAAACAAGGGCTTTCGGGGATACTCGTCACGCTAGCGGTGTTTTTCGTATTCAGCGTCCAGGACTTATTTTTCATTTCTCAGTGCTCTGCCGCAGAGTTCAAATCCAAGGAATGGTTATGAGTCAGCGTTCAAGTTCATCTCACTGTTAAAACACATACAAGTAGACGTTCGATTCTGGAAAACCTTCGAAGTATCAGAGAAAAAACTGACTAGTTAAGATGTATGGTTCTGGACTGATGAGGAGAAGCAATACAACAAGGCACATAAATTGGAATGAAATAGTTCTGAAAATGGAGTTTACATACCAATTTAACGCTGTGGGAAATTGCCGTAAGGTGCAGTGCTGTTTCTCAAAGAATTGTATTCTGTCTGTTATTTCTTAATGCATACCTATGGACTCCTTGACCCAATCGTCGATCTTCCAAGTGTGTAAATATTGCAGTTATCAAGATTTGCAAAAGGATCGTGAACCAAGAATGATTCGAACGCTGTATGGACAGCAGCTCGTGAGTAGCTGCTAAGCAAAGGAATTGAAGCTAATTTTTGCAGACAAAGCTTTGGAAGCTCATAGTTGGATGAAAAACTCACTCTGATATACTTTAATCACTACGAATGATCGTGCTTTGAGTATAGTTGAGGATGCTCGAGATCTTGGTTTCATCCAAAAACTTTACCTTCACGGAATTTCGTAACCTCTTGAGGGAAACCATTTACCGCGACATAATCTTTTTCGCGACATAATTTCGGAGATACAATGTTACGGAAGTTTATAATCGACCGCACAACACAACACGTATGTCTTGAAGGCGCAAAGCTGCTCAGCGGGGGTCACCTTGAATTCTGTAGGTATCCATCATCGCAAGGAGGCACATGAATGCACAGTTAGTTACATAGCTACAACAGAAGTAGCCTAGCTCAGTTCACCACAGGGGTATACCGTATCAGTGCTGCGTAAATTTTTAAATTTAGTGCAACACAAAATATATAGAGTAATTAGTAGAGCTGCCTCACATAGTGCCCCCTCCGAGCCGCTTCGTCTTGAATCTAATCTAAATCTAATCTAATCTAATCGCTCGAAGAGCGCAGAACCCAGCCGCGAACTTCCCCTGAGCGAAGAAAGCAGTCTCCATGCGAGCAGCTTGTATGGCACACCATGGAATCCTTCCCTAGCTTTGTTCTGCGATTGCACAATGGACGTCTCACCCGACGGTTAAGGTTACGGTGAGCCAGTCCTGATATCCGCCGTTTATAATCCTGTTGGGTGCCATCCAAGCTACTCGTGTGGAAACTGCTTTTGTCGCAACATGGCCTGCCGTGGCGAGTAGCTACATACAGCGAATGTAAATGCGGTCTTATCTCCTTGTTTCGAATACATATCCGTGTTTTATATGCTTCCGAATTAGGCAAGGGAGGAAACTCCAGAATGTAGGCAATTTCAACACGGAGACCCGATTTGCGCCGCTTTTCCAGTTGGGAAGGCACACTGTACAGAAACGAACGCGAACGCCTGCCTTTCTAATAAGAGTATGTAACATCATTGTTGTACACTTAATTTTGACGTGATGAAGATGTGGTACGCTCAGAATTTTTGTAACAATCCTACAACATTGAAAGAATGGGAGGATGTGAAATCTACAGCCCTTATTTCTCCCCAAGGCGCGACGAAAGCAGTTTCCACACACGAGTAGCTTGGATGGCACCCACCCTGGAGTCTCTTCCCTAGCCTGAAGAATCCAGCTGCGGACTCCCCCTGAGCGACGAAAGCAGTTCCCACACGAGTAGCTTGGATGGCACCCACCCACCATCCACCAGTGAAGTTCAACAATGATCGCCAGTCCCTCTAAGAACATCTCTGCGTGATCGAACTGCCGCAAATACCGTAGGAATATGAGTGGAACGCCCTGGGGTTAGCGCGCTCTAATCGAACGCAGAGATTGCATTGGGCGCGGCGCGGTCCTACACGCTGACTATTCTCCCATAATGCTGTCAAAGATAGTGGAAGGGATTCCGTCCTTACTTTAGGTGGAGCCACGTTCGAAATAGCAGTTGGCGGTGAGAAGCGCTGAGTAGGTTACTGCTGCTTTGACTGCGGACGTCTGGAATTGGGCAATGTTGTCCTTCAGGATTCGTCCTCTGTCGTAAGTTTTTCGCCATATATTATCTGTGATAATTTATACGCTACCTCTATGCCTACTCTATCGTTCCTTTAATTAATGGGCACTATTGTACTTTCCCGACTCCAGAAGTCGAGGAGAGGTCGGAAATTTTTTTTCGCCCAAACTTCGCTCAGGGGGTTATTCGGGGTGGTGATCACGAATTTGACATCCGTTTTTGAAATTTCGGTCGATTACAGCAGGCACGAGTGAATAGATCGCGTTTAGAAATACCCTCTGCAATCGATTCGGTCTGGTGTTCGCGGTGGAGCACGGAAACTGTCCGCTGGCTCTCTCGTACGTTCTTGTATGCCCGCGATGGCATCGCAGGCAAGCGGCTCGGGGCGCAGTGGGTAGTGGCGGCGCTTTGGCGAATGGGGTCGGAGTTTCGGTTCTCCCGCGTCGTGGCATTTTCACAGTTCAACTGAACATTAGATGTTTGAGAGTTTTTGACGTCTATACAATTTGCTGGTGTTTTCTGTGCATTTTCCACCTGTAGCTCAGAACCGAGCCGCGGAACCTACTGAGTGACAGAAGCAGTTTCCAATCGAGCAGCTCCCTGGAGTCCCTTCCCTATTCACAGGAAAGTTGGACGACATCGACGGTGCGTCTTCTCAATCCCAACGTTCAGAAACGTTTAAGAACGGTGTCCAGTAGCGGACGATCCAAACTGCCGGACGCCTTGTCCCGCGTCGTTTCCGGAGAACTGGTCCATGGGCAAAGTACCAACGCGGCGCGCGGGTTTTCTGCAGCCATGTCTCGCACCCTCTCGCGCCTCACATGCATCCCGCTCGTGTCTTTAGCGTCTGCCGCTTCTCACCCCCAACATGTACCTCGACTTCTGGCTAATCGACAGGCCTCTCACTCATGAGCGCACTATCTACAACTCTCCCGTTGAGGCCACTTGCGTGCAAATTGGGTGCGAGAATACCAGTAGTAGAGATGATTCGAAGACGGAATGAGCATGTCAAATAGCGACAACAGCTGAGAGACCAGGACGACCAATAATAGATCTTATAAGTGGTGGACCGATTGATCAAATCAGCATAAACACCTGTAATAAACATTGAGGACATTGATGTAGCTGTAGATCTTCAGAGCCCCATGACACCTCTGTTGAGGCTACAGTGAGAGTAATTGAATGGAAATTAGTGCATAGCATTAACACAGTGTCACTGCGCTCTCAAGGGACGTATGACAGGCACTTCAGACCTTGCAGTTACATGCTACAAAACGGCCAAGCAGGGTGAAATTGCTAATCCAAGCAGCGTTTTGGAATCACCGCTGCTATCTCACCACATCCCTACGAGACGAATGCTGTGTGTGAGGTCAGTCAAGTCCAGCTGATTTCTAAATCATAGCGCCACTATCTTATAGTATTAGGATTAGGCATAAAACTTCGTCAAGGTGAAGTTGCACCACAGCACATAAGTACTGATGAGCAACAACGGCGAGTGGAAGTGCTCACCGAGTTCTGGAGGTTCCACCAATTTCTGAGGACCGCAGGGCGGCCGCCCACTACAAGAGAGTGCAAGGACCACCTCGATGTACTTGCCGCTGGATTAGCACATTGGTGATATTTGTTTTGTTTTTATTTTCCTGCTCATGGTATTATTGGTAGTACCATTGTGACGTTGAAGATACACTTTACGTGATAAGCGGGTCACTGCATACTTGAAATTAGGAAAAACCAAGTGCATACCGCACGCAAGCCTCGGCCTAAATCACTCCAATTCCCTTTTTTCTTTCACATATCAATAAAACAGTTGTAACACAACCAATACTCGTTGTCGATTCTATGCGACACCACCAACTCTCCCTACCCTACGGTTCCGGCCGTGTTCATGTCCTATCCATGTGATTCTGCTGTCCGACGAGAAGGCGGATGACGTTGCGCTCGCAAGGAGATAAGACGCAGAGGCTTACTCTTCCTATCTGACCCATGCCGCACGCGCGCGTCTAAGGACACGGGTCAACCAGACGAGCGGAAAGGCGAGAGCGCAGAGAAACAGACACTCCGGCTGCGATCCGACGGCTGGCGGCCGGGGAGCGGATCGAACTTAAGCCCCTTTCATACTCGTCCCAGGGGCGGCGGCGGCGGCGGCGGCCCAATGGTTTAGCATAGGAAGGCGGCGGCGATGACGTGCCCGAGCGGCGGCCACGGCGGTGGAGGGGTTTTCATACTGGCAGCGGCGACGTCGCCGCGGCCACGCCCCGCCACGCCCCTGGCGGCGCCGCCGCCGGGGCCGCTGCCCGAGATGGCTGGGGCCATTTCGGGCGGCGGCCACGAGTTGCAGCGAGAGCGGCGGCACATCGAGACGTGGAGTGTGCTGTCCTGTGTGCGCGCTGCGGACAACGCTCAGCCTCCACGTCAGGCAAGGGAATTGTCATCAAAAGTGATCTTCCTCTCCTCACCTTAATTAGTAAGGATGACTAGCTGGACCTGTTTTGTGTTGAAGGCAAGCCATTGCCGGTTGAATTGTCCAGTTTTGGATATCCAATACCGTTTGCAGCTGGAATCAGAACACAATGCTCTCTACATGGAACTGCATCAGGCGTAAAATTGTCAAGTGGAAGAGGAATTCATAAAAGAGACTGAGACAACGAACTGATAATGAGAAAACATACCACTGGTGCCTCCAGATGACTTCTTCAATGGTCGAGGTGGCCGTGTAGGTGGAGGGGCACTACATTCATCAGCCTGACGCCTGGCCGCTCGCATTGAAAAGAACTCTTTGCCGGATCAACGGATGAGATGAAAGATTCCATTCTAGGCTTGAAGAGGACCCCATGGTAATTCCCATTTCCACAACGAAAAAAGACAAGGCAAGCATCAAGTATTGCGTTGCCCCATTACGAGACCGCTGCGCGTACGCGCGCGCCAAACGCAATTAGCGCTGGCGGCGGCCGCCGCCACCCCTAGGCGGCGAGAACGGACACCGCCCCTCCACCTGCCGCTGAAGCGGCGGCGGCCGCCGCCGCCGCCCCTCGGACGAGTATGAAAGGGGCTTTACGAATGGTCATCGCGGCTGCGGCAGCCACCGCCGCGCCGCAATTAGCGGCTCCTGCGCCGCCACTGATCACTGTCGCTTGTGCGGAAGCCGCTGCCGCGAACGCGTCGACTACTCCTTTGGACTTTGCATGAAGCTCTCACTGGTTTTGTCCAGCTATTCGGCCAACTATGATTTCCTTTCGTCAGAAAAGGCCACTGGCTACCTTTTAAATCGTAAAGAGAGCGACGGGGCCAATTGATCATAGCCGGTAAGGAATTAGAACAGGACGCTGAAGACTGGATCGAATGAATACCAGGGACCAATGTGTCAGATTTGGAAATATTTTAGAAAATAAATGTAAACTAATGAGGGAAACTTAAGGACAAAAACTAAGGGTGTTGCCAAACTATTGTAAGCAACCATAAGAACGGCTGAAAATAATCCTGAAGAAGGTAAATAAAGGCAGTAGAACGGGGTAGAAGTAAATCAGAAAGACTGCAAGGAGGCCTAATGAGAGTACTCTCAGATCTTAAAGATTCGCAGGCTCTTAAATTGTGTTGTTGAAATCTATCCTGGTTCTTCTTCACCTCTTGCCTGCCACGCGGATGTCGTCGCAGCTGCGGTGGAGGATGTCGCGCAGGCGGCGGGTCAAATCAGCGAGTCGGAAGACGTAGCCGCGGAGTAACCGCATTGCGGCATAGGTCGCCGCAATTAGCGATGACATTCGTAAGTTCAGACCCTCACCCCTGGCGGCCGAGTGAGCTGACTCAGTGCGTGGATGGGAGTACTCTCTCGTCCCCTGCTTCTCCATAACCGCTAGCAGTCTCGGAGGCGCATAGCGCAAGAAGGCTGAGTTTCAAGGAGGAGAATTGCAACTTTCGTAGCTTACAGACTTCCTAAAGGTCACGAAACAGTCGTCTTGAAGCTGCTACGTTTTGGGTGGCACGACAGACATCAATTAGTGAAGGTACGCAGGTCTGGCAAGACTGAATTTGAAAAAGAAATTGGTGGAGACAACGTTGGGTCCTGCTTACATAAT
Organism: Heligmosomoides polygyrus polygyrus; assembly: GCA_947396885.1. Taxonomy (NCBI): domain Eukaryota; kingdom Metazoa; phylum Nematoda; class Chromadorea; order Rhabditida; family Heligmosomidae; genus Heligmosomoides; species Heligmosomoides polygyrus. The sequence goes on from OX377206.1 coordinate 62,551,014, forward strand.
GGCAAGGTTTTCATGGAAGCACATTCCAGTGGAAGAGAAGCAACAAACTTAAGTGGATCATCCTCATGGTATTCTATTATTCGCCTTCCTTGGGCAGAACATTTGCGTTTATGAACAGATGACAATCCTTAAGGCCGTCTCTGATTCTTAAGCTTTCTGGTAGCCTTAGGTCTGTTTCTTTTTACAGACGATAGTGATGGAATATACTCATCTGCATACAGCGCTAGAAGCAATGAACCTTAGGATAAAACTTCTGAAAGAGACCCTCGCTTTGAGATAAAAACCAATCAGTGTTCAAACTCAGTGTTACTGCAGTAACTGATCTCCGAAGCGTTCTGAAGCCAGGTTTTGAGAAGTAGCGGACTTGAAATCCCATTGGTCTAGACAAAAAAAGCGATATAACCTATTCCAAGCCGCTCAGCACTTTGCGTGTAACTTAGTGCAACCAATCAAGCACACCACGTTCTGGCAAATACACGGCGCGTCCCAAACTCGCAACGCAGGAGGAATCGGATCTCACCTTTGAGCCGGGACACTGGTTGCGAGTACTATTACCAATGTCTTTGGCGTGATATTCTTTAAAAAAAGACGAAAAGGTAAGGCAAGGCTATCCCATCGCATCAACGTTTCTAATAAGAGAGGTCGCCTAACCGACATGGTTTGTATGCGAAATAATGGTTTATGAAGCGCAGTCCTCGAGCTGCCCTATCTCGCCTGCGGAAGAGAAGCGCGGGGGTGCTCCCTTGTCTGGGTTCTGGCGCAACGGTGGAGAGATGCAGCGAGGCCGGAGAGCGGGATCTCTAATCGAGAGGGCGCCGACGGCACGACGAAACCGCCGAAACATGAGTCATGGTTGACCCGTACCCTGTAACCTCACGCGCGTGGCGGAATGAGTCATGGACCAGTTCTCATGTAATCGGGTTCGAGTGACTAACCGGGAGACTATCTCAACGGTAGGTCGGAACAGCCCAAGTGTTGTATATGGTCTAGCTATTTCTCGTATAGATTCAGGACAGACAGTGCTACCATATTCTAGTATAGGCCTAACGTATGATTTGTAAGCTAACACCAAATGCACAACTGAGTTTGTTCGCAGTGATTTAAATAAGCTGCGCACTACTCGTTCAGCTTTTTGGCGCAAATAGGATCCGGGGAGTCACCTTATAAAAAGTGTCACCAACACGAAAAAAAAACAAGAGAAGGCACACTAATAGTAAAGAAAACAAACGATCAATGGTGTAGCTCTGTTCTGTGCTCTCCTACGCTGACGCGGAGGAGAGCAATGATTTAGGCAGGGAAAGGGACTCCAGGGGGTGGCTCAGGTGACGCACCCTTGGTAAAACTGCGTACGTCCTGGAGTTCCCTCCCTTGTCCAATTAGGAAGCACATTAGACGCGGATCTATAATCGAAACGAAGAGGTAAGACTGCATTTACATTCGCTGTATGTAGCTACTCGCCACGCCGGCCCGCCACGCCATGCTGTGGTGACCCCCCCCCCCCGGACCCTATTTGCGCCAGCTTTTTTTTTTACTACAAGATCACAGTGTCCCTTAAATGAAAGACTTGTATCTAAAATAAAACCCAAGTCGCGCAAACTAGCAGTGCTGCTAAGCTGAAGGTCTCCAAGATAGTGCTTGTTTCTGTTATCTTGTTGCCCAAGATGAAGTACTTGTGATTTTTGCGAAGATAACGGCAATTCCCAGATTGCTGACCAATCCGCAATAGCGTTTATTGCGGATTGAAGAGCGATGTGGTCATTCCCACCATGCAGGTTCTTGTAAATCTTTATATCATCAGCAAACATTTTACATGTGACACCAAATTGAGTGACCAAGGAAGGAATTTCCGAAGTATGCACAGAGAAAAGGATTGGAGATAAAACACCTCCCTGAGGAACCGCACTGGTCACCGGAAGAGATTCTGAGAATGATTCATTAATCCTAACCTGGAACGACCTGCCAGTTATGAAATTTTTTATCCAATTAGTTACCCTGGGATGAACACCTAGCTCTATAAGTTTAGCAACAAGTCTTTTGGAAGGAACTTTGTCGAAAGCTTTCATGAAATCAAAATATATCACGTCGACATCAATTTTATGCTCAAGAGCTTATGTCCAGTCATTCAGTGTTGATAACATCAACGTTTCAGTGGATCTGCCGGTTCGAAAACCATGTTGATCATTGGGGATTAGCTCGTTTGACTCAAGAAAGGACACAAGAGAAGATTTGACTTTTCTTTTAAACCATCTGAAGAAAACTGAGGTAATACTAATAGGACGGTAATTAGACACAGTGATGGGGAGTTTTTTAGGAATCGGTGTAACAAATGGATGTTTCCAAGTGATGGCACCTCACATGGCATATAACTGCCGTTAAAAATATGCTCGAGAGGGTAAAAAATTACGACAGCAACCTTCCGAATAAAGTACGGTGGTACTTGATCTGTAGTAACAGTATACGTCACTGGTAAGGTACATAATTCAATATAAATTTCTTCTTTATAAAAACAAACTGTGGGCTCCATGCGGAAAGAAGAGTTAGTAATATTACATGAATTATTATCACTAGTATTTTCCGAAGACGATTTCCGAAAATATTTGGCCAACAACGAAGCCTTAGACAAGTCGGTTAGAGCAGAACTGCCAGCCTCATCCCTCAAGGCAGGAATTCTCTCAGGTCTCTTAAGGATGGAGTGTAATAACGTATGAAGTGACGATTTATTAGGACCTTCAAGGATTTTCCTCTCAACGTATTTATTGTAGCGATCCAACAGGCAATCGAATCTTTTATTCACAGCCTTAAAGCGATCAAAATTATCCGAACAAGGATAATTCTGATAATCCTACCAGAATTTTGTCTACGTTCAAAAAGCCTTACCAAGTTAGAGGGAAGCTTGCTAAATGTTGACGGAATCTTTTGCATGGGAACGAATTGTTCAATGCAGTTATGAAGAGTGGATATAAAGAACTCATATTTGTCATTTACGTTCGAGTATCTTTCAAGGAGTGATCTCCATTCGAGAGTTAACAAAAATTCACAAATGAGGTCATAATTAGCTTTACTAAACGCCCTTATTATGCGGAATTCAGCATTCTTTACAAAAGATTCAAGGTGGAGTGTGAAGCTGGAGTGATCACTACAACCTACTGGTGGTCTAAGGGCAACGTTTTTCACCAGATTAGGATGACTGGTAAGCATTAGATGAAGCACATTACCATACCTGGTCGGTGCATGGATGTTTTGATGTAGATTGTATGATTAGCACATTTCTACAAAACATTTAGACTCCATGGCGCCGCTTAAGGAAATCTGGTTAGACCAATTTATGTTTGGCAAATTGAAGTCACTTAGGATTATACACTGTGCCCTGCAAGAGCACATATCACCTTTAACCTTGAAGAGTTGAATAGGGTTGTTAAGTTAAGCGCTTGGTGTCCTGTAAACAGCAATTAGCCTTATGGGAGCCTGAGCTGTCTGTAAGTCACAACATATTATTTCAAACCATCAGGAACTGATTCATTCCAGATTGTTTCAAAGAGAAGACCTGACAGACAATTATAAACGGCGGATATCAGGACCGGCTCACCGTAACCGCAGTGCGGGTCGCGCCGAGACTTTGCTATCTGCGCCCTCCTAGCTCAGAGATCGCGCGTCGGCGTCCACGCTGCGACGTCCGATCGATGTCTTGTGCGCTCGCGATGGCACCGTGTGCAAGTGGGTCGTGGTGCAGTAGGTAGAGGGTTCGCTTCATGCGAGGGATGTCGGGGGTTCGGTTCCCGTTCGTCGCGGCGTTCCTGCACTTCAGCTGAGTATCTGAGATCTGGGAGGTTTCGACGTCTACACGACGTTGCGCGTTTTTTGCGCATTGTTTCAGCCGTATGCGCTTCGCCGCATAACCCCCCTGAGCGAAGAAAGCAGTCTCCATACGAGCAGCTTGTATGGCACACACCCTGAAGTCCCTTGCCTAGCCTTGTTCTGCGATTGCACAATGGACGTCTCACCCGACGCCTAAGGTTACGGTGAGCCGGTCCTGATATCCGCCGTTTATAATCCTGTAGACCTGACCTGACAAGAATGAGTGCACCACCTCCTCTTTTGTGAATTCTATCACATCTTACATAGCTGGAATCATCACCTAGATTTCCAAGGATTGGTATTAGATCGATGGCGTCGCATAGCCAGGATTCTGTAATAATCACAATGTCACAGTTCAACTTCTTAACCGTAAATTTAAGAGGGTGTAATTCTTCTGTATAGACCGAATATTGCAGTAAAGGCAAATTAGGTCAATGGCAGATATCCGAGGAAAGCTTTTCAGTTTACCGCAGACCTATTCAGCTGACTGCCTTGACTGTTCAGGTAAGCCACATCATGGGAATTACGACGGGCTAACCTAGCCTCCCGATTCCGTTCCCTCTTCTGCTTAGTTAGGGAGGGGCATATGTAAACGCCTCTCCTGGAAGCCCTCCTAAGAACCAAGGACTGATAATATGAGTTCGCAAGGACTACCTTTAAGAGGCGAGGTCTGCCTTCTTGGGGCTTCCCAAGCCTATAAGTAATCTGAGGTATATATTCCACCTCTAGATGATTCAAAATATCCTTTACAAAGTTGGAGTCGTGAATAGCTCTTTCGGTCCACTTAGCGTCAGTGGATTCAGCGACTCGAGAAACGACGATGGAGCGTAAGCACTCCTTTTCTTCAACATAAGATAAAATGCTGGTAGGAGTAACCTCAAGCGGTGCGGGTGCTCCACTCTTTCCACTCTTTCCTGTAGCCTCGCAAGTGCAGCTTTCAGAGCAGAATTTTCTTTGCGGAGAGCATCCACTTGCTGCTGCAGTTCTTGATTTTTAGTCAAAACAGCACCTAGCTCTTTTTGGTAGGAAAGCACATGATTCAAAAGCACTTTCATGAATCCTGGCGTTCTCTTATCTGCTTGTAACTGCTGAAGTGCAGCCGTGATCTCATCTGTACCATGTCCTGGGTGGGTTCCATCACCATCGACTGCCACAGCTTTGATCGCTTTCTGGACTGAAGTCTTCGACGGCGACATGCCGATGGTTGATCACGAAATTGAACAGATCAATTAATGACGAACGCTCGACTGCACGCAGAGAAAACGGCAGGAACAGCATAATTACATTATGAGGTGGCTTGGGCAGTATATGGTAAACTTCGAAACACACCACCAGGTTCCTCTCAAGGTCCATGACACAGAAGAACAGCGAATCGTAAGAGAAAGCTAGTGCGATAGAAAAATCGCATACAGCACCAAGGTAGACGACCGCACAGCGGACCAACAGGCAATGAATGAGAACCAAATCAGCTCGATTAACCCCTGGTCCTCTTGAGATATTGGGTATAAACCTGACAGACAAGACAGAGACTTGTCCAAGACATCTACGCACAAGTGGAAAATTTTTTCGAAAAAAAGTTCACTCAACTTGTTCAGTTCATTATCTCACAGGAATCGTCAACCAATCAAATCGTGGAGTTATATACCATTCTCAGTCGAAATTCAACGTTCTTCTGGAATCTCCCCGTGTAACAGCGTTGAATTTGATTTGGAAACTTTACATTTCAACTGAAAATGGTATATAATCGTGCTATGTATGCAAACTGTGAACTTCAGCCCCAGAGTAATCGAGGTCGATGAACACGAATCTTAAGTTTGTTTTTGCAGTAACGATTGTCATCAAGAGATATCAATCAAATTACCGATTTTTTCGTGAATATCACCCAACAGGCTCGAAACTTCAGGCCTGAAGTAGTCGAGGTCACTGACTACGAAACTGAAATTCATTTGTTAATTTTTCGTCGAAATCTATGTTTATTGCGCAAATTTCGTAGAGGATTCAAGTGTATGACATTGATGATGATCGTAGTCGCAGAGAATGCAAATGTGAAGTTAGGCTTTGAAAATATCGACCAGGACCGGCCATACAATTGATTCGCCTCAACGAATTCCCCGTAGAAAGTCAATAGCTCGATCAACTTCGACCGATAATTTCAAAAATGAACTTCAGATTTGTGTTCAGTGAGATCGACTACCCAAAGGCTGAAGTTTCGGACCGCAGTCGATCGCCATCAACTGCGGTCCGAAACTTCAGCCTTTGGGTAGTCGATCTCACTGAACACAAATCTGAAGTTCATTTTTGAAATTATCGGTTGAAGTTGATCGAGCTATTCATTTTCTATGGGGAATTCGTTAAGGCGAATCAATAGTATCACCGGTCATCGTCGATTTCAAAATCTAACTTCACATTTGCGTTCTCTGCGACCACGACTGTCATCGATGTCATACACTTGAATACTCTACGGAATTTGCACAACAAACACAAATTTCGACGGAAAATTAAAAATGAATTCAGTTTCGTGTTCAGTGACCTCGATTACCTCAGGCCTGAAGTTTCGATCTCGTTGAGTGATATTTACGAAAAATCGATAATTTGATTGATATCTCTTGATGACAATTGTTACTGCAAAAACAAACTTAAGATTCGTGTTTAGCGACCTCGATTACTCTGGGGCTGAAGTTCACAGTTTGCATACATAGCACGATTACGTACCATTTTCAGTTGAAATGTAAAGTTTCCAAATCAAATTCAACGTTGTTACACGGGGAAGATTCCAGAAGAACGTTGAAATTTATTTAAAAGACGTTGAATTCCGACTGAAAATGCCGGATAACTCTACAATTTGATTGACTGACGATTCCTGTGAGATAATGAAATGAACAAATGGAGTGAGCGGTTTTTTTCGCAAAGGTTTGCACTTGTGCGTAGATGTTTTGCACACGTATTTCTGTAGGAATTTTTTGTAGGATTTTGTTTGCAGGAAAAAAGATCTCACGTCTTGCCATTTAACGAGTATTGTCAAGGGTTCTGAGAAGATATTGAATATCTTCATTATTTGCTTTTTTTAAAGAATTCAAATCTTTTATTTTGTCTCTGGTGAATGTTGTCGTTGAACTTACTTTACTACATTTACTTGAGCCTACACAATGCGCTTTTGGAGTGAGTAAACGGTATCAAACGAAATTGGCTAACACAAAAATCGCATCGTCCTTATTAATACACCCCGGTGTAAAATTGTAGATACCCCCGATTTGTCCATTAGTACCCGAAGGATCCGCTGCCTATGCCCAGCGGTTACCATCGTATTCCTCACTATCGAAAGCCTCTATAGAAGAATTTTAAGCAGGTTATCTCATCAGTGCAGGATACCACGAACTTTTATTGAAAATTTAACAAATGGAGACCGGTGCAAAATATAAGTTCCCTTCACAAAAAAACCTGATTAATCACAAAAGTCCCTACAGACAAAGTAAGATTAGTACTTCATCACATCACCTTTGTTGTAACCATATCGGAAATTCTGTTTTTCGTACTACTGATTAGGTTATCTTCGCTCAACATTGGCTCATGCGTGAAGTATGGCGTTCTTCTGATCAGAAACCTAAGTGTAAGTGGTTCCATTTTTGTACACTTTGTGTACAAGAATGCCCCACAAGTTCTTTATCAGCGGTGAGATCTGGAGGAAAACTAGACCACTGCAAAAGTTGATTTGTATTGGAATTGAGCCAACCTCTTATAAACCTTGTGGAAAAGGTACAGAATAACTACATTCGCAAGGTTCTTATTCGCATTGGTGGGTTCCTTTACTCTAAGGTGCTAAAGCATCGATAAGGAACAAATACCTGAGTCTTTACACATTGGCTCCTCGCAGAAAATTCTTTGATATTTGTCGGGTTTATAAGTTAATCCACTTTTCGCGCTTTGCAGGCTGCAAATTCTTTGATCTGCGTGCGTGTCAAACAAAAGGGGAGCCTGAGAAGTTTCCTATTAGTCGACCTAGGAGTAAGCTGAAGGTGGCCCTTTCTCCTCATAGGACATTGGTTTGACTCGCTCTAGGTGTGTCTTGATGTTGTTGTGTTGTTGTAATACTTTTTTCTGCCGCTGCGCTTATCGCGAACGTATTGAATAAATAAATAAATAAAATAAAATAAACCTGCAGTTGACTGCGATACGTGTGTGGATGCATTATCTTGTTGGAAAATGAGGTTGTGCCAACGAAGTCTCCTTAAATATGGCAAAAGGTGATCTCGAAGCAATTCCTGGTAGTCTTCACTGTTCATCCTACACGAGACGAACTTCCGAAACGAACGAGACAAGTCCGCATCCAGAAAACGCAGCCCAACCATGAGACTTTCACCGTCAAAGTTGCGCCTGGAGGATACTCGACCTCTTTTCTCAGATCTCTCTAGTAGTGTAGAAGAAGTGGAATCTTGATGGGCCCGACGGGTACAGACACTATTCGAGAGATTTGAGGAGAGAGAGAAGCGAGTATTCTACAGGTGCTACTTTGTCGGTGGAAGTCTCATGGTTTCGGCTGCGTTTTCTGGATACGAACTTGTTGCATTGGAGTTCGTCTCGCGTAGGATGAACAGTGAAGACTACCAGAAATTGCTCGGAGATTACCTTCTGCCATATTTCAGAAGATTTCGTAGGCACAACCTTATTTTCCAACAAGATAATCCATTCATACACGTATCGCAGTCAACTACAGGTTGGCTCAACTCCAACAGAACTCAACATTTGAAGTGGCCTAGCTGTTCTTCAGATCTCAACCCGAAAACTAGAAAGCTAGTGGGACATTCTTGTACACAATATACAAAAATGGAACCGCTGAGACATCGGTTCCTGATCTGAAGAACGCCATACTTCATGCATGGGCCAATTTTAAGCGAACTGTTATTGATAACCTAATCAGTAGCATGCAAAATAGGATTTTCGATATGGTTGCAACAAAGGTGATGTGACGAAGTACTAATCTTACCTTGTTTGTAGGTTCTTTTGTGATTAAGCAGCTTTTGTATGAAGCGAACTTATATTTTGCACCGGTCTCCATTAATTAAATTTTCAGTTAAATCTCGTGGTATATTGCACTGATAAGATAAACTGCTTAGAATTCTCCTATAGAAGTTTTCCATAGTGAGGAATACGATGGTAACATTACTGGACCTCGGCAGCGGGTTCTTCGGGTACCAATGGACAAACCAGGGGTGAATCTATTTTGCACCGGGTGTATTAAGTTATAATAAAGTTTATTCGATTATTCGATTTTTCGAATATTCGATTATTTGGAAATTCGAATAACCAAAAATGGGGTTATTCGATCATTCCGAAATTCGAATAACCAAAAAATGGGGTTATTCGATTATTCGGAAACTCGAATAACCAAAAAATGGGGTTATTCGATTATTCGGAAATTCGAATAACTAAAAAAATGGTGTTATTCGGTTATTCGCTCATTCGAATTTTCGAAAAATGGGGTTATTCGATTATTCGGAAATTCGAATAACCGAAAAAATGGGGCTATTCGATTATTCGTTCATTCGAAAATTTAAAAAAAAGCACAAGTATAGTAATCATCATATCATGCGACTGATACATACTGATATGTAACACCTCCCTTTTTCGAAGATGATTAATCAGAGTCGCAATCGGATAATACGATGATCTAAAATTGTTACAACGATCTTACGAGCAAAAGTGATATCAACATGGAGCGTCCTCGTAGGTCTTCGTGTTCGAATCGATCATCGTAGCTGCATGTCTTGTTGAACAGTTGGAAATCCTTCAGAAGTTTCAGCAGGCGGAGAGGAAGGGGCTTGGGTGCGGAGCTGAGGTTGCTCCAAGTCGAAGGTTTCGAAAAGTGCATCCATACTTTTTTGGGCTTCGTAGTTGTTCTCATGTAGCGCCTTCGTAGTTAATTTGCATGTCGTATCAAAGTTTGTGTTTCACAGCGAACTTTATGGAGCACCTTCCCAAAGCGATCCAATATGGAGCCGTTTATCCACTTATGTTTTCCATCTTTGTAGTGACTGACGTAGACAGTATCGCCAGACTCAAAAATCCTAGGCCTAGCTCCATGTTTGGCGTTGAACTGACGTTCCATGGTTTCATTTCGGCTCCCGCCGTGAGGCTGAGTAGGCTGCAATAGAGACAAGGGAGTCCCAAGTTTCCTAATAACAAATAGCTCTGCTGGTGATTTGAGCTCCTCGAAGGCTGGATGTGACGTTGAGTGGTAAATAAGAAGAAAGGTTTGGAGAATGTGAGAGTGTGTTCCCTCTCCTTTCATCTTGAGCAGGCTCCTTCTGAAAGTATTTACGAACCTTTCTGCCTGACCGTGGATAGCGCGTCTGCTTGTCCCATATGTGTGGTGGAGCGATACTGTGAAGTCGTAGGATAGCAGTGTTATTGCCCAGCTTTGTAGTCAGCTAGCGGTATAGATAGGGATACCCTTCTTTGAGCCAAAGATCCCCAAAAGTGGTTTATGGTCAGTAAGAAGTGTGAATTCGGTCCGTATGGCATCCTATGAAATTTTTGGACGGCAAAAATGAGTGCTAGTCCTTCTTTCTCAATCTGGCTATAGTTCTTTTCAGCTGGCAGTAAGGAACGTGAAGCATGAACAATGGCTTTCTCTGACCCATTTGCATAACGATGGGAGATTACAGCTCCAATGCCGTAATTTGAACCGTCTGCTGCAACTACAATTTCTTGGTTTGGGCCGTTGTGGGTCAGAAGCAGATCGGAGGAAATAATTTTCTGGCACTCTTGAAGCTCTTATCACATTCCTGTGTCCATTCAAATCGGGTATCTTTCTTGAGTAGGGTGTCAAGTGGTGCTCGGATGGTCCTCACTTCCTTAACGAAATTGCCGTAGTAACTGAGAAGTCCATGAAAGGATCGGAGTTGTGAGAGATCTTTAGGCACCGGCATCTTTTGTATTGCCTCGATTTTACCGGGCTCGGGGCGTCGACCATACTAGTCGATAATGTAGCCAAGGTAGTTGACTTTGGTCTCCGCAAATTTGCATTTGTTCATACAAACGTGTAGGCCACTCTCGACAATACGTTGAAACAGAGCATTGAGGTTCTGAGAGTGCTCCTCTATAGTGCGTCCAACGACGATTACGTCGTAGAGATATGCGACCACTCCTTGAATACCACTCCTTGAATACCGGCTAGCATAGTATCCATTGTTTGATATCTGGCGCTGATTTGACTCCGAATAGCAGCCGGTTGTATTGGAAGAGACCACGATGGGTGGTAATGGTCAACAGTTTTTTGGACTGGGATCAACTGTGATCTGGAGGTATGCGTCGGCGAAGTCTATGTGGGAGAAGTACCAGCCTCCCTTCAAGGTTCTGATTATATCTTGTGGAAGAAGAAGCTTTTATTGATGTAGGTCGAGGGCGTTGTTGGGCCTGTGGAAAAATCTGCGCAAGGATGAAGGATGCCTTTTGATTTCTTAACAATGACAATAGGGGCTGCCCAGTTGGAATAGTTGACGTTTGAGATGACGCCAATTGATTGTAGTCCGTCGAGCTCCTTTTCCACCGCTTCTTGAGCTGAATATTGTACTGGCCGTTTTGGGCGGAAGACGGGTTTGACTCAGGGCTTTAACTTAAGGGATGCTTCGAAGTGTATGTAAAGGCCAAGATCAGAGCTAAATACCTCTGGATATCGTCCCTGTAGTTTATCTGCTACTTGTTAATTTGTCGCAACTGAGGACATGGTGATGGTGGGATCGGTTGGGCCTGGGTCTATTGTGGGCAAGGTGTCCATGACTGAGTACAATCCCATTGTCGGTATTCATTCCGCTCCTAGCAGGTTGTGATGCGTATTGGCGACGTAAAACTTTCCTTCGGCTGAAACGTTCTTGAAACTGTAGGCACATTTACGCTGTCTTTGAAATCGGATTTATTCTCCGGAAGCGATTTGTGCGATGAGGGAAGGGGCTTGCCCATGAGTATCCATGTCACCTTGTTGATGACGGTGACGTCTGATGCAGTGTCAACTTGAAAGTTGATGGCATGTGTGTCCACTTTGATTGTGGCTTAACGTCCATATCAGTTGCAGTCGATATTCGAGATTTTGAAGATCGCATCCGCTCTTGTTGTGTGCCTGTGGATGGGATGGTTATGGCGAGAAGGTCGGTTGTGTCTTAGGCGACGTTTTGCTGAGGGACAGAAGCCACCTTTGTGTCTTGTAGTGTGGCATTGTGAGCACACATGGTTTAGGAAAGTGCAGTATCTGACGAAGTGCATGTTGCCGCAGTTCCATCATGGTGAAGGGGGTGTCTTGTGAGGATTTTTGTATTGATTAGGATGAATTTTTTTGCGGCTGTTGTTTTCGTACTGATAATGTGATCTGCGAACATCATCTTGAGGCTTTGGTCTTGGCCTCGGCGGTGCATCAATCGAATGGACTGTTGGTCTGCCTTCTTCAATCAACTTGGTGTCATGACGAAGGTTTAGCAGTCGCTTCCATTCTTCGGTAAGTGTCTGAATAGTGCAGTTAGAATCTGTTTCGATTTTATCGAGCAGTTTTAGTCTGACGAAGGCGTCTTCGGCCGACTGAAGTCCATAGACGAAAATTAGACACTTAAATTGGTTATCGTTGCATTCCGAGAGCTTGAATTTGGCACACTCACGATTAGCGCGACCAGCATATGTGGCAAAATCATCCCTTAGATCCTTAACCAGCTTCTTCAGCTTCCTTTCACGTTCGGGGAAGGATGTAGTTGGAAAAATTTTCGTAGGAGACGGCATCCAATTTGTGCAACAAAAGTCGCACTTTTGATGGCTCGTTCAGGCTGCTTGCATCCACGGTGAAAATACCTTCATGTCGGCAGTACCAAGCTTCGAACGTAACGTCGGCCACAGGGTGAGAAGGGAGTTTTCCGTCCGGCGAGTGTATCGAAGTGCTTGGTTGGATCGGCAACCGGTGACTCCGAGGAATGGGAGACGTTGTTGGTGATTCCTTGCACTGCGGTTGCAAGACAACTTAATAGTTGCTGAAATTGCTCCTCCGAAAAAGTTGCCATCTTACCACTTGGTGGGTTCTTGATTCTGATCGCCACTGTTGAGTACAGGCCACTGCGGTGTAGGCTCGATAGACGACAGAGACGTGATAGACGATGTACGCTTTATTGCCGACGACCGATAAACTACAAACCATACCAAAGTAGCCTTTATATAGTGGCCCTTTAATCATTACGTGATAGTCATCATATCATGCGACTGATACATACTGATATGTAATATGTATAAATTTTTTGCCCCAAATCATTCCATCTCCAGGAAAGCCACACATACCGTTCGCTAGGTTTTTTCCTACTCCTTCAAAAAACGTGGATGTTGCTTTATTTTTTCTATCCGACCTCTTCGAGGGCTTCGTAAAATCATGAACCGACGCGACTATCGAGCCATCATGCTTTACGATTTAAATTTGGACATTCTGCGGCAGAGGCATCCGGTAACCTAGAAGCGCTTATGGGACGAACCGTCCTTGCGAACGAACGGTGAGGCTCTGCTTTGAAAAATTCGGCTGCATAACATTATGTACGAATGGTCGCCGTGGACGCGGCGGATAGCGCGCCCAGCGCGGCAGAAGACGTCGCAATTGGGTGACTTCAGCGGCCAGTGATATCTAGAGCTGCCTCAAAACTTGCACATCAAGTGTTAGAAAGTGTATACAAAGTCAGTTGCACTGCGATAGTGTGTCATATTTTCAGCTTTTCCTGAAGAAGCATCATATAAAATTGGGCATTAGAACGTTGTTTAGTTTTATAACTCGAACTCAATTTCTGAACCAGAGCACGTTTTACCGCAGCTCCTGCAGCACCAGAAAGGGATATCAATAACTCAAACCTAGCGTCTGAAGCAGGTCATGGGGCACAGCTCACACGACCGCAGCGGAGCTCATTGCGCACGCGGCAGTCGCCGTCGCGGGCGCGGTGACCATTTGTACATAAAGACCGCTCCTCGAAAAATTCGCTTCTACCGATTTTGATCTTGAAGAAAAACCGGGTCGCGGCTGCAGGTCTTCGCTTGACGATGGAGTTTTGAGGAGAGCCGTCGAAGCAAATCTGGAGATGAATACACAGAGGACCTTGGCGTACATAATACGGTAGCAAGACATTTTACGAGGATAGGCAAGGTGAAGAAGGTGTCGAAGTGGGTGCTTCATGAGCTGACCGATGAGCAGTGTCTGGCACGTTTCCACACTGGCTCTAACCTGCTAGTTCGCCTTAAAAATGAGCCTTTTGTAAGCCGTATTATAATTGTAGGTGCGAAATGGGCCCTTTATGATAAAAGGAAGCAGGGACTTGTCTGGGTAGTCAAGGATGCTCTTCCAACGTCTTTTCCTAAATCCGACCTTCAACCTAAAAATGTTGTGCTTACTTTGTGGTGGTGTTGTGAAGGTGTAGTACATTACAGCTTTCTGCAACCTGGTCAGACAGTCACATCAGAGTCTTACTGATTAATTGGTTGCAACGTAGCTGCAGATCTGAGATAAATACGTTGAACAAAATAGGGGATCAAACCCCACCTTGCGGAAGACCGCTGGTAGGTACGTGATTGAGAAAACTCAATCCTACTCTGACTTGAAACGTTCTACCACTTAAGAACTGCTCTATCAAATTGACAATAGTGTTATGAGATCTAAGCTAGCGAGTTTTGTAAAGCAATCTCTTGTGGCTGACAAGAGTGACCTCTTCGTCTGCCAGCTTCTGACAAGCCGTAGTCACCTGTATCTATCGTAACCTACCGTAGTCGGCCGAAATTTCAAAATGTTCAAAAACGGATGTCAAGCTGGTGATCAGTACCCTAAATAACCCCTGGGCGAACTTTGGGGGAAATTTTTTTCCTCTCCTCGACCTCTGGAGTCGTGAAAGCGCAGTCGTGCTGATTACCATTCTATCGCATAATCGTAATGCAAGAATTATACAACGAGCGACCCTAGCATTTTAGAAACCTTCTGCATCGCTGGAAACATACGATATCAGTATCTATCGGAGACGAGGAACCTCTATTATTAAAAACAGGTATTTCTGATCATCCATCTATAATTGCATGAATAATGCAGTCTCGTTTATAGGGCATATGGCTAGATTTGCATCTGGAGCAGTTGTTGCGTCATGTGGTGATAATGCGGTATGTAGATGCTGAATTGTAGTAGATCATGTCCCAAATGATATCTGGACTCTTTTGCGAATGTATATTTCATTTGTGATTGAGCCATGAGCGGCTATTATTCTACTATATATATATATATATATATATATATATATATACAGGGTGGCTGAAAAGTTCGGGCAATTTTTCAAAGTATTTCAGCAGTACGAAAAAACTACATAAACGCCAAAGATTTACAAACAAAAATAACAGAAACTTCATTAGATCAACAACAACATAATACAACAGGAAAATTCACAACAAGTGCTCAAAATATCCTCCTTTGGCTTCAATACATTTTCGCAGTCGTTTTGGGAAGTCGCTGATGATGGTCGCACACTGCTCCGCTGTAATCTCGTCCCAGGATCTCAACAACGCCGATTTCAGCTGCTCAACGGTGGCGTATCTTGTAGTGGAGATCTTCTGCTCCATGATCGACCACACAGAATAATCCATCGGGTTGAGATCAGGCGAGTTGGATGGCCAGATGTCCCTGCTCCAAAACCCTAGGAAGAGCTCCTCGCAAACGGCGATCGTGGATTTGGCGGAATGCGCTGGTGCCCAGTCCTGCTGAAGAGAAAATCCGGTTTCGCCAAAATGGCTCGTCGCCCACGGCTCCAGTACGTCGCGGAGGACATATTGCTGGTAGCTGGCAGCGTTAATTTTGACGTTCTGCTCCATGAAGACCAGCGGCGTCTTTCCGGTAGCGCATATTCCAGCTGTGGGAAAGATGGTTGCCGTAGCGGGAACTTGCTAAGGCCCGGCTCGCGGTTTTCTGCCAAGGCCAACTAAGTGGAACCGCGGCCTTGGGATTAGTATAAGAAGTCTCAGTGGGAGCAAAAGGGGGTAGCGGTAGGGTGTAGGGTTTAGGTAATGGATTAATTAGTTAACGGCTAGGGCTCCCTTATGGGGTCCTAACCTTTCCCCCCTTTAGACGGTCCAGTGGCCATTTTCTCGTTAAGGTACTATGTATGAATTTTGTTGTGATCCATGTCATCCCATGCAGATAAAGTTGATAAACAAATCTTGTTGGTTGATCTTCCAGCTAATATCCTAGCGCAAGGATATTACACAGCCCACACCATCACCGAGGCTGGAAAATGGCGGCGGCTGATGGTCCTTGCGGCCGACGTCTTCTGCTGACCCTTCTTAAGCAGCTGCCGGCGATTCTGATGGTTGTGAACCGGCTGGACCGTGAAGATCTTCTCGTCGGTGAACAGCACCTTCGACAAGCGACCATCGCCGACCAGCTGACGCATTCGCCTGCATTTCCTCAACCTCTCAGCTTTCATCGCGTCGTTGAGGAAGTGAATACGAGCTACTTTGTAGCTAAATAATCCCAGCTTCCTCCTGGCAATATGCTGGACTCGTTCCCTACTGATCCCGAGATCCGTAGCCATCTTGTTCATCGATACCTCAGAATTCCGGCTAATGCGACAACGAACCTTGTTGATGTTGTCCGGTGTTGTCGCAGTGGTGGGACGGCCGCTGCGGGGACGGTCCGAGGTCCCGCCAGTCTCCTTGTAGCGTCTTACAATCTTGTAGACGGTCCTTTGTTTGAAGCCGGTTGTTCGAACTATGTCCGCGGTCCTCATTCCCGTCTTGTGCAGCTCGACGACGGTGATACGCTCACTTTCACGAGACATAACGCAAGCACAACTGAAAACGAGAAAACTGGAGCAACAGATTCTAGATCAAAATTGCGCGAGGAATACAACGGAAACAACAGAAATAACAAAAAACCTCAATTTCAAGGCCAAAAGTAGCGCCGCAAAAAATTGCCCGAACTTTTCAGCCACCCTGTATATATATATATATATATATATATATATATATATATATATATATATAACAAGAAATGTGGGTTTTCCCCAGTTGCTTCATGCGTAGCCGCATTATATGCGTACACGAGGGTAGAATCCTATCCCACTCCGTGGGCGCCGTCGTCTTTTTCCGGAGCATTTGGATTAATGTTCCATTTGCTGTTTCCGTTATACCGTTTTCCCTTGGACAATAGCCCTTGGTAAACTTTTATATACCCATGACTGAGCACAACGCTTTCATAATCGCGTTTTCAAATTCGCTTCCGCGATCTGAAAGGAATGCTTTAGGCCATCTGCCACAAAGGCAAATCCACTTACTAAACAGCACTTCGGCTACTGTTTCGGCCTTCTTATCGGGGATTGGGTATGCTCCCAGGTATTTTGTAAAATGGTCAACTACCGTGACTATATACCGATTTCCGCGACTACTCAGACCCACTTCAAGCAAGTCAATTCCTACTATTTCAAATGGTTTTGTAGTAATTATAGGACGCAGTGGCGACACATTTCGCCGCCTATTGTTTGTTAGGAAACAAATCTGACATACCTTGCACCACCTTACAAGATCTTGGTGCATTCCTGGCCAAAATACTACCCTTTTTAATTGGCTCAACATTTTCCGGGCATGGAATTGACCTCCCAACGTTCCAGAATGAGATTCGTCAAAAATTTGACGTCTTTGGACTCTTGGCACTACAGGAACGAACGAGCCTTCCTCATTAATGAGTTGCAACTTCCCACCATCGATCGTAAAATCGAGGGAGCTCAACTTCTTGTCAAATCGAGGAAGCATTACCTCTTCGTCTTTGCCGCTTTCTACCGATTGAATGACTAGTTCAAAATCCGGGTCTTCCCGTAGGGTTTTTAGCCAATCGTGCTCTTGCACCGAACAAACTACATTTTCATAGGTAGTTAGAATTGGTGTCTCATCTCGTAAATTTACTGGTCCACGAGAAAGTGCGTCTGCCACGCTGTTTGCAGCACCTTTTACATGTTCTATGTTAAGGTCATAGCGCTGAATCTCAAGCGCCCACCGCAAAACTCTTGGCGAAACATGCGTTCTTTTGAACAACGAAGTTGGTGCAGCATGATCTGTGCGTATTACAGTTCGCAGACCAAAAATAAAGTAGTGAAATTTCTTTAGGCTGAAAATTAATGCTAGAGCTTCTTGATCGGTAACGTGGTAATTGCGTTCCGCCGACGAAAATGGCTTACCAGGGAATGCCGTCAGCTTCCCATGGAACTTCGGGATGAGACCTATATCACGTGAAAGAGCTCGAGACGCTGATCACAGATATGTAGACCAAATTTGCTAAATGGATCTCCTAAGCGAGTTATGGCCGGCGGAAGCCGCCGTGTCTTCCATGTGTTAGGCGCGCTCAATGGGCGCAGTATTGCGCGGTAATCAGCGGTTCGGCTATTAGCGACGTCAGCAGCGGCGGCGGCGCACTGGTAGGGTGCTCGCTTCACAGGATTGAGGTCATTGGTTCGGTTCCCGTCGCTGACGGCTTTTTTTGCATTTTGTAACTTATCTTCGACGAGGACCTATAATTCCATTTTGAGCACATTTTTGAGCGAACGGCTGATGGCCACTTGCATTTACGTCTATTTGAAGACGGAAACGTGTTTCAGGTAAAATGCTTTATTCATGACGTGAAGCAAGTCAAAAATTCAAAGCAAAGCAAAAACAAAAAGTGAAAATAAAATCAAAAATCAACAAAACTTAATGAACATAATAAATAAAAAGTAAAGGCGCTACTTAAAAGTTCCGACTCCACAGACACAAATAACCCTTAGGGTGACGTTTGGGTCACGGGGTCGTGTCGTGAGGGACTTGGTTCCACACGACAGACTCGCAAAAAACGCTCTGGTCGTCAACGTGTTAAACAACAGATAATTTAGGGTTGTAAAGGACGTGAGGTTTCGCCAAGCGAACCTTTTATGCAGTTGCGGTGGGGCAAAACACGATATTTAGGGTTGTGGTAGCTACAAGGACTGACTAGGCCAACCTCTTGCGCAGCTGCTGTTGGGCAGTGCACGGAATTTAGGGCTTAATAGATAGCACCAAGGTATGGAAAATCCTCAACTTGTTCTCCTACTAGTGCAGGGTATGAAACAAACTAGTTGCTTCCAAAATAACAAGCTAGACTAGGCCAACTTCTTGACTAGACTAACCGACGCACCAGATAGCTCTGCAAATACTATTGCTTGGCAAGGTTTATTGGGACCGTAGTGGTCAATGGTAAAATATGATATGTGAAGTCAATATTATTAGCCACATGCGTGACCTCTCTCTATCAGACGAGATCACGTCAACGCAAACACTTATAGCAGACCTCTCACTATAAAGTGGCAGATAAACACGCTTGGATTAGGATGAAGAGAAAGAGAGGACAGTTCTAGCGGAATGCCAGAACATAATAGTTCTTGAAACGATATGACGCAAAGTGTCGTTCAGCATTTTTCCCGTTTTTGTTCTGCAAAGTGAGAGGCAAAAGTGCGCAAAGCTGTATGGGCATATTCGTAGTCCGCGACGAGAACGACGGGAACAACTGGTCGCCGGGCAAATCATCCGTTCTGGGAGATCGCTCGTCATCAGTCGTTCCACATGCACTGAACGAGTTACTCAGTCGCTACTGTCGCTCTCGTCGCAGATTGTATGCAGGTCCTATGCCTTGCTAGCGCCACGACATACTGCACCAGCTTCGGCGCCATCATTATGACACTATGATTATTTGCTCTGGGTGAGATAACAGAGGATTGTCAGGACAAATTTATCAACAACAAAAAAATGACGAACACAATTAAAATAGTCGGAAAACCACGTAGAGAAGATTCAGGGAACAGGAGGGTGCAGTGGCCGCCTAGGCGTCTTAGCCCTCCAACTCACAACAAAACACAGCCACACAGGCTGGACAGGGTCGTGGGGACTATACAGGAAAGATTGCAGCCGGAGGCTGCTTGACGGTGGGAGTTGAAGACACACAAGCCAGGCAGATTCGGGCGGGTAACTAATAGAAACCCCAGCCACACTGGCTGCTCAGCGCTCTTTCGAGACGACTGCGCGGTCCCCAAGGTGGACTCTCCTCGATGATTTTGGATTCGCGCCCTTTCTGGCTGACGGGTGGTACCGATAATCGATGACATTATCAATCCGGAAAGGGCGAAACAACTAGGTTTGCGCTCCCTAAAAAACAGAAGAGAATTTTTTGGCAAAACTTTACCTTGGAATACTGCATAAGTGCATACTGTTTCGAAGCTTGTTTTGTGCGCTTTTTCACCTTTATATACAATATATGCTTCGGACCCCTGCTTTCATTTGGTGTAGCGGTTGGGGCGCCCGAGATATTGCTAGGAGTGTGTAGATTATTTGACGGCTACAAAAGAGATTTCGAGGTTCTCATAAATTTATAAACAGATATATATATATATATATATACATATACATATACATATATATAGGTGCTCCGACACCCCTGTCGGTGTGTCCTGCACTTGCGCGCTTCGCGCGACCTTAGAGAATCGCTAAATCACTGAGGTATGAACAATAGACACGCCATCTGTGGGGCAAAATAGTGCAAAAGCACCACACAACAGAGGCGGGAAGGAACACTGAGGTATGAGCAATAGACACGTCTTACGAAACCATGGGTGTTATTTGGTGTTAGTATATAGCCAATAGATACGTCTTGCGAAACCTCGTCATGTGGTTGTCGCCACCCGTCTGACAGTACCGTCGATGACACGGCAAGCTACGTCTTCGACAACACTTAGAAATCCCCAGGCACCTTGGACGAAACCTAAGGTGGACTATCTCCTTGTCAAGCGAGAGGGAGATCTCTCATGTTCAATGATGTACAGCAAGCTACGTCTTCGACAACTCTCACGAATCCCCAGGCACTTTGGACAAAACTAAGGGTGGACTACAAAGTAGGATGCTCAGCATTGAGGTAGATTGAGTGCAAAAAACCTCATCTATGGGGCAAAATAGTGCAAATGCATCTCACAACAGAGCTGGGAAGGAACACTGAGGTACGTCCAATAGACAGGTCTTGCGAAACCTCGTCATGTGGTTGTCGCTATCCGTCTGAAAGTGTGCAGTCGATGATACGGCAACCGTCGACTTCGACAACACTTACGAATTCCCAGGCACCTTGGACGAAACATAAGGTGGACTACCTCCTTCTCAAGCGGGAGGGAGGTCTCTCAGTGTTCAATCACAGAACACCATATGAAGCGCAATTGACGTCTCACGAACCCCGACGCAGGATGGACGAAACATTTTGCGACCTCTTCAGCACGTCTTCGGAATCCCGACGCACACTCCACGGTGTTCGGCACAGCTTCTGAATCCCCATAAAGTTTGGACGACGTCATCGTACTGAACCCCACCGCACCTTGGACGACATCATCAATATCGACTGATTGCGATCGACACACCCCTTAGGCTAGAGTTTCAGACCGTTTGAACGAAATCCACAAAAGATCGATATTTTGATCAATATTGATTGATGGCGATCGATACCTCTAAAACGAACTTCAGATTCGTGTTCAGCGTCCTCGATCACCCCAGGGCTGAGTTTCGAGGCACGCTGAAGACGTCTAGGTGTTTTCCGTGATTTTCCCCCTATTTTCCACCCGATTTTATGACTAATTTCCGCCCATTTTATGACTCATTGCTTAGCGGATTATTATATAGTATAGTATATGATGATATATGCATATATATGTATATATGTGTATATATAGCACGAATATAAGGCTCGGAGACGGGAAAACAGTCACCGTCGTCCGAGCCGGACCAACACTACTAAAATCTCCATCTCGATCCTAAGGCGGGGCCCTAAGCTAACAGCTAGATGTTGGCCAAGCTCGCCATCTCGCTGGCCGTTTGAATAGGCGCTATTTGAACAGACAATGGCCAGCTGTCCTACGGATAGTCGAGAGGGCCGCGCGGAGCGGAATACTTTCGCCGCTGCGCGGCGCGGCACCATGGTCGGCATGGCTATCGATTTTTCGCACCGCGAGGCGGCGCCGCATCGCTTTTATACTCCGTCGCCGCAAAACACCACACTTGACGGAATTTTGGGTTACGGTATTCGGCGAATCGCGCCGCTGAGGGAAAGGGCGCGGCGCGATCAGCCGCGGCAGACTCGGCGTGGGGTGGGAGATTTCACCTCTTCGACCAAACTTCTCCTATTAGGAAGGAGGAGGGAGGGGTTTAGGGTGCTGGTCACGAGTCTGACATCGTTTTTTGAATTTACTGGCGATTAGTAGGTTTGGATGGGAGTTTGGGCGAAATAGGTGAGCATGACCTTAGCCCGTCCCTTCTGTAACCTAGGAACAGAATAGAGATCTGTAGGCATTCACGGAGCTTCATATATCACGCTAAAGATATGTTTCGTGCACAGTGACCCTAGAATGGCCATATGAGAAAGAATTTTGAGTGATTCTTGACGATGGGTAGGTTCCAGCAGTTTTACTTTTGAACCCGCAAATGTCGCAAAATAAGGAGTGGTTTAGTGCCGTTTGCATTGCAGGGGATTCGACTCAATACCACACTCACCAGTTTCAACCGTAGGTTGAGCGAACGACTTCGACTCCAGGCTTAAGAGAGGATTCGTCGCTCCCCACAGGAATCCCACGACAAACATTGACAAGATGCATTGCGCTGATCAGCCAAAAAATCCTTTCTGTTTTGGTCCCTCAATGACTCGTGGGCCGTTTCCGGAGCACGGGCCGTAGTGCGTAGTGTCAATTTGGGGCGCGGCGCGACTGGCCGCGCCGCTCCCCAAATTGACGCGCCGCGCCGCGGCGGGAGTATAAAAGGCGCTTTACGGATCTATCCCAACTAACCTACGGCCAACTGTCTCCCGACCTATCATCTACGGTAACACAGGTCTTACATCCCTTACACCCTGGTGGAAGCAAATCCCATTCGAGAACTTGCGAAAGAATCTGCGTAAGAAAATCAAGTGTATGTGAACATCTGGGGAGAATTGGAAAGACGAAGAAGTTAGATAAATGGATACCACACGAGTTAAATGACCATAAAAAATCGTCGGTTCGAAGTGTCGTCAGCGCTGTTTCTTCGCAACAAAAACAATCCATTTGTCGACCTATCGTAACTTTTGACGAGAGGTGAATCCTTTGCGATAACCGGCGACGCTCGGCTCAGTGCGTGGACCACGATGAAGCTCCGCAGCAGTTCCTGAACCAGAAATTGCACCAAAAGAAGATCATGATTACTGTTTGGTGGTCTGCTTCTGGGTCAGTTCACCAAAGTTTCTTGAATTCGGGCAGAACAATGACGGCAGAGAACTACGCCCAAAATAGATCGACGAAATGCACGAAAAATTCTGACTTATGCACCCGGCAGTGGTCAATAGAAAAGGACCGGCCCTTCTCCACGACAACGCGCGATCACATGTTGCGCATCCGAGGCTGCAAAAGTTGAACGAGTTGCGCCACGAAACTCTACCACATCCACCATATTCAGCGGACCTTTCTCCAACTGACTACGACCTCTTCAAGCATCTCGATAACTGATTGAGCGAGAACTGCTTCAATAACGAGCGCAGGTGGAAACTGCTTTTGACGAATTCATCCGCTCCAGAACTCCGGACTTCTACGCAACAGAGATGAATAAGCTTGTATCTCGTTGGCATGGATTTGTAGACTCGAATGGTTTTTACTTTAATTAATAAAGTTTTTTGAGCTGAGATTTGTCGTTTTAAGGTTTGATGTCCAAAACCTGCATTAATTTCCGGACAACCTAATACTTACTGGTAGAGTTGATGTCAGCGCAAGTGATTTCTTTTACTTTGCTGATACCAATACTAGAAGTGGCGGTATAAGGCTAGCTGGCTCGATGAGTAGATGCCAACCAAGGTCAACTTTCTTCTCTCACCGGGCGTTTGCGCGCTTCAGAATGTTGATGAATGACCGCATACTCAATATGACATTGAATCAACATAGGTCTCATCTTTTTCGTAGACAGATCACAAGGTAGATTTCACACATTTATTGCAGTTGTTTATTATTGCACTGTCTAGTCTTTTAAGATGCATTTTTTAACTTCACGTTTTTCTGGACATTAGAGTCCATTGTTTTATTCGATACTTCTGCTTTTCGTTAGGTTACTTTTTTTAACAATACGTGATGTAGTCATCGTCACGTCCTGGATAAAGATAAAAGATAAAGACCTGCACGATGCTTGCTCGGACCTCCCCGTCGCCTTTGTTTTTCTTTATTTATAATTGCGTTTTCTCACTTATGAAATCTTTTGGTTTTTCCCCTCTTATTTGCCCTTATAAGTAGTTGCGCAGCTAAATAGTTAAAAATTTAAGCATTCAAATGATTGGAGTTTTCTGAAAGGCCGTGTATAGTAGGTGTAGCTTTCGTTGAAAACGGTCGAATATGCTCCCCTAGTACAAGTCTTTAGATTCACCAACTTGCTGCTGGAAAATTTTGCTTGGTAATGTCGTCAGACTTCTCGTGGATTTGCTATAGTCTTCATTCCCAGGATTGCTTTTAGGTCCTAAGCACATGCGTCTACCGAAAATCGTCAGGTGATCCTCAACCTGGTCAAGATTTCGTGCCCTTGGTAGTCGACTTCAAACAAAGCGCCGCAGCTGTGGGTAAAATACCAACCAATTCCCTTCGTCGTGAGCTTGGTCAGACTGATGCGGATATTCTGGCATCACGAGTGATAGATCGATCACTTCGTCCTCTTTTCCCTCCTGGTTGGGTAAATGAGACGCAGGTAAATTTATTAGCTATTTAGAGATCAATACTTTTTTTAGTACTTTGAAGATAGTGGTGAAACCTCTCTCGATTGATGACGAAGGTGATGCAGTATTGTTGGGCCTCAATGCAGCTGCTTCTGCGCTTCATATTTCTGCAGTACCATGGATGGGCCCCGTAGCTGGTGTTCGCGTAGCACTCGTGGATGACAAGGTAAGCACTTTGACGCTCTGCTTTTTCATAGATAGTTTCAAATTTGTTACTGTTGGTGTTTGGTGAATTTTTTGCTTGGGTCTCTCAAGACCCAGACTCTTAAACCTGTTGATTTCTAGTACCCTTAGCGTAGCTGCCCTAATGCTTCGTTGAGATAATCAGGATTAAATGGGATCCGTTGAGCGGGATCCAAACCGTTGCCATGCGGGTCTTCTGTATTGTTGAGTTCAACCGATCCGCCACTTCTTTATTCCACAGGAACAGTAGAAGGGTGAGAACAAGAGTGAAACAAGTACCGCAGCATACCCTATGTATACCACGGGCAGCTGCGATACTGATACTGCTCATATCATAGTAAACAAATAGAGATCACAGATCCTCCATACTCCGGCCGAGCGATGTTCTTGAGGTTCTTTGCTGGTATGCCGCATCGCAGGTTGTAGCAAGGCACTGCTTCATTACTGCTTGACATATCTTCATCTCCATTGTTGTCACTTCCGTCGTTGTCGTCTTCCAGTTCGAATGGAATGAGGCGATTTCTTGAACTGTGAGAACTTCTCGTTCAAATGTTGTTACGTACGGCTCAGGAGTTACACAGCGTAAGTCTCGAATCATTTCTTCTTGATTCTTATTTAGAGCGGCATTTGTGTGTTTCATCGGATTTGCCGGAAAGTTCACAATGTAGGCAACTGTTGTTACGCTCTTTTTGAGATTATTGTATCGTTTCCAATCCAAGAACTTTGAAGGTGCAGAACTCGAAGATGTTAGGGCAACGGGTGGTGTTTCTGTTCTGTTTGGAGAATGGCATGGATAGTGACCAGTTACCAGGGCTGGATTTCCAGTAACGGGTGGTTTGTGCGACGATGTTTGAAGGATATCGGCGGGTTGGGGCGATAGGGATTGCTCTTCATGGTGGAGAAATGGGTGTGTTGAGGAAGTAGTGAAAACGTCCGGCATTCTTCTAATCAGTGGTTGGAAGGAAGATTTTTGATCGATGAAGAAGGTGATCTCTTCGCGAAAGATTGGGGTTGCGTTGGTTGGGATGGGTTTATTATATTGGAGCTGTATCGTTTAGGGACGCGGTGGGGAGCGTGGGGTCAGAGTTGTTTTCAAGGTCAGGTAGCTCTACAGGTAGGGAAACATCTGGCGGAGCGTTGGTATCCACGTCTTGAATGACTCCTTGAGCAAACCGTATTGTGAAAACATCATAATCCTGATTGGAAGGCTGAGAATTTTGGTGAAATTTCTCTGTAGTGGCTTGTAGTCGAGGATATTGCAATCTCCTTGTTGTCGGGAAGCGAATGGGCACTGTCTTTCCACGGTAGGCATACGTGGTTATCGTCATGTTCACGACGTATAGTGTCTTCGAATCGCTTCCAAACGACTGCGTTCACCCGTTTGTTTTCCTCAGGCACTACGATCCTAGAAATTCGTGCGCCCAGTGAATTCGACCTCACAGAATTCCTCCCACGAATCTTTTTTCGACTTTCCAGAAGGTTGGTATGTATTTTGATCGATTTTCTCGATCGCGGTGATTGCTCGCATTGGTTTCGCTTTAGTCGTTTGGTTGTTTTCTGTGATGTTTTCGAACGTAGCAGTAGACGCCGCAGCACGTGATGTTTCTCTGGAGGTTTGCAATGCAAATGTGGATTTGATCTACCGACAACGAGATATCCCAGCTTGGACGGTGTGATTCGTAGTCCGGATTGAAGTGTAGTGTACTGATCTGCCTTTCGCGATGTCTAGTAATGTGAAGACGTCTGCACATCCCAGCAGTACATATATGGGGATGCATATATGCCGCATTCATACTGACCGACAGTCTTATGTCGTTATTGACGAGGAAGCGCTTATCCTCAGCACTGACGCGACTAGGCTGAATCGGTTCCATAATTGCGTCGATTTTTGCTATGGTGTAGTTGTGGGGGTTGCCGTGGTAATCCCACAGATGAAGGTTAACTGTTCCGCAGGTTTTATTCATCGGCGTTGTAGAGCCAAATGTGTTAACTGTCAGAAGTTTTGATTTGACTTCATCGAGTTGAAGATGATCTGCTAACGCCTTGTTAATAAAGGATCAATCCGCACCTGTGTGTAGGAGTAGGTGCACCTCTTCTAACGTCTGAGTCCCAGGATTGAGGACCCTTGCTTGGCCGATTAGAAGCAGGCTTGAATGGCTAGATTCCCTCTGCATGTGATGCACGATGCCAGAGGCTTCCTGATTCATCTTCTCCCCGGTGGAGAAAATGCGCGTCCCTGCTGAAGTACCAGTTTTTGGATTCGGAAGTTCCTGCAGCCCCCTTGCTGCGAGGTTGGGATAACGCTATTGCGGATGTCGCGATCGACGATGAGAGTTTTCTGCATATGGAGCTATGATGGCCATACTCCTTTCAGGCACTGCACGGTCCTCTTTTGCATTGTGATGCGATGTGGTCTTTCTCTCCACAGTTTCGGCAGAGGTTTTGTTTTCTCATTACTTCGAGGCATTGTTCTCATGTTTGAGCCATATCACAATCCTTAGATATATGCCCCTTCTTCTGACAATAGAAGCAGAGTGATTTTGTTTTCGTGTTATGCTGTTTGCTATGATCGCCCTCTTGCGATCTTCGTGTCTGTTGGCGGTCGATGGATTTCACTTCTAACTGACGAGTGAAGTTCATTTCTGTTCTGTTATGCTGTTTGGCGGTGGATAGGAGGAGCGGGATAGTCCATGCCTCCCCAGGTGTTTGTTGCTTCTGTCGCAGGATTGCATGCTGGATTTCAACTGCAAATTTCCCCAAGAGGTGCTACTATAGGAAGGTGTTGTTGACGTGTTCGCCCTTCAGCTGTAGTTGGCATACAATTCATGAAAGTTCTTCGCATAATTGTTCCTGATCGTGAAGGTCTTCACTCGGAGCTGTACAGTGGTGTAGTCTACTCAGAAGTTCATCCACAAGTGCTTGATTGTCTCCATATTTGTCCTTCACATGAGCAATAACAACAGGATACGTCTGGCTTGATCTGGTACTGTTTGACAAAGTCTTTGGCTTCGCCTTCTAAGGCGTCGAATAGGTACGTCATCTTATACATGTTGTCGATGTTTTGCGAGTGGACTGAGTAGTTGAAGGCGGTCCAGAAGTTTTCCCATTCCCATATTTTGCCGTCAAACTTGGGGATGGGGAGGGGTGCCAGATTCGCGACTGGTGTATAGGGAGATATGGTGGGATGATGCGATGAAATTCTTGTTTTGATTGCCTTTGAGTTCCTCGCTCAGTCTGGACAGGGTTGTGAATTGTCTATAAGATCCACATGTGGCGTGGTGGCGTCCACATGTGCTGTGACTCTCTGGAAAATTTCATCTATAGCTGGATCATCGGGATTAAGCCTGTCGACTGCTACATTGTAGTTTCCCAGTGCAGCTTCGACGTTTCGAAGTTCCGATTCTATCGCTGTTTGTGCTGGTCGAATTTGACGTTGTAATTTATCCGCTTGGTTCTGGCCCGTCGGGTGAAAACTCGTTGCTTCCCTTATTGATCTGCTGTCTTGTAGGATCCTAACGAGTCGGTTTGAAGCCCTTGTGAGAAGTCCTTGACGTGTAGACAATTCGATGACATCGCCGTCGGTAGGTTTGTTCGCTGAAAGTTTGAATGAAAGTAGCTTACTTCAGTGTTCTTGGGCTCCTTCGATCGGCCGATGCACCATAAACGGGATCCGTTGAGCGGGATCCGAACTGTTGCCACGCGGGTCTTGTGTATTGTTGAGTTCAACCGATCCGCCACTTCTTTATTCCACAGGAACAGTAGAAGGGTGAGAACAAGAAGAATGAAACCAGTACCGCAGCCTACCCTATTTTTACCACGGGCAGCTGCGATACTGATACTACACATATCATAGTAAACAAATAGAGATCACAGATCCTCTATAAGGATACTATCTCAACGGTAGGTCGGAACGGCCCAAGTGTTGTATATGGGCAGAACCGCCTCTCCCTGGAAAGCAACAAGCTGCAGGTATCTCGACCCCAATACCAACTCTACGCAGAGTTAGGGGTGACGGAAGTCGCCTGTTGGCGCCATGTTGATTCACGTGCTCCGCAACTAACGGGTGCGCGCGGGATGAGGGCTCGTATGGGCCTCTACAGAGTTCCGCGGCAGCACCCCGAGAACTCGTCCATATCGCTCCCGCCGCAGTGGGACCTACGCTGCCACTGTGGTGGAAGCGGCGTCGCGGACGAGCTGTCGCGGAGCTGCCGCTCGCAAAGGTTCCCGAGGGCTACCGCAGTTCACGGCGGCTCTCACCGCAGTGCCAGGAGCTGCGGGTGAGATCCGCCGGAGGGCGTGGTCGGATTGGAAGCTAGGGAGGAGCGGGTTTTCTTTGGTTTTCGGCCCTCGTTTCCGTGCTTCTTCATGCTTCTGTACTGCTAACCTTTTCGCTAAACGTAAATAACACGAAATCTTCCGACTGTGCTAATACGTGCCGTACGGTGGGCTCGTGATAGCGCAATCGGAAGAAGCATCGGGCGTCGCGTTCACACCGAATCGAGGTTGTTGGTACGGGCCTCATACAGGCAAAGCAAGTCTTCTACCCTTTCAGCGCGACTGACTTGGCACCAAAGTTTTCTGGGAAGATCAAAACTTTATTGTACCTCAAAAATTAGAAATTTATAAAATCTCAAACAAGGTATTCACTTACTGGGTACGTGAATTAAAACTTTAAAGAAATTTGTATAAAAATTTTCGTGGATCTTATAGACAATTCACAACCCTGTCCAGACTGAGCGAGGAACTCAAAGGCAATCAAAACAAGAATTTCATCGCATCATCCCACCATATCTCCCTATACACCAGTCGCGAATCTGGCACCCCTCCCCATCCCCAAGTTTGACGACTTATTTTCAACTGTAAACAAACAAAATATTATTATGAAAAAATTATATACACAAAACCTTTATCAGCGTTTTTTTCTAATAAATTACTTAATTAAACAGTTACTCAGTAGCACTCTTTCTTGATCTAATCTGACACAGTGGAAGCTGCACCTGGAAGGAGTACCTATAAAAGGGTACAAAAATCGCATGAAAATGTTTAAAAAATTCAATGCGGATAGAAAATAAAACGGCGGTCTACACAAAGGGGGTCGTACCATGTCCACTCTGGGAGGGGGTCGTGAATTTTCGGCAAAAATCGAACCCCACGCTTGACCCTGGCCCCACCACTTGCAGTACAGATAGACCGTATATGCTTACGCTTGTGTGGTGTTCACTGAGAATTTCCAGAACTGCTTCTAATGCACAATTGTTGGAAACGTTAGTGTAGAGCGACGTTACGTCAAACGACTCCATCACGCATTCTTTCTGCAGTCTAGCTTCTCTCAACTTTTCGAGAAAATGACTAGTGTTAGCTAGGTGGGCCGGTATAAACTGGAAAAACTGCACAAGCACAAGGTTGAGGAACCAAGCAATACGATCAGTGGGACCACCAACATTGCTGATCTTCGGTCTGACTTTGAACACTGACGGGTCGCCAGCAGTAGCACTATCTGGGGGGAGTTTGTGCGTCTTTATTAGCGTATAGAGCACCGGACATACGGGTGGTCGCAACGCAACCTCGTTATCATCCCCTTAGGTAGATTTGCGGAACGTGCCACTTCCACCCATTTTTTGTTCAGTCTATGGTATTGTCATCTAAACTCCTCAAGGCTAGAGCGACTGTAGTCCGATGCGTCCTGGAGGTGTAACGGAGTGATCGCTCGGTCCAGCTCTTGTGAGAGCTTAACGAATTCTCCATCTTTATCGCTTATGCCGGTCTTTATGGCACCCGATAGGGAGAGGTTACGGATCTCCTTAAGACCTTGTTGCTGGTCGGCGAAGAAATTAGAGGACAACATTTTACCCATGTAACTACGCAGGACGTTCAAAAGACAGGTGGTGAACAAGCGGAACTTTGAATCCACCATCCCATTATGTCCCGGTTTATAAGCGTATTATGGCGCTCTGATGCACTAGGAGTATTATGGCTCATTTGTGCTTACCTCTGTGAGTATGATGGCTACACGAGAAGATTTATTGGTACCTTAGTGGTCAGTGGTGGAATATAAGTCGATATGGGCTCAATCGTACAGATACAGGCGTGGCCTCTTTCTATCATGCGAGGTCACGCCAAACAAACACTTATGAAGGACTTCTCGTCATGTAGTGGCAGATAAGCGCCGATGGAGTGAGATGAAGGGGTCGAGCCGACAGTTCTGGCGGAATGCCAGAACACATTAGGCTCCTGTGGCCTCAGGTATGCAGACGGGAACGGAGGCGATGGTATAGCTGTGGTACCTACTGGATCCGGCCCAGCACCCTGCGCGTCGATCGTCGCCTTACGTCGCGATCCTGCAGTATCTGCAGACTCCCCACAACCGTACGTGCTGTAGCGAGGCACAAAGAACGAGCAAGTGCGAAACTGGGACCCAAGTCCAACACCGACAGCGCGGCCGAGGACAGTGTAAGGTCACATATGACGGTGATCCGTGGGCTGCTTAAGTCCTTTTTCCCCAGCGTCTGGGCTATTATGTTCTAATTGATTAGCCATAAATAATTGGTTACGGCATCGTTTTAAATCTAATAGCCTAGTGAATCTCTCCCGCAGTCTTACTTTCACATTAGAGCGGATAGAATCACAAATGCTCTTCGACTCACCCACGATCCTCCTCCAAAGGCGACTCGGCACTTTCTTTTCACAGCATGCCTCCTTAGCGACATATCTCTCCAGCATAGAATACATGTAGTCTCTCTTAAAAGAAATACATGTCTTCAATATATGCATGTGAACAGAGAAAATCTTCCTGTGGTCCTTCGGATGGTCGCATGCGCCGAACAGTCGTTTGCGTTGTAAGAAGTTTGGGATGACTCCCTCACGTCGGCAGCGACACAGAAAGTGGATTGTTTGCCTCGCCAAGTCGATCTTCTGTCTTAGCGAGAGGACTTCCCTGACGAGTCGACTGCAGTTTGCTGGAAGATGGGTGAAAAAACGTAAGCCGGGTGGATTTTTTTCGCGTTTCCTAGATCTTTTCGCTTTCTCGCGGAGCAAGTAACTAAAAATAAAACTGTGAAAAAAATGAAAACGTGAATAGAGCGGTGAAGAATTGCGAAAAACTGACATGGAGCAGCCAGAATATGAAAGACGGCCTTGAAACAGAAAAATACGAAACGGCGGTAGAGAAACTGATTCAAATAAGTAGTGTTTCCTTGCTTTTTGAAATGATACTGCAAACCACTACGAAGATGTTTTACGAAATACAATTTACATTAATTAAGAGTTACATTTTCTTGTGGATTTCGAAAATTTCGCGTAAATTTAGT
This sequence comes from Heligmosomoides polygyrus polygyrus, assembly GCA_947396885.1. Lineage (NCBI taxonomy): Eukaryota > Metazoa > Nematoda > Chromadorea > Rhabditida > Heligmosomidae > Heligmosomoides > Heligmosomoides polygyrus. The sequence goes on from OX377206.1 coordinate 62,583,144, forward strand.
TTCAATGCGATTTAACGAAAAAGGCCTTTGCTAACTCCAATAAAGAAATTTAACGAAAATGCTGGTAAATTGGTTAAGTCGATAATTCAATAGTCGATAAATGCTCAACACGGACCGTACTTCTATTAGCACACTGCGCTCCGATGCTCTCCTGTCGACGACGTTGCCGACGGTACAGACGATGTCTGTGGCGACGTCGGTGACGCGTCGCCGAAGTATAACATAGGCCATATGTTAAACTTCGACGACGCTGTTGTCAGCGACGTCGACAGCAGTGTCGGACGGGTACTACGCAGTGCGTAGCAGCCCGCGCAACACTGCCGCCGACAACAGCGTCGCCAAAGTACAGTACCGGACATGCCGCTGCGTCCAACAAGCACAAGCGGCGCAAAAGATGAGAAGCGGCGCAAAAGGGCGCCGGAGAGCGCCGTTTTCCGGGGGGCAGTCGTTCGGTACACCGTGCTGCCCGCCGCCCACTTCCCGCCCTGCCCGCGCCGCCCTATTTGGACAAGTTTGCTGCGCTCGAAACCGTCGTTAATTGGCGTGACATCGTCCAAAAACCTAACAATTGATAGGGGGCGATTGGGAAGCGCATCTCGGGGAACACTGGAAGGAGAACGTCGCTCTTCTCTCTAAATTCTTTCAATTTTCACCACAATTCTTTAAATTTTCGCCTCAACTAGAGACTATGGGTGATTCCGGTCAGTTCTATACTGGCGGGACCTGAAAAAAGCTGTGGTACTGCAGCTGAAAACTCTTTTGTTCCAAATATGGTAACAAGGTTCTGACTCTTGTCTCAAGAACGAAATCAGTTCAGGATAGAGATGCAGGGCTAAGGGAGGTGATTAGAAGTGCAATGCCTCCATGTGAAGGCAGGGACCCGGACATCTTGTCCTCGGCGCGCCCCTCGCCCCGCCCCTTTCTGAGGGCGGTGTATCTAACGACTCTCCGCCCCGTTTTCCGCTCGCCACGCGCCGCGTCTGAGGCAAGTCGCGTTAGTGCGCGGCGTCCTCAACTTCTGGACGTTAGACTGAATGAAGGAGCTTATCCATGCGTTCGGACGAGCATGGCGTACTGTTTGGAACTAACTGCCGGCATGGCGCGCGCTCTGAACAATGCATATAGGCCCGGCAGAATCAATCGAGTGGGAGCGACAACCTGTACAGCAAGCGACAGCTTGAACAGTGAGCGCATGGGGAGTTTTGACGAAAATTCCTAGCCTGCCTTCCCACTCAGGCATTGCTCTAGGACTGTCCAGCTCGCATCTGGAATGCGCCGTGAACAATGCATATAGAATCGAACCTATCAATCGAGTGGGCGCGACAGCTTGTAGAGTGAGAGTTTGAGGTGTTTTATCAGAAATCCCTAGCCACCCTACTCAGCAGCTGCTCTAGGACTTTCCAGCTTGCATCTGGAGTGCGCCGTGAACAATGCATATAGAATTGAACCTATCCATCGAGTGGGCGCGGAAGCTTGTAGAGTGAGAGTTTTAGGAGTTTTATCAGAAATCCCTAGCCGCCCCACTCAGGAGCTGCTCTAGTACTGTCCAGCTTGCATCTGGAGTGCGCCGTGAACAATGCATATAGAATCGAACCTATCAATCAAGTGGGCGCGGAAGCTTGTAGAGTGAGAGTTTAAGGAGTTTTATCAGAAATCCCTAGCCGCCTTACTCAGCAGCTGCTCTAGGACTGTCCAGCTTGCATCTAGAGTGCGCCGTGAACAATGCATATAGAATCGAACCTATCAATCGAGTGGGCCGACCGCTCGCAAATTGCACGCGCGGGCGTGTTTGGAGCGCGATAACTCTGTCAAGTGTGAACCCTTCCGGCTGCAGCTTGTGGATTTTGTAGTCAGTAAAAAGCCCTAGCAGCTCGCCGATGCACAGCGAAGTAGCCTAAGAACTGACAAAGTTACGGTGTTGCAAAAATGCAGGTCAAGCTTGTGTGACACGATTTTTCCAAATTCAGTCGACCCCTGCGGAAAGACGCGGAGAGCTAGCATCTTACAAATATGCACGCGAGCAGAACGCTCAAGGTTCTTTACGAAAACGTGCTTACAACTCCCTAGCTTATTAAATTGCCTTAGTACAAGCTGCCGCTTTAGAGCGGCGGACGGCAACAGTAAAGATTCTTCCGCCCTTATTCCTTCCATTTTTGAGTTTTCGGCACTAGCAATGACACTGTTCTGTTCAGCTCGATGAGCTCTATCGAACGGTGTCAATCTCGGCCAGTTTTGGAAAGATCGATTTTTTGACATTCGCGGCGAAGAAGAGGGCGCCGCTCTAGATCGCGGCAGAGGGTGATGATGTCATTGAAAACCGATATTTCCGAACCGGGCCAAGTTGGTTAAGATTCGATAGAGCTTTTCGTGCTGAATTGAACAGTGCTGCTAAGAGTAGCGAATACCGTAATCCGGGCGAGTAAAAGCAGGGGGAACATCGACCGCTATTGTGCTAAATTGCACATGCGGGCGTGTTCAGAGCGCAGTAACTCGTTCAGGTTAGAGTCATTTCGGCTGCAACTCGTGGGTCTTATAGGCAGTAAAATGTTCTAGTAGTACGCCAAAGTAGAAGTGGCATAGCTTAAGAAGAGGCAATGTTACAGAGATACGAAGATGCAGATGCGGGTTGTGGGACGCATTTTTTCCGATTTCGGTGAACCACTGCGGGAAAACGCAGCTAGCTAACACGCTTAAAATGCGTGGGCTAACAGGACACCTAAGATACCTTACGATGACGTGCTCAGAACGCCTCAGCTGCCTAAACTGTTTTAGGCACAGCTGCCAGTTTAAAGCGTCGAAAGATAGCGGTTAGAGTTTCTTGCGCTCTTACTCGCCAAGATTTGAGTTTTCAACACTCGCAGTGGTACTTTTCTGTTCAGCATGAAAAGCACTATCGAATGGTATCAATTAGGACCGACTTTGGAAACATCGATTTTTTGGCGGTTTCGCATCGAGGACAAGGCCACTCAAGGCCGCGGCAGAGGGACGATGACGTGAGCACGTTTTCGTGAAGAACTTTAAGCGTTCTGCTCGCCTGCGTATTTGTAAGATGCTAGCTCTCCGCGTCTTTCCGCAGGGGTCGACTGAATTTGGAAAAAATCGTGTAACACAAGGCTAACCTGCATTTACGCAGCGCTGTAATTTTGTCCTATCGTAAGCTACATTACTGTCTTTTGACAAACTACTAGAACATTTTACTGCCTATAAGACCCACGAGTTGCAGCCGAAACGACTCGAACCTGACGGAGTTACTGCGCTCTGAACACGCCCGCATGTGCAATTTAGCACAATAACGGTCGATGTTCCCCCTGCTTTTACTCGCCCAGATTACGGTATT
>OX377206.1:62586680-62740826 GCA_947396885.1 Heligmosomoides polygyrus polygyrus
ATCTTGTCTTTTACATGCTATGAAGGATTTATTGCGCAGAAACGTCAGCCAGACTCTGCATAAAAATCTTGGCTCACAGCTTAAGTAGAACCATTACAGTTGTTCGACGGGATCCTAGCTTCAAGACAGTCGAAAGGGAATTATCTAGCATAGATGAAGTGCTACCTTCTATTTTGACTAGTCACTGCTAGTCATTTTGTAGCTCAAATAAACATTCAAAGGGTTATGATGTTCGGAAGGGTAGAAGTTAAATATTCGGCGCATTCCTAAAGGAGGTTGCTCACTTATATAATGAAGAAGTCTCAGTAGAAAGCTCACAGCTCAAAATGAATTGGCATGTTTTGCAACACCTGCGTTCGGAATTCAATCTGGTATGGTTTAATTACACCACCAGACAAGACTGCAGACAAATGGCGTATGTACCAGGAGGCGAAGAAAGCGGCAAAGAAGGCCGTAGCCGTTGCAAAAACCGTCCATTATGATGATCTCAGCGATAAACTCGAGACGCGCGATGGTGAACGACATCTTTATCGACTTGCCAAGGCACGCCACATCAGGCCGAGGACATCGAGAAATTCTTGGGCATCAATGATGAGAATGGCCATCTACTGACGAACCGCAAGAGGGCTATGAAACGATGGCATGACTACTTCGAGAGAATTTCGACAGAAGAGTTTGCCCATCCGCCCATCCCTTGCGTCCCTCCTACGCACGGTCCTGTGCAGAAAACCACTGTGGAGGAGACGGAAGCGGCCTTGAAGAAGATGAAGCCAGGCAAAGCAACGGGCCCCGATGATATAGCGGCCGACCTATGGAAGTTGAGTTGCTGGAGTCCTGCTGAGTGGCTAACGAAGTTTTTCAACCAGGTTGTTACGGAAAAGAAGGTACCTGGTAGTTGGCAGGAAAGCACGACGATCCCGATATGGAAGAAGAAGGGCAGTCCTGCGGACTGCACGAATTACCGTCCAATTCGCTTGCTCTCGCACAACATGAAAATCTTCGAGCGAATTGTAGATGGACGTATTCGCGATATCGTCCAACTTTCCACCAATCAATGTGGCTTCGTAGCGGGCAGTGGCACCATCGATGCCATCATACATGCTGCTCGTCTTCTGGTAGAGAGACATCGCGAAAAGCAGAAACCGCTGCACATAGCTTTTCTCGACTTAGAGAAAGCATTTGATCGTGTACCGCGTGAGGTTATATGGTACGCCTTACGACAACACGGTGTTCCCGAAGAGCTTATTGAGTGGGTACGCATACTTTACTCTGGTCCAAAGAGTAGTGTGCGAGCGCCAGCCGGCACATCGGCGGAGTTTCCTATCTCCGTTGGTGTTCACCAGGGCTCTGCGCTCTCCCCGCTCCTATTCATTGTCGTAATGGATGCCATTTCGAGAGACCTTCAGAAGCCTGCCCCCTGGACGCTGCTGTATGCAGATGACGTAATGCTTGCAAGCGAAGAGAAGAGCGAACTCGAGCGACAAGCGCAAGCTTGGTACGACCGCTTGGCGATGTTCGGGCTCAAGCTAAACGTCAAAAAATCTGAGTACTTGACGACAGACGTAAACGAAGCCAGGTCCATTGAGATCAATGGCACTGCGCTAGTACGAACGAGAAATTTCAAGTACCTTGGATCTGCAATTGCGTCTGATGGTAGTCTGACGTTCGAGGTGAACTCGCGCGTGAGCGCAGCGTGGTCCAAATGGCGCTCGATGACAGGCGTTTTATGCGACAGGAAGATACCGGAACGCCTTAAATCGAAGATCTATAGAACCATCGTCCGACCAGTAGCGATGTATGGAGCTGAGTGCTGGCCTGCAACCAAGGAGGTTGAGACTCGCCTCAGCGTAATGGAAACGAAAATGCTGCGATGGACGGCTGGTGTTACGCGTCTGGACCGTACTCGCAACGATGAAATACGCCAGAGGTTTGGTGTCGCTCCAATTGCTGACAAGTTACGTGAAGCTCGCCTTCGGTGGTATGGCCACGTTCTTCGAGCTAGTGGTGACACTGTTAGGAAGATTGGCCTTAACATAGATGTGCCCGGAAAACGGCCTAAAGGGCGGCCGAAGCAGCGATGGCTTGATACGTTGCATGTGGACCTAAAGGTTGCTGGTATCCATCCCGATCAAGCATTTGATCGCGTAAAGTGGCGTCACCACACCAGAATAGCGGACCCCGCCTCGAAGCGGGACAAACGCTGAAGAAGAAGAAGATGGTTTAATTACACCATATAGTTTTTATTAGTGAAAATCAATGCCTTAACATTACGAACGCACCACCATAGAGCAGAACGTCAGCATATGCATTTAGAGAATCGTCTCTATACAAATACCTCAAGTAATCGTAGTAGGGCCACATAGTGCAAACTAGTATTCCCATTTTGGTAGTGTTCATTACTGCGGTATTTGTTTGATCCTCTACAATAGCCCATCACAAAGAGGATACCATTATCGAATGCATTCAAATCGAACACACTGTAATCGTAGAAACAGTATTGCTACAGCTAAATTCTTCTTAAGATGAGGCAGGTTCTCCACCTCTAACGATCAGCAACGTCATCGAGGTGGATTGTATGCGTTCTTGGTCAGCACAGACCTGCGGTAACAAGCAGATGAACAGTTCAGTGTTCAGCGGGTCTCACAGATGTATGGTACAGTTTAATAACCCTGATGGGATGAAAGTTGTAACATAGTTGGGAAGCATCTTTCCAATTACGTAACCAGAGCCTGAGCGACACTCACCTAACCATCTTGATTTTGAATGCCTTTTGTTGTTGCTCACGATCACTATAATGATTGTAAAGAATATTCTGCACAAACCATCCAAACCTTAGAACTGCACAGATTTGTTGTTCGTTATCCAACTGAAAAGTCACCGGATAGCGAACAACAAAACGGATAAGCCAAAACCCCCGGAAACGGGATAACGGTTAATCCGCTCATCCCCGTCCTGTACCCATCTTCGAGGGCCCGTAGCTCTTTGGGTTCAAGGACTTAGCAAAAACGAAATATGTTTTTCTACTGTATGAAAGGTGGAGATTCTCGCAGCGCTATCCATTTCCCCCATTTAGACACACGCCTGAGACCCTTCATTTGGCGATGAAGGTTGGAGCTATTCAGTTTTGTGTTTGATAAGAGATACACTCATAGATACCTAGTATCTGTTTGCAAATAATGACAGGTAATCAATACTTAATACAGCAATGTCTGCGATCAAAAATTTACCTGTATAGAGTTGGGTGTGGGTGCGACTATAGCTATGGCACACAAGAACAACAGTTGTCTGCTCGCATGGCTAGTCCGAAAATAACGTGTACTAATGAGGATCGGCTACGCCAACCAATGAATCAGATCGCGTGCTCTCATCTTTAGGGAGCCTCCCCCTTCCATGACTTCATTTATCTTCAGACATCCCGAGGAGCGAGTAGAAGGGAGCTAGGACATGGTGCTCTAGCCGAGAAAGCGTTAAAGCATGTAGTTCCTAAAGAATTTCCATATAGCATCCGTCTTGCTTGTCAGGTAAATGTTTTGAAAGCGTATTAATTCCTTCTCCTTCGAAAAAATCTTAAAATGTGTTGTCGCTTCAGGTTCTAGAGTCTAATGGGTCTTCTTCAATGGCCTCTGTCTGCGGCGGAAGTTTAGCATTGCTTGATGCTGGCGTGCCATTATCGGCTTCGGTAGCTGGCGTAGCTATGGGACTCTTTACTGATAAAGAGTGTGTTTCTACGAAAATTCATGTTATTATGATCACTTGCGGTTTATTGCTGTTGAAAGTTTTTCATGGTTCTGTACCAGATAGATAATAGTGCATTAGTATGGACTAATGTTTCGATAATGTGGAGTTTTGTAAAGGCCCATGAAAAATTTGAAATTTACTGAAAAGTTTGAAATCATTCGAAAATGAAACCGAGAACGTAAAAAAACAACAGTTCTTCCACTACTGGCCGATCTTAAAATTTGTGACCGCCCCTAATTGGCCCACAGTGACGTTGCGTGAAACCTATTTGCTGTAGAATGATTTTAAGAACATTTGGATTAGAGACTTCATTTAGGAATACTAAACCTCACAAGGTTGTCACTGATTTATTGGGAATTGAAGACTATGCTGGTGATATGGACTTCAAAATCGCTGGTGAGTTTTCGGTTGTGATTTTTTTCTAGCCGTTGTTACCTATTTCACAGTATCTTCATGTTTTGAGGATCACCGAGAGGATTCACAGCAATGCAGCTGGATGTAAAGGTCCCTGGAGTGACTCGGCAGCAGCTCCGTGAATCATTCTTATGTGCTAGAGAAGCAATCGATCATATTCTTGACAGAATGGCAATTATTAGGGAGAGGCCACGGTTGGCGACCAGTAGGATCCTAATTGATGCACTGTAGTAATTAGAACCGCTTAAGAGAGGAGTTCAAAGCCTCCGTGCCTGCACTTGAGGCCATTCGCTTGGATCCGTACAAAAGGCAGACATTGTTTCGAGCTGGGGGCCTGCATGCGAAAACAGTGGAAGCTGAGACTGGAGTCAGGGTAGCTGTGTAAACTTCTATCTGGTTCTTTTATTTTTCATCATCCGACTGTATAATCGTTTTAAAGGTTTATCATGAGGACGACGCACACGTCGGCATGTTCGCTCCTAATAAGCAGCGCCTTGAGGAAGCAAAAGCACTTATATCAAAGTAAGCACGAGGCATCGGCGATGCTGTTCATATCTGGGCATGGCATACTGCAGCACCAGGCTACCAAAGTAGATAAACTAAAGCGATGTTATTTTGAGGTTGCTATCCGAGACGAATGAACCGACCTTCGCATTTGGACAGATGATCTCGGCTGAGGTGGTTGAGCTGCAAGAACGAGGTGCTATGCTGCTGCTTGCCGGCATAGGTCGTCCAGTATTTGTGCCTAACTCTCAGCTACACGCCTTGCCTATTCGGCACTCGTCCGCCAGCGGTCTTCAGGTAGTTTGCGGAACCACTATAAAGCATCTAATGTGATTCTGATTCTTTAATACTGTTCCTTTTCAAAAGGTTGGCCAGAAAACGACGGTGCAATGGCTGGGCCGCGATGCCGATACTGGTCAGATTCGACTGTCACGAAAAACCGTAACTTCTGTAGATCTGCCAACAAGATCTCGAAAATAGTATTGTGCCTTACACTATTGTTAAATTACATGCTTACTGTTGATGAATACTAGAAAGGTTGTCATTGCTCTCATACTTTATTTCAATAAATATTGTTATAACATTGTCAAATTACATTGTTACTGTTGATGAATACTAGGAAGGTTGTCGTTGCTCTCATACTTGATTTCAAAAAATATTGTTATAACAATGTTTCCAACAATTTATTTCGAATTGAAATCGATCTGGAATAGATCAGGGCTTCAGATTTCTGCAAGAAACAGTGGCAAGAGGATGGCAGTACTGTACAAACAAGGATGACTTGAACCACAACGTAAACAGATTGTAATTTCATGTGAGCAATAGGAACAAAGTACGGAATGATTTTTCATAGCAAAACGAGGATTCTTTAGAACCCGTCATCAGAGAGCTTATTGTGCGCAAAACTGGTTGTGCAAGGTAGTCCCTCCATGTTGAGTCTTCATTTGTTTGTCTTAAATGGTGTCAGAACCGCATATAATCGGACGTGAAACAAGCTGACGTCAGAATTACTCGAAATGGCTCCTAATATCACTACTCATGCTTGAGTCTAGCTGATTCCTCCTCGGAGTCGCTCTCTTCTCTGACGTCTTCTATTTCGCCGTCCTTCACAGATTTGTAGGCAACCTAAAGATTATCCATAGTTAGATTTCCACATAGTGAAATAGGTAGGGAATTCAATGAAGCCACCGTGGAGTTTTCCAGTGTGACCATATGTTAGGGTATCGCCTGGGAAACACCGCAATGGTTTCCAAATTTCCTGTGGTGCTCTGATTAACCGGGATACTATCTCAACGGTAGGTCGGAACGCTCAAGTGTTGTATATGGGCAGAACCGCCTCTCCCTGGGATGTAGCAAACTGCAGGTATCTCGACCCCAATACAACTGTGCGCAGAGTTAGGGGCGACGGAAGTCGCGTGTTGGCGCCCTTTTGATTCACGTGCTCCACAGCTGACGGGCGCGCGCGGGAAGAGGGCTCGTATCGCGAATCAGCGCAGTGCACAGGTGGCGTAGTAGGGAAGCGCTCGGGCTCGTGAGCGAGGGGTCGGGGGTTTGGATCTCGCAGACTTCGTTTGTTTTGCACTTTTGCAAAATCCATGTTTATCATATAGGTGATCCACCTAGGGGTATTAGAGTTAGTATGTTTACACATAGCGTATCCTTCAAGCTACTAGCTAGAATAGCTAAAATGTTTACTTCTAAAGAACCGAGGCAGTTCTCCGTTCTCCATAAGCAAGACAGCACATGTTGGCAGCTACAGTTTACCGTCTTGGATACGATGAGCTCATACATAAGCAGATACCTTAACTGGGAGCAGCCTAAATTGTACGGCGTAGTCAAAGTCATGTCCATCAGTGCTCGTGTTGTTATCCACTTGCTAACTCTGGCATGGGGATCGCCTTTCGACGCACCTCCAACTAGAGAGGAGAAAAAGTTAGCAGACAGGATAGCAAGAATTTTGAGGCTGTTCGAAGATAAACAGTTGGAGGAAAACCATGATGAAGAGAACCTGGAAATTGAAGAAGACCAGGTCGACAGCGAATGGAACATAACTGATGAAGAGGAAGACCTAAACCTGGGTCCGCCAGCTGGATCAAAAACAATCACGTTTTCTGGAGGTCGTGAGATTCCAGAGGAGCGGGTATGTTTCTGAACTGAAGAATATGGCGGGTATCATTGAGGAATAAGGTCTGACTGAAGAACATATGTCGAGGTTTGGGCGGCAGCTGAATATCGCTGGTCCACATCAAGGAAGTCTTCTCGCCGCAGAAAGAGTACACAGTATGGATTTGCATTTCTTTTCAACGAGCGCGACTGGATAAAGCTAAACAGATTTATTTGGAAGGTGAACCCTCCAAATAAATTTGCTTTAGGCTCGTAAATGTACAACAACGATTTTTCTGGAGCATATTGACCACAGTTATGACAGGGCTCGTAAAAAGGAGCGGAAGGCAAAAAATGAGACAAATCGCAGAGGCACTTGAAAGGAAGGTTGTTGAGAAAATCAGTCACGGCAATTCGGTTGAATGTGGAAAGCATGATGTGATGACGGAGACTAGGAAGCCTGATTTACTTTTTATTTCGCAGGTGGGTGTCGTGGAGAACTGCGTCGGTTCTTTAGAAGTAAGCATTTTAGCTAATCTGTAGCGTGAAGCTTATGCTATATGTAAACATGTTCTATTATATAACATACTATAATATCACATGTTCTATTATATAACATACTATAATATCCCTAGGTGGATCACCTATATGATAAGCATGGATTTTGCAAAAGTGCAAAATAAACGCAGTCTACGGGATCCAAACCCCGATCCCTCGCTCATGAGTCCGGCCGCTTCACTACTACGCAATCTGTGCGATGCGCGATACGAGCCCCCATCACACGAGCGCCCATCAACTGCGGAGCACGTGAATCAACATGGCGCCAACAGGCCACTTCCGTCGCCCCTAACTATGCGCAGAGTTGTATTGGGGTCGAGATACCTGCAGTTTGTTATTTCCCAGGGAGAGGCGGTTTTGCCCATATACAACACCTCGGCCGTTCCGACCTACCGTTGAGATAGTATCCTGGTAACTCACCCACAGTGAAAATCCGTAGCATCTGAGTATTGATGTGAGCAATTCAATAATATGTTATTGCTGGTGTCGAGTGCATTTTGACTTGTACGACACCGCATATGCTTCCTCAAGCTATTTACTTTGTAAAGTTGTTGTAAGTTCTATCAAGCTCGAAGTTGAGCAAGTTCGCTTCGCGGAATAAAATCGTACTAATTCGATTGCTATTTCGCATGCGGGATGACTTGGTCAAAAAAAAAAAATCCGGACTACCAGAAATGAGATTTAACGAAAGATTTCGGTGCACTCTATGCTTGTTGTCGTCCTCGTCGTCCATCACAGGAACCAAGTTTTAAACCTTTAGCGAAGAAGCGTTTTTACGCCTGCCCCTTGCATCGACATTGGTTTCAATAAAAGTCTTTATGGGTAAAAGCAAAACATAATATCACCCGCCACTTAGACAATGCACAATGTAATAGCCGAAACTGAAAGAATTAAACCAGGAAAAACTGTTACGCTTTTCGTCAGCATCGCGTGAAACTCTCAATGCTGCAAACGACAACTTTGTCCGAAACTGCCTCGAAGGAGTTAAGGTTACCCTTCTGCCGAGAGGCGTGAATTCCCTACATTATCCCGCCTGCCGTCCACTCCCTCACCTGCCCACACCGCCCTATTTGGACGAGTTACTTGCCTTCCGAAATCGACAATATCAACGAGAATATGGTTGAGTGAATGAAATTTTAAAAAAGGATAGCGAACAAGGGATAATTTTCAGAAAAATAAGTGGACAACACAAAAAGGGGCAAGGAACAAACAACAAAATAGGAAAATAAGCTTGAGCTGCCCTCGCTTGAAAAATAACTGGAGTCTTCAATAATATTAAGTTTCACACACCTCGGCCGAAAAATTCAGATCAGATCAGACCGATTACCTGCTTGTATGGCCCAAAGTTTTCTAAATTGATCCCTTTTTGCACTTTCGCAGTGCCCACTGCTCTTCACGAGCTTTTCTTTTTTTGCAAGAATTAAGGGATTCGATTCTTATAGCGCTGGAATACTTGATTTTCGAAGGGATTAAAGAAATTTAACATGCTGTTACTGCATGGCTACGATTACCTTGCCATTTTCGTTTTGATAATGTTGGACAGCAAGAAACGTTGGTTTTACTAGTTGTCAATGTGAGCCTTACTGAAAAACCGCAGCCTATTTTTATGATAAATTTGAAGAAGGGCCCAAGTAATCTTCCCGTTTTGTGTTTATACCGTCTCGTGAATCATTTGAAAGATTACGAGAGGGAGACCAGTGAAGAGGGGACCACCACGGGACGACCAGTAAAGGGGGACCAGTATTATCTCTCACTATCGCCCAACGTGTGTCGGAATTCAGAAGGCGTACCGCAGGTGTGTCACGTGTCGGGATGTACAAGACATGACGCAGAAGTGTCACGCGTGTCGGGGTGAAGAAGGAAAACGCGTCACAGGAGTCATGGCGACGTCGTGCCTAGTGCGTCGGGATTCACCGGCACGTATTGGCGGTATTGGCGAAGGGGGAGGTGGGTGGGTGGGGATAGGGAGAATGAATATAGGAATGTGAGGAATGTGAGGAGTCACTGCAGTCGAACAGTAAACGGTATCGACCAGCCGACCAACACCGATTGATTTTATATATGTTTCTGCAGATTAAGTGTTTCGTATTGGGGCTATCAGATCTCTCGCCACGTAGAGAACGGGTACCTGGGAGAATGAATCCGTACATGCGACAGAGGATGGACAGGCTTCAAAGGAAGTTTTCCCTTGAAGTTTTTCTGCCCTGCTATATTCCGCCATACTATTCAATATGATACTGTGAAACCACTTTCTACCATAATGAAAGTAAGAAGGCGAAAGAAGAAGATTAGGTTGGCGGTCGCTAGGCGGCTGAACGAATGGTAACTTTCAGAATGAAAATGTTAAGAACGGTTGCCGATACACTACAGGTGCAGGGGGATACACAAATTGTAAGCCTTTCGGCAGCTAGGATAAAGCTAACAATTATAAGAAGGATAGAGGGTGGACTCCCTCTCAACAATTGCATAAATGACTTTTTTAATTCGTGCTCTTATGCTTTCTAGGCTTCCATTAATACTAGTATCTCCGACTCCGAAAAGATGTCCAACTTCAAGGTTTCACTTGCACAGAACAAAGACAAGAGAAATTTATGAAGCTGGGGAAAGGGAAAGGTGATGTCGCAACAAAGGTGTCACGTGCAAACAGTAACCCATTGACATGATATTGATTCGCCTATGATGTATGGCACTAAGTGACTGCTGATAAAGCAAGGTTTCTATATTTTCCTTTTGCCCTAGCCCGAGTGTTATTTCGACGCTTCCTTCGCCGGTCACTCTAACTAAGTATAGTTCGGTCTAGAAGGGACAATGCTCCGGCCGTGTTCAACTTTCCTACACGACCGGATAAATATGGCTCATAAACGAGTCGCGAAGCGATACAAACTAGACAGACAGGTCAGCTTTCCATCTGGAATCTATCCTACCTGGCTCGAGCAGCGTTTGCAGGGGCGAGTAGTCTCGCAGTCTTGCGTTTCCTAACACGAGATCGTTCTGTTTACCTGAGTAATCAGTTACAGGTGTTTTGTATCGCTTTCTTCAACAGTTATTTTTATTGGCTGTCTCTCAAAAAACAACAAAATGTCGGTATCACAACCTGAGAACAACACTGGGAAAAGAAACGGCCAACGAAATTTGGACCGTTGGCGGCGTATTGATTTACGACACCTTGCCGGATGTGCGTTCTTATGGCGGAACTCTGCGGCGTTCGAATGGCCTACTACTTGGCAGCGAACCCACCACGTGGGCGAAAGGCTGAGGGTTCGAATCCCACGTACTGCATTTCCTTAGGAGTTTCGCAAATCTCAGCATTTTCGTGTGGATGATCCAGCTAGTAGTATGATATTATATCCACACATTTACGTTCAAACTACAGATTGGTTAAGATGGTTACTTGCAAAAAAAAAAAAAAAAAACAAGAAACCGAGGCAGTTCTACATGCTCCACAACCACAATATCAGATGTTGAACGCTGTAACTCTCCCACGTTGGATACGATCCGCTGAAACATTACGTACGTACTTCAGCTTGGAGCAGCCTCAATTATACGGCACAAGCTTGCCAGCTTCGGGTGTTTTGGGCCACGCTAGAAATATAGCCGAGACCTAATAGCTATGCACGCTTGCTCAGCCAGCGTTAGTCGCCGGCTTTGCCGGGTAAGAAAGCATCCCTAGCGTCGAGGTCGAATACGTTGAAACGTACGCCTACTATAAATTCATTGATGAATCGCTCAGTACCACTCAATCTCTGTATGCCGCTCAGGAGAATGTCCTTCAGCAGACCTGCTTTGTGCAGGGCTGTTTCCAACCGACTTCATCTTATCAAGGCTAATCGAATGTCTGATATTTCCGTCTTGTCGACGTGCTTAAAGCCACGAGGTGTGGGGAATTTGCCGTGCTGGTCACCATAGCATGGCGCGGCGGGCCGACGTGACGAGTAGCTACATGCAGCGAATGTAAATGCAGTCTTAAGCCCTCCGCACACTTTTGCGGCAACGCGGCAGCCCTATCTTTTAGCATGGGGCAGAGACGCAGAATCGCAAAACTAGCCTCGCGCGGCCTGCCACTGATGTGCCGCTTACGCGGCAGACGCGGTGGCAGCGGCAGTAATCGTTCAAGGCATTGTTGCAGCATTGCCGCTTTGGTAATTGAGCGAGCGGAAGGAGTGCCGCGTGAACTCTAGCACGCGGCAGTGGAAGCTGCGTACGCGGCTGTTCTGGCCTCTGCCGCGTACACGGCTGCCGCAAAAGTGTGCGGAAGGCTTTATCTCTTCGTTTCATTATAGATCCGCGTCTTATGTGCTTCCTAATTGGACAAGGGAGGGAACTCCAGGATGTAGGCAGTTTTAACACGGGTGCGTCACTTGAGCCACACCCTGGAGTCCCTTCCTCTGCCTAATCGTAATCAGCCAATCAATATTGATCGATATTATCGATCTGGCGCAAATAGGGTCCGGGGGTCACCTTATAAAAAGTGTCACCAACACGAAAAAACGAGACAAGGCACACTGATAGCAAAGAAAACAAACAAACAATATTGTAGCTCTGTTTCTTTGTTTTCTTTACTATCAGTGTGCCTTGTCCCGTTTTTTGTGTTGGCGACACTTTTTATAAGGTGACCCCCTGGCCCCTATTTGCGCCAGATCGATAACATCGATCAATATTGACTGGCTGATTCCGATGCACGTTTGAGGACGTCTGCGGCACCTGTGGAAGTGGGGGAGCAAGCTGAACATACAAAAGCGCGCGGCAGCCGCGGCGACTGCTGCGGCAAGCGCGACATTTACATAGTGTGTGCTGCTACAGTTACGAAATCTAACGCTCTTGTAACTGCATGAACTGCTATTGATACCTCTGCCTAGCTAATTGAGGGTCCTCCGGTGCACCTAATTAGAGGCAATGGTTATTTTGGGTGGGAACTGGATGACCTAATCCAAGCAACAGGCAATTGCTGCTATTGTGAAACGATTTTGGGTTCTTTTATGACACGAAGCTTCATTTCTAAAAGCCACATATTTAGATACAATACAGCATAACTCGGGAGTTTTTTTAAAGCTCCGTTTCTCCCATAACAGCCCACCCAGGAGCGATGCGTCAGTGGCGATTCTCGCGCGCGCGGCAAAAACTTGTATGTTCGTACTACCAGCCGTGGAAGTGCTATGGTAGGATGTGCACAGACTGCAACAGATGCAAAGCGGGTGAGGTACATGTTAGCGATAGTGAGGAAGATAGAGAGATGTAGCGGAAATTTCAGTAAGCCTGGAAAATAAGGGGAAAAATAAAGGCTAGCATGGGTGAACCCGCAGAGCACCATCCTATGATGGGTGTTCTTTGCTTTCCACCAGGGATGAGCGGAATTTCTGTTTCCTGATTTTCTGGCCATTTTGGGCAAATTTTTTCTGTTTTCTGGGAAAATTGCCAAAAATTGGTCAGAAAACAGAAAATAGAGCTGTGAACAAAATTATATCCAACAAAAAGTATCCAAAAGGTATCGTAAAATTATATGCTTCGTTCCAAAATATGTTTCTAGAAAATTTTAAATTGCAAGCATGTGGCGCTTTTAAATGTGGTCTGTAGAAATTGCGCCATACACTCGTGAACAGTGCCGCTTTGCTTGCTTGATTGATTGTATAAGTGCTGCTGGCATGTAGTCCCTTCATAGGACATTTCTCGTCTTTCATAATTTAGCTTCGTATTCTTTTGAATTTCAACAGTACCTTGCACCATCTACGATTACTTGCAACTTTATATTAAAGCCACAAAATTAGTGTTCTGAGTGGCATTTAATTACCCATTAACTAACCCGCTTCTCCTGTGGTAACTGTGGGTAGGATTATTCTCCACCCCCGGTGTAAATTTTGAAAACGGAGCCTTATCTTTTCCAACTCTGCTTAGCTCTTGGCTATAAAAAAATAGTAAGAGACAGAAAAGTTACAGTTAGTGGTTGATAGCGGATAGTTTTTGCTTCGCTGAGATGCATAAAAAAATTTATGTACCACCTAAATCCTTTGTCGTCCCGTAGATCATCGAATTGCTCGAGCGGGCGTCACAAGCGTCTCCATTCGTCCCTGTTGCGTGCCAGAGTGCTCCAATGGATCCTCCTCGCTCGAGGGACGCGAAGAACGTCGTATAGTCGCTCAGGGCTTTCACGAAGACGTCCGACCAACACGTTGGTGGGCGTCCTGGCGTTCAACGAATTGGCCCATGCGATAGCACCTCTGATCTTCGAACGTCGACGAAGCTGGGAACTCCGGAGGCCTTATATCGCTTACGTGAGTCGTGGCACTCCGAGCATCGTCATCTCGGTTCCACGCTCTGCAAGGCTGATCCTCCTTTCGTATGGCTCAGGTCTCTAAGTCATATGTCAGGGCGGGAAGAACAGTGGAGCCGAATAGGTGGTCACGAAGTCGAACTTCTTCGACGCTCTTGAAGGCTTCCCAAGCCGCTCGCTTCCTGCTGTCCAGGTCCCGCACTAGGTCCTTGGGCATGTTGACTTCGCAACCCTGATACACTAGCTGGGGCGCTTAGGGTTCGTTTCGTCAAGACAGAATTTAGCATCAGAAACTTGTCCGTTCCTCATGAACATCGTCTTCGTAAGACTCAGCTGCGGTCCAACGTCCAAGTCCAGATTTGGTGGCTTATGGGGGCTTTGGGATATGGTACTCCCATGCTGAACCCTTCTCTTCACGTTGATGACGACATTGTGTAGAATGGTGAGATCTTGGTCGTGAATCCGCTGTGCAGCTCGCGAGGGACTCCGATGTGCTGAGTAGGAACGCCCTGAGTGAGCAGAGCTTCGACGACTGCTTCAGTTTCGACGGGATCGAATACCATCTTCACGTCGATGAGCGGAAGGCACAGCGGCAACTTGTACTCTCGTGACACTTCCATCGGCTTCGTAATAGTGTGTATGTGGTCGATCGTGCTGAATCCTCTCCGAAATCCTGCTTCTTTGCATGGCTGTCCTTCGTCCAGCGTTCGACTGGTCCTATTCAGAATGACTCCAGTGAACAGCTTGTAGACTACGGACAGCAGGCAAATCGGGGGATTGTTGCCATGTCGTGCACATCTCCTATCTTGCACATCAAGAGTCCTGTAGTCTTCCACTGATATGATGTGTATGTGATGAGTAATAATAATATGATGGAGGGGGCATATGCTTGATTCCCATTCTAAAGTGTCTACGCATTCAAGAAAACACTTTCACTTAAAAACTGTCGTGCTGACAGCCCCGCAGTCATACTGATATACAAGTTTTTTTTTCAACAATTGGGACCATTAGTCTAGCGAACGGTCTGTTTTGTGATTACGTCTGCATTTTGGAGTGCATCAGTGAGCCTTAACCGCTGTATACAAAATACGAATGTGATTGCTAAAATTCATCATTTATAAGCCACTCTTCTTCGTACATACCTCTCCTTTTAAGCCCCAACCTCTGAAGAACCAATGCATTTATTTTTCACAGAAATACTCGCAATATTGCAATTATTGATATAGTCGTTAGGATCAGACGGCCTAATTAGCTAAGAAATGGAGCTGATGAGTAATGTTGCATACTTCAAATGACGAGAATCCTAGGATCTTTGATTCGAGGTTTAAATTTGCTGATTGTATTGAATTTTGAGTGTACAGGAAATTTTTATAAACGTCTACAAGTTAAAACGCTTGTTCTCGACCACATTTCTAGTCATACAAAAGCATTTGCTACCGGAAAAATGGAGCTTTGGGTAGAATAATTAGGTCGTCTGATAATTTGAAAATTTTCTGTTTTTTGGCGTTTTTGGCTTAGGACGGCTGTTTTCGGACGAAAGCTATTTTCTGTTCTCTGTTTTCTGGGAAAATTTTTAAAATTTCCGCCCATCCCTGCTTTCTACCCCTCTGGCAGCTGATCCGTTAACACCTTAGATGGAATCAACATGTGTCGCCAACATTTCATGCGTCGTCAGTAGTAAACACCCGCGTTCACCGCGATCTCGAACAGCGCAGCGGGCCTCTTAAGGGCCCGCACACTTCTGCGGCGTTGCCGCTGCCCTATGCTTAACCATAGGTCCGCCAGCGGCGCCCGGGGAGTCTGCCTAAGCTCTGCCCTTTCGCGCCCGTAGACAGCAACCTATATAGGATTGTAACGCGTTGTCTGGGAAGCACCATAGTGGTTTCCAAATTTCCTGCGGACCTCTGGTAGGTCAAAAATGGCAAAAAACAGTACCGCTTCAGTGCGGGCCGATAACGCAAAACTGACGCCTGGAATACCCTTGTTGTGCCCACAAATAGTCCTGCAAAATGTTTGGAGCTTCAATCATTGCTAGAACCTAGGAATTGATTAATTCCTAGTTGAAGCGAGACGGCGCATTCACGGGAGGCGCGCGCCACTAGGGCGCCGGCGACTGGATGGCCGAGTGGTTAGCGTGGCGCACTTGCGGGAGAGAGGTCGAGGGTTCGATTCCGGCGGTGTGGTTTCTGCATTGCTGGGCGCACATCTTGCGGTTTTGCCACCGTAAAGTGCTTTTCTGTCACGACTAGGTGTCATATTCGATTTCCAACCCTGATTTTAACCTTCTGTGATACGATTTTACTTCAAAACACAAGTCACGCTAATGAATATGTAACAAACAGTTTAACAGTTGTGGTAACATTCCATAAAACACGCGAAGCAAAGCAGCTTCTGACACCAGCAGCAGCGGATAAATACCAAGGAAGAGCAGCCGGAAGCTTTCTGGCAGGACGTGTAGACAGGCACTTCATCGAAGGCGTAGTCCGCCGGTATTGAGAAGTGCCCCGGATGCGTGTCCACATATCCAGCTGATAGCCACGCGTACGCAAAGCACCTTCGAAATACCGGAGCGCAGAATTGCCTATACGTCTGACTGACCACCTGCAAGGACGGGTGCCTTGAAAATTGCCTTAAAAATTTAAACATCAAGTGAGCCTTCCGAAGCGATTCATGGTTATCTTCAAAGTATTGTCTCTTGAGAAGCAGCTGAAATCCGGACGGAAATGGAGCACATGTTCATGAATTCGCCGTTAGAAAAGCCGGAAGAAGAGGCTATACATCGAGAGGCTGGATAAGGCTTGTCGCTCCTGGCGGTATTGTCATCAGCTTAAGCTCTTTTCGAGCAGGCACCTCGGAAACGAGGTTCTCGTGATCCCTGCTGCCGGAGAGCCAACAACGCATTCTCGAAAGAAACGCGGGACTTGTTGCTTCGTCATGATGTGGCTCGTTCCTGCCACTATAAGGTTTGGTACCGACCAGTGACCGCATTGAGGAAACGATCCACTAGCCTCCTGCAAAATCAAAAACCTTGTCTCCAAGTGGGCCTTCGGCGTATAGCACTGGAACAGCAGTGTACGAATGGGTCAGTGACGACAGGGATTGCACAACACGAAACACTTGCTTCATTCCAATAGGTGCCAGCTTGAGTAGGCGAGCAGCGTATGCTTAAATGTAGCGCGCGTGGTGGCAGCTCTATATGTGGACACGCATCCGGGGCACTTCTCAACATCCGCGGACTGCGCCTTCGATGAAGTGCCTGTCAACACGTCCTGCCAGGAAGCTTCCTGCTGCTCTTCCTTGGCATTTATCCGCTGCTGCTGGTGTCAGAAGCTGCTTTGCTTCACGTGTTTTATAGAACGTTACCACAACTGTTAAACTGTTTGTTGCATATTCATTATCGTGACTTGTGTTTTGAAATAAAATCGTACCACAGAAGGTTGAAATCAGGGTTGGAAATCGAATATGACACCTAGTCGTGACAGAAAAGCACTTTACGGTGGCAAAAACGCAAGATGTGCGCCCAGCATATCAGTAACCACACCGCCAGAATCGAACACTCGACCTCCCTCCCGCAAGTCCGCCACGCTAACCACCCGGCCATCCAATCGCTGGCGCCCTAGTGGCGCGCGCCTCCCGTGAATGAGCCGTCTCGCTTCAACTAGGAATTAATCAATTGCTAGGCTCTAGCAATGATTGAAGCTCCAAACCTTTTGCAGGACTATTTGTGCGCACGACAAGGGTATTCCAGGCGTCAGTTTTGCATTATCGGCCCGCACTGAAGCGGTAGTTTTTTGCCATTTTTGACCTACCAATAGATCCGCAGGAAATTTGGAAACCACTATGGTGCTTCCCAGACAACGCC
Source organism: Heligmosomoides polygyrus polygyrus (assembly GCA_947396885.1). Taxonomy (NCBI): domain Eukaryota; kingdom Metazoa; phylum Nematoda; class Chromadorea; order Rhabditida; family Heligmosomidae; genus Heligmosomoides; species Heligmosomoides polygyrus. The sequence goes on from OX377206.1 coordinate 62,604,125, forward strand.
CTACAACCCTATATAGGTCGCTCTGAGAAACTCCACGGTGACCTCTTTGACTTTCCTCGTTAGTAGGACGGTCGCCCCGTCCTTGGTTTTGTTTTGTAGTTTTCTGCTCATAGTAGGCTGGTCGCCCCAACCAAGGTTCTCTTGGTTGTCTCCTGCGCATAGTAGGACGGTCGCTCCCGTCCTAGGTTTGGGGTTTCCTGCACAGCGTTGGACGGTCGCTCCGTCCGTGTTTTATTGCCGTTCTTCCAACTCTTAGCTAACTGGTTCCTGTGTTCGTTGTTCGCTTTGCTAATAAATTTCGTTACTGCCTCCTTCAGTCACTAAACCACACGCGGACAGAAACCGCTATATGGGGGCCAATCCCAATCTGTACTGAATCTTTATATTGGTCCTAGTCTGATTCAGTACCATCGAGTGCTAGTAGTCGATCGTTGATACCAGCACTTCACTGGCCTTTACGAGGAGTGTTGCTGTGAATTATTGAAGAACTTCCCATGAGCAAATTCAATAAAGCAGAAGAGTCGGGGTGAAACGAAAGTTTCCCACGAACAAATTAATCAACCCTAAAAGAGGTCTTTTGCGATGAAGTGGTCCATGTCCCGCGGGCGATTTTTGCCAAGTGTGGGGAAGGTCGGTGAACTGAAAGGTTCCTGATGTAGCTAAAATTAAGAGACGAAGATCGAGCTAAACCAAGGGCTCTCTTCGTGATCGAATTTCTGTCCACTGTCAGAATTACGATGAATCGAAAGGTTCCCGTATATAGACCAACGTAAAGGAGACGAAGACCGAGCTACGTTCAAGGCTCTCTTCACATTCATAAGCGCCAGGGGCGCAAGTGAAGTGCCCGTTGAATCCGATTGATTCCTAGCACACTCGTGAGCGTGATCGTCGATTGGTGTGGTCGATAGTGAGGGCACAAACCAGATCAGTGGTTACAGATATGGTGCCGCCGCCACAGGATTTGACAGAGCAGGCTCCGTTGGGCCCGCAAGGCGCTCCAGGCGTGTCGAGCGACCAGGAGGTGGACGCAGGAGAACAGAGTGGATCCGCGTGCCCAGTGAGTTACTCAAAAGAAATGGATCGACTGACAAGGCTGGCTCAAAGATACGTCACGGCCATAGGAGTACAATGCGAGTCAGTACTAAGCAAACATTTCCGATCCAGTGTCCCTGTTCGGGATCAGATTAGTGGGGCACCGCGAACCCAAACCAGGTTAGCTTGGGAAAGCATAAAAAATGTCTTCGAACAGGCGAGACTAGAGGTGCATGAAAGCATTGTTAGTGCTACCCAAGGAGTCGAAGACGATGTTTTGGTCATCTCGAGGGTAGAAAAACTGACCACCACTAAGCAATTAGAGCAACGCAAGGACAACAAACTCAAAGTAGATCGTCAGTTGGCAGGAATGTGTAGTCGGTTACAGTGTGACAGTGTAGAAGCTCTAGAATACAAAATAGAGGAGCTGTCAGAAACACTAAGATAGAGACTTGGGAGTGTCCCAATTGCAAGAAAAGGTTAAAGAGCAGCAATTCCAGTTGAACGAGCTGGTCGATAAGGTTACGCTCATGGGAACGGACGTCTCTGTCGATCGGACCCCACGAGATGAGTCTACAATATACTTATGCTCTCGTAAAAATTTCGAACATTCGAATGGTTTCTAATAGCGAAAACTTTCGAGCATTCGAGATCGATATAATCGAAAAACGTGGTTTTTCTGAATATTCGAATTCGAATCCATTCGAAAAACACGATTTTTTGAATATTCGAATTCGAATAATCGAATTCGAATGAAAATCATTTGAATACCTATTCGAATAGGTCATTCGAGCATAAGTATAGTCTACAACGATAACTGCGGACCGTTGGAGAAGATTTGGGGATGTGGGCGTGAATGTAGCCGAGTCCTTACAGCGCAACTGCCACAATGGGACGACTGCGATCCGAGGGTTCTCATCGCTTTCGATACAGCAAGGCTCCGCAAGGACAAAGGATACGGTGCGACGTGCGTCGGGCCTCGGTGAGAGTTACCCTTCACGAGCGGGTGTGAACTGCAGAGAGGAGTGTGAGAGTGCCCTAGTGGAATATTTGAAGACAAGCAGTTTGCCCGCTGTAGAATCTTTCAGTGGCCGAGAGAAAGAGAGTTTCGACAGGTTCATAAGCTCCTTTGTAGTCAAATTCCCACGGAAGCTTTGGGACGATAACAGCTTAATGCAGTTGCTGGGAGGACTGTTAAGAAAGGATGCTTTAACAATATTCGAAACTCTGCCACAAGAGGTTAGGTCAGGCCCATTTGATGCAGTTGTCCAAGCCATGAAAGAGAGGTTTCGAGAGGATGTCAACAACGCGCGCATTAGGGCCTTGAGAGCAGAAGCTAACGATAAGGGAGAATCAGTCGGTGGATGAATTCCACCTAGCAGTGGAGAAGCAGGCGAGTAAGGCTTATCCGAATTTTTCTCCGGAGGTGACTTCGCTTCAAAAAGCGGAGATCCTACTCAATAAGCTGGCTGGTTGGGAAGGCAGCCACAACCTGTCGAAAGCGTTGGAGCTGGCCGACGCTAGCGAAGCGTACGACCGAGTCAAGGATGCCGCTCTGAGGCTGGAAAGGACTCGGAAAACGGCCAAGGAAAGCAGCCAGAAACCGCTCTATGGGAAGCGTAATGCGTGGAAGGCAGAGCGCTCCAAGAGTACGGCCATCAGCAACCCGCAATGAGGGTGCGGCCGTGAAAAGAGACAGTACACTACCTCGACAGGAGGATAAAAGTAGAACGTCTGCGGTCGATCAAAGTGTTCGGAGACCATCCAGCGTAAGGGAGGATTTGAAGTGTTTTAAGTGTGGCAAGAAAGGCCACGTGGCAAGGAGATGCACCGCAGCGAATGTAAGCGCAGAGAGCGCAGCCACAAGCCGAGTCGCAGCCGTTGAGCTCGAGGAGCGTGAGACGTTTGCAACAATGCTGAACCAATTCCGGCGCACTTCAACTCATATAGCGGTGATCGAACGAACAAGAGGACTGTTCGAAGAAAAGTCGCTCTATCCAGCAGAAGTGATGGTGATGAAGGGAAAAGCGCTTCTGGATACTGGGTCAGCGACCTCCATAGCCCCACTGAGTGTCTTCAAGCCGGCGAAAGACAAAGAGGTCGATATAGATAAGTTTGTGAAGAGGATTCCCAGCGTGGAAGCAGTCGTGCGTAATGCTTCGGGAGAGCCGATGCACATCCTCGATACAATAAAGATGGATGTCTCAATAGACGGTGAGACACACCCAATAGCGTTTCATGTCGCAAAAGGACCAGATGATTTCCTGGTCCTGGGCACGAACGCGCCAAGCATATTCGGTATCCAGTTAGGAAAGGTAAAGCCACACGAGCAGCTGGATGCCAGGCAGTCAGACCAAGACACTATCCATGAACTAGTGCAGGAAGCGAGGGAAACAAGGAAGCAAGGGTGCAGAAAATAGGGTTCCTGCCACCCGGATGCTTAAAGTTCGTCCCACATAAAGCGAGCGGTGGGAATAGAGAGGCTGTGTTTGAGTCTAGAAGCCCAGCTTTGCCCCACAGCGTGTGCCGAGTAGCTCTCGATGGCAAGGTCGAGCTACCTGCAGTGAATATAGGCATCGAGCCTATGACTTTAAGGAAAGGTGATGTTGTAGGTGTGTGGCAAGATAGCACCTACGTACCAAAGGGAGCTCTTATGCTGCCATGTTAGAAAGCATTCCGCAGGTCGGCGATGACTTCCAGAGAAAGGAAGAGCTCCTGAGCGTCATTGCACACAGGACTGTGATAACAGAAGACCTCAAAAAGCTCATAGAAACCTTTCCTGATGTGTTCGTGCTAAGAGATTCTGAACTGTCGCAAACGGACATAGTGATCCATGATATTGATACCGGCAGTAGCGCACCGATAAAGCAGAAAGCCCTTCCCAGTTCCGATTGGAGCAAGACAAAAATTCAAAGCAATCATCAAAGGACTCCTTGAGAGAGGAATCATTGAGAAATCGAATTCAGAATCTGCATCTTCAGTCCTACTGGTAAGAAAAAAGACGGCACACTTCGCTTATGTGTCGATTACACAGCGCTAAATAAAGCCACGAGACAGGATTCATATCCGAAGCCAGCAATTGATACCGTCCTGCAAAGCTTGGCTGGATAAAAGGTGTTGTTTCCCACACGGACCTTGCGTCAGGATACTGGCAGATACGGTTATCTGAATCAGTGAAGCCGAAGGGCCTGTTCATACTTCGCAACAGCAGCGACAAGAGCGCAGCGCGCGTGGTGTGCGCGGCGTGCGCAGCGTGCGCAGCGCGTGGAAGTATGAACAGGCGACAAGAGCGACAAGAGCGACTGGGGCGTCGGGCGTAGTGTGGTGTACGTAATTGCACTATAACTTCGTGGCCTAAAATATCAACTGAATAGAGGTCTTCACGTCTAACATCAACTTCAATTGCATTAGTTTTTGGAAACTGAAACAGACACAAGCAAACAGTTTTATTAGTAAAAAGTTTCCGGAAACTGAGACAAGCACAAGCAAACAGACATATTTTTAGTCAAAAAAGTTGTTAGAAACTGAAACAGACGGAAGCGAACAATCATATTACCTACATCGTCAGTCTGGCACTCAAAATAGACATATAAGCTCTCCTTACCTTTGTGTGAAGAACGTCCGAACAGGAATCGTTTCCTTCCAGCACTAGTTCGCCTTCCAGCACTAGTGCGGTGTAATTACGTACTCCACACTCCGTTCGTCGCCCCAGTCGCTCCAGACGCTCCCGGCGCCGGCGCGAAGTATGAAAAGGCGACAAGAGCGACAAGAGCAACGGCGCCGGCGCTCGAGTATGAACACTTTTCGGCGGCGCGCGCTCGGTTTTAATCGATATGCATGTTTTGCACGGGCGACGAGTCGCTCTTGTCGCGAAGTATGAACAGGCCCGAAGAGCACTTTCACTTCAAGCGAAGGTTTGTATCAATTCACGGTACTTCCTTTCGGCCTGTGTACCTCACCCGCAGTGTTTCAAAAAATGCAGGACAGAGCGCTGGGTGAGCTGGAGGTGAAAGACAGTGAGGTCTTTGTCTACATAGATGATATACTCATTGCGACGGATACCGTGGAGAGGCATCTTGAGGTAATTGAGCTCGTATGCAAAGAGCAGGGCTCCGGCTAAAACCCCAAAGGTGCCACTTTCTAAAAGACCAAGTTGCCTTCTTGGGCTATATTTTAGACGGTAGAGGAGTGAGCACCGATCCGGAACATTCAATATGTGGCCAGAAAGGCCAATGCTGTCGCTGACGCGCTTTCAAAAAAAAAAACGCTTTCGAAAGGAGTGTCAGAGCTGGATGAAGCTGAAATAGGAGTACGCGAGGAAAATGAAGCCATTGTCTGCGCTTTCCAAACGAGCACAGCTATAGAGAGTTGATTAAGGACGTCGCAGAGGAAAACTTCGAGAAGGTAGTGAAACTCCCGCTGTGTAGTAAGAAATTCACTGTAGCTGACCTCGCTATAGAGAACGTAGAGTTGGTACTCCGAACAGAGCAGTCAAGTGTCTTGGTAGTGTCGAAATCACGGAGGAGACGTGTTTTCGAAGACGCGCATTCCGGCGTAATGGCGGGACACCTCAACGGAAAAGCTTGTGAGAAAGTTAAGGAAACGACTATTTTGGGAAGGGATGAAAACAACCTAAGTTGGTCAAAGACGTGTAAGCAACGCTTCCTGACGCGGCCACGCAAAAGGTCTATTCTGCCCTTGAAACCCATAACAACGTCGAGACAGGCGTCGATTTGGTCGAACTAGGGCCATCGGAAAGAGGTAACAAGTACGCGCTGGTGGTCATTTATCATTTTTCAAAACTCGCGGACGCATACCCAATTCCGGACAAATCCGAACGAACAGTCGCACGAACATTGTTTGACAGATGGATATGTGACGGCTGTAGGTGGCCGAGAGCCATTCACTAGGATCAGGGTCCAGAGTTCGTCAACAATGTTTTGTCCGACATGCAGGATAACGGCTATCAGACAGTCGACCACAATGGGGTACAATCTCCGAGAAAATGACATCACAGAAAGAGTGATTGGTACGTTAACCAGGATGTTGAGGAAGCAGACGACCATCCCGGCAGAATGGGATAAAATCCTGCCGATGACGGTTTTCGCTTATAATTCTGCCCCTCACGATGCCACCAGAGAAAGCCCTCCTATATCCTCCATGCCTTCGATACCATTGGGCCATCGAAAGAGATCCCAAGACAAGAACTCTCGTGACACCATATAGAATCCGACGACTACAAATTCGAGCTGCTCAACTACATTGAGCATGCTCAGCGTTGCGCCAAAGAGATAAATGAAGAGTATGGTAAGAACATGAAAGAAAAATACGATCGCAGTAACAAGGTTGATGCTAGGAAACTGCCGAAAGTAGGCGACCGAGCATACATGGAGCTACCAAGGGAAAAGGGTTTGTCGAGGTTCTCAAAATTGATGAATAACTGGAGTGGCCCATTCAGAGTACTCGATGTTAGACAAAATTCGGCATTGATCACACATATCACGAGTAGAAGCGAACACATTCGAGCGCAGCATGACGCATTAATCCTAGTTCCTCACGAGATCGATGACGAGCCGGTTAGAGTAAAGACTAGGAGAGTGAGGAGAGGAAGGGAGCGGCATGAGGATCACGCTAATCAAATAGTTAGTGCCATTTGCAGGTCACAGTACTCGGATAATGGCCGAGTCGTGAACAACAGCGCTCTGAGCCTATTCCATACTTGCTCAGGTCGTCGATTCGAAGCTGATGAGAAGGAGGAGAACAGCTGCACGATCCGTCAGATGGCATTTGGAGCAGTTGCGCATGTCGATGACCAGTGATATCGAATCTTAGATTTTCCTCTGTGCTCGAGTTAGCTCGTCTGATCTCCATATTTGAGTCTGAGCCCGATCTAGATAGAAAGCGCTTCAAAATGCGAAACCCCAGCATTGTCTTCATAACGCTGTCCGGGGTAGAGAAAGCGTATGTCTTCTTCAAGAGATTCAGGCACCACATGATTCGGGCACTCATGGTTCACGATGGAGGACACGTCGCGGTCAGCAGCAACAACGGAGTCGGCATCGACGTCAACCAGGTCAATGAGTTGACCAATGATAGAATACGGTTCGCCCAAGGACGCACCTGGGATGATGAAGAAGTCGACGATACTCTTCATGCCGCATGGATTAGATCTTTCGACAGAGTCGCTGCATTGAAGGACGACATCGTTGTGTCGATTTATAGTGCCCTGGGCCTTGATGAACAAGTCATCGACTGGCACTTGCACCATCGTCACATCGACCTCCGATGAAGCCGTCGGTGAAAGCCAGTGGATGCGATTCTCGTAATTAACAGCATGTGATGTGCCGTACCGAGAGTCAAGAGAGATGGGTGAAAACGTGTTTATTCGGCAAAGGTTATGAACAGAGTGCCCGCATGGAGGTCGACCAGGACCTCCTCACAAGAGGGCGGGGCGTAGATAGGAGAGCCATCGTCGCTGTCGACGATACTGCCGGCAGCCAGCTCGAAGAGAAGAATCGGCTTGGCGTCAGACCTGTATCTGTCGTTGGGCGATGGCGTTTGACAGTGCTCAGGATTTCCGTCTCTTTGCCTTATGGCTTCCTTGTCCTCTGCTTGGACACAGCAGGAGATTGTGAGGCAACCTGCAGTTTTGGCAGGTAACCCCACAATCCCCCTGATGCACTGCCTTCAGGCAGCGGCCACAGAGGCCCAGCTTGGAGGCCTGGACGGCCCTGGCAACGGCGTCGCTATAATTCGGACACCGGCCAGAGCGTGGCCGTCCTTTTGGGCCTCCACATTGCAGAATACGCAGCTGGACTTCGGATTGAACTTCTCCGCCAACTGTCTGAGAGCGGGCTCCATGCTGTCCAAGCGCGCGCCCATGGTGGCGGCGATGTTGAATAACGACTCGATCTTCGAGTCGAATCCTCGTAGTGCTTGGACGAGGGCTTGGACGAGCGGTTCTTCGGGTCGTTCAGCTCCAGTTTGTCGAGAGCCTTGTAGAAGTCCGACATCGTGCAGTAGCGGAACGGGTGTTGCGTATGCCCGATTGGAATTGGTGATGGCTATTTATGTGGGCTGGATGATAAGCTGTGACCCGTGTATTGGTTTTCAGTGTTGCTATTGGCACTAAGAATATTTCATCGGCTATTACCCGTATCATTGAGCAATTGCCAATGGGCTCGAGCAGACATGAGCGACGTGTGCGAGATTAGCGGCCCTTTATCATCCGCTGTTGAACCCGCGCGATGTACGGCGCGTCACTGGCTCGCGTTGGCTCCTAGAATTTTTTGGCCGCTTTCGACGTGCTCGTCACTCCGTCTTGCCTTAGCCGGTGGGCTGAGGCCTACTGCCTGTCGTCGACCCATCGTCTGAGGATGGCTTCAGGTCAGTTGGCTGTGGTTGATTGATTGATTTTTTGGTGGCCACCGCTAGCCCATGTTAGTGCAAGTTAGCGGTGGCGCGCGATTGATTACGCGATTTTTGAAATTGCCGGTTCGATACCGGCTTTGAGCAATTGATAGACTGCAATCAATTGCGTGCAAATTCGCGATGGTTTTTTGTATATTGTGTAGGTTTAGTTTGTTACATAGATTATATACATGTGTACAGTGTAATTGAAGTGTGCTTGAGCGTTCTATGACTCAGAGCGTTCCGATCAGCTGTTGTGATTTCAGACGGAGGAGGCGCGGCGACGCGGCAAAGGGAACAACGAGGACGACGACGACGGCGACTGGCGGTGCGAGGACGGAGCCCATCGACGGCCGCGAAGGACTTCGACTCTCCACTGCCCTCCACCCGGATCCTAGGCCCAGAAGCAGTCCACCCTCGACCTCCATTGGAGTCATCTCACCTGCATATCGACCGCGTATTCGCTGCTAATAAACTATTGCTAATCGTATTGGGTCCAGACACTTACTAGTAGCAGCGAGTGTCGTGGACCCGCTTCTGGAGGGCCTGTCGACCCGGGTGAGTTTTTCTTTCCAGTTTATCGTCGCTCTTTTGTTTCCTACCGATTTTAGTTATGGCTAGACGTAAACGTAGGCAACTAGGTCTTTTTTGATCTCACCGCGCGGTGGCTTGATAAGCCAGCAAACAAGCAGTCTGCTTAAAAACAGATGGCCATGGCTTGAAGGGTGCATAGCGAGCCCGCAGGAAGTAGAGTTCCGACGTCGAGGAGTTTCATACGTACTTGGTACGTGAGCGGATAAGTGAGTAAAAGCCGAAGTACAGGCATCAGTTCAGAGAAGGACCACAACACAGCGATTTAAGCTTATAGTTGTCCGCTTGTCGATTACGTTTTATTTGGTTGGTAGTTAACGTTCACTGTACGGTCTACAGGGTCCCTAAGTTAACCGTGGTTCAAGTACGAGTTCCTTCTTTTCCCTTTCGTTCTCGTTCGTCCAGTGGCTGTTGTATAGCCCTGGCGCGGCTTGTTAAGCCGGCAGTGTAGCTTAACCCTAGGGCACTTTTGAGGTTCCGAGAGGACATTCGTGGGTTTGCACCACTAGGATTTTGCACGCCTTGTAATAAAAGGCTTCGGCAGTCTGGTTTAGCAGGATCCTAGTACACTGGTTACAGAGTTTACGGGTCAATCTGCATATACCGTTTATAGCCGAAGTACAGGCATCACTCTAATTATTGTTTGTCTGTTTTCGTAATGATGACGGTTCGCCAGCTTGGCGTGATATCGTTCACTATGGTTTACCTACGAGTCAGTCTTCTTTTATTTTTCGTCTCGTTTCTTTCTAGTCCTGTCCTCTTTTCCACTGTTTGCTTCTAGTGATACTCTGACGGGGTCCTCTGATACAGTGAGGCGTTGGGATATGGGTATTGCCGTAGGGCAAGCACATATGGAATTTACAAGTTTACGGATTCTTGACCTTCTCTTGCGCGATGGCTTTAGATGCAAGCCGCGATAACGCCTCGCGCGGCGATGTTTTTGTTCCGCCGCGCGGCTCCCGCGTTATCGACACCAACGATCTTGGGAACGGTCCCCGAGCACTGTCAACACTAGCTCGGCTTGACATGTCTCGGGAATTGCGGGGGTCGGCACAAACGTTTACATTCTTGGGAAGGAGGGGGGAGTCTCCACCCTTCGGCAGATCCCTACTTAAGAGCCGGGGATCTCCCATTGTCATCTTCTGTCTACGTGACGGCTTCCACTTTCAACTCAGCGTTCATATTCTGCCCGACTAGTCATGGGACCCCCCACTACCAGGTCCCAAACTAAGAAAGGTGAGAAGTGGGTCGAAGCAACCCAGCAAACCAGCCTTTTGGAGGATGAGGGTCTATCAGAGACCTCTGAATCGAAGTTCGGCGCTTCCGACTTGGCGGTGATCCCGCTCCCGCAAGTATTGCACGAGCTAGACGACACCGCTGTGGTGTTAGGACGTGACGCCAAGCGCCTTCGTGACTCCACGGTCGACGCTATTTCGGACGTACGCGTAGAGGCTCAATCCACGTCGGTTCGTCTGGCACAGGAGGTACGCGAAGGCAATTCCTCCTTGCTGGAAGGGCTGAATGCGTCGTTCAAGGCAGTCGACGATCGGATGCGGATGGTCCCAACAGTAGCAACCTTGGCGCCGGACGGGTCAGCTCCCAGGATCCCATTTTTTTCCGGGACAACAGACGGATTGCAATTGTCGACTTGGCTTCGCCGCTTCGACGATATCGCGCGGACGAGGGTGGTTCCGCTCAGTTCGGAGCAAAAGGCTAACTTACTCATCGCCTACTTGGAAGGTGTGGCTCGAGAGAAAATCGAAGAACTGTCGGAAGAGGACCGCAGATCGTTCGACGCGGTGGTCAATCACCTGCGATCCTTTTTCGAGGGTCCGCACCATCGCTATATGGCTCGGCAGATGCTCTCTTCTTGCAGGCAGGAGACCACTGAGCCTTCAGTGATTTTTGCGAACCGCCTTCTGGGCCTCGTTAGAGCGGCCACGGCAGGGCAGGATCCCGCAGTCCAGAAGGAGCGGGTACTGGAAGAATTCGTGGCTCGTCTCCGGCCCGATATTCGATACTTTGTCAAATTGGACAACCCCGCATCATTCGAACAAGCCGTAAATAGAGCCCAGACGGTGGAACAACTCTTGGCGGAGGCAACAACGGATCGACTCATCAATCCGACAGTGCGGGCCATGGCGGATGTGAGTGCTTTCAACACGCCACGACCAGGTGGGGCATCTGCTGTTTTCCCACGGGGTGACATCTCTCTTCGTTCTAATTTCAGGCCCCGTCGTACGCAACACCGCCGGAGCGATGCACCGAGACGCCAATTTGCGAACACCACAGCGCGGTTCGAGTGCTTCAATTGCGGAGGACGAGGTCACATGGCTAGGCAATGCCCCTCCCCGACGATGCAACAGCGACAAGTCGCATCAGGTACGCGACCTTCTTTACCTTCTGCTAACTACTACGGTACGAGGGGGAGGTCGGTAGAAGAGCACAATCCTCGTGGGGAGGCATTACACCGCAATAACGGGGTTAGGCTAGCAGTCGTGGACCCCCACGGACCGCAGTCCGCTTTAGATAGAGCGAATGCCCGAGTGGCAGCGCTTATGGAGCGAAATGACCAACTATCCCGGCTAGCCTACGAGAGGGATTCAACATCGAGCTCGAGGGGCCACATCCGTATAAATTCGCTATTTCTATGCGTTATCGTCGCTCTGGGTTCTATTCCAGTGAGTAAATCCCAGCCGGTGTGGTTATGTCCTGGGGATCAACACGACCCCTTCCTTCGCATCCCGTTGGACTATAATTGCTCGCACCTCTTGCCAGACCTCCCATCGCCACCTCGCAATTTGTCGATTCATGTCTTCAGACCCAACACTAGGAGGTATGACTCCCCGGCATCACTGTGTAAGATCGTGGAACACACCGTGGTTTACTCAGTCGACTTCTTTGGAGCTCGGGCTGAATCCCACTCCGAGTCTCACCGTTCCGTAACCGTCGAACACTGTCGCAGGATGCAGACACATAAGCGATGCGAGTTTGGGATGCTTTCGAGTAACGATGGGATATATAAAACACCCAATTCCCTCGTTTACGACTGGCCGTCGGCGCCATTCGGATGTTGTGTGGAGCATACTCTCTCGGTCACCAATTGTTACCTCGTCCCCACGACAGTGCATGGTCGTCACGGCTCTTCGGTTCCAGAATCCTCCGTAGGAGACCTACGGCACTGCGCATACCGGGAAGGATCCTGCGTCCTTCATGACGGTTCGGTTCTTATATGGTCGCCCATCCAAGAAGAGTCCTGTCAATTCGTCCTGGTGGCTAAGATGCACGGACACCTTCTAGGTAACGTGTGGCTCAGCGACTCCAAAGAATTCGCTCTCTCTTGGTCGTCGGTTAGTCCGGTCATAACAGACTGTGGCCACACAGTAACGCTTTCCGACCAAGGGTATGCACTGAGTTTTCCTCGCAGGGTGCCGCGCTCTACCCAAGTATCATCACCCGTTGGCCTAGTTACATCGAACCAGCTAGCTGCTCAGCTTTTGGCAGTGGAAGGCGCCGTACAAGGGACCATTTCCACTCTGTTTTATCACGCTTTGGCGGCGCTATGTGATAGGACCACGACTTTGGCCTTTTCTCTGCGTACAGCTTTGGCCATCGACCCCACGCAGGTGGTCCGCAAATTACTTAATCGAGAGGACGTCTCAGCAACCTACCACGGCAACGGCGTCATTCAGCTGCGTCGATGTATCTCGATACCGGCCAGCCAGTACAAGTATAGGCCCTTTAACGGGACTTGCTTCTCCAAGCCGGTCATTGACGTCTTCCTCCCTAGTGGCACCTCTCTTTCCCTGTTCTTGGACCCGGACAGTCGAGTGCTCCTACCTACCGCTGAGACCACTGCATGTAATAGTAGCCGTCTCTTTTTTGTTATGACGCAACAGGGTTTGGCTGAATTCGATGCGAGGGCAGGGACGTTAAGATCCATTGCGGGTAATACAGTTCCCATTGTGGACTTTCCCGTTAAGGATATCCCCGCACTACCACAATCCTCCCTCACAATTTTTCATAATTTGGTCATAACAAACGTCAGCGACCTGATACCAGAACAACAATTAAGCGAACTATGGGAGGCTCGCACACACGAGCGACTCCTCGCAGCCCTTGGCTCGCCGAGCCAGCATACAACGTTACCACAGTCGTCGAGGCTTCTCGACTCTTCCAGCCTCAATTTTCACCTTTTGCCTACATCATTATACAATTGGTGGATGACTGCATGTTGCCTATACGTATCATTCCTTATAGTACGAGCACTCGTCGTTGTTTATATGAACATTAACTATCCCGGTATGATCGCAGCAATACGATCGGTGCGTTTCCGCCGTGCCCCATCTGAGGCTCCGCCCGAGCCAACATCATCCACCCCCGGACCCACTGTACGACATCCAGTCAACGCTGGAATCACCAGTCCCTGCATACAATTAACACGCCTTGAGCTCGACCCATCTTCGTCTTGGCCACCTAAATTGTCAACCAGCCCAGTGACCATAAACTCCCTCGTACTCGTTGAGGACTACTTCATAGCGCAAATCCCAGTAACCGTTAACGCTGTTCGAATGCTGGCCCTAGTAGATACGGGGGCCGCTATCACTCTGACCAGCAGCGACATGATTCCGTTACTCGGATGCTTTAATTTACAACCCAGTCCTATTTCCTGCGCAATCGGAGTGTCCGGCGTTCCTTTGAAACTCTTCGGATACGCAACCGTTTCGTTCCAAATCGGAGACTACTCATTCGACCATCCCGTTCACTTTTCGCGACCCCGTTCGGTTCCCACCTCAGTGAGGGCTTATAACATTATTCTCGGTAATGATTTATTACGTCGTCTTCCTAGCTGGAACATTGACTACGCAACACGTACTTTGAAAATAGGTAACAGCAATATTAATATTTCGGTAGCTCACCCCGAAGGCTTGGGAACCGTTTCCGGAACACAAGGCGTTACCCCTGTTCGAATAAGTCACACTACTGTACTTCAGCCCTCCACCGAGACGTTCGTGCAATGCGAAACGTCGCCACAGGAACAGGACCTGATGCTGCTAGATCAACGGCCAGACCTACAGGAGCGCTCTATCCTAGTCCAATCAGCAGTATTCCCGTCAGGTGAGTGTCGACTATTAGTTACTAATCCAACTAAGCAGGCACAAATCCTGTACAAAGGACAGGCTATCGGCTATGCAACACCGGTCTCCTCGGTCCCAATGATGGTGGGCGAGTCAAGCGTCCCACTAACCCAACCAGATCGGACGGAGGCCATAGAGATCGAGACACCTTCTCAACCACTTCCGCCGTTCGATCTATCCAAAACGTCGGTCGCAGACACCGAGCGGAAAATGCTATTGGAGCTTTTTGAGGAATTCAGAGATCGGTTTTCATATTCGTCCTATGATCTCGGTTCTTACCAACATACGCAGATCCAAATCAAGACCACAACCGAGGTACCCCCAGGAAGATTCCGGCCTCCGAGAATTCCCGTCCGTTACCAACAAGAGCTTGATGATCATATCGACAAGCTTATTCGAGCAGGTCGGATCGCTGAGAGCGATACTCCCTGGGTGCACAACACCGTGTTAGTCAAGAAAAAGGATGGCTCCTTACGGGTATGCCTGGATTTCCGTCCTCTCAATGATGTTACGATCCCCGACCGCTATCCACTTCCGCGGATTGAGGACATATTGGCGAAAATAGCTGGGAAGCGATATTATACAACTTTGGATCTTGCTTCGGGATACATGCAGCTAGCGTTGGCACCGGAAAGTCAGTACAAATGCGGTTGGGCGACACATCGTGGCATCTACCAATTTCAGTACCTTCCATTTGGGCTTCGGAATGCCGGGGCGTATTTCTGTCGCGTAATGAGCAGAGTCTTAGCCGGCCTCGAAGCCAACTGCCTCGCGTACATCGACGATGTGGTCGTTTTCGACAAAGACTTCCCGAGCCACCTTTCCTCACTACGCAAGGTTTTTGAACGGTTCCGTACTTATAATCTTAAAATCTCGCACAAGAAGTTCACAGAGATTGCACAATCGAAAATCACCTTTCTAGGCCACGAGATCCACCCCGACGGATATGGCCCAGCGAACCGTAACGTTACGGCCATCCAGGACTTCCCGACACCGACGTCAACGAAACAGGTAAAAGGTTTTGTTGGAATGGCCAATTTCTTTCGGCGGTTTATCCCTAACTTTGCGCTCATAGCCGCACCCCTCTACGAACTCCTGAAAGACAAGGCCAAGTTTATGTGGGGACCTAGGCAAGATGAGGCGTTTGCTGAACTTAAGCGGTTACTGTCTTCGCACCCTTGTCTGGCATTCCCCCAAGATAAAGATTTCATCCTCCATACCGACGGTAGCAATCAAGGAGTGGGCGCAGCCCTATTTCAAGAGGTACCAGCAGGCGGCAAGAAGTTAGCCGTCATAGGCTATTTCAGCAAAACATTATCAGCAACCCAACAGAAATGGGGCACCGTCCACATAGAGCTTTTCGCCATGGTGAGCGCGTTACGTTTCTTTCGACCTATTATATATGGCAATAGAACCCACATTTATTCCGATCACCAGCCGCTCACTCACCTCCTTAAACATAATAAGACGCACGATAACTTAGCTCGTTGGGTGGTAGAGCTTCAAAGCTACAATGTAACGATTCATTACCTCAAAGGTTCCTCGAACGTCGTGGCCGACTGCTTATCCCGAGCAGGGAACTCACAAGTCAGGTTTCAAGAAGACTCTAAGGATACCGAGGACATCATCGAGTTCCCCTATTGCCTGGCAGTCCCTATGGTGCGCCCCACAGTTGCGCCTACTTCGGGTTCTGCTACGACAGCCCCCACGAGAATACTCCCATACGACGTCCTGGTTGAGCAGAAAGCAGATTCGTTCTGCAACGATATCATGACTTTCATAGAAACCCAGAGGTTCCCCGATTCGGTCGACGACGCATCTCGTTCTCGATGGCTCGCGATTGCGGAACGATGTGTTATTCGGAAGAACGGGTGCTTATATTACCTGCCTCCCCCTTCCTCGTCGAAACCCTCCAGGAAGCGTCAAGAACTGCTGGTTCTGCCCGAAAAACTTTGGGAACCTGTACGCCTCGCTTTTCATTCGAGTCCCTCAGCAGGAGGACACTTTCATTGGCGCAAGACCCTCGCGAAAGTCAGCCGTAAATACTTTTGGCCGCGCATGGCAGAGCATGTCTACCGATTTGTGTTTTCGTGTGAAGCCTGCCAACGTAAGCGAGCGGCCGATGCGAACCGTCAACCTCTAGCTCCAATTATCACGGGCGCTATCTTCGAGAAAGTATTCGTTGACCTCACAGGACCTCTACATCCCACCGATGCAGGGAACAAGTACATTCTCGCCGCCATTGATCACTTCTCGAAGTACGTTATCGCGGTCCCTCTGAAGGACTGTTCAGCCGTATCGGTTGCTCATGCGCTCATGACAGAATGCATCCTCAAGCATGGTGTTATGACGGAACTCGTTTCCGACAATGCCTCGTATTTCAAAGGGGAACTTTTGTCGGAACTTGGCAAGTTGCTTCGGATAGGACACTATTTCTGTACTCCGTACCACCATGAGGGTAACGGCGCATGCGAGAGGGTGTTTGCGACCTTTCATCCCATGCTCAGGGCCTACATCAATGACAATCAATCCAATTGGGACCTCTTCGTGGCGGCGTGCGCTTTCATGTATAACACTACCGTCCATACTCGCACTAACGAAACACCTTTTTTCTTAATGTTTGGTCGCGATCCATTATTCAATGTCGATCTTGTGATTCGGCACATACAAGAGCGTCACGTGGCTTCGCCTAAAGACTCTAGTATTTATGCTGAAGCCCTGCTGTCGACTCTCCACTCGGCTTGGCAATCTGCGTTCGAACACAATAGCAAACAGCGCGAGGCGTTTAAAAGACATTATGACGAACACCATCTGCCGTCGTTGGACATCCGGGCGGGAGACCGCGTCTTCTTCCGCGACATGGCGCCTAAAGTAGGGATCTCTCAAAAGCTCTGTAACCCGTGGTTAGGACAATTTAGGGTGCTAGAGGTGGAGCCTCCACATCTGACCATCGTTAGCATCTCCTCTCCTCAGTCGGTGCCTAAACGGGTGCACATGAACCAAGTCAAACGGTGCCGCGAACTATCCGGTCCGGTGTTTTCGCAACCGTGGTTGCCCACCGAAGAGGACTCTGCATTAACTCAGGCGGGTGCGGTCACGAAAGATCTTGTGGGTTATGGCCATCGTATACCACCTCAGATTGCGTTACAACCTAACTTCAAAGCACCGACGCATATGTATAATACTCGTTTCAGGGCACGGTGCATGTCGACATAACTTCACCGCATGACCGGATCTACTCTCCATCTGACACGCTTCTTTTCTTCACATTTGCCCCATTCGTTCGGCTCCTGCTCACTCGTTCGGTTCATTCCCTCTATTATGATCATTCCATCCTACTTTTCGTGTCTTTCGATCATTCCAACCTTCACCCTCCATCGCTTGCGTAATATGTCAGGACGTCCTTGCGCTCCTCGTCGAGAACACGTTTTGCTCCCTCCAGTGGCATCATTTCACGTTGACTCCTTTTCAGATCAACCCTCACTCGCTCAAATCGTTCTATAATTTTTCTCTATGCAGCAGCCGCCGGCTGCTCAAAGCTTTCCTCCGTGTCACGATGTGGCAGCAAATCAGAGGGTTGAGGAAACCAACACCCAAGGTAGTTCCTTATCCGAGACGGTAGTCGCTCACACAGCAACGTATACTTCTATGTACTACATTTCAGGGGATCATATGGACGCTTCCGAGTCCAATACAAACACCGAGCACCCTTTATGGAGTCAGATCGTGCAGCAGGATTTCCCGTACCACGATGTGGTAGCCGAGCACCCCGAGCACCCCAGCTCCAGCACACAGTGTCACACAGTGGCAGCAAATAATGTTACCTCAACATATGATCAAAAGGGAAATCACGCGTGGACTGCTACTCACACTCATCGCTAAGTTTCAGGCCCTTCGGCTGGTCGCTCCCTCCCTACAATGTCGGTAACAAACGATAGCGGGTTCCAGCCCCTCATTGGGTATGACCAACCACTACTCGTAAGCTTGATCCCTATTTCAGTATTTGAGTAACGGTTAAAATATTTCTTTTAGGCGTAACTCCTCTACAGCTAGCCACTGGTCGCAGAAGAAAAGCATTGTCGGCAAGGGATGGACAGCACCGTCGTACACGAAGCAGAAGTTCCATGATGGCATAGTTGACGATGCTAGGGCGCTTTTCGATGTGACTCTGCAGAGTGTCGAAGTAGGTTTTGAGGTGAGATCTCAGCTCCGCATAGTTGGTGCGTGCCTCCTTTGGCAGCCCATCGACCATGTCCCTTGCTAGCCCATTTAGATAAGCTGTGAGGAAATAGGACTTCCTCTAATCGGTGGGTGCCGCTAGTACAATTCTCTGAATATCCTCGAGGCGACGGAGCCACAGGGAAAACGGCTTCTCGTCGCCGATCTCAGTAAAGAGTGGGATTGCCGGGAGTTCCAGTGGGAGAACATTGATCACCTGAAGCGCACTTATCTTTTTTTCCAGCCCCTGCCGTAACTCCTGCACTTTCTACAAGATTTCAGCATTTCGTTCTTCGATAAGTTCGGCCACTTCGGACATCTGGGACTGAAAGTCGCGCTGTAGCCGAACGATGGTCTCGCAGTCAGCATCGTCGACGGAATGGCTTCAGATAAGCTAAATCATATCTACTGTAGTAAGAGCGAGCTATATTCGTTTATTCTGTTAATTTTTCCGAAAGTTTCATTCGCATTAATTACTACACCTTTTTGAAAAGGGGGTAAGGTGATAAGAATCTAGGTCAGATTCTTTTAGTGAAAAAGGGGAGGTGTAAGTGAAGTGTGCTTGAGCGTTCTATGACTCAGAGCGTTCCGATCAGCTGTTGTGATTTCAGACGGAGGCGCGGCGACGCGGCAAAGGGAACAACGAGGACGACGACGACGGCGACTGGCGGTGCGAGGACGGAGCCCATCGACGGCCGCGAAGGACTTCGACTCTCCACTGCCCTCCACCCGGATCCTAGGCCCAGAAGCAGTCCACCCTCGACCTCCATTGGAGTCATCTCACCTGCATATCGACCGCGTATTCGCTGCTAATAAACTATTGCTAATCGTATTGGGTCCAGACACTTACTACAGTATGGCCCCTTACGTTCACATTTTAGTCCGTAGGGTTTTTACCGGTAGGCTGACTAGTTTCCATATAGCCGTAGCAGCCAAGGCAGCCAGCGAGTACGCTGCCTTTATAAGTAGTAGGATGATCATTGGTCCTGCTAGGTAAGTGACTGCCAATAGCACCGCTACTGTCCCGATAGCCCCCACTGTCAGTTTCCAGTGGGTCTTGACAGTATTGATCAGGGGATCGATATTGGGCAGGCTGAGGTCTCCGAACCACTGATGCTTCAGCGGTATTCCGTGCGACTTGGCATCGAATGTCGAGCCCTGTGGCCCTGATAGGTGATAACGGAGGGTACCGTTGATCAGGAATGTAGTTGGGATTTCCGTACAGTGTGCGTTGCACTGTTCGTGTACGGCCGGATGTTCGAAGTGGAGAACGATGTTGTTCTGTTCGTTCGAAGGCCCACATTTGATCACGAACTGCTGGGAGTCGCAGATGACCGCCACGTCGACGTGAGTCGAGGACTTGCAAGTAGCTGTAAGGTGTGCCCCTAGGGCACAGTCATAGCAACCCGTGAGTCTCGAGACTTTGAGACTGCACTCTTGGCTTGAAATAAGTTCAGCAGTATTCTGTAAGATCTTGGACTCGACTCTCAGCACTAGTTCTTCTTCCTCGGATATTGCGAATATCTGGTTATCGACGGCGGTTACTCGGGCATAGGGTGTGCTCACGGGTAGGACATATTCTGTTCCGTGAAGATTGCGGATGGAGTCTTCCGGGCATTGGCAGTTGTGCACGGAATTTTCGCAGTTGCACCTGATGCGATTTGTACACGACGAGAATTCTTCCAAGGCCTGAGTGTAGTTGTTGCAAGCGACTGGAAGTTGAATGTTGTGAGGTAGCAAATAGGATCGATCGCTTGCAACCAAAAAGCGCAGGTTGGTCATCGACGCCATTGGCTTTTGGATCGACGTTATCGTGATGTTGAGGTTGCTGAGGGTCTCGGTCACATATGGTTTAAATGAATGGTTATAGATTTTCGTATTGTTGGCCGACGTTATCTCAACCTCGAGTTGTATAGTTGGGTTCCAGTGAGGACATTTAATCACCTCGAAAACGCGGGTGGTTAATGGTTCGTGTGCTACTCTGTAGAACCAGCAAGTGGGTAAGGGCATGAAGCAGCCGCATAGCATCCCTCCGCAGCTGTTCAAACATCCGGAGTAGCCGGGAAACTTGGCTGTGTGCTGGAGTTCGGGTATGGTTTCGTTGAGAGAGATCGTCTCGCACTTGTCAGTAGTGCATGACCCTGCTTGGGGGCACCGTTTCACGTGATAAATGTGAGTCCTCGTTTGTCTGGTGAAGAACTCCGTGATTTTGGAGCACTTGAAATCCACACTTTGTCTCGTGAATTTTATCTGTCCCACTGTGTTATTTTCGTGGAGGATTTCTAGACAGATCTCTGACTGTAGTCGGTTGAATAGCAGTTCTCTAGCGTATTCTAGGTGACATTGATTGTTTTTGTTGCACATCAGCTCGGCTGAGTGCCGCATGTAGCCGTGTTGGCAGGCGCTGGTTGGTGTCATTACGCACAGTAGCGTGCACAGTGTCAGCAGTACTGACCCAGTTAGCGGTGTAAGCTCGAAGTTTTGAGCAGTTGCTACATGATCTGTCGGTTGGCCATCTTCGTGATTGTTGGTCGTTGCCTTGGACTTTTTGGCTAGCGTAATTGTCGTCCAGATTGTGCCTAGGATGACTGCGATAATAAGGTACATCATTACGGCGGTTGTTATTATTGCTCCAGCCGGCCAGCAATGAGGATTGCCGAGCAGGGATTTCGAGAGTAGGTACTGATGGGCGCAGGATTTGGGCCTGTCGCAAGTTCGGCTCTGTTCTTGCACTCCCTTTTGATCACGGGTTCTCAGCAGGACTTTGGCTCCCTGCTCTGTTGGAGAGATTGGTAATAGGTATTTGGTTATGCGAGTGATGTTCATTGTTTGGCATTCGTTGTCAATGCACAGCTCGAGCCAACCGTTGATTGGTGGGATACTTACTACTCCATTTGTGCAGGATATTACTGGTGAGGTATTTGCTGCCATTGCTGGCGCTATTATGGATAAGGCTGTGAGGAATGCAAAGGTTTTTGCGATTGGCGGTAATGGACGTGAGTGGTGAACGCCTGTTTCCAAATTCCTGAAGAATTCAAACGCGCGTTGTTTGGAGATACGAGGAAGTCTTTCCCGTCTCATATCTGTTGAGACTGGTGTTGCGGCTTCCTCTGTCGGTAGCTCTTCCGCGGGTTCTTTGTCTACGCTCCGAATTTCGAGAGGATAGACCTTGTTCAGCGGTCGATGGATGACCTTGTGATTTGGCATTAGTATCTTTGCTGACCTTACCAGGCCGTCCGCCGAGATTATTATCTCTAGGATTTTGCCATAGGGCCAAGATCCTCTCGATATCAGGTCTTGCTCGATTATCACAATCTCCCCTACTTCGGGGCTAGACCTGCTCGAATGTCTAGGTTGCTTCAAGTTTTGCTTTTGTATTTCTCTCAGAAGCACTAGGTATTCGGACTTCCAGGACTTCCAGCACTCCCAGAATTTGTTCGCCGAATGTTCGGAGAAGCGGACCGCCTCTATCGCTTGTTGTCGAGATTGTATGGAGTCAGGATCATATGTGGGATCTTCGCTTGCGTTCGAAATTGTCCTATCGGGAAGCGAAAATTTGAGGTTCCCTTGGAGAAAGTCGATAGGCCTTAGGGGAATTTTTGTTATTTCGTCCATGTTCAGCTTTGTTAATGGCCTTGTGTTCAGTATAGCTTCGATTCGAGTTGTTACTGTACACATTTCGGTGAAGCTTAGTCTTTTGCGCCCTATAGATTTGTTTAGCGCTTTTTTGACAGAGGCTACTAGTCGTTCCCAGACTCCGCTCATCCACGGTGCGGCTGGTGGGTTGAACAGCCATTTTATTCTTTCCGAAGCACTGTATGACATTATGGAGTTTCCCGTTGCTTCGTCGTTTTCAAACATGGTGGCTATAATTTGTTCTCCATGTTTGAAATTGGTACCGCAGTCGGTACGAATCAGTTTTGGGACGCCTCTTCTTGATATGAAACGTATGAAGCTGTTTAGGAATGCCCCGGTTGATATGTTTTCAACGACTTCGAGATGTACCGCTCTAGTCGTGAGGCAGGTGTACAGGGCTACGTACATTTTCTCCTGCTTTTGAAGTGAATGGACCCATGAAGTCGCATCCCGCATTTTGGAATGGTTTGCATTCGACAACTCTATCTGTCGGAAGAGGAGGCATGCCAGGAGCGCCCAGAGGGAACCCTTGGTATCTCTTGCAGACTGAGCAATGCTTTATGTATTTTTTGAAAGCATTGGATGGTCGAGGGATCCAAAATCGCTGGCGCGCGATAGTGGGCGTATGCTCTTTCCCACAGTGTGCATTTTGTCGGTGGATCTGCTGCACGATCAAACGTACCAATTCTGAGTTTGCGGGAACATAGATGGGTGATTTGGTATCTGCAGGGATAGCCGCATTTTGCAGACGGGATTCATGTCTGATTAATCCCTCACTGTCCTTAATAATACGTTTGTCGGGAAAGCGATTTTGGATACATGAAAGACTCTCATGTCTTTGTTCTTGAGTAAAAAGTAGTTGTTCAGAAATTTCTATGTCAGTGGGCGTGATATATTGCTCCGCGCTGAACTTGGAGAGTTTTTCCACGCTAATCTTTAGCAAACGGGTCCTGTTTGTTAGATCGACCACGTTTTTCAAGCCCTTCCCGATGAGAGAAACGACTTTGATTGACTTACTAAGGGTTGAAAATCGCTTCAGGTCTATTAGGCCTGATGGTTTCTCGCAATTTTCTTCTACGGTATTGCTGGCGAGCACTGTTGTCGGCTCGTCTTCTTCGTATTCTGAGGGGTTCTGGACCATTGCCTCCATTGATTTTATTGGCCAGGTATCGCGGCTGTTCTGTAGCCATCGCGGACCGCAAACCCAGTCATGGCCCTTGATGGATTCGGTCGTTAAACCCCTCGTACCTGCATCTGCTGGATTGTGGGTGGTTTCGACATGAAGGAACGATACGCTTATTCCATTAGATTCTATCGTGTTTACGATGTTGTTGATACGTTCGCGAGTATTGGCTACGAAAACTGGTAGCTTTCTGGACGATTTTAGCCACCATAGAGCGATTTCGCTATCGGTAACGGTCGAGATGCTTTCGATTTTGCCGTCCATGTTGGGGACAATTGATTTAGTTAGCCGAGAAGCCATGAGCAACCCGAGAAGTTCTAGCCGTGGGATGGTCTGACGGCATTTCTTTGGCGTGAGTCGGGTTTTTCCACTAATCAAACCTGTGATTGAACCTGTAGCCATGCTTTGCCCGTAGGCGCACGCTGCAATCGCGGCGTTACTAGCGTCCGCGAATGTCCAGAGGTGAATTTTGTATCCTGGCAGGGCTCTTGATGAAGTGATTATGGCATTGTTAACCTCAGAGCATAGACGATTCCATCTGTCCCTTACTGGCTTCTCTAGGATGGTTTTCCAGTCTACTCCGGAGTCAAATACTTGTCTCATCATGGATTTCAAGTTGACTAGCAGTGGGGCGGCAAGCCCGAACGGATCGTAAACTGAGTTGATTTGACTTACGATGTGCTTCTTCGTTAGCTTGTCGTTTTGTTGGAAATTGGTGGCAACCGTGAATGAGTCTGTACCGGTGTGATATTGGACTCCTAGAAGTTTCACGTGTTCACCGTCGAGCCTATCTTTTTTTGGTATGTTGGCATTGACTTGCTTGGAGTTTGAGGTGTACTCCCTCAAATTCATACCAATCTTTGCAAATAGTTTTTTCGATTGGTGGTATTTTTCTAAGGCTTCGGTTTCTGTTCGGGCACGTAAGAGAATGTTGTCTATGTATAAGTTGTTTGAGACCTCTTTTGCTAGCTCTGTGTTGCAGCTATTAAGGAATGCTGAGAGAGCCATGTTAAGGATGCTTGGTGAGGCTGTTACTCCGAATGGGAGTCTTTTGAACCTGTAGTGTATTAGGTTCTCTCTTGTGGGGGGCAGGTTCGTGTCCTTAAGCCATAGGAATCTGCACAGGTCTTTGTGTGATTCAGGCAGCCGAATCTGCGTGAATGCCGCTTCGATATCACAAATGAGGATGATCTTGCTGTCACGTGATGCGAGCAATATATCGTGAATTTTGTTGACGAATGCTTCTCCCTTGTGCATTACGTCGTTGAGAGAAAGCTTTCCTCTTCTTTTTGATGAAGCATCGAAGACTATCCTCAAAGGTACGCTCTTTGAAGGCTTCCAAACACCTGAATGTGGCATGTAGTATTCGCCCACTGCGTCTTTTTCTGTAGATCTGAAGGTTTCTATCATGTCTTCTTCTTGATACTTTTCAATGATTTTGCAGTACCAGTGACGTTGTTCGGCACTGTTTTTTAAATTTGTTTGGAGCGATTCCAAACGACGTATTGCTACGAGGTAATTGTCCTCGAGCTCCGCAATGTTGTCTTTGAGCGGGAAGGGGGCTGTTATTTGGCCGCCTTCAAATGAGATCTTCTTTGAGTACTGTTCCAGGTATTTGTAGATTTTTTCGCCTGGTTGGTACTCATCCTTGGAAATTCCAAGTCCTTCTAGTTCAAACATTTTTTGAAGGATTGCGTTCTCATCAGTTTCGCATACGGCTGTCATTCCATAGCTGATGTTGTCGGGGTTCACCTGTGGAAGTGACCCTTTGCCGTAGACGGTAGGCCCGAAAACGGTTTTGGCTATGTGTAGCCCTGAGGGTGTTTTTTCTCCGTTCAGTAGATTGGTGACTAGTTCATGGAAGTAGTCCAAGCCAACAAGAATATGCGGTATTTGATGTTCTCCGCGTAATTTAGAGTTAGCTAAACAAATGTTGTTAGCTTTCAGAAACTGTATATCTGGCTTTGATAGGTTTACGCTTGGAAAACCATAGGTGATTACTGGCTTAGTCTGAAATTTGAACTGCAGTTCTTCACCAAATGCCGTGCTAACTCTTGCGTTGACGATGTGGCTTTCAAATTTCTCTATGTGGCCTCCGATACCGGACATTGTGCAGATTTCTTCGTATGTTTCGGTATGCCCAGGCTAGTGGCGAGATTCTCTTCAATAATTGTTTTTGAGCTCCACAGTCGAAGAAGAATAGTACTTTTTCGTATGCGGATTTTCGGTGGTTCCATATGTTACCCTCTGCTGTCATTAGTATGAGTTGTGAGAGAATTGCTTCAGTCTGCTCCGGGAGACTCTGCTGCTTAGTACAGGTTAAAGCATTGTTCGTAGTCTGTATTCTACGATTATTGCCGTTTCCTGCTCGCTGTTGGTTGAATCGGCCTTGGTATCGACCTGTCTGGTCGTTTCTTTGTGCTGGATTCCATTGCCTTTCTTGTTGGGCTGGATCCTTTTTGAGGCACAAGGATATGTGGTGTTTTTGCCCGCATTCTGAGCAGTTCGGCTTTAGACAGTCGAAGCTGCTGTGCCTTTGTGAACAGCATTTTCAACACCTGTTTTGCTCCTTCAGAAGTTGTCTGCGGAGAGATTTGTCGGTCACTGTCCTGCATGATAAGGAGGCATGATTGTCCTTTCGGCAGAATAAGCAGCCGTCACCCGAACGAGGCCGTTGGGTGATACGCATATCGCTTGGTGTGGTGACCCGTGTGATGTTTGAGTGATTGGGTCGGGAGTCAGAAGTTGTGTTGTTTGCTGAGTGTCCTAAACTGCTCTCGACGTATCTTTTTGCGGCGATTTCTCTTTTGAGATGACCTAAGAGGTCGTCGACGGTTTGATTATGCTCTCCTTTGGTTGATATGAGCACAGGCTTGACGATGTCACGAGGAAATTTGGCGAGGATAGTTTCACACCAAATGGGGTCAAAGGTGCTCCTGACATCGTATCCGGCTGACACCGTTTGGTTCACCAGAATCTGTATTTGCTCGAAGGCAAATGCGCAACTGTCGGCGAAATTTGTGGCCGATTTCATGTTCACTAGTTTTTGAACGATTTGCGATCTGTTTGTGGTGTGTTCATGATATGACTCCTTTAGAGTTCTTATCATCCACTCGTAGTTTTGTGGCAACGGTTGTATTCCTTGTATCACCGTTTTTGCTCGGCCTGTTAGGCTTTCTTTGAGCAATAGAATTTTTTTCCATGACATCTAGCTCGTTGCTGGAATGGACTAGTGCCTCGAAAATGGCCCAGAATTCTGGGAACTCCTCAGCGTTGCCGTGAAATTTAGGCAGCATGGTTTGAGGAGGCTTGATCGAACGATAATGAGCTCTGATTTGTCGATTTGCGAGCTCTGGATTGTTTGGGATTTCTGTGCTCATCGCTTCGCCATTGGGTTCTCTACGTCCGTCCGCATTGTTTGGAATACTGGAAGGTTGTGTGCCTTCCAGGTCAACTCTGTCTATTCTTTGCGATGTTGGGGTCGCGTAGCCTAATTTGACTTCCATTCTATCGCGTGTAGCTACAGCTTCGTCAAGTCGAGCTATAAGCATGTACTTGAGGTCGTCAGATTCCGCTAACACAGTTTGTAGCTTCGACTCCTCTTCGATATGCTCTATTTCGAGCATTATGTCCTTTTTCTCGGACTTGGTTTTGCAGTTCTTGTATTCGTCCATTATTTGAGCGTACAGGTTCTGCAGCTTTTTTGTGCTCTCTTTAATTTGTTTTATACTGCTTTGTAGCAAGGCTATGGTCGACCTGCACTTCTCATAAGACTCCTCGTCTGTGACTGGGAAGTCCACCTTAGTCGTATATTTTTCATATCTGACCACTAGGGTTTTGAGCGACGTTGCGCTCAAGGTGATTGGCGTCTTATAGAAATGTAGCGCCATTATCTTCAGGTTTTTTGCCTGTACTTTCGTAGATAAACGATTAGGGAACTCTTCAGGTACGTTGATACGGAAGTTGTTCTTTTCCCAGCTGGTGAGAAGAGTTTGCGGTGGTTAAGATTTGTCCGCGTATCCTGGTTTCAAAGTTGTCACTCTTTGAAACGGGATGAGCCTTATTTGGCCGATGCACCAAAATGTGATGTGCCGTACCGAGAGTCAAGAGAGATGGGTGAAAACGTGTTTATTCGGCAAAGGTTATGAACAGAGTGCCCGCATGGAGGTCGACCAGGACCTCCTCACAAGAGGGCGGGGCGTAGATAGGAGAGCCATCGTCGCTGTCGACGATACAGCAGTGGCGAGAGATGGAATCAAGCTGATAGCAGTTTACGGACCTCAAGGAGAGCGCGACTGGCAGCATAACCGTCAAAAAGCTGCCGAAGCATTCAGCTTTGTTCGTGAAGCAGCGGCAACGATGAGGCACAATGTCGTGACAATGTTCGGGCACGTACCAAGGTTTGCGGAGCCGTTGTAGGAGCTGTCCCGAGGACGTCGAGCCGCGAGTCGTACCCGCCTGTCTTATTCAAAGAGTTCTTGAAAAAAACTCGAGGAATACGTGGCCGGAGACACACAACTGCTATTCGATATTTACGATCAACCGATCGACAGAGTCAAGACTTATGAGCTTCGGAAAAAGACAGAAGCAGGCGGAAATAACGCGGCGAGAGCGTTACAAAGGAACTATGTTGAGGTGTTGCAGAGAGGAACTCGTGGAATGCATAACGAAGGTCAACGCGAGTACCGGAACAATGCAACTACAAGGAGTTCGCACCGAAGCGGATACGATCGAGGATACAGCAGACCGAGTCGTCCGTATCGTGCTGGTCACAGAAACAGACCCTACTAGCTTTTTCTGGGATGGGGAAGGAACATCACGAACCTTTTGACTGAATTGTATCTTCTTCTTATGTTACAGTAGCCAGGCTTTCATGTTGTTGTATCTCATGTTCAGTGTCATCCTTGTTTCTGCATCTCATGCCTCACTAATGTAGCGACAGGGGCGTCGCAGCTCGTAGGGGGAGGGTAGTAACACAAGTACGTTGGCCCAATTGATTCACACTTAGGCGGACGCTCTGAGTCAGCGCTCCGACCAATGACGCGCAGCTGGCCGGCAGCCGGATGAGTCGTAAGTCCGCGTCCGCGCAAAGGCAATAAGAGTCTCCAGCGCGCTACGTAGCCAGCCAACATAGGCTAGTCGCTCTTAAGAGAACCACATCGAGCAAACGCCGCAGTTTTTTTGTCCACGGTAGTGGCGAAAAATGTGCGAAAACGTGATTACAGACGAATTGCTTTCTTTTATTCCTTTTGAAGCCATCCTTAATAATGATCTCTCGTCCATCCCACTTTGATGTGCAAATTGGAAACGTAGTAGTCCTTCTAATCTTCAACCTCATCCTCAACGTGTTCCTCACCTCAGCGCTCGGCAAGAAGATGGTCTGAGTGAAAGCACTCTTGATACATTGAGCAGACAACACGACCGGGTGCAGTAGGACTCGAAGCCAGGTTCAGCTTTAGCTGGTCCACAGTGCATTTGTGCTCTGGGGTACCAATAGAAAATCTTCTTGAGCATTTTTTAAATTTCTCGTCACTTCTGGAAGATCCGATCTCCAAGCATGCCAACCAAAAAAAGAGTGGTAGTTTTAACTACTATGTACTCGACCCATATGGAAAGGCCAAAAAATCAATGAATTCGTGAGCATAAGTGGTTAAACTTTTGGAAACGACAGCGCACCACTCGTCGTCATAGGATTGTGAAGATCTTGTTGACCTACAAGAATTCAGATAATTGAGCCTTCAGTACTTTCTAACTACTGCATGTAATTAGACAAGGCAACTACTTCAGTATACTGAAGGTTCTTGTTTCCTAAATCATGACAACGGGATCACGATTTTACTCTAATCATTATATAATATGAGTGCATGGGCCTGAGAACTGTTTATGGCCACTAACGCTAGGCATACGACCCTTTGAGGCATAAAAAAGCTGGAAGACCTCTTTCTTACAATGATTTTTGAGAAAACGTGTTGTGCTTCGCTAAGGCCTCTGTTATACTCCCGCGGGAGCATCCGTGGAACGTCCGCGGACCAATTGTGCACGGCGGAGGCGGGCGTGGCGAGGCGCGGCGACTGGCCAGGTGAGGAGTCTCGGCGCGATTCCCGCCCTTCCGCGGATGCTCCCGCGGGAGTATAACTCAGGCCTAAGAGAGACGGCGGACGCTCTGAGTCATCGACCCGTCTTATCCACGCGCCATTGGCTGGAGCGATGACTCAGAGCGTCCGCCGAAGTGCAAATCAATTGGACTAAGTACGCTCTAGGCCGCCGTCATCAATCTGCACGCCATCGCAACCTTGAGCGCCCCCCGGCAATCTCGCGAGCCAATACCAATACCGTTCCCTGTTTGTTTTCCCGCCTCAGGCGACCGGCAGGCCTCTGGCCTAAAATTCAGTCGTTTGTTTGCCCTGCGCCTTGCTGGACGGTCGCTACGTCCGTAGATTCGTTGTCGCCTGAACTTACCAGGGAAGGGTCTCAGGCGTAGGTCTGAACGGGGAAAATGGATAGTACTACGAAAATTTCCACCCTTCATATAGTATAAAAACATGTTTCGTTTTTGCTGAGTCCTTGAACCAAAAGAGCTACGGGCCCTCGAAGATGGGGACGGTGCTAGACCAGATGTTCGACTCCCATGCTATGCACTATTTTTGCATTTTTTCATAACCGCTGGCCTTCACCAGTTTGCTTCCTACACATCTCATACACATTTATTTCACTCTAAATTGTCAAATAAGGATTTACTATAAGCTGTGGTTTAGTCACTTTCCTAGCTTCTGAATTATACAACGTTTTGTGTTTTTCAGCAAATGTTAAACAGTGACCTCACAGCAGGTACGGGTTACAGCAGGTACGGATGACTAGGGCTGTCGAGGTCATCATCACCGATTTTGCCCAGACTTCTCCTAGGACGTTGAGAACTAAGAACTGGTCCGCTTGGCATAGTGCCGAGGCGACGCGCGGTTTTTCGTCGTGTCGTCTCGTGCACTCCACGCCTCCCTGTTCGCCACACCCCTTCCCTAGCCCAACCTGGAGACTCACTCTGCTCATCTGACTCTCGCCGCTCGCGTGTGACGGAATTTTTCGGGGACCAGTTCACATGTAATCCTCCTAGGAGGGTTATTTGGGTGCTGATCACAAATCTAACATTTGCTTTTGAAATTTCGGCTGATTACGGTGGGTTGGTGGGCTACAGCAGGTACGGGTGACTAGATCTGTCGAGGTCATGAGGTGTTGATCACGAATCTGGCTCTTTTGACAATTTTGAGTGAAATAAATGTGTAGGAGATGTGTAGGAAGCGAATTGGTGAACGAGGCAGTGATTATAAAGAAAAATGCAAAAATAGTACATATCACGAGAGTCGAATATCTGGTCTAGCATCTTTGGAGCAGCCCTGCCCTGCTGAGCCAGCGACTCGCTTGCCGTTGGGCTTTCGCTGCTTCCCACATTCCCATACAACACCGCGCGCGCACGCATACACGAGGGCTTGTGCTGATGGCGCGCTACTGTACTCCCCCCCCCCCCCTTCGAGGACCCGTAGATCTTTTGCTTCAAGGACTCAGCAAAAACAAAACATGTTTTTCTACTATGCGAAGGGTGGAGATTCTCGCAGTACTACCCATTTTCCCCGTTCAGACCTACGCCTGAGACCCTTCCCTGGTTAGTAGGACGGTCGCCCCGTCCTTGGTTTTGTTCTGTAGTTTCCTGCTCATAGTAGGCCGGTCGCTCCGACAGAGGTTCTCTTGGTTGTCTCCTGCGCATAGTAGGACGGCCGCTCAGTCCTGCGTTTGAGGTTTCCTGCACCGCGTCGGACGGTCGCTCCGTCCGTGTTTTCATGTTGTTCTTCCAAGCTAGCTGGTTCCTGTGCTCGTTCTTCGCTTTGCTAATATATTGTGTTTCGTTACTGCCTTCTTCAGTCACTGAACCACACACGGATAGAACCCCTATAGACTCATGCCTCTCTCGATTGTATATAGTAAAGATTGTCGAAGTCACGTCCAACAGTGCTCGCGCAGTGATCCACTTGCTAACCATGGAATGCGGATCTCTTGTGAATGCGCCTCTGTGTAGAGGAAAGAAGAAACTACAGAAAAGGATAGCGATCCATCCGAAGTCAACCGGAGATAAGCAGTTGGAGGGCATCCATGATGAAGAAAACCTGGTAATTGATCTAGTTCACTGGTGGTGTTTTGGCAGTGCCGAGAACTGCCACGGTTTTTTGGAAGTAAACACATAATTTAGCTAATCTGTGGTTTAAAGATGTGCTTTATGTGAATGCATGAAGAGCATAACATAGTACCACTAGCTGGATCACATGCATGAAAACTATGTTTTTCAGCCCTCGACCTTGCGCACACTAAACGATCTCGCTACCCACAAGGACATTCGAAAGCAAGCAAGGACATTCGCTTGTGGAAAGCATACTAATCGAATAATGCCGAGCAATCCTAGCAAAAATCTATACGTACTCCTTGCCTGGGCGACCAGTCGCTCCTGTGGCTCTCGTTGCGGACTATGGACAGGCCCATATCAACGTGAAAAACGTAAAAACGAATATACACAATGACAACTGCTCGCTCAACTTCTTAAAAATGTATTACTTCCGAACTTACTCTGAGTATGACGTATGTCCAAAAGATGTGGAGCACAAGGAGAGCCGAAAGCATCACCATCAATACCCGTGGAACGAGTGGACGCTGCCATATGTTAGTCCATCGGTACGATGACTAAAAGCAAATCTTTCAATTGAAGACGTCACAGTGGCGGGAAAGGCAACTGTCATTCAAGTAGCAGAATTAAATCACCTGAATCAACTCCGGAGCGTCAAACCAAACCGACCGAATAATCCAGAATGGGTAATAGACAAGACGCGTTGCCGTCCACACGACTATAAATATGATGAAGACGACGTTCAGCGTCATTTCCCAATGTGCGTAGCGAACTATTTTTCCCACTTCACTGAATTAATAGTAGGGTCTTAGTGGAGTCCTGTCCAAAACCAAAGTGAGTGGAACGAACATAAATATATCAGCGGCGTCGTGGACGAACAGTACGAGCGTACCGACGCGAACCATATTCATTGTCCAGCTTAGATAAAGTAGCAAAATAGTGATGGCGTGATGAATCATCATCTGGAGGAAATCAGCTCGTCGAATATCCACACATAACGTACTGGAAGTGGAAGTATTCGCGCAAGCATGCATTCTATAATCATGTATTCAGAGGTAAATATTTACCCTATAAAAAGCGCCCAATAAAAAGACGCCTCAATAATATAATACCACCAAACTGAGGTAGAGAGGTTATGATGCGGCCAGCCTCGCCAGCATTCTGATACATCGCTAAGCTGTGGTTCGCCCAGGAGAATAAATAACCTGAAAATGGCTGTAACCTGCCACTGCACAAGGCAAGTTTACTGACAAGAAAAACGCCTACCCTGCTGTCCAAGCGCAGATGTAGAAACATAGCCTCCACGCACATTCAGCAACTCTTTTGAACTTGCTTTTCCCAGCAAATCCACCTGGTACGAACAAGTTTATAAGAAAATCAAGCAAAAAAGAAAAGCTTGAAAATTTTCAACGAGCTACCTCCTCTCTCTTCAGCGCAGACCCTTATCCAACAAAACAGTGAGTGCATGCACATCAACGTTATGAAGGCAACCGTTTCGTTTCAGGGCAATTTTCGCAGCTTGCCCTAACTCAGAGATTGTTCGAAGTTTCTCTAATTTTTGCTGAATGCAGACGCATTCAGCAAAAATTGAGCTACAAGCCGTTCACGCAGAGTTCACTGCGTTTCGAAGTTTAACCACTTTCATACACTTTCTCCAATTGCGGACGTTCGATAAGAACAGTGCCGCTGCTTTGTTTCCATGTTTCGAACTTTCGTTTGTAGTTTTGTATCTATAGAAATTTGCATACGAGGCATAAAGATGAAGGATAAATCGACCCTTTCGTGGAACGCCGCATATCATACTTCTACAGGACTTCAGCAGGCGGTTTAAATGCGTGTTTGGCGTATAGGACTAACTGCCGTCGTTAGATAATGAAAATGTCAGTGATTCCCACTTTCTCAGAGAAGTCAGACAGACTCAGACATTGGTAACACTAACACAGCAAGAGTGACTCAGTTTACAGCAACAGCAGATGGCGCGGTTGGCAGAACTTAAACGTTGGATCCATTTGGGATGCTGTTTTCTAACGTCCGTCATCCATGCAGGATGTCCCTAAAAATGTGTAAGCTACTTGAATGACCTTAAAATTCTCATATTTTAGCTACGATAGCTACGATAAAGCTCTATAGCGTGTTCAATAGTGTGGTAAAGCGGAAATACTCTGGCGTACGTTACGCACTTGTTGATAACACCGTGATGACTTCCTTACATAATTTATGTACAGTTTATTTGAAGGTTTGCAATTTAAGAATGTAGGAGTTCTGTACATACCTCTGCAGAGACATTAATATGAATACCAAGGTAGGTAGCAATTAAAGGTTCCCAACTCATGGTGAGCTTTTGCAATACTACTTTGACAAGATGTAGGGGCGTGTGAGCGGAGCCCAGAATTACAGTTAGTTTCCACTGAACACTCTCTTAAAGACCGGAAAAATGAGGTTAAAAACGTGTGCGCAACAATCATCAACCAATATGACACCCACGAGGTGGCTGCCGGTGTTCTCCTATGAGACGGCCATTTCACCGACTGCGTCACCGAGGCATATCTAGCGGGGTGTTATCGGGGTTGATGATTGTTACACACGCGTTTTTACACCTCTTGCTCCGGTCTTTGAAAGCTTTCAGCAAAAACTGCAATTCTGGGCTCCGCTCACACGGCCCTAGATCCTATCACAATAGCATCACAAAAACTCACGATGAGTTGGGAACCTTTCCTTGTAAGATTACTTAGGAAATTAGAGCTAGAATTATAGCTTAGGTGAGCTTTTCAATACACCTGTTCCGATTCCTCTACACCATGTTAAAAAATTTCGTCTGTTATATGCGGTCCACTGGCTGAGCTTCTCAATCAGACCTTAATGGATGGCGATTTTCCTCAGCGTTGGAAACATTGCTTCATTACTCCAATACTTAAGAAGAAGCCAGCAGTCAGCGAAAATTATCGGCCAGTTAGCATTACCTCCGTTTTTTATAGACTTTTTGAGGTGCATAAACATCATATGATGAGCCACATTTGTGCTAATAACGTTCTCACCCAACAACAGCATGGATTCACGCCGGAGAGGTCTATTCAAACTAACTTACTAGAGTGTCTAAATGACAGAACGGGGCAATTGACTCCAAACGTCCTTGTGAGTTCGTTTACTTCGACTTCGCAAAGGTGTTTGATACAGTGTTGCATGAAAACCTAAGTTTTAAGTTGGTGAGGTACAAATCTCATCGCATACTAATTAAATGGTTAGCTCAGTATCCTTCTGGTAGAATATTTCAGGTTAAGGTAGATTCCTCATTTTCAAGTGTGAGACGTGCAATCACTGGCGCTTCACAAGGAGGGGTCCTTTCTTCTATGCTTTTCCATGTGTTTACTGCTGAAGTTCCAGATATGGTAAAATAATGTAACATCACTACGAAGATGAACTCCGACGACGTAAAGATTTATAGGACATTCACTTGCCCTTCCGATGCGTTCATATTTCCACAGGCAAAAGATGTATTAGTGGACTGGACGAATGAGTAGCAATTACCTCCTTCCGCTCAAAAACTGCATTCGACATATAAACTCTGGAATATCAGTACAACCTCATGGCTTCGCCACTAACGAATCTACTTTATCGGCAGTAGATTCAGTTGAACACCTGGGCTTTTATTATGACAAGAACTATGACAGTGGAAAGCATATTCGAACAAATATTCGAACAACTCAGTTATGTTACGGACATCAAATATCTTAGGGGATTTGGCAACTAGAAAAAATCAATTCATTTAGAGGTATATAGAACTTATATACCTCCTCTTGTTGAGTCTAGCGTGTGGTTTCTCGCCATATGAAAAGAAAGACATCTTTGCCATAGAAAAGGTGCAAAACAACTTCACCCACAAGCTTTCTCTTCGAACTAGTAGTTTTCTGTATACTCGAATACCGAGCACGTCAATTAGAAACAAATACCTTGGACTTCCTCTCTGGAATCTTGCCGCAAAGTTCTCGACGTCTGCCTCTTTCACAAATTTCTGCATTTCACACCTGATCCCAGGCCTTGCAAATACTTTAAGACGAAAAGTTCCCATCCCAGAGGCGGTACTGCCAAATCTGTCTGTTTCGTTCTAGAACTAGGTCTCGATCAATGTCTTTTGCCTACAGAGCGGGTAGCTCTTATACGAAAACTCCTAAAAACATTCAATCCCTGCTTATACCGAGATAGATGAAGAGCAGTGTGGAAACAATGGTGTATAGATACGATTTTTCCTGAGCATGTTAACGGCTTTGCGTCAAGTTGACTTCTTTTTGATTACTGACGTTGCGTATTCTGTTGATTTTTTTTTGCTGTATCTTGGAACAAATATTGTGTTCTTTCTTTCGCAAACGTCCTTTTCCTTATACATTCGTTATAAACATAACACAGAAAGACCATCGTAGAATCCACTCTCCCTTAACTCGAGGACCTATGAATGAAGGTGCAGATTCTGGAGTAAGAGGTTCATGTCTCTGCACTTAATGCCACTGGCGCGTTACGGATCTCCTCTAACAGACCCAATGTTTACCGTAGGAAAGCACAACTGTAACACGGGAGGCAAATCTGAGTGTAACGATACAAATGCGATGGACAAAGAATGAGAACTGTTATAGCCGATATCAAACGAAAAACAGTTCGTGAAATAGAATTGGCCGTGAAAGTCTAGGAGGTGATCCCGGAGTTTTCAAAATGATAAGAGTAGTTGTTACATACACTACTTTTGCCTGGCGTTAAACAGTCACTCTGAGAAATAAAAACAACTGCGTTTTGAAGCAGTGGGAAGATGGGCTATAAGACCAATACGCATTCGAACTGCCCACAGAAATACCGTAGAAGAATAAAGCGTGACGCATACCAAAAAACGACAAACGCCGGCCTATTTCCTCTACTGCCCATGAAATGTCCCATTACATGTCTTTAAAAGAATGACTTATACCTGCTTGTGACAAGGCAATAGTGGAGGCATTAGTTACAAATTTTAAAAGCTCAATAGCGCAATTGTCAGGTAAAATTCCATAAGAAATTCTGCAGAACTTACGGCACAAAACCTCGCCAAAACGCTGATTTCGTTGAGGGTTCTCTCTAGCGGATCGCTACTCTCCAAGTCTTCTCAGAATCGTGTTAAACAGGAACGACCTCTTAAATCGGAGCTCGGGTGGAAAAATTTAAGCGCGGTGGCGGCGCAGCTGCATACCCTCGCAGTGGAGCAGAGACCCCACCTGCTTACTCGATCAGGAACTGCAAATACTTGCAAATGCCTGTGTTGTAACTGCTGCACTTTTGATTTATACTGTGCAGTTAAATATAAAGAACCGCATTTCCATCGCAGTACTTTAACAACCAATGAGGGCTGTCACAGTAATTGTATCCTTACATTAGTCTCCATGTCCGACGCTCATAAAACCTGGGCGTGTTATAAGATTATATTTGATAATTCTGTGCCGCGCAGGTTTGTTATGGTGGTTCAACCTTTATTTCGGCCTGACGTTTCGACACAACCCGTCTTTTTCAAAGGCCTGAAAGAACTTCGAAACCTTGGACTCGGCAACTCATTCCGTCAAATGCATACTTCTCCATATCTCTAGTTACAATGGGTTCCCACGAATGTCAAGCAGTGCCCCTCCAAAACATACCAAACTCACCTTGTTCCACCAGCGCTGAGAGAGGGCTCAACTGTAAGACCATCAATGGGCTATTGGGACCTATCATGCAGATCTATACTGAATATAGACTACGCAGTCTCAGAGCTCACACAACGGCATGAAGGGCAAGAAGTCACTGCTTATTTAAATGCACTCTTTTTGGTTGTTCATTGTTGGATTGCGCTCCCGAATCCAGAAAGCCTCAAGAGTCTTTCTGGCACCGATTTCATTTCCGTGTAGCAACACAGTGCATTTAATGTCAAAGTCGTTTCGCCGTGGGCTTCTTGTCGATGTTTATCCAGTGGGGTTAACAAGCTTCGTTTCAGTTTCCCAACTAGGTGTTCCTTGATGCGAACACTAACGAGGAAGGCCAAAGAGGTGGATCTCATATAAATGCAGACCAGCTGTCCGGCGCGTATGACCGCGCCGCGCCCAATGCAATCTCTGCGTTCGATTAGGGCGCGCTAACCCCAGGGCGTTCCACTCATATATCTACGGTATTTGCGGCAGTTCGATCACGCAGAGATGTCCTTAGAGGGACTGGCGATCATTGTTAGACTTCACTGGTGGATGGTGGGTGGGTGCCATCCAAGCTCCTCGTGTGGGAACTGCTTTCGTCGCTCAGGAGGAGTCCGCAGCTGGATTCTGCGCTCTTCGAGCGCAGAATCAGGCTAGGGAAGAGACTCCAGGGTGGGTGCCATCCAAGCTACTCGTGTGTGGAAACTGCTTTCGTCGCGCCTTGGGGAGAAATAAGGGCTGTAGATTTCACATCTTCCCATTCTTTCAATGTTGTAGGATTGTGACAAAAATTCTGGGCGTACCACATTTTCATCACGTCAAAATTAAGTGTACAACAATGATGTTACATATTCTTATTAGAAACGCAGGCGTTCGCGTTCGTTTCTGTACAGTGTGCGTACCCAACTGGAAAAGCGGCGCAAATCGGGTGGGGGGGGGGGGGATTTGGGTAGCGCAGGGACTCCAGGGTGTGGCTCGAGTGACGCGCCCGTGTTAAAATTGCCTACATTCTGGAGTTCCCTCCCTTGCCCAATCCCAATTCGGAAGCATATAAAACACGGATATGTAATCGAAACAGGGAGATAAGACTGCATTTACATTCGCGGTATGTAGCTACTCGCCACGGTAGGCCATGTTGACCCCCTCCCCTCCTGACCCGTTTGCGCCCGGAGGAGAGCACAGAACACAGCTGTAGCATTCTTTGCCCTATTCTTTAATATCAGTATGTTCTGTCTGTGTGAAGAGCGCAGAATCCAGCTGCGGACTCCCCCTGAGCGACAAAAGCAGTTTCCACACGAGTAGCTTGGATGGCACCCACCCACAATCCACCAGTGAAGTCCAACCATGATCGCCAGTCCCTTTGCCCTGGTTAACCTCTGCTGCAAGCTAGGGGTGGCGAAATAGTGCGCATCGATAGGAGGGAGTCTCTGCGTTCTTACCAGCGCGCCCAATTTCGCAAGGCCTTAGGCAATTCGAACTTAATATAACGTGTTTGTAAGGCACAGGCAAGAATATGGTATTCGTTCTTCCCATGGCAGACTACCCCTAGCAGATCTGTTTTGAACAAGATTAAGTGGGGTACCATAAGTACAATAGCGCCACTAATTTTACTAACTGTGGTAAAAATTAGAATTTTTATCCTTCTTACGTTATTGGTCGCATTTCTGTCTATTTTGGTGCCGACCACTCTTTCCTGCTCTAGACGGGTTGAGGGGGGGGGGGGGTGGTCCGCCACAGGTATGAACACAAGTACTCTCACGTCTGCAGGGTCGAAAAAAATTTCCCAACGTTTGTCTAGGGGAGCGCATTTGGGATAGTGATCACGAATCCGTTTTTTGTCCGGTAGATTACAGCAGGCTACGACGCCGATAAATGACACAGATTAGCCGCACTCTCTCCCTCTCTCCATTCGTCTACGGATGTTATTGAGGCGATGATCATGAATTGGAAACGAAGTGCAGCCAGATGAAGAAAACCGCGGTGCGGATGCAGTTTTTCACAGTATCCTTGTCTACTCTAACTTGCTGTAATCTGCTGTTATACCGAAAACAGGTGCCAGATTCGTGATAAGCACTCTAGATAACCCCTAAACGAGGTTTGAACGAAGGTATTTCGCATTTGGAGTGTCGAGAGTCCCAGTGTCTGTACCTGCAGTGCATCTGTACTTCCTTCCACCCCTTGAATAGGGAAGAGCAGTCAAATGAGGTTACTGCACACTTCCAAAATCAATGCAAACCATTATAAAGCGGTCACACATGGATAGCATCTAACGAGGGAGCCGAAAAGACAAGCGTCGCCAGCGTTGTATATCTCTAGTCGACGAAGGCTAGCTTGGCTCACATCCTGCAAGAGGTTAAAGTGGTTGAGAAGCGAACACTGAACTCTGCAGAGGCCAAAATGCACTCTACGTTGTTAAAAATGCAAAAAACTCCACTCGCAATGCACAAGCCCCTATCCCGGAACTGATCCCTTGACCACCCTCCTGCAAGTCTACTGCACTATCCACTCGGCCATCCAGTCGCTGCTGCGTTGCTGGTAGATGTCTCAAGTGGATGTGCCTTCTCGCTTCTTTTATGAATTTGCCAGACCTCACGTTCTAGCAATGGTTGAAGCTCCAAACCTTTTGCAGGACTATTTCTGAGCACAACAATGGTATTCCAGGCGTCAGTTTTGCGTTGTCGGCCCGCACGGAAGCGCTAGTTTTCGGCTATTTTTGACCTACCCAGAGGTCAGCATGATATTTGGAAAGCACTACGGCGCTTCTCAGACAACGCCCTGCAATCCTATATAGGTCGCTTTGAGAATCTCCACGGTCACCTCTTTGACCTTCCTCGTAAGTACCCTTCCTGTCTTACCTATGTATAGCTCGCCACAGGTTAAGCACAGGATTTGGTAGACAACACCTTCTTGTGCGCAGTCTCCATCTCTCCCAAATCGGCAGATAACGCAATTCCCCATCACACAAGTACGGTCGTAACCCCATTTCGAAGAAGCCGTTTGATGTTGTTTCTCGGTATGTTAACCAGGACAACATCGTCGTTCAGGATTCCTCGCAATAGGCGACGGCGTACTTCTGCCGTGATGTCATCAGAGATGAAGGACAGTTGAAGACAAATTTTGTCTTCGCGCAGATGTTCAACATTGCCGTGTCGCATTCGATCACCTCGTCGTCGTGGTTCGTGCCCGTTAAGACGTGCGATATTAGAGGCCAACATACGTGATTCCTCTCGCTCCTCGTGAACCATGCATACACCTAGTGCCGTTCTGTACATGTTACGGAGTACGGCAGGCTTTACTGCTGTAGTGTGAGCAGATCTTGCATAGAGTGTGATGTTTTGGAGCTGCCTTTACGATACCATTTCACATTAAAGACTCCATTAGATACCCCCACTTGAGTATTCAGGTAGGGAAACCAACCTTCAGACGGAGCTTCACGAGTGAACTTTATGTACTGAGATTGGGTATTGAGAATGGCAAATAGCTCATCCATGTGGGATTGCGTTGTCGTTATAATACAGCAATCATCGATGTACCGACAGTATATTATGGGAAGACGCCCCAGTGTCGGTCGTTCAATTTTGCTCAAGAAGCAGACTACTAAGGTTGGAGCTAATCGCTGTCCCATCGCAAGTTCTCTTCGCGGTGAAAAATAGTTTTCAGACCACTTGAAAACATTGCAGTTCATACATGCTTGTACTAGAGTCATTATGTGTAACTTGTTTAAACCAAACGTAATAATATTTCTGTCGTGTTCGTCTAGCATCTCTGATAGAGCTTGTAAAGCAGCGTTACCATCTACGTAGGTACAAAGTGCAGTTACGCCAAATGACTATCACGCAGTCTTGTTGTAGCATGCTAGAGCGTGGTTGAAATGCACTCGTTTCGGTTGTTCATCATTGGATTGCGCCCCCGAACTGGATTCGGTTCCGCAATCCAGCAATGAACAACCGAAAGGAGTGCATTTCAATAAGCAAAGACTTCTTGCCCTTCATCCCGTTGTGTGAGCTCTGAGACTGCGTAGTCTATATTCATTATAGATCTGCATGATAGGTCCCAATAGCTTATTGATGGTCTTACAGTTGAGTCCTCTCTCAGCGCAGTGGAACAATGATGAGTCTGGAATGTTTTGGAGGGGCACTGCTTGACATTCGTGGGAGCCCATTGTAATTAGCGATATGGAGAAGTATGCATTTGACGGAATGGGTTGCCGAATCCAAGGTTTCGAAGTTCTTTCAGGACTTTGAAAAAGACGAGTTGTGTCGAAACGTCAGGCCGAAATAAAGTTGTACCTCCATAACAAACCTGCTCGGCACAGAAGGATCAAATGTATCTTTACACATAAAAAGAATGCTTGTCAAAATGGAATATGTACATCCAGATACAGTTGCATACTAGAATAGGCACAACTCAATATTGAGAGCAATGGAAAGAAATCAACATCTAGCACAGATGCAGTGCAGGCATAGTTGAACAGAAGGAAGGAAGAAGTATTTTGGACCCGCAGTTTCGCCAGTGTATTTCGTACGGATGCGCAGAACATAGATCTAATTACCACACTGGCTAGAAGTCATGGAAATGTTGCTTTCTCTGCTCCACTGCCCGCGCGAAAAATATTTTGCTAGCCGGGCTCCGATTTTTCTTCCGTTAAGCGGTCACTCTGAAAACCAAAGTAACTGATTTTAGAAGAGTACGAGGTGGTGTTGATGGCTCATTTTGTGGTCGCGCTAAATAAATTTCCTTCAAGTAATTTCAATTAATCTATATTTATATGAATTCGAACATAGAGGGTTAAAGTGAAGCAACCACAAAAGGGTTATTACAGTTTTCACTCCCCACTGCCGTCTCAGAATCAGGCGTGGTTAATAGCATCCAATTTTATATGCGACGTCCAATATCCAATTCTATAGTTGATTGGGAGCTTGATTTTCCACATCTTCACTGTTACAGATATAACTCAGCGCATAGCAAACGGGGTCACGCATCCCCACTTTGAGTGTGGGACATTCGTCCGTTTTGCCCAAGGCGATCTAAAGAGCCAAAAACGAAGCATACCTATTAAGTGGGCCCATATTTGAGGCAATAATGGCGAAGGCATCCATCCTCCAAGCCAACCAATTGGAAGAAAGACAAAACACTCCAGTAATA
This sequence comes from Heligmosomoides polygyrus polygyrus, assembly GCA_947396885.1. NCBI lineage: Eukaryota > Metazoa > Nematoda > Chromadorea > Rhabditida > Heligmosomidae > Heligmosomoides > Heligmosomoides polygyrus. The sequence goes on from OX377206.1 coordinate 62,646,314, forward strand.
ACCGAAGTACCTGAGCAGTTGTTGAAATAAATGTCACAACCAACTTACAAATGGCATAACAACGTACCAATAAGCCAATGCCAAATACTATCGTATATCGAAGATCGGCAACATGTGGATAACTTGTAGTTTCTGTATTCTGCATATCTGCCCACGTGACATTCTCCGGCAGCCAAAAGTATTCATCCCATAGAACTTTCATCTATACCTGAAACGGAGTGAATCAGCTGCGATTAATCTAGCTTATGGGGGGTGTACGTGAAGGCTTCCACGCATGGTAGCTGCTTAGGGAACTCCTAGTTAGTTCCACCCTTGTTCCCAGCTTCGTTAATCAACATCAGCGATTTTGCCTTACAATGAAAGGTTCCACCTCAAGGTGAGCATTTGCTATGCTATTTTGACATGATGTAGGGCCGTGTGAGCCGAGTCCAGAATTACAGATAGACGCTGGACGCACTGGACGCTTAAAAGGCCTTTAAAAGACCTGAGGAAGTGGTGTGAAAACGTGTGCACTCATCAACCCCATATGACATCCACGAGATGTGCCTCGGTGGCGCAGATGGCAATAGTGCCGCCTCATAGAAGCACACCGACGGGTTTTTGAGTTCGAGTCCGCGACAGCGGAGGAGAGCACAGAAAAGGCCGGACTCTTCCGTCTGGAGTCTAACCTACCACGTACCGCGCTCGCGGGGGCGAGTGGCCTCGCAACCCGCATTTTTAATCACTTCCCTTGACTTGGCAGCCTTCCTGAACAGATTTCGTTCTTGAGACAAGAGTCAGAATGCTGTACACTACATTTGGAGAGGACTTTTCAGCTGCAGCGCTAAGGCTTTCTTCAGGCCCCGCTCAATACTAAGGCGTCGTCCGCGTTTTCCGACAAGTACAGCAACATCTTGACGAGATGTGACATGACAACAACGTGATCATTCGCTAGAAAGTTCTTCAATATAAGGATAATTGTTTGGTCCTTTGAAATGAGGGGACGGTGGGCCGGTTTTGCAAAATTTCAGACAGCCCTTCAATGTAGAGACCACCGACTCCTGACTGGAATCACCCATCGTTTTTGGTTGTGGCGAACTTTTAGGACCTATGTTATACTTCGGCGACGTCGCAGCGTCGTTGACGCTGCGACCCGTCACCGACGTCGCCAGAGACGTAGACGGTACCGTCGGCGACGTCGTCGACGCATCTGTGGCGGCGTCGGCGACGTCGTCGGCAGGAGAGCATCGGAACGCAGTGTACTAATGGAAGTACGGAGCAGTGTTGAGCAATTTAACAACTATCGATTTACCGGGCGCTATGCGGCTCGGGGGGGGGGGGATCACCATGAAATTCAGCCCTACAGTCCATTCTGTATTGCACAGAATTAAAATTTCTACACAGCACTGGTGTGTTCTACCCAAGTGGTGAACTGAGGTAGGTCATTTCTGATGTAATTTGGCATTCAATAAAACAAGTCACGGGCGTTCCTACCAAGGCGGATAACTCCAGCAAGGTGAACGGATTTTCGCACAGCATTAGGCCGTGGTTGCGAAACTAACCATAAAAGAACGCTGACAGTAAAAATGGCAATATTGGTGTCCGCAAGACGGGAGTCTGTGCACTTCTCGATTTCGTGATTCGAGGTCCGGTGGGGATGATGGCGGTGCCGGGAACGAAGAACCAACCCACAATCAAAATACTCCATCGGACGTCATTTTCTGCCACCTTTGGATGACGTCGACGTCGGCGGCGGAAGTATATCACCCCCTGCGGAGCTCCCGGCGACGCATCGCCGAAGTATAACATAGGCCTAAGGCTTGGGGCATACTTCCCTCGCCGCGATGCCATCGCGGCGTTCAGTTAATGACCCTTTCGCCGCGTGTTGCCGAATAGTCAAATGAATCTTCGCCGCGGCCGCCGCACCAGTGGCGGCCGGCATGCGCGACAGCCTCCCGCGCCCATCGCGGGCATGCCATACCTTTTCGCGCCGCGCGCGATGTTGGTCCTGGGAGAATCGCCGTCGCACTCCCTTGGGGCCTGTTCATACTTCGCGACAAGAGCACTGGAGCGACTGGGGCGACGGATGTAGTGTGGTGTACGTAAATAATTGTGTACTCCACACTCCGTCCGCGGCGAATGTAGTATGAAATGCGTAATTATTTACGTACACCACACTACATCCGTCGCCCCAGTCTCTCTTGTCGCGAAGTATGAATAGGCCCTTGCAGAGCGATGAGCGATGCGACGAGCACGGGGAACTCCACCTCCTTTCGCGTCGCTCTGCAAAACTTATCGCAGCGACGGGAAGTATGCACGAGGCCTTAAGGATTCAGAAAGACGAACAACGTTCCCCTTCCCTCATCTGTCTTCACAACCGAACTGACTAAAAATGACTTCGGAGTTCTCCATGAGATGCGCCCGCAATCGTCTCCCATCAGCTGTTAGGTTTTTCGACGACGTCACGCCAATTAACGAACCTGCAAATTGCGGCGCGGTTTGGAGCGCCACAAACTCGTCCAAATAGGGCGGCGTGGGTAGGGCGGGAAGTGGGCGGCGGGCGGGATCGTGTAGGGAATGAGCACCCCCCCCCCCTCCCCTCTGCCGGTTGCTCGAGTCTGCGTTCGGCGCGCTTTAGGAGTTTTACCGTCCGCCGCAAAAGTGCGTGAAGGCGTTTAGAAAGTTGGGGGTCAGCGACGTGCGGCCATGAGCATTTGCATACTATGGACTGTGTGCCGAGGATGACCACGGAGACGATCTGACTACGAAGAACTGCCCTTGCGCTCCTAAACACGAAAGGATCAGCTCTAGCTTCACACAGAGCATTCGAATAAAATATCTCGATTTCACAGGTTGATGGTCACTGATGTACACTGCCCGCCCAATGATGAGACAGCTAAAGAGCGAAGCTTGACGAAACATCTATGGTCCTGAACTCCCACATGTGATAGAATAGATCGGTTTTTCTTCAGATTGATTGGATTGTGAGCAGTTCGGAATGTTATATGTTTGAATGGGTAAGGCTTATACGTTGCTGGTAAAGAGTTGCATGCTGCCTTGCCCGCTTCCTATTTTTTTAACGATAACTTAGTTTTTACCACCGCTGTGGATACATATTTATGTGAAATTAAATGAAGTAATGAGTTTTAAGTTATTTCCGTTTCCGCGCTTCGTATTCCGGTTAAGTCCATTTGTGAGCTCTTTCGTGTCATATTCCGTGCTCCGCTTTTCGCGAAAAAATTCCGCACATCCCTGATGTTAGCCTGCCACCGCTGATCGCGCCGCTCTGCGCCCTTCCCTTCAACGGCGGGACTCGCCCAATACAGTAACTCAAAGTTCCGTTAAATGTAGTGTTTTCTGGCACCGGACTATATACCATTTTCACGTCGAGTTGGGCACTTTATAAAGCTAGCCTGAGACTTTTAAGATCAAAGCGAACTCTTAAAAATCGAAGTGAGCTTCTTCTACATTAAACTAGACTATCCAAAAAGGTTAGAATATTTCTTCAAGAAAAAATTTTAGCGCAACTTTCTTTGAAGCTTTAGTTAACATCCCAGCAAGTGAACACATTGTTTGAAATGTTATAAAATTTTATTTTTTGAAGAAAATAATGCATTAAAGTTTGTCTTAAAGACCGGGAAGGCGGTCAATTTTCAGTGCTAAAAAAGTGAATGTATAATGCCCTCGTCCAAGACGGCGCGATTTTTATTCGATTGATGGCAAGATTTCGGTTTGCATGGAGATCCACGCCTAGAAACGATGCAACATAAGCAATTGTGAAAAACACATATCCTCACTTTGACGCTTTATGTAAGCAGCATTTACACTATCAATCAAATAAACATCCCAGCGAGCTTTTCGAGTGTATGGCGCTATCTAGGCTTTTAATGCACTACATGATTGCTGCATTGTTGCGCTTCAAAACAAATTTAATTTATTATTTTTTTCTCAAAAAAATATAAATTTTATAAAATTAATTCAATCATTAGGGCAGGTGAACTAAAATGAACTTCGAAGAAATTTATGCCCAATTTTCCTTGAACAAAAAAATATTCTAACCATTTATTGAATCCGTAATTTAATCTGCTCCAGGTCATTTCCATTTGAAAGTTCGCTTTGATTTTAGCAGTCCTAATGCTTGCTAGGTTAGAAGAGGGGGATGAGCGAAAAATCGAGGGCTAAAGGCCCCACAGAGTTCTGCGGCGGCGCCGCGGCCCTATGCTTAACCATAGGGCAGAGACGCAGAGCTCGCCGCAGGCGGCGTCCCTGTTCTATCCTTAACCATAGCGGCGAGCGGCTTGCCGCAGAACTCTGTGGGAGCCTTAAGCCAAAGATCACGCCGCGCAAGTGTAAACTAGGCCTAAGGTGTACTTAGCGGGAGTGAGTTCTGCGGCATGCCATGATGAACCTTGCGGCTTTTTCGCTAAGGTGGCGCAAGGGAACTACATTTCGCAATACTGCGTATTTTTGGCGGGAGGTACGAAGAACTGCACGTCTTGCAATCGTTTTTTTTCATAAGGAGAACCTACCTGGGTTTTTTCCGAAGCAGCTGAAATCGAATCTATCAGTAGGGTGGGAGAAGAGGGAGCGCATTTCATTATTTTTGTGAACGGCGACAAAATTGAAAGTGTACTATTTTATAAAGGCAGCACGCTAATCTAACCAACGAGCAGACCTTTCTGCGCAATTTTCTGTTCGGTATAAGGGCCTCTACAGAGTCTCGCGGCAGCGCCCCGAGAACTCGTCCATATCGCTCTCGCCGCAGTGGGACCCACGCTGCCACTGTGGTGGAAGCCGCGGCGCGGACGAGTTGTCGCAGAGCCGCCGCACGCAAAGGTCCCCGAGGGCTGCCGCAGTTCACGGCGGCTCTCACCCGCAGCGCCAGGAGCTGCGGGTGAGGCCCGCCGGAGAGCGTGATAGATAGGTGTCCATTATGGTTCATCTATTCTAAACATTTTTTTAAACGAATCTATGTGCTAGGGATATAGTAGGTTGGTGCATAATTTCTGCCCATAAAGGATCTTGACAACCAACAATATAATCACCGGTAGTGTCGACAAATGGAGGCGTATGGAGTCCTGCACTCAAAACGTAACGCAAAAAAAAACCTTAGCACGATATTAGGTAACCTTAGTTGTACTGAAAATCTCCGTGGCCCTACAGTCACAAGTTAGTCGTCTGAGGTTTAAGGAAACCCTTTGCACAGAAATGCAATAACAAAGCAGACAGTTCTTTTTAGTATGAGCTATAACTGCACCGGACAGATCTCCCGGGCTCAACAAGGCATCGGAGGGAATGCTGTCATCACAAGGGCTACCACATTATCTTCGAGCTGTTTGTCAAGCGAGGTGTTGTGAATATCCAACTAGGGTTTAGATTGATGAATGTATATTGTAGTATAATATAGGCCGCATAGGAAATGATATGACTTAGCATACTTAGGTGAGCACTCTAGGATAAGTATCATTCAGTAACATCCACAGGCATAACTTAGGGGTACCGCAAGTAGGTAATAGAGATTGCGCTTAAGCAGTCCACTCTAGGCGCGATGCTCCCTTTCAAGAGCAGAGGTAGTTGGCCCCATTGGCTAACCATCGGAGATATTTGTAGCTCCGCCCCTGCATATTGTCTATATAACCTGCTATGATGTGATATCCGCGTTGTGCTCTGATAGTCGTGAAGTAATAAATACTTATTACAATTCGCTACAGACGCATCCGTTGGTGGACCACCAAATTGGTGCATCAGCCGTGGATTCAAACCCACGCAAAAGCTTCTGCGCTAGCTCTCCCCAGTGAGAGACAGAACCTAATAAAAAGTACTCCAGTAAGCGTTCCTCGGGGAACCAGGAGAACTTTAATAAAGCCTTCCTACCGCGTTCTCTCAGGAGAGCCCTGGAAGCATCCGAAACTTCTTTCCACCGCGGGGGAAAGAAGCTTTCAAAAGTTTTCCATTAAGCGTTCCTCAAGGGACCAGGAAAACTCAAAGACTTCCTGCCGTATTCTCTCAGGAGAGCCCTGGAAGCAACTGAAACTTCTTTCCATTGCTAGGGAAAGAAGGATTCAAAAAAGCACTCTATTAAGCGTTCCTCGGGGAACCAAGAGTTCTTTCAAAGCCTTCCTTTACCAGGAAGCAAAAAGTTTCTTTCCAACTCATTGGAAAGAGATTAAATCAGCAGTTCTTTCTGGTTAAACCTCAAGAGGGGCCAATAGAGATCGCTGAAAAAGCTCGCTCATTGTGCAAATTCTCATCTGAGAGAGCCAGAAGAGCAAAGAAAAGACCCGCGTGGCAGGAAAAGTTCTAATTCGAACAAAACGAAGTAAATTCTAAGGTGAAAATGGCAGAAATACAGGTCTACAAGACAAAGATGACGAAGGCTTGCGGACTGATCAAGCGAGGAACTTTTAGTGGAGATAGATCGACAAAAGTGAAAGCAAGCGCAAAATGGCACAGAACTGTTGAGTTATAAGGAGTGTTCTATTAGATTTCGGGGCTTAGATTCAAGAACTCCTAACTTGACTTAGAAAACGCTTCTTCACAAAAGAAAAAGCGTTTTGCTTACTACATCTCTGACATTCTTAGACGTCGGTAACTGCCGGCAAAAGTACGCAGTATTGCGTACAGTAACACTCGCAGCGCCGCACCACCCGCCGTTGTCATGGCGGGTCAGCGGCACCGGCATGACTCTGCTGCTGGCCTAAGCCACTCAGTTTATGTTTCCTGCGCTTCTCGGGCAGCCACCTACTCCTCCCCCCGAATAGGATAATCGACGAAACTTAAGACCAGACTTGTAAATAACTGAATACTGCAGTCAGGAATGAATACATGGAGAAAAACACAGGATTATAAACGGCGGATATCAGGACCGGCTCACCGCAACCTTAGGCGTCGGGTGCAATCACAGAACAAGGCTAGGGAAGGGTGAGGAGCGGTCTTTATGTACGAATGGTCACCGCGCCCGCGACGGCGACTGCCGCGTGCGCGATGAGCTCCGCTCCGGTCGTGTGAGTTGTGCATCATGACCTGCTGCAGACGCTAGGTTTGAGTTGTTGATATCCCTTTCTGCTGTTGCAGGAGCTGGGGAAAACATGCTCTGGTTCAGAAATTGAGTTCCAGTTATAAAACTAAACAACGTTCTAATGCTCAATTTTATATGATGCTTCTTCAGGAAAAGTTGAAAATATGACACACTATCGCAGTGAAACTGGGTTTGTATACACTTTCTAACACTTGATGTGCAAGTTTTGATGCAGGTCTAGCTATCACTGGCCGCTGAAGTCACCCAATTGCGACGTCTTCTGCCGCGCTCGCCGCGTCCGCGGCGACCATTCGTACATAGTGTCCCGCAGCCGGGAAGGGTTAAGGCCGCCACAGACTTCTGCGGCGCCGCTCGACGGCGCCGCTGCCCTATGCTTAACCATAGGGCAGAGACACAGAGCTCGCCTCCAGTGGCGCCGCTGGCCGGCCGGCGGCACCGGCGGCGCCGCTGCCCTATGCTTAACCATAGGACAGAGACGCAGAGCTCGCCTCCAGCGGCGCCGCCGAGCGGCGCCGCAGAAGTCTGTGGCGGCCTTTACAGGGCAAAGGACAACCATGACTCATGTTTTCGCCGATTCGTCGCGCCGTCGGCGCTCTCCGTACTAGAGATTCTCCTCGCATTGCCCCTACGTCTCTTCTTGACCGCACTAGAGTGCAGACAGCGGAGCACGTCGGTGCTACAGCACCCTACTGGAACCGAGGTTGGGTGAGTCGACCAGTGCACTTCATTAGCACTCATTTTTCGAAGGAGGAACGTCTGCTGGAGGAGTTGGCATGTCAGCAACATCGACGTGCTCAGATTTCCACCTTTTCTGACACAGGTTGGGTGGAAAATATCGCGTAGAGACAATGACATGTTAGTCAACAACAAGAATGGCCATTACGTGGGAGCGATGCCTCCTCCGTTTATTGGGCTTGGGAGATGCTCTGTTCTGGGTTGAACACAATAGTGTTTATGGCCACATGTGGAGTGCGCAGTGCGCAACTAGAAGCTTTGCTTTTGCTTGCTCTACGTGCATGATTGGATTTTTTTTTTGCCGTTATTCCACGACATGTGGAAGAAGCTTTCAAGAAGCTTCACGCCTCAAGAATCAACTAACACAAAGTGCGTCTTCGGTGTCAGTCTTTGAGTTGAGGGTGAGGAACTTTTTTCCCTTGCAAAACGGTGAGTGGTCGTGCCCTTCCCGCTCCTTGTGAAGTGAATTCCTTTTATCAGTCGAAGGAGCAGGGACTCCAACGCAACCCACTGTGGCAGGCTATACATAAGACTAGAGAAAATGAGAGGTTCTAAAGACACTGAAGTGTGTCTCCCTAATAAACCTACAGTACTGATCTGTCCATAAGCACTAATGCTTTGCTGGAGGGAGACGGAGAATAAAGAAGGTCTGAGGATAGACACTCGCCGATACACTTACAACCGGAAAAAAACCCGTCCCAGTTGTCCGGGGTGCAACGTCCATAGCCGCGCGATTCAAACATGGTTTTTATTAATCATGGAACACCCTTACTACAGGCTTTATACGTTGGAGCCAGGGATGAAAGACATTAACGACGCTATGACGCTCTATGGGATTTTCTGCTCATCAGAAGCCCCCCCCCCCCGCGCGACCCTATTTGCGCCGGAGAAGCATGCAAGCAAATATCACTAGCTGCAGCGACTGATTAGCAGAGGGGTAGGCAACTCGGTCCCGTAACGATTTCCCTGAATTTCACTCCAAAACTACGGTGAATAACTCAGACGGGTTTTTTCCGGTTGTAAATTTATCAAACACTAGGATGGACCGCTTCTACGCCCTCATTTCTTGGAATCATCATATTTATTCCCGTAGATAGTAGCGGTTTCGGTGCATCTCGTTTCTGACTTGCAAGAAGTCCTACACTTTTGGAACATGGCCTTCTTGAAATTCAGTATCCACCTACAGCAAGTTTCCGCAACAATCGGCGAGCCCTGGAGACGCAGACGACGAGCGTGTTCTGTCATTCGGGCGCTGAGTCAGCTCGCTCGCTCGTAGCGCAGCAGGAGTGTCTATTTCTCTGCGCTCTCGCTACCCGCTGCTTTGGTTGACCTTTGCCCGTAGACGTAGGGAAGGGACTCCATGGTGCCATACAAGCTGCTCGTATGAAGACTGCTTTCGTCGCTCAGGGGGAGTCCGCGATTGGGTTCTCCGCTCTTCGAGCGCAGAGCCAGGCTAAGGAAGGGACTTCAGGGTATGTGCCATACAAGCTGCTCGTATGGAGACTGATTTCTTCGCTCAGGGGAGTTCGCGATTGGGTTCTGCGCTCTTCGAGCGGCGAAGTGCACACGGCTGAAACAATGCGCAAGAAACGCGCAACGTCTTGTAGACGTCGAAACCTCCCAGGTCTCAGATACTCAGCTGAAATGCAACAACGTTGCGACGCACGGGAACCGAACCCCCAACATCCCTCGCATGAAGCAAATGCTCTACCTACTGTACCACGATCCACTTGCCCACGGTGCCATCGCGAGCGCACAAGACATCGATCGGACGTCGCAACGTGGACGCCGACGCGCATTCTCTAAGTTAGTAGGGCGCAGACAGCAAAAGTTTCGGCGCGACCCGCACTGCGGTTACGGTGAGCCAGTCCTGATATCCCCGTTTATAATTGTCTGAGAAAAATTGTCCTTCTTTCAGAATTAGGACCAGAATCACTACTTCAGCATTATCATTACATAACACTAGCCAAACCTCATTCTTGGTTCACACCGATAAGTCAACTCTACTACGAAGCTTAGGAACAAGCAAACTCAGGAGAGCGCCTTAAAAATTTCGAAAAGAATTTCAACTAGTTGTACTCCGCAGCCGGGACAGTCCGAAGTGGACCACGCCCCTCGGCGGAGTGGCACCTCTCCGCTGAATGCCGCCGAGAACTGCAGCAGCCCTCGCGGCACATCGTGGCATGCGCCATCGCGACGACTTGTCCTCGGTGCAACTCCAACCACTGTGTTAGGGCTGAATGGACGAGGTCGCGGTACGGTGCCGCAGAACTCTGCTTCCGGCCTTAGATCTAACATGCCACATCATGACTGTAACAGTCAGTCACAGTTTCACCAATGTTAGGAACTCGCCTAGCAACCTTTGCTTCGGCGGAGAGCTGAGCAACACGCCTTTTTGATACATCCATAATACCCGCTGGTATTCTCTGTGTAGCTCTAGGGAATTCTCTACAACATGGTAGATGTCTAGGTCGCAAGGTAAGCAATTTTCGCCCAATCTGACTCCGGGTGTAGAGAGCTTGCTAGCAAAACCCTTACTTCTTCGTAATACCTTGTTGTTTTTATCTGGCATTTGAAGACCTGTATCCCTCCCTGTCACGGTTCACTTTCTCAGTGTTTTCGGCTTTTTGAGTTTGATCGGTTTCCACAGGATTTTCATTCATACCTGAGCAAGTTCAGATAATATTCTCTCGCTGCGCCGGCTTAACATTACCTTTAACTAGGCAGCGGTGATGTTATTCATAATTCAACATTAGCCTAGGAATGACGAGATGCTTCGCTACCCGGGGGCAGACATAACTCCAACGCCGCGCGAACCCCCCCCCCCCTGGCATCGCGCACGGTGCGAGGCGAAATTGGACGAGTTGTCGCGTTCCGATGCTTCCGACGCTAGAAATGTTTCCTACAGGGACATACGGCACGCCTTTGCCTTATTTCAACGTTTCTTGGAGATGGTATATGAATATGGTTTCAACACGAGGATCAGCGACACTTTATCCAGGAATCCTGGTCATGCGGATGGTTTCTAGCGTCATTATTTGCAATTTACAACTTCCTCGGTCAATTTTTACCCGTATACTACGGAAAAAGGTCACTATCACCCATTCTCGGATCAATTGTCCTACTGCAGACTGTTGCCTACCACATTCTGTGTGATTTTAAGTTCCTTGCTAGAAATGTGGTCTGGGAGCCTAGACACTGAGAACATTTCGTGCTCCGTGGCTAACCATGCGTCACTGAGCGCACGTCCGCGTTTCAGCGCCGCGTTGGAGTTAGGTCCTGGAGCCTTCGCTACCTCGTGTTTGACTGCAACGGTAAGATGCCAGACAGAGATCGAGTAACCTGAATACGCCCAGCTTTGAAGACAGCACGAAGGTCCTCAACGAAAGCTTGAAAAACACATGACAATTAGCATAACGGTCATTTTCCTAGTGGCTGAAGCATGTGGGGCGAGCGGCAGCCCTCACGTGGTCTTGCAACGATTCACCAGGTATCGAGCGTGAAACTCGCTCGTACTGTCCATCGTACAATGGATCCGAGCCCAAATCTTCGAACATCTGGATGATTCGGATAGAGATAATTCTGCGGACATTGGACAATTCGGTTGACGGCGATTTTGAGACCGCCGGTTAGTTGGATGATTCGGAAAGCGGTATTCCAGGTCGGATAACCGAAATCTTCGTCCTCCGCTCGAAACAGGAAACATTGAGGGCCTCACAGTTTATTCTGTTAACTGCATGATTTCCACAACTTTTCAGCTTTTTAACGTTGTTTTTATCAGACCACCTCATTATCAGAACCTCTAGAGGCACAAATAAGGTCGGGGGGGGGGGTCATGATGCCGCGCACCCATTGTACGTTTCTCATACAACGAATGTTAATACACTCTTAATTTCTCGTTTCGATTACAGATCCGTATTTTATCTACTTCCGAATTGGGCAGGGGAGGAAACTTCAGGATGTAGGCAATTTTAACACGGGTGCATCACATGAGCCACACGCTGGTGTCCCTTCCCCTGCCCAAATCTGTGCTTTCTTCGTCAGCGGAGGACAGCACAGAACAGAGCTGTAGCATTGTTTGTTCCTTTTCTTCACTATCAGTGTGTTTTGTCCCTTTGTTTTTGTGTTGGTGACACTTTTTATGAGGTGACCCCCCCCCCCCCCCGACCCTATTTGTGCCCCTCTCGAGCGGTGAGCGGGCTCATGAATGGGTGGGAGGAAATGTCAGGAATCTCATCCAAAAAAATTAACAACGGAATTTACAAAAAAAAAACGCCGAACAGAAAATTTCGAAACATCCACATGAAGTATCCACCATGCACATAATACATAATAATCAACGAAATCTTCGCAGAGCCATTAAAGGCGACCGTGCAGCTATCACCAGGGCTTCTAGTCACTGGCGTGAAGAGGGATGAGGTCCCCTAAAAGCAGAGATTACATGTGAACTGGTCCCCGAAAAATTCCGTCACGCGCGAGCGGCGAGAGTCAGATGAGCAGAGTGGTCTCCAGATTGGGCTAGGGAAGGGACTCCGGGGTGTGGCGAACAGGGAGGCGTGGAGTGCACGAGACGACACGACGAAAAACCGCGCGCCGCCTCGGCACTATGCCAAGCGGACCAGTTCTCCGGCAACGAAAAGCAGAAGCAGTCGCAGATTAAATGTTGACTGGGGCGCGACATTCTCATCGGGGCGCGCTATCTTCGGAAATACTGGCGCGATTACATGGGCTGCGGGACATTATGTACGAATGGTCGCCGCGGACGCGGCAAGTCGCGCGGCGAGCGCGGCAGAAGACGTCGCAATTGGGTGACTTCAGCGGCCAGTGGTATCTAGACCTGCATCGAAACTTGCACATCAAGTGTTAGAAAGTGTTTACAAACTCAGTTTCACTGCGATCGTGTGTCATATTTTCAGCTTTTCCTGAAGAAGCATCATATAAAATTGAGCATTAGAACGTTGCTTAGTTTTATAATTCGAACTCAATTCCTGAACCAGAGCCTGTTTTCCCGCAACCCCTGCAACACCCGAAAGGGATATCAAGAACTCAAACCTAGCGTCTGCAGCAAGTCATGAGGCACAGCTCCCACGACCGCTGCGGAGCTCATCGCGCACGCGACAGTCGTCGTCGCCGGCGCGGCGACCATTCGTACATAAAGACCGCCCCTCGATTACATGTGAACTGGTCCCCGAAAGATTCGCGTGCGTCAAACCACGATACTATCTCAACGGTAGGTCGGAACGGCGCAAATGTTGTATATGGGCAGAACCGGCTCTCCCTGGGAAGTAACAAACTGCAGGTATCTCGACCCCAATACAACTCTGCGCAGAGTTAGGGGCGACGGAAGTCGCCTGTTGGCTCCCTGTTGATTCACGTGCTCCACAGCTGACGGGCGCGCGCGGGATGAGGACCCGTATTGCGATCCAGGACAGTGCACAGGTGGCGTAGTAGAGAAGCGCTTGGGCTCGTGGGCGAGGGGTCAGTGGTTTGGATCCCGCAGACTGCGTTTGTTTTGCACTTTTGCAAAATCCATGTTTATCATATAGGTAATCCACCTAGGGGTATTATAGTGTGTTATAGAGCATGCTTACATATAACATACCACTCATAGCGTTAACTAGAGTGGTCTGGCAACACTGGATTTGTAAAAAGAAATTGGTGGAGACAACGTTGGGTCCTGCTTACATAATGGCAAGGTTTTCATGGAAGCACATGCCAGTGGAAGACAGCAAGCAACAAACTTAAGTGGATCATCCTCATGGTATTCTATTATTCGTCTTCCTTGGGCAGAACATTTTCGTTTATGAACAGATGACAATCCTTAAGACCGATCTCTGACCCTTAAGCTTTCTTTTTTCTGGGAGCCTTAGGAATGTTTCTTTTTACAGACGATAGTGATGGAATATACTCATTTGAATACAGCTAGAAGCAATGGACCTTAGGATAAAACTTCCGAAAAAGGCCCTCTCTTTGAGGTAAAAACCAATATGTCTTCACACAGCACTGCAGTAACTGATCTCCGAAGCGTTCTGAAGCCCGGTTTTGAGAAGAAACGGGCTTGAAATCCCATTGGTCTACACAAGAAAAGCGATATAACCTATTCCAAGCCGCGCAGTACTTTGCGTGTGACCTTGTGTAACCAATCAAACACACCACTGTGACGTTCTGGCAGGTACACGGCGCGTCCCAAACTCGCGACACAGCAGGCATTGTCGTGACTTCCGTACGACTGTACGGTCGTCGCGGGGGTCAACAGGTCAAAACCCGTCGATCGACACGTCGAAGCCTGCGCCCACGTGTCTCCCGCGCAGGGAAGCTTCTGGAAGCGGCTAGAGACGCAGGGGGAGCGTGCCCCTGGGCGCTCTAGCCGGTCCACCAGTCAGTCATCGTCTCCCCGCTCTCACTGAGCGGTCGTCTCCTGGTCCCCGCAGTTCGCCAACGCCAGTCAACGTCGAGGAGGGCTACGCCTTAGCCCGGAGTCGCCGGAATCGTCCACCTAAGACGTCGGGGAGCTGCAATCGTCTCGGAGTGTCCACCAGCTATCGTGCCAGTCGTCTCCAGCCCTCGACGTCTCGTCCGCCATCCGGGACCCGCAGGTAACGCCGGTCCTCTGACCGGCCCCGTCGCCCCTGACTTGGCATACGCCACAGGGGCAGGGCCGGCCATGGCCGGCGGGTTGTCGGCTTTGCTTGGCCCTGGTAGTTGTGGGTGCGGTCTTCCCCTTAACTCGTAGGTATTTTGTAATTGACATGTATCCTTTATCATATTAGCTTAGAGTATCATAAACATATAACCCTATTGGTTTAATTGCTTAAAACTGGTCTGTCGGTTCCATGTCTGGTCGAAGTGTGCAGGAGTGTGAGCCAGTCTAATTCCAGGGGGACCGCCTGAGGTCGTGGCCACGACCGAGGGGGGTACCCCTGGGGGCAAGTGTCAAGTCCAGAGCTCACTGCAGGGTGTTGCATGGAAGTGTGCTGGAATGGGTTCATGTCTTAACATCTGGCATTATGGATCCGCATAGGGCCTATGGGCAATAATACCGCGTGGTCTAAAGGCGGGCAACCTTAGCGAGCGGCGGATCCGGAAGGGCTCCAAGCCGGGGCGTGGGTGGCCGATGCTTCGACGGGGGGTCGGCCACCCGCGTCACGACATGGTGCATCGGACCGAGGTTCTTCGTGGGGAAACCCACGGGGGGCCTTTGTGATCGAACCTTCCATCCGCTCGCAAGCTACTGAGCTGAGCTCAAGCCACGTACGATGCGAGTGGGAGGCTGGATTAGCGAGTTCAGGAGAAGCTGATGTGTGCGGCGTACGCTATAACTGGGGTACTGCCTTCCTCACTTCTTGTAGCCGTGTCCTCTTACCTGCGGAGCCTCGAGTTGCAGGAGCCGACGCAGGGACAGCCGTGATACGTCGAGGCACAAGTGCTACGCCGCGCGGAAAGAAGGAGTAGAGAGCAGTCAAAAGCTGCTAGGAAACCCCTCAAGGACCAAGTCGCAGTGTCAAAGAAGCATGCTAACGGACATGACACCGGGATTCCCCAGGTAAAACAACTGGTCAGGGCTCGAGCAGAATCAGCTTACTGACGGTTGTCTGGTACGTTACCTTAGCGGCGTTATACGGTGCAGACCTGCCGCCGGTGTACTCCGCGCGCAACTTCTCTTGGTCCTTGGCCTTAGCTACGAGGCGCCGTGCCGTGGAGCCCTTCTGTTCAGCTATCTCGTTTCACACTCGCACACCCATACACCAAGCCCTCATATTCCATTTTCAACACCATTCACCTTCCATGTCTACACATGTCACAACTTGCAGTCCTGCGCTTACGTATAGCTTGCTTCGTATGACCGTGCTTTCGGCGGGGGAGGCTCCTGGCCAGAGTCCTCCCTCAGGGTAGTCCACTCTTAGTTTGTTTGTTTTAGACTCGGGTACCGACAGTACCACCTCCTGTCATTAACGCTCAATACACCCACGCTAACAATGCCATCAATCACCACCTGCAAGGCCAACCTGACCAAGGCGTTTACGGCTCTAGCAGTCGCCAAAGGTAAAATTTATGCATCTCTTATAACACCTGTAGATGCAAGCGACAGTAATCAGCCCCAAATGCTCGACGCGCGCCGCCTTAACATCCAGGCGGCCATTGCGGACCTAACATCCGCCATCCGTACGGTGCAAGAGCGACGTCAAGTGTTCCTCTCCACAGTCGAGGCGTCTGCTGATCAAGAAGCAGATAATGCGGCGTACGAAAACTATATGTAAGAAACGCCCGTAAACGACGCAGTGGTCGAGGCAGAGTCCATCCTTAGCACGCTGAACCATAGCCTCGATGAAGTGCAGCTGCTGATCGAGCGTTGTCGCTTAGCGCAACCCTCTGAAATGACGCATGGTTCCAATGCTGGCACAGAGGCTTCAGCTTCGCTCGAGACCACTGCCTCGCATACGAGCCAGCAGCAAATTCTCACAGCCCCTCAGTCGCCTGTACAAGCGCAGCTTTCGCTTAACTCTACCATACCAGCGGCCACAGCAATCCCACCGCCGCAGCTGCCATACTGTACTACCATCCAGCTTAGCAAGTATAAGCTAAAACCATTCGACGGCGACATTACTCAGTTCCAACGCTTCTGGGGCGCGTTTCAGCTGGCTGTGCACAACAATCCCAACATTCCACCGTTGGAAAAGTACTTACATTTGCAAAGTCTTTTAACTGGCGACGCCTTAATGGTGCTAGACGATGTGGACCCTGCTGATAACAACTACTTCGAGTTGGTGAGAGCACTTAAAAGGCGGTACGATTGTTCTCATACGACGCGTGCCGCGCTACACGTGCAGCTCCAACAGCTTCCTCAAGCAGGCAACACGGGTCCTGAACTTCGTCGCACCTGGTCTCGCCTTACGGCTATACTACATGGTCTTCGTAGGCACGAAGACTTCCGTACGGTACTACCGCTTCTTGACTTAGTCAAGAGCAAGTTTCCAGATACAATACGCGAGAAGTTGCACGAACTCGAATATCAAAGCAACTCACAATTCGATCTAGACCAAATTATGCGCAAACTCGACCACATCATCATATCTAAGGAAAGGTATGAAAACTCAACAACGCTTGGTCGTCACTTTGCGGTAAGCATGTCGCACTTAACAAGTAAGCCATCGCGATATCCAACGCGTACTGATACCGAGCCAAATACGTGCTGCTTCTGCAGCTCTGAATATCATCGTTGTACTTTAGATGCTCCGTATCAACTTCGACGTAACATCGTGCGTATGCGCGATCTTTGCTGGAAGTGCTTACGTCATGGTCATACCTCTAGTTCTTGAGTGTACCGCGCTTGCCCTCTTTGCGGAGGGGACCACCATCGCCTCCTCTGCAGGAGAGCAGAGCGTCGAAATAGATCTAACAGCGCTTCCGTCAAAGAACGATGCAGTCGAAGTCAAGAACGACGCACTCGCGACCGCTATAAGCATCAATCGCCGGCAAGGTACTCGTCGCGAAGTTCATCACGCGACGACCGTCATTCACGACGTTACCGCTCAAGTAGTGGTGAGTCAAGATCACCATCATTTGGTCGAAACAGTTCCAACAGGTCATTTCGTAGCCGTAGAAACGGCAACATTCAACCGCGCTCTCCATCGCGCGTTTCGTTTCGTTCTCCCATCAGGGAGCGCCCAAATTCGCCAAAACGCCGTAGCCCATCTCCTTATCCATCTCAGTATCATGCTTCCGAGTCTGAAGCTGAGGTGGAAAAGGTTCTACATCTGTATCATTCTACATCAAATCAGCCAACATCTTTTCAATTAACAAACGTAATCCAGCTTCTTTAATGCTTACCAAAGCCAAAACTTATAACCGTAACACCGCCCGTTTCGAGGATGTTATTCTACTCCTCGATTCAGGCGCCCAAAATAGTTTCATTTCAGCAAGTTCAGCTTGACGTTTAGGCCTCAAAATCACTGACAACAAACTTCGTACTTAAGTCATCTTCGGTGGTGAAACCACCTCGGAACTTTCAGGCATTGCAGAAACTACTCTTGTCGATTCTCTCGACAAAGAGTTCAGACTAGAACTCACGACCAAAGGAGTCATTACTCTGGCTCAACATCCGCCATGTCTCCCTCAGGAAGACCTCGACTTCATCCACGATCACGGATTTACCACACCATTATGTCGAGACGGTTCTGTCGTTCCCGATATCCTTATCGGGATCGACTATTACTGGGACGTCATCTCCCCAGAGGCACCAATTTGTCTGCCGTCGGGTATGGTCTTAAGCCATACTCGCTTCGGCACCGTTGTTTCAGGCAATTCGGTTTTTGGAAGAACCGGCGGAGCTCGTCGACTCCGCATCAGCGCTCACATCATCAGAGCGAGACGAAGACGCGATCCAGAGACTCTGGTCGCTTGATGCGTTAGGCATCACCGACGACCACGATCCATCCGTAGACCGTGAACTCGAAAAACGTATCCTAGACAACTTCAATAGTACTTCTAAACTCGTAAAAGGTCATCTTTATGTTCAGTTTCCGTGGAAGGAGGATCATCCTCCTCATAAAAACAACAAAAACTTAGCATACTGTAGACTTTTAAACCAATTTCAGCGTTTAAGCCAGACCAAAGCCTGGCAACAGTACATCAAGGTCATCGATGAACATATTTCAGCTGGGTTTGTTGAAGACGTCGATGAATTTACGTATGACGGTCTACGCGTTTATTACATTCCACACCAGGCCGTCCACAAAGAGTCATCAGCCACTACCAAATTACGAGTCGTGTTCGACGCTTCTTCCAAAACGAAGGGCGCAGTCAGTCTTAACGACTGTATCTATCAGGGTCCCACTCTGTTACCAGAGCTTTTGCGTTCACGCCTACATCGCTATCTTCTGATAGCTGATGTAGAGAAAGCTTTCCATCAAATCAGGCTTCAAACATCACAGCGTGACGCAACGCGTTTCCTCTGGCTCAAATACCCATATTTACCACAATCTCCATCAAACCTGCGCATCCTTCGGTTCACCCGCATACCTTTCGGCATTAACGCATCACCATTTCTTTTGGCGGCATCCATCCAATACTATCTTCGTAGGGAGTCTTCGCCCCTCGGGGACGAAATCCTACATAACACATATGTGGATAACGTCGTCTTGGGTGCGTCCTGGCACGAAGAAGCCATCCAAAAATACGCTACAGCCAAAACCATCTTCAATAAGATGCACATGAACCTTATAGAGTTCTTGAGTAATTCGTCAACTGTCAACGCTGCCATCGCTGACACAGACCGCGCTGTTGACCCAGGCAATGCCACTCTGCTGGGACTCAAATGGCATCCCGTAAGGGACACGTTGGTTATTCCCATCAAAACCACACAAATCGCGGTTAATAGCAAGCGAACTGCTTTACGCGCTTTAGCGTCAACATACGATCCTCTAGGGTTCCTAACTCCTTTCTTAGCACCACTTAAAGTCTTCATACAGGACTTGTAGGCTGAAGATTGTGGTTGGGATACGCCCTTAACACAAGCGCAACAGCAGCAATGGTGCCATCTTCTTGCTAATCTTCGTGGTTCAATTCCACCCTTACCACGGTCCATATTGTCAGCGCCAACGCCACAGTGCTCATACCAGCTTTGCGTGTTCGGAGACGCCTCCAAGCGGTTATACGCGTGCTGCGCCTATCTACTCTGTCGCAGCTCAACATCCGCGTTTTCTACACTGCTAATGGCCAAATCGCGTCTAAATACCATCAAACCGCTCACCGTTTCACGATCGGAACTGCTGGCTACGCTTATTAACGTTAACTTGGCACAATACCTTGTTGGGCAGCTTGGTCTTCCAATATCTGGGGTTCACATCTTTTCAGACTCGCTTATCGCGTTACACTGGGTACATACCACCAAAACCCTTAAAGTATTCGTCCAAAATCGCGTAACAGCCATTCGCAACGCTGTGACTGCGCTAGCGGCTCAAAACATCTCAGTCCGCTTCCATTATGTTGCTTCAGAGGACAATCCGGCAGACTGCGCCACTCGCGGTCTTGCCACGAAAGAAGCCCACAATCACATGTGGTGGAGCGGTCCGTCCTTTTTAACTGCTCCCCAGGAGCAGTGGCCGCACGCTAACATCGACTTCAAAGTCCTCCCGCAGGACAAGGTCGACGCGCAGTTAGAATATTCCAGCGTTAATTCAATCACTAAAGGCATTTTTCAATCGGCCTTACCATTCTCTAGGACTAACAACTACCTCAAGTTGGTCAGAATCACGGCGTACGTTCTCAAATTCATCCGCCGTCAGATCCTAGATCGGCTTCCTCCATATCTTCAGTCAGTAATACAAGCAAAATTGCCCTCAGTAGTTTCAGTGTCCCCTTCAGGTACGGTACAGCCGTCGGACGTCAAAGCAGCGGAAGAACAGCTCATCTTAGCGCATTATCGCGAAGGTGAACAAGAGCTATACCGCTTACAGCTCGCCAATTTCAACGCCAGACGAGCACCCGACCATCTTATTCGCTGTCCGCACCGGATCGGGCCTCTAGAAACAGCTCCAATTCTAATACTACCACAACATCGGCTATCGCACCTCTTAGTGCTGCATTACCATCTCAAAAATCATCACTCCAGCGTTTATCACACCATCGCTAACTTGCGTACCCGTTTCTATATTCCATCCATACGGGTTTGTGTCGCTAGGACCCTGCGTACCTGCGTTACATGCCGCAAAAACAACGGCAGACCTTACCGGTACCCTAACGTGCCTCCTCTCCCTCCGGAGAGGACCAAGCGCTCAAGACCCTTCCAAAACGTCGGACTCGATTATATCGGTCCTCAAGCGTGCACTGGTACCACCTCCGGCAAAATCTGGATCTGCCTCATAACATGCATGTCAACACGCGCAGTTCATCTCGAGATCGTACTCGATCTCACTACGCAAGAATTCCTCTTAGCATTTCGCCGCTTCATAGCGCGTAGAGGTACACCAAGTATCATTTACAGCGACAATTCGACCACGTTTCGTAGCGCAGAGACCGCTATTACATCGCTCATTTACTCTCCCACCTCATGGCACAGCATCTCCAGTTTCTGCTCTACGCAGAAGATCACTTGGAAGTTTATCACCCCGCTGTCGCCGTGGAAAGGCGGCTTCTATGAGCGTTTAGTCGGTCTGTTCAAGTCCGCCTACAAAAAGTCCATTGGTCGCGCCATTTTATCGCTAAGTCAACTTCAAACTGTCGTCACAGAAGTCGAGGCCACTTTAAACTGCCGTCCCATAACACCCTACAGGGAACGGGAAACCTTTGTCCACATCTTAAGGCCTATAGACTTCCTAAGTCCTCAGGTAGACCTACAAATACCACCCTTACCGTCCCAAATAGACGACATCTATGATGCCTCACATAACCTTTCCCAGTGGTACAAGGAGAGCTTGTCTGTTTTAGATCACTTCTGGGAACTATGACACTCCGACTATCTTGCAGCCTTGCGAGAACGACATCAAGCTCGCACGAAACAACCAATGTCAACTGCACTCGTTCCACAGCTCGGAGATGTCGTACTAATTGCGGACGAGAAATCACCACGAGGACAATGGAACTACGGTATGATTGTTTCACTTATTTTAGGAAAGGACGGAGCCATTCGGGCAGCAGAAGTCCGTACGGCAAGCGGCAAGTGCTTGACTCGATCAATTTCGCACTTGTATCCGCTGGAAATTCGCGCTGTCACTACCTATGCGCCGCCGCAGGACTCACTTAGGAAGCTGCCGCAGGACTCTCCTCTATCTCCGTCTCGTCAGGACTCACCAGCAACGCTATCGCCAGCGCGAACTCAACCTAAGCGCAGCGCTAAGACTAAACACCTGTTCATCAGGACTAGAGACGCTCAATCGTCGCTAAGAAACATTCCTTAGCCATTAATCCATCAGGAAAGCGTCACTGACTAAGTTTATTACCTTCAAATAGACCTTTCAAGTACCTAAATACCATCATTAGGCTCAACGCCATCATTTGACGCTATTAGCTAAGTAATTCCATCCTAAGACGTGCTTAACACGTCTTAAGGCGCCACTTCAAACGGTTCGCAGCGATTACGCGCACTTGCCTGCTCGCGCTAATAACACCGCGCCTGGTTCGGACCAGCGGCGGCCTCACGCCCTTTGCCGCGGTCCGCTAACACTACCTTAGCCCCTAAGCGGCTCGGTCAGCAGGCTAGGATCACTCAATACATGTGTCGTTGACCTTTCACTCGCGTTCGCTCCGCGTCCTGCGCTTATAGTGCGGTTGACGCCCTCTTAGCGAGTCGTCCGATGGCACATGCCATCGCCAGCTGACCCCTTCGGTCCGTTTCCGGCTCTACGCCTGCTCAGTATACATTGGATCCGATCGAAAATTTTCGGATAATTGGTTGATTCGGATAACGGCGATTTTGCGAATCCCGGATTTTTGGATGATTCGGATAACGACGATTTCGGGAACACCGGATTTTTGGATAATTCGGATAAGGGCGATTTTGACGCCCTCGGATTTTTGGATGATTCAGATAACGACAATTCTGCGGACACCGGATTTTTGGATGATTCGGATCGGGTTATCCGAATCGGATATCCGAAAATGATTCATTCGGTTCAATGGATCCGATAGAAAATCTTCGGATAATTGGATGATTCGGATAACGGTGATTTTGCAAACCCCGGATTTTTGGATGATTCGGATAACGACAATGCCGCGGACCTCGGATTTTTGGATGATTCGGATAACGGCAATTTTGCGGACCCCGGATTTTTGGATGATTCGGATAACGACAATTTCGCGGACACCGGATTTTTGGATGATTCGGATCGGGTTATCCGAATCGGATATCCGAAAATGATTCATTCGGATCCAATGTATACTACTCAGCCGTTGCGCAAGGGCGCTAACATGCGCCGCGCTTAGCGCAAGTAGCCGTAAGAGGCTGGTCCTAGCGCGAATTACCGTACAGCGCCGCTTTGGACTACCTGCGAATCACTTCTGGACTGTTCTTAGCCCAGACTGGGCATCGTCGACTACTTTTTCTCATCATCCGACTGTTCGCCTTTGTTTTCGACCTATTCTCGTCACTTTGGCACCGTAACCGCTCTACACACCATCCGCGGGAGACGTCATCGACTCAATACAGGTAAGTCCTCTTTTCTTAACAACTTAAGACGTGTGATTGCGCTAGGTTTGTGTATGTTTTTGCTTAGACGCGCCCTTAAGGCGCAAGCGACTACTCCATCTAGATTTTTTTTGTATTCCATTCACCTTTTTTTACTTAATTGTGGAGATCGCGAGGTCAGGCGGGACCCGATCTGGGCGCGAAACGGCCCTGCTCAACGCTATAAAAGGGGACCGAAAGGTTCTAGTGGGCTCTTCTCCAGCACTGCCCTGATAGCCCTCTCTTCTCCGCCGCCACCGCCGGGTCACCGCCACCGTTATCACCCCATCGCCATCGCCGGGTCGCCGCCACCGTCATCACCCATCGCCATCGCCGGATCACCGCCACCGTCGGGTCACCGAAACCGCGAGCGCCCCGTACCATCGTCGCCGCTGGCCAATTTGTGTTTAGCGTTCATTTGCCGTTAATATAAGTTATTTTTGAACGATCAACTACCCGCCGGACGAGAACCACATGGGGGCCAATCCGGTTCTCAGGGTGTGAGTTGAAGGGATCAGAAATTAGACAGTTAACGCTTATAGAGAGAACGGCGATCGAGGGCTCCAGCGAAGAGCAATCCAAGAATCGTGTGTGGCCGAATAGAGAGAAAGGCCGTTGGGATAACCACGTGCTCGCCGAAGTTTGAGTAGCAGGAAAAGTGCGAGAATAATATTCAATAGTTTCAGTTATACTAACCTGCCTCGGCGCATTGCGAGCACCAGTCATCAATACGATGGACAAGGACATCGAGGTGAGGGAATCTGGTGCCGAGCAGCTATTTGCTGTAAGTCTGTCCGTAGAACTGGGACGAGTAAGGAAATATATCCAAGACATGGAGTCAAGGATAAAGGAAAACTTAGAGGAGGCAAGAATAGCCCCAAAATATAGAGCAGTGATAGAGAAAACCGTTACGGATCAGGTGGTAAAGGCATGCGAGATACTGCACGAACTAAGCAGTCGCTATGAATCGTACTTAACTTTCGGTGGAGAGATGACCCACTTGTTGAAGTCTAAAGGCATAGAGACATTGGGATACTTGAGAGACTTTCTGACAGTAGTGGACAGAGATAGTGCGCTAATTTCCGATATCTGCACATCGCTGAAAACGGATGTGTTACAGGTTCGAGACGTTATTTCGGAAATCCAAGCGCTGCAGGAGAAGACGTTTTCGAGGACGAGGGTAGCCAACGAAGAAGATCGGATGGAAACAGAAGATGGGGATAAAGGTACAATGGAAGTTTACCAAACAGAACAGAACGAAGGGCACCGATTGCTGCAGGTCAACAGGAACAGGAAAGCCACGGAGTCGAGTCGAGGGATGGCGACTGGAGCACCCTGCGAGCAGCTCTGGAGGCAGCCTTTGGGAATCTCGGAGAACGCCGCTCATGCAAGTCAAACACGTCAGGACTATATGACAAATTTCCTGGCATATCTACATACAGTCCAGCACATGTCCCGACCCAGGAGTATACCGAGGCAAACCGAGGGAGAATTTCAAGGAGTTCCTGCCCAAATTCCGTAGGAAGTATTCATCGTTGGGGCATACTGATGCAGCGCTGATCGAAATCCTTGGGGACAACCATCTGGATGACAGAGCGAAAAGTGTGTTCCTAGCAATCCCCGAGGAAGTAGTAGAGCAAGGGTTTGAGGCAGTAATAAGCGAGATGGAGAGGGTCTTAGCTAACGACTCTACTGCCGCTAAGATGCGAGCCATAACGGAACTAAAGAGTTTGAGACTGAGACCAAATCAGTCTATTTCTGAGTTCTGCGTGATTCTGGAGAATGTGGCGCGTAAAGCGAACCCTGATAGCAGCATCTCAGATAGATCTTTGGAATATGCGAACATTATTCTGGAAAATGTTAGGAACTGGCCCGAACACGTGCAATTACTGAGTCTGCTGCATAGAACGGAACCTAAGAGGTCTTATAATGAGATAAAACAATTGGCCATTGCGATCGAGCAGTCAAAATCGATGTTTTCCCCGACGCAACCGAAAGGGCCAGCTACGAGCGATTGGAGGACCCGGGCTAAGGCCTATAACAACCACGAGGGTGACAACAACTCTAAGTGGAGAAGGCAAGAGATAGGGGAGCGTAGGCAAGTCCTGTCGGAAAGAAATAGGAGTAATGAGACGGAAAAACGGAAATGCTTCAATTGCCATCGAGAAGGACACATCGCGCGAAGCTGTCCATTAGGGAGGCCAAACGTTAACAACATACATAACGACCAACGAGAAGACCGCCAACAAACTCCCCGCTCAACAGACAATGTAAGAATATCCGACATTCTGCAAAATGTTAGGAGCATGGGGATTACCACACGAGAACCTATGGCGAAAGCGGACCTAGTAGGAGAGAAGTCAGTTGTGATGGTGACCATGCTACATAAGGAGGTGCCGGCATTAGTTGACACGGGGTCAATGATTAGTATTATCCTGGTTGCTATCCTAGAAAGGGCACAGAAAGATGGATACGATGTGGATTCCCTGGAAGTAGTGGATGCAAAACTGCTAGAACCGGCGATTGATGCTTCGAACAACAGGATGGTTTTTCTAGGAGGTGTAAGTATTCCGGTATGGATAAGAGGACGGGAATGCGCGGTAGCGTTCTAAATCTCCAAAGACGAACGAGAAGAAATCATTTTGGGAACTAACGCATTGAAAGTTTTTGGAGTCCGCGTTTCATGGCCGGATGAAACAGGAGTAGGCAACCACAGCAATGAATCCGGTAAAGTAACAGTGACGAGGAGAACTTATGTCCCAGCTCACGGGTCCGCGTTAGTAGCTGCACGGTGTGAGGTGGAACAAGATATGGTGGAGCGCGTGGTATGGCCATCGATTAAGGCTATGGTGCCCGGAGTGTTTACAATCACAAACCGAACTACGTCGATACCCGTTGTGAATGAGAAGGACGAACCGTTGGTCCTAAGGCAAGGCGAGGAGATTGGTCACTGGGGTACCGAGAAATGGAGGCTAGGCTGGGAGGACGCAGAACCAACTATGTTAGACAACAGTTTCCAGAAGATTGATGTTGAAGAGAGAAAACGAGTTCTGTATAGTCAGATTTCACGTAACATGAGTAGTGCGACGATTCCTCAAGACCTGCGCACGCTGTTAGATGAGCACGGAGAGGCGTTTGCTGTATGTGACCAGGAACTGTCAGCCACTAATAAGGTAGAGATGCAGGTAGACACGGGTAATCATGCCCCGATAAAGATGAAGGCCAGACATGTCCCGCTCGGGCTACGTAGGAAGCTAGGAGAAATGCTGCGAGATTTGGAGGAGCGCAAGATAATAGAAAAAAGTTCTTCCGCGTGGGCCTTTCCTATAGTACTAGTTGAAAAGAAAGATGGGAGCCTGAGATTATGCATCGATTATCGTGAATTAAATAAGTGCATACGTCTCGATTCGTACCCAATGCCGACCATTGATGCCGTGCTATAGAGCATGGCCGGCAAACGATTTTTTACGACCCTCGATTTATACAGTGGGTACTGGCAAATCCCGCTGGCAGAGGATGCAAGAGAAAAAACAGCGTTTGCTACATCGGAGGGATTGTAGCAATTTCGGGTAACGCCTTTCGGCCTGAGCACGTCTCCCGCTGTTTTTCAACGCATGATGGATACTGTGCTGCACGACCTACTGGGAGATGAGGTCTTTTGCTACATCGACGATATAATGATATGCACTCAATCAAGAGAAAGGCATCTAGAACTTCTACACGTGGTGTTCGCAAGGCTCATAGAAGCAGGGCTGCGGCTGAAAGCCGAGAAATGTGTGTTGATGGAGAGCCGAGTATCATTCCTGGGTCATATGATAGATGAGGCGGGTGTCCACACAGATCCTAGGAAAACGGAAGCGATACGGAAATACCCAACACCCAAAAACGTGAAGGAGTTACGAACATTTTTAGGGATGGCGGCTTTTTATCGGAAATTTTGTCTGAATTTCGCGAAAACTGCGAGTGTCCTGCATGAGCTGACATCTCCAAAAAGAGCCTGGAACTGGACTAAAAGCTGCGAAGAAGCATTTGAAAGACTAAAACAGATGATTAGTTCAGCACCAGTTCTATGTCAACCAGACATAACAAGAGCGCGAACTAACGAGCGACCGTTCGTCATATGCACTGACGCACCGCAAATAGGGTTGGGCGCACTTCTAGCACAGGAGGATGAGGACAAAAACTTACGCCCTATATACTTTGCATCAAAAGGACTAAGTAAGGCTGAGAAAAGTTACCATGTAACAGACCTGGAAGCGCTGGCCGTAATGTTTGCTGTTCAACGTTTCCACATGTTTATCTATGGCATCCCTACAATAGTACTGACCGACCACCAGCCACTGACTGCCTTATTTAAAAGGAGTAACGTGTGTTCGCGCGTCCTAAGGTGGTCCCTGGAGCTTCAGAGATATAAGTTGGAAATAAAATATGTAAAGGGGCGAGCCAATGTAGTAGCAGATGCGCTAAGTAGAGGAGTAGAGTTAAAGGGGAATATCGCATCACTGGAAGGACTTCACGACACTGTGGTAAACGCAGTAGAAACACGCGGAAAGTCCAAGTGGTGCGCAGAACTGCAAGATGATGAGGATTTCAGAGAGGTGTTTGAGGCGCTAAAGAGTCAGGACGTAGAGAGGCCGATGAAATTGAAGGCATGAGTAGGTGGATAAGAGCGGCAGATTTCATAGTAGATGAAGACGGAGAACTTAAGATGTACACCGAAGATGGTAATTTAGTTTACGTAGTACCCCGCAGCGCAAGATTCGAGTTGTTTCATGAAGCACATGCGGGCACATTGGCTGGACATTTTAGCGCGTTCAAGTTGCTCAACAGGCTGCGGAAAGAAGTTTTCTGGCCAACAATGGCGCAGGATATAAACAGGTGGACCAAAGAATGCCAACGTTGCTTTGTGCACAACGACAGGCCAGTAGGAATCCCGCCATTGAAGCCCATAGTTACCACGAGGCCGTATGAATTAGTAGGAGTTGATGTACTGGAATTAGGCATGACGACAAGCGGGAACAGATACGCGGTCACAGTAATTGACCACTTCTCTAAATTCGCGCAAGCGTATCCTTCACAAGACAAGTCGGCAGAGACGGTAGCAAAAATCCTTTTTAATCGTTGG
Organism: Heligmosomoides polygyrus polygyrus; assembly: GCA_947396885.1. NCBI lineage: Eukaryota > Metazoa > Nematoda > Chromadorea > Rhabditida > Heligmosomidae > Heligmosomoides > Heligmosomoides polygyrus. The sequence goes on from OX377206.1 coordinate 62,674,352, forward strand.
ATCGCGGATGACTGTAGATGGCCGAAAGCAATTCTTTCGGATAAAGGAGGAGAGTTTGAAAACAAAATAATGGCTGAGCTCACCAAGATATCAAAAATCAGTCATATCACGACAAAGGGATACAACCCTCGTGAAAATGGGGTAACAGAGAGATTGAATGCTACTATTGTCGCAATGCTGAGAAGATCGACCACGTTACCAACCGAGTGGGATGTAAGATTACCGTATTGTATGATGGCGTACAATATGACACCGCACAGATCAACGGGAGAAAGTCCCTATTTCTTACTTCATGGGATGGACCCATACTTTCCCTCGGACGTAAGACCGAATGGAGGCGTGACCTGGTACTCTATGGATAAGTCTATGGATGACTATAGAGCTAACCTGCTCCAATGCATAGCTGAGATCCATGAGCGAGTAAAGGAATTTAATGACCGCATGAGACAAAGTATGAAAAATGAATACGATAAAAGGAACAAGGTTGAGGTCGAACGATTACCAAAGGTTGGAGACCGCGTGTACACTGCGACCAGAAAGTATAGGGACACTTAAAAATTGTACTTTTCCTACGCTAATTGATATCAATCGACCTGAATTTTTTACTGAAAAATTCGTTACGGCAAAGAAGTTTGAAGCAAAAGTTTTTAGCAAAATCGGTTTGATGTGAGCTGAATTAGAAAATAAAATATGGAGACACACCATTTTCAATTGACCAGAAAGTATAGCGACACTAGTAAAAAACAACTTCATTGTAAAGATAAAAAACAGTCGTTGATAACTAGTACTCAATTGGTCCTCCGCGGTTCATTGCAACATCCACAAGTCGGGCTGGCATCGAAGCAGCATGATTTCGAAGTGTTTGTAGAGGAAGTTCATCCCAAGCGCGTAGAATTGTCGATCGAAGTCCTTGCAGAGAAGTATGTCTAATTGTGCTCGTAAATCTTCCTTAAAAGGTGTCCCCAGATATTTTCCATTGGGTTCATATCGGGAGAACATGCAGGCCAGTCGAGAACTTCAACAGAATTTCTTCTGAGGAAGCCTTTTGTGGATCTGCTGGCATGCGGCGGTGCATTGTCCTGTTGAAAAACCCATCCCTGACCAGCATTCTGTTTAAGGAATGGGAGCAGATGGGTTTCCAACAGTTGCTGGTATTCTTCTGCGTTCATCCTTGCTGACGTGAAGGCAAGAGGGAGCTTTCCTTCGGCGTGGAATGCCTCCCACACCATAACTGTGCCGCCTCCAGAATTCCTTCTTGGGAAATACTCCTTCTCCTTGCGTAAGTCATGCCAGTAGAATCGGTTCCCATCTGGACCATCGAGGTTAAAGCGCTTTTCGTCCGAGAAGATCACCTGAACTGTGAAATGTTAAAATACTTAGCGTCAGAACTGACAACGCAAAAAATCTGCCTTGGTCCAAAGACGTCGTTTGTTCCTAGAGACGAACTCGAGCCTGTTCCTTTTGTGCGTTTCTGTCAAACGTGGAGCAGAACGGAGCTGGGTGTATACAACATTCCCATTGCGTTTTAAGCAGCACCGAATCGTTTCTTTCGAGACTTTCTTATTCAAACTCTTGCTCACTTCCTCCAAACTGACTGATTTATTGGAAACCATTCGCACGATTTGCCTCTCGTCTCGAGTCGAAAGAAGCCTGGGACGTCCTGAAGACTTCCTTGAGTGATATAGATCAGGACTGCGTAGAAATTTGCTAATAACGTTCTTTGATCGTCCCAGTTGAGTCGAAATTTGGCGTATGCTGAGTCCTGCATCTCTGAGGACCTTGATTTGAGCTTGTTCCTCTATTGATAGCATCGATCCGCGACCCATCCTTACAATGAGCAAATTATGAGGCAGTATGTTGGATAGCAAAATAGTTTTCAACAACGTACCTTCCTCCGCGCACCTTATGTGGTGGTGTCCCTATACTTTCTGGTCACTCAAAAACAGGGTCCCGTCACGTGATCCTTTCCCGTTCCTTGCCACCTCGGGCGATTTTGCCCATTTCTTTCGTATATATGTTTTTGGCCGTGAGGAATTCCATAGTATAATTTTCAGATCAATTCCTGCGGGTAGCTAGCAGAATTACGCAATTTGCTGGTGTCCCTATACTTTCCGGTCGCAGTGTATATGCGATGCCCCAAAGAAAAAGCAGTGAGCTCGCATCCAAAGCTGGTCAGTTAATGGGCAGGACCTTTTCGTGTGATTGAAGTTAGTGAAAATTCCGCAGTTGTTACACGCATTAACTGGAATTCGGAGCCTGTAAGGGTTCAGTTTGACATGCTTAGGATGGTTCCCCCACAAATATCGGACGAGAGAATAGACACAGTGACTAGTAGGGGAAAGAAGGGAAGAAAACCTAAAGTCTGTGTAAGCAAGGTCAACACTGCGTGTTTCAGAGGTGCCGTGATCGACTCGAAGGAAAGCAAAGGACACCTCAAGTACCGCTGCAAAGAGGACTGCTTGGCTTCCGCGTATTTCGGCGACTTGGATGGCATCCACTTCCCGGGTGCATTCAACAAGGAACCGATCGGCTCTCCGTGGAGGGCGTGGAATGCTGCCAGTATTTTTATGCGCTCTGACATGAACACCGCTCAGAAGATCAGAGCGTGGAAGGAAGGCGTAGTATGCCTGGACGGAGAGGCACTAAGAAAAGTTCTAGGACTGGCATACCAAAAATGTACGGACTGGACCGAATTTGTAATGGTAACCGATGGTATACGAAGACACGAGAGAATCAACAACTACGGATTCGAAGAAACATATGATGACGCCCTCAAGAAGCTAAAGCTGGAGCTGGAGGAGCAGGAAAGAACGCAAAGGCCTGAAAAGGAAGGTCCAACGGCTTTTGCGGCATCAGAAAATGCGTTGCTCCTGGAAAGGGATAGGAGTCGCCGCGGAATACTCACGAGAGTGGCCACGACTTTCAAAAAATTAACGGATGTGCTGGACGAATGGAAAGTTTGCGGAAAATGGATAATTGTGTGGCCATTGGACACAAGGTTCACCGATGCGGACATCTGCGACGTGTTGAGAAGATGCAATCAACACCTTGAAGAAGGTGGACAAGTAATTTCAGTATGGCCACCTGTCACGCAGTCGAATCAGGGCGCGTGGATCGGACTCACGAAGGCATGGCAGCTGATAGAAGATGCGTTGAAGAAGCGGGCAGGTCCAAGGCAGCTGATCATAACGTCAAGCCATAAGATAGAAGATGGCAAAGTTTTCGTTGAGAGGGGAGCGCCAGAAGGAGCCCTAGATTTCTATGGGAAAAACCTCGGCGTCAGCAGCGCTAAGGCGCTATATGAAACTATTCGGAATTGCGTCAAGGAAGCAGATTTACCACAACTGCTACCAGCAGAGTTTGCGCCGTCGAGGACGCCGGCTCCCCGAGGGGGGAGGATGTGGAGATCGCGAGGTCAGGCGGGACCCGATCTGGGCGCGAAACGGCCCCGCTCAACGCTATAAAAGGGGACCGAAAGGTTCTAGTGGGCGCTTCTCCAGCACTGCCCTGATAGCCCTCTCTTCTCCGCCGCCACCGCCGGGTCACCGCCACCGTTATCACCCCATCGCCATCGCCGGGTCGCCGCCACCGTCATCACCCATCGCCATCGCCGGATCACCGCCACCGTCGGGTCACCGAAACCGCGAGCGCCCCGTACCATCGTCGCCGCTGGCCAATTTGTGTTTAGCGTTCATTTGCCGTTAATAAAAGTTATTTTTGAACGATCAACTACCCGCCGGACGAGAACCACATAATCCATTTGTGTTTTCACTCGCCGTTTTCCTCCTAGTTTTCTTCCATCACTATTCTTATCTCCTTTCGGATCTATCCTAGTCCGGGGGGGGCCACATATCTAAAAATTATCTAGCAAATCGACATGGGACTTACTGAGCGGCTCCTGAAGGACTCGAGAGAACCTAAAAGGAATCAAAAACCAAGGAGCGAACAAAAAAAATTAAACCGCCGCGGTTCTTACAACCGTCTCGGCGGGCAAAGAGTAATGCAATGGAGGCCTGCCGCGTACTGACCACCGCCTGACATGTTTAAACAGGATCTAACATAGTGAGGAGGGCGCATAAGGACGCATGCCACGTGCTGACCGCCGCTTGACATGTTATAACCAGGATCCAACATGGTGAGGAGGGCACACAACTTTGCCGGCTTACAAGCGCAACAAATGTAATTTTCGTTTTTTTCTTGGTGAGTTTTTCTTGTTTAAGGTCCTGTATTGTTCTGTAGCAGTCGCTCGGTAAGTCTCAAGTGAATTTATTACATATAATACTTTTTAGTTATGTGGCCCCCCGGACTAGGATAGATCCCTCCTTTCTTCTCTGTCTTCTCGTCTCGCGCGCTTTGACCTCATGCCCGCTTAGCGAGTCCCATCTTTTCATCCTCATTCCTCTTAGGGACTCGCAAGAGAAAATAATCACACGTCGCCAAATTTCCTCCCCCTTTTACACCTTCACCCTATTATACTTACTATTTACTTTTCAATTAATTTCTTTCTAATCTAATTACATCGCTATTGGTGTCTTAAGGCATCACTACCATACATATATTCCTTCTTTTAGTATATATATATTTTCTGTAAAACTTTATACCTTTAAAGCCAATTTGCCCTTAAGGCATATTTTTAATCTTTACACTCTCTTTTTTAGTAAATCGCGCCGTGCATTTCGCTTCACACGGCCGGTACAAACCTCCTCTTCTTCTATAAGCCTATATTTTTATTCAGTTATACTTTTACGCTTACTATATTACGTTGTACTATTTAGTCTCTTTATACTTCCGTTTTTTCTTAAAACATTCGTTTTCTACGGCGAAAGCGAGCCACTTTGCGAGCTCAGTTTTCTCTTAGAAAACGATCTTTCAACCTCTATCTCTTTATTTGCCTAAATACTATATTATCTAAACAAACTTTAAAAATACACACCTTTACACCTTCTTTGCCACTTCTTTTTCATATCTCCGCTTCATTTTGTACTCTTTTCATTCTGCAGTCCCTCCTTATTATTTCTATATTCTCTGTATTTGTTTCCATTTCCCTTCCTTCCACATTACTGTCATTCCTTTGTAATAATCCGTTCTCCTCTCGTCTCGCGCGCTGCTTCTCTCTCATTCCACTTTCATTCTATTCTATTTCAATGCTTTAACACATTTGCTTAAGCCTGGAGAGGCTGGTAGAGAGGCTATGTGCTGTTACAGGATGTTTTGTTGCGATCAAAACTCTTGCGCCAGGCGGGACTCGAACCCGCATCTTCTGCTTTCCGGGCAGCGATGTTCGCCTTACACCACCAGCGCTGTTTGACCGCACGTAACATCCGCGATATCCTCCAGGCCTGTCAGCACCCACCCGTGATACGGGGATGGGCCGGCCGCTGATATCAGCATGGAACCGGTTAAGCTGAAGACCTTACTAGTAACAATGCTTTAACACATTTGCTTAAGCCTGGAGAGGCTGATAGAGAGGCTATGTGCTGTTACAGGATGTTTTGTTGCGATCAAAACTCTTGCGCCAGGCGGGACTCGAACCCGCATCTTCTGCTTTCCGGGCAGCGATGTTCGCCTTACACCACCAGCGCTGTTTGACCGCACGTAACATCCGCGATATCCTCCAGGTCTGTCAGCACCCACCCGTGATACGGGGATGGGCCGGCCGCTGATATCAGCATGGAACCGGTTAAGCTGAAGACCTTACTAGTAACAATGCTTTAACACATTTGCTTAAGCCTGGAGAGGCTGGTAGAGAGGCTATGTGCTGTTACAGGATGTTTTGTTGCGATCAAAACTCTTGCGCCAGGCGGGACTCGAACCCGCATCTTCTGGTTTCCGGGCAGCGATGTTCGCCTTACACCACCAGCGCTGTTTGACCGCACGTAACATCCGCGATATCCTCCAGGTCTGTCAGCACCCACCCGTGATACGGGGATGGGCCGGCCGCTGATATCAGCATGGAACCGGTTAAGCTGAAGACCTTACTAGTAACAATGGTTTAACACATTTGCTTTAACACATCCCCGTATCACGGGTGGGTGCTGACAGACCTGGAGGATATCGCGGATGTTACGTGCGGTCAAACAGCGCTGGTGGTGTAAGGCGAACATCGCTGCCCGGAAAGCAGAAGATGCGGGTTCGAGTCCCGCCTGGCGCAAGAGTTTTGATCGCAACAAAACATCCTGTAACAGCACATATTCTATTTCAGACACACTCTTACAATGTCTTCCTCGTGCCATCATTCGTGCTGTTGCTGCAAGTGCTCTGCCGCGGTCAACCAGCATCAGTGTCTTCCGACTCCCCTTAGCGGAGACGATGGACGCTGCGCGCGCTGCCAGCAGACCCTTAGCCAGTCTAGTTGCTGTCATCATCATTGCGCTTCTCATCACTATCAGCGCTCACTCCAACAGTCTGGCACTCGGGACCCTTGGCGCACACACCGTGCAACATCGCCGCTTCGCAGCGTCTCCCCACCACCTCGACGTCGCCATCTTAGCCCGTGGATTTCACCTCCACGTGAGCACGCGGCGCGGTACGAGGCTCTATACCGGCCTCGTCAACGCGACCCATGGCACGTCGAGCCTTATACCTTCGACCCCTCTTCCTACAACTCTCTAACTCCACCTTCTTCCTCTCAGCCTTCATCTTCTACCCTTAACACCTCTCCTCCTCTACAATCTCATCCACTCTTTCCTAATCGCACTGGTCCTCCTCTCTATTTTGGTCGCCCCCGCACATTTCCCAAAAAGCCTTCTCACTTTTCTCCTCGCCGCGCTCGCCCTTCTCGTAGACCCACCATCTTCCATTCTCCTCCTCCTCTTGTAGACACACCCACTCACTCTCTCTCTTCTTCTCCTACTCCTACACCTCCTCCTCCTCCATCTCAACCCTCTCTTTTCGCATATCGCCCATCTACAGCTACATCCGCGCTAACGCAACTCCGCCGCCTTAGGGCGCGACGCCGCTTAAACGCGTCTGCTACAGCAACATCTTCGCTCGCGCACGCTCATCATCCACAGCCTACTCAGCCGCCCCTTAGCGCGTCCACGTCACAACAGTCGCAGTCGTCCTCAGGCTTAACGCCTGAAGTGGTACGCGCGCTGTTTCGTGCACGTAGTCCGCTCATCAGGCGACCGGTCCCCATGGAGGCCGGGCCTGAGCTGTTCAACGCGCTTAGCACCTCGCAGTTTGGACCACTCGATGGCATGCCATTGGTAGAACAGCTCCAGTTTCTGGATATACGGCTAGACCGTCCAAGGAGCCCACCAACACGTGTTCTGCCATGGTCCTCGAGCTACATCCGGAATCCATCGGCGGCGCTAGACTGGGGCCCGCTACGCCATCGGCACATCAGCACGCAGACCACACCATCTCCGTCTGCACCTCCGCGCGAGCCGTATCAGTCACACATCAACATGTGTCCGCCGTCACCGCCGCTTCCGACCCTGCCCTTAGAGCAGCCATCCTCTACGGACAATTCGGCTAGCAGGGAAGGATTCTGGTGGAACCCCACCAGCCGGCGTGAGACGCGACGCCAAGCGGCTCATACAGCGCATGCTCCAGACCAGCAGGCTTTCTTAGAGCCTGCTGACCACCACGCTAGCAGGCCGGCACGCCGTGCAACACCATCGCCCACGCCGTCACCACCAACGCCAAGGCCAGCAACACCAGTCCCTCAGGCACGCGCACGCAGTCCAGCCGTACCAGCATCTCCCGTTCGCCGGTCTATGTATGACCCAACACCCTTAGTCCAGTCCACGCCACCTCCGGCCTTAGAATGTTGGTTCTGTCGTGAGAACCACTTCTCGTCATCTTGCCGGAATGTGCCGCGGATCAGCGACCGCATATATATTCATATGAGAAATGCACGCTATTTCCGCTGTGGAGGACACCACTTACGACCATGAGTGCGAACAACCTCCTAAAAAATGCCTCGGGTGCGGCTTGGACGACCACCATATTGCGTTTTGCGCTCATAACCACCAGGCCATACGGGACCTTAGCAACGAGCGCTGGCTAAGGCATATGCGTAGGGCACGCCGCAGAGCGTTCATCGCTCGCCGCCTTAAGGAGGAAGAAGAAGCCTGGCTGGAAAACCACCTCTATAGACTGGAGCTCGAAGAACACGGCATCTACTGAAGACTGATATGGTATGTTTCCTCTTTTTTCTATACCTTTTTCTTTCCTTTTCCATTCTTCCTTTTATTTTTGTCACAATTTATACTTCTTACAACCTTTATACATTATTCTTATATATACACATCCTTTCTCACTTCAATACCTTTATTATACAACCAATACATCATTTCTATTAATACTTTCAACTTTAAAGCAGTTCTCCCCAGCCTTGTGTTCAGGTCTGGTCGTGTCGTCCGTGCCTCGCGTTCGATCGCCGTGCTCGCCTTAACGCGTCGAGTCGCCATCCGCCTTAGCGCCTGCCGACGACATCGCGGTCCTGTACATAGCTGTATATATCATCAACATCAACATCATCAACAATAACATTACCTTCACCTCCACGTCCATCGTAGTCGTCCATAGTTCGTCCATCGTAGTTCTTCCATCGTAACCTTCAATATCACTTCACCCACTTCACTTAACCCATCACCTCAACCATATACTTAGATCTCCCTTCCATCTCATCGAAGCTTTAACCCGGTTTTCCTTTTGTGTATTTTTGTCATGTTTTTACTTAGCTAGTTATTCTCATTTATCATATATCTTTAACTCGTAGGAAATCCTATTGGCCCTCAAAGTTTCGTCATGCTAACCTGACCTTAGACCGCACCTGTCACACCCTGCGGCGCACGCAACGTGGCATCGCCCGCCCAAAGTCAACCACGTAGTCTTCGATTCTTAACATGTCTGTAACTTAGTAGGTGAGCAGCAAGGCCACAACTACCTAGTGGGTCGTGTTCTTCGTCGCGGCCCCCCAGTGTCGTGACTTCCGTACAACTGTACGGTCGTCGCGGGGGTCAACAGGTCAAAACCCGTCGATCGACACGTCGAAGCCTGCGCCCACGTGTCTCCCGCGCAGGGAAGCTTCTGGAAGCGGCTAGAGACGCAGGGGGAGCGTGCCCCTGGGCGCTCTAGCCGGTCCACCAGTCAGTCATCGTCTCCCCGCTCTCACTGAGCGGTCGTCTCCTGGTCCCCGCAGTTCGCCAACGCCAGTCAACGTCGAGGAGGGCTACGCCTTAGCCCGGAGTCGCCGGAATCGTCCACCTAAGACGTCGGGGAGCTGCAATCGTCTCGGAGTGTCCACCAGCTATCGTGCCAGTCGTCTCCAGCCCTCGACGTCTCGTCCGCCATCCGGGACCCGCAGGTAACGCCGGTCCTCTGACCGGCCCCGTCGCCCCTGACTTGGCATACGCCACAGGGGCAGGGCCGGCCATGGCCGGCGGGTTGTCGGCTTTGCTTGGCCCTGGTAGTTGTGGGTGCGGTCTTCCCCTTAACTCGTAGGTATTTTGTAATTGACATGTATCCTTTATCATATTAGCTTAGAGTATCATAAACATATAACCCTATTGGTTTAATTGCTTAAAACTGGTCTGTCGGTTCCATGTCTGATCGAAGTGTGCAGGAGTGTGAGCCAGTCTAATTCCAGGGGGACCGCCTGAGGTCGTGGCCACGACCGAGGGGGGTACCCCTGGGGGCAAGTGTCAAGTCCAGAGCTCACTGCAGGGTGTTGCATGGAAGTGTGCTGGAATGGGTTCATGTCTTAACATCTGGCATTATGGATCCGCATAGGGCCTATGGGCAATAATACCGCGTGGTCTAAAGGCGGGCAACCTTAGCGAGCGGCGGATCCGGAAGGGCTCCAAGCCGGGGCGTGGGTGGCGTCCCCCCTCTCCGCCGATGCTTCGACGGGAGGTCGGCCACCCGCGTCACGACAGGCATCGAACCTCACCTTTGAGCCGGAACCCTGGCTGCGAGTACTAATACCATGAACCTTGTCGTGATATTCTTTTAAAAAAGTCGAAAAGGTAAGGCAAGACTATCCCATCGCATCAACGCTTCTAATAAGAGAGGTCGCCTAACCGACATCCTTCGTATGTGAAATAATGGTTTATGAAGCGCAGTCCTCGAGCTACCCTATCTCGCCTGCGGTAGAGAAGCTCGGGGGTGCTCCGTTGACTGGACTCTAGCGCAATGGTGGAGAGATGCAGCGAGGCAGGAGAGCGGGATCTCTAATCGAGAGGGCGCCGACGGCACGACGAAAGGTTGTGGGGCTACTCGCCCCGCGACCGCGGTTGCGAGCGCGGCAGGGGAGATTCCAGACGGTTAGCGTGCACTACACACCGAATCCGAATCATGCATTTTCGGATATCCGGCCGGATTTATCCGGTTTCGGATTGTCCGAAATCGGGCTCGGTCGAAAATTGCCCTCATCTGAATCATCCGAAGACCCGGGGTTTCAAAGATTCCCTCATCTGAATCATCCGAAGATCCGGGGTTTTGAAAAACACAATGATTCGGATAAAATCGGATAAAAATCGGATAATAGGAGGTTAGCGCGCCTTGCTGGCAAACTCTGCGCCATTGATAACCTGACTTTTTCGGGCAGATTTGCAATCATTTGGCGGGGATTCTCTCACAAGGGAAGTGTCTAATAGCGTATATCTGAACGGGGAGAGGGAGCCATCCTATTAAATAGGAATAATCGCCACCCCTCAATTAGCATAAAATGTGTTTCATTTTTGCCAAGTTGTTAAACCCAAGGAGTGGGGGTTCTTGAAGCCACAATTGAACGGCGCATCACGAATTTGGGTTCTTGTACGACCACGATGCCTCTGCCGGCAAGCAGCTCGGAGCGCAATGGGTAGTGACGATGTTTCATGGGAGGAAGGTCGGGGATTCGATGCTCATGCTCAGCTGCATTCCTGCTTTTTAAACGATTGGTTGAGATTTGAGGGATTCTGACGTCTATAGCATTTTGAGATGTTTTCTACGCAATTTCCAGCTGCATGCTATGATACTCAACAGGATGATGCATAAATATTCAACACCAGTGATACACAGGTACAACGTGCATAAAGCAGCACTGGACACAATGGGCAGGGTATAAATGCTGCAGGCTCCTCCCAGTCTGTTTCCATACATCGGCCAATGACCTTGTGTAAAACCATCCTGCTCGGATTTTCAAAGGAGACCATGATGTGACGTCACATGTGGTTAAAACGAGAAAGTCTGTGGATCCCGGAATTTGACCTAAACGGCATCAATACACTCTTTCTCTCATCTTTACCTGTCATCTGGAAATCAGAGATCTGCTGGAGGTTCTCTAAAACCTAACACCGACAAAGTCGCCGATAGATAAGCAGCCTTCATGGGAATGACGCCAACCTGACCGAACGGCTAGCATACCCAAGGACTTCGAAGCACGTCAACTTGAAGTTAACGAAGACGAACTGCTGGAAGTGGTGGAAAACCAGAAGAAGGTTGGGATCCGCAAAATGAACTGATAGACGTGGAAAGGCTGGCAAGCAGTGGGCATATGATAACGTTTTCGACTATAACTCTTGTTTCGGAGGAAAGGGAACGTCTTCAATTGGATTTCGCCTATGGAGCCGATCTCATTTGTCCATATATGGAAGCAAACTGTAAGGAGCCAGTAGCCTTTATGCGCCGCTCGTGACCAGTGCTTATGTTCCATGTACTTTGTGTCTGTGTATCACTGATGTTAAACGTTCATACATCGTTATGTTGAACAGCTTTCCAATTGAGTTTTGGTTAAAAAACCGGTCAGTAATAAGCAAGTGGCAACAAAGTTGCTCTCACGGCATGGCATACATCTGGAAACACTGCACAGCAAACATCTAAAATGGTGCAGATGTCAGAATCGCTCAAATCAAACAATAAGTTGTAATGCAAAGATGCAGCAGCGCAGAAAAGTCGAACCCTCTACCTCCCTCTCATGGAGCAACGTCGCTATCCACTGCGCTACGAGCCGCTTCCCGCCGGCGGCATTGCGGGTGTACAAGACTCCCGAACTCGTGAGGCGCCGATTCCACTGTAACTTGAAGGATCCTCTACTCCTCGGGCTTATCGATTTGGTAAAAAAAGAAACACATTTTTATACTAATTGAGGAGTGGCGATTATTCCTATATATGGTGGGATGACTCGCTTTCTCCGTTCAGACATACGCTTCAGACCCTTCCCTTTTCAGAGCACGAGAAATTTCTTGTGGGGCGTTTCGGAATCGTTTCATTATTGTGCTTTACAAGACTTCGCTGTGCATTACCAACTCACTATTGAGTCGGTATTGGCTCCTTGGGGTCATAAATCTGTTTTTTGTTTGTTCTGGAAGCGCAAAATAGCTCTGCGGAGAGCTCCCCTCGTAAGGCAGCCAAATAGGACATCTTTTACGTAGCGCTGGTGTGTTCCACTCCATTGGTGAACTAAGCTAGGCCAGATATAATGTAACTGGGCATTCATGTGCCTTGCTACCTGGGCATATAACCACTTAATTCAAGCTGAGGCGCTCCAAGCTGCTTTTCGCGCTCGTGACTTCAATTGGTCAAGGAAATAAACGCGAAGTTACTAATGTGTCCCGTTTTTAAGAGGCTGCATGCCCCTATTATATCACTTATCCGGTTGTATCCGAATCGGATATCCGAAATCCGGCTCGGCCGAAAATGGCGTTATCTGAATCATCCGAAGATCCGGGGTTTTTGAAATTGCCCTCATCTGAATCATCCGAAGATCCGGGGTTTGAAAAAATGACCTATCCGAATCATGATTATCCGGAAAATCGGCGTCGGATCCAATGTCTAGCGTGCACGCGGGCGCGAATGGTCTCCATGCTTGGTCCACGTGTCAATCACGTGCTCGCGGCCGCATGGAGGGAGTCTCCGAGCGCGATGACGGCTTGAGAAATCTACAGTGACTGAGACCGGCCAGCGCACTAGGACTGGTGGCATTCAAAAGTTTGGGAGGCTACATTGAAGCCTTCAGAATACACTTTAGGAAGGGAAAAGGATTTTTTTGGGAGTGAGAGAGGTAATCTTGAGTCACATCCTTCAAGCAGACAACGCATCGCTTCTCAAACGACACTCCAAGCTGCCTAAGGACGAATCGCAAATCGCATCCTTTTTGAACTAGAATGCCGAGCACGCCCTAACATTATGGCTGCAAACGATTGAATGGTACAATGAAAGCACAATTTTAATTGTGTTTTGTTTTTTATCCGAAAGCATCCCAAGGGTTCTGGATACAAGATGGGTAGTATAGCACTCGGCAGTTTCAGGGTCACCTGATTTCACCATGTGTGAGCGACTTGGTTCACTGGTGTGCGCCAGGGATGAGCGGATAATAAAATTTTGAAAATCGGATAACGGACAACGGATAATTTTGCCCGAAAATGGCCGAATAACGGAAAAACGGATAACGAACAAACAACAAAAATTAAAATACTTTTAAATTGCACTAAATTCAACAACGGATCAGGAATTAAAGCACTGTTCATTTATAAGCCATTTCTAGACATTTTAGTAGTGTTTTTGAACGTTTTGCGGTCGACACATTAACGACGCTCTATGGGGTTTTCTGCCCATCCGTAGGAAGACAAACGCAGAGCAACATACCCGCCTTTCACCTGTTTCGAAGGGGTCGGTTGGATTGTCTTATTTATCAGCCTTACTCTGCGTTTAAATTTTCTTCAATTAGAGCAGTTGAAAAATAGAGTAGTCCTTGGAAGAGCAAATCTTCCAATGTCTCTGGAAAGAAGAAGAAGGCAGGAGACATCCAGCCAAACAAACTTTACATAACGATCTTGTCCTACACATGCTAAAAACGATTATTGTTGTCGCTGCTCGATAGCATCCCAAGATCCAAGGTACTTCAATGTGGAATTATCTGGGATGGATAAAATACTAACTCTTGTGTAGTAACTGCAAGCAATTGTGTGCGGCAAACACACACTCAAAGAGTTATGACATCCAGACCTTCTGGATTTGAGGAAGGATATCCGACCCAGCCCAAAACGGAGGTGTTCACTATGTTGCAGATAAGCTTCACAAAAAAAAGTCACAAGTTAAAACAAATCTACAAGTCTTCAGCGCCCACGATGATAAGTTTGTTTAGTAGTTTATTTCTCCCCTAAAATTTTTAATGGAGAAGCTGCTTACTCTATGTATTTGGATTAATTCTATTTCTTTTGCTAGTATTCATTGCTGTACTGCAGTATTTTTTTTTGATAATTCACGACAGCATATGGCCGAAAAGGTACCATTACCGCCTGCAATGAAATCGAACATACTGCAATCGTGTAACTACAAATGATACGATGGAAAGATCGGCGGTAAAAATTCTTCCCAGGATGCGGCTCTCCACTTTTGACTATTGCTAGTAGCAGTTTGTATACCTTTTTGGTCAGCACATGACTTGAGAATGAACAATGTTGCATAAGTAGGCCTCATACAAGTATGGTACAGGCTTAGCGGGCCTTCTGGAAGGCTGAAAGTTAGATATCTTTAAAACTATGTAGACAGTTCCCAAGTGAAGAAACTTCAATGTAAGGAAATTGTAAGGGGATGAAAGCTTGTAGGGAGATGGGACGTAAGCTACGGTAGAAGAGAAGGATAGCCAATCCACGGGAGATTGATTAGGTCACCCAGCAACGCCTAGCCTTGTCTTACCCGACATTGGGCCCCATTAAAACTACCCGTGCGGGAGTTTGCCGACAGGTTATCGGGACCCCCATTAAGCCATCACTTAGAGCCCCGCAACCCAGAGAGTACAGGAAAACGCCCTCCCGGGTGTACAGTGGTGCGTGGGCTCGGTGGTGCTCGGCCGTCAGGCTGACACCTGCCCTCTTTACTTTTGTTGTCCTTGCACATAATATTTATGTATGAAATTATAATAAACTAATGCGAGGACTAAGCGTTTTGTCCGTAAACTTACACTGCATAAATAAAATGAAATTACAAGTAATAACACCGGGCGTTCACCCGCTACACTGTCGAACACAGTGGGCGCTCGGAGTTATTATATGGAGGTCCCGGCTCGCATTAGTTTATTTTGCCTATTTTTTGATCGATTTCCTCGTCCTTTCTTCCACCACTCTATTTGTGTTCTCTCTAATTTTCAAAAAAGGAAGGATGTTAATGCTGCATAAGTTTTTTACACTTCCTTTTAGTGTATGTGCCCGGCACAATTTAACCAAAAATAGGCCATAAGAATATTTTCTTATAATTTTTTCATACTGTTACTTAGTGAAGTAACAGTATCTAAAAAAGGCGCTCACTTTGCAAGATAAGAATTTCACAGCAAGTTGTCTTAACCTCATAAATTTCTGCTTATGCTCAAAATGCTCTCGTGTTCCCTGATTTGAATACTATGCCGCCACGTTTTTTTTTTTCATTTTTGCGATCTATTGTTCCTTTTCTCTTACAGAAAAGAGAGCGCCAATGTCACACCGCTGCTCCACCTCTACTCCGCGAGGCAAAAAATATATATATTCCGTTCATTTGTGTGACAGAAAGAAAATCCCTCTAATCCGGTATTTGAGCAGTGTTACGATGAGTCCTGGCCAGGCTACGCCACCCTCGCCGTAAAGTATTACTAATAAATGTACTGTTGTCGTATTTGTTAATGAAGCGCACACCAAAATTCATTTTGAAGTAAGGCGATGAAAATATACAGTTTAAGAATAAATAAAAACGAGCAAGCAAAGCATGCTAGTTGCATGCTTTGCTTGCTCGTTTGCAACTAGTGTGCTAGCATGCTAGCATGCTAGCATGCTAGCACACTAGTTGTCACTCTCTCTCCACCGTTCTCTCATTTCATATTCTGCTATCCACATTCTATATACCGGAATTGTCTTACGTTTCGTTTCGTCTTCAATGAATTTTAGAGGTGCAGTAGTACCAACTCCAACGACAACTTACTGTGACAGCTTCCCATCTTCTCAACCAGCATCAACTCAATCTTAAGGATAAGGACAAAGGAAACGTGATCTTTACACTTAAAGTTTTTTTCATCTTTTCAAATTTTTGCTGCCATCTTATTTTTCTTTATTTCTGCTCCCTTTTGGTAAGAAAGGAAGTGTTGCTAACACGTCAACTCGAAAAAATCAAAAAAACTTGTATAAACTAAAAACTAGGATAAATTCTTTTCACCAAACTTTGTATACCATCTGCTGAGTTACATACAGCGTAAAACACTAAACTTTTCCATTACAACGGGTAACCATTTCTCACACCAACTCTAAAAAGCTTCCCACGCGTACCGGACTTCGCTCAGCTGGTAATAAAACTAGCTACGAAGCTCCAATAAAACACAGGTTTCGATAATGTCCACTAGCGTGTTAGATCCCGCCCAGCTGTACACCTCCTGCCGACTTCTGGATAACCGTGTTGGAAAATGCTCAGGCAACGACGACATAACTTTTGAAAAATTCCTAGAGGACTATGTAGAGCTTGTCACTAATCTTCATATACCTCACGAACACGCCAAAGCGCTATTGCCTCTCTACCTAACCAGCGGTGCGAAACTTAAGTACCAAAGTCTTTCCGAAGATCAGAAAAAGGACTGGGAGACACTCACCACAGCGTTAGCTCAGAAATTCAAGTCCCAAGCTGTCATGAGCAATATCCGTGATGAACTTCACAACATGCGCCAAGGAAAAGAGCCAGTGGCGGAATTCGCAAGAAAAGTCGTAGCCAAGACCAAAATGGCATTCCAAGGGGAGGACAAAAAGATTCCTGATAGGCTGGCCATAGATTTTTTTATAAAAGGCCTGCGACTAGAAATCCGCCGCGCAATAAGAAGACTTCCAGAATCGGACAACTTTGACGTTATCTTAGCATACGCCGAGAAGGAAGACAGAATCCAAAAGCAGGAGCGGGCGGAGGACCACGAACTCCTTGAAAGTTTGAATGCGCTCGCCGTCAATACTAAAATGGAACAGTTGGAAGCTAAAATAAATCACCTTAGTGTGCCCGATAATAATAGAAACGTCCGCAAACCTCGCTACAACAACCCTCAGCAACCTCCACGACGCACATGGAGAAATCCACAAATGAACTTTCCAAACCCATTTCGCAGCAATGGACCGCAATACAACAACCCACCTTTTTTTGCACGACCCATAAGGGAATACATACCTAATTTTCGGTCAAACAATAACCGCGGCCCGCAGCAGTACAACCAGTACGCACCCCCAGCTCAGAATTATGGTAACCAAAACCAACAAAATCGCGGTTACGGCCCCTCTAATAGCCAACCCCAATACGTCCCCTCTAACAGCCAACCCCATTACGGTCCCTCTAAGGCCTTTGCCATACCATCGCTGACCCCGAGCGACGCCTAATGATATGCACCCATATCGATTCCATCGCGCCGCCCGATCGATATGGGAGCATATCATTAGGCGTCGCTCGGGGTGAGCGATGGTATGACAAAGGCCTAACAGCCAACCGCAATACACCCCACAAGGTCGCCCTAACACTAGGTTCTCCTCTTTCGGAGCCAATCCAAATATCTTTTGCATATTAGCTTTGTTATGCATTGGTGTCCTACCCATAACTAGCGCAAATTATCAGATTTGCGGCTCCAACCCATATGCGAACGTGCTCACGCTTCCCCCAGCCGTGCAATGTTCCGTTTCGTCTAGCGATTCCATGATTCGTACAAACGTCACATTGTATGCTGACCGGAACGATCTCTTGGAAATCGAAGCGCATAAGTGTTACAGAGATCTAATAAAAATCGAAGTTTCCAACTTCCTTTTTATAAGAACTTCGCACCACATCATTGGACGTGAACGGCACAGCATCCCTTCGTCGGTCTGCAAAGAAGCAATAGTTCAAAATATCATCTTCGGTCACCCGTTAGTGGAAACCGTGCCAGGACTATTGATAACAAAAGAGGTCGACGAGGATGACATCCACCTGCCGATATTTGGTAAAACAATCTATACTCGAAGTGTCTATTCCATCGAAAAAGATGTAATTGCCATTATCGACGACCACACTCTCATTAGCCCTTTTGGGAATCTGGACAACTGTACGCTGTCTACTGGAACGCGCCTTATGGACGACGCAGTTGTGATATGGACACCCACTACCAGTCTACCCTCCTGCCGATTGCAAGTAGTGGGCACGTTCGAAGCGTTAGTTACACTGCGCTTCGTACTAATTCCAGGGCACGAATTAGCCTTTGAGTTCGACATAGACCAACTCAAGGCGTATAACGCGTTCAAATTTTGTACCATCCAGCAAGGTTACCTTTCAACCTCCAACCATATCTTATCCTTCCCCGATATCCCAAACTTCATAATGGTACAGGATTTTATAATCCAAAGCGAACCGTCCCGTCAGCGCAGAGAGGTGCGGAAAGTATTTCTCGCAGACTGTCGAACGTCTAACTACGATCTCATCACGAAGAGATCCCATCTTGTTGCCCAGATATTTGGCAGCGATCACATCCCAATGTTCGAAACCCATCCCATAACCGATGTTCGACTTCTTCATGCGATACAACGAATGAATGTGACTAATCACATTTTCAATCGCAGCTGCCGCTATGAAGAAGAGGATCAACGGACAGCAACTCTTCGCAGCATAAGGTATCGGTCACATCAACTGGACCAGCTGCGGTCAATCATTAATAAACGCCCTCTCAATTACGCCGAAAACGTAATTTTGAGAGATCTCCAATTAGGACTGTCGGACATTTTTGACGACTATCTTAATGAAGATTTCGGTAGCCTTCAGCTAAGAGGACCACATAACCTTAAGAACATCCCCGCTGCGCCGTTCTTCTTAACCGCTTCGTTACCAGCCCCGACCACTGCGGCAACTTCCCAAAGCTCATCTACTGAAGAACCTGAATCCCAAGCCCCTACCTCTGTATCTCGTACTTCCGCAAGTCCTATGCCGCAGCAGAAAAACGCTCATTTCGAAGACGCTTTGCTGAAAACCACATTTAACAACGTTTGCCTGCGACAATATTTGAAGAACCAAAAACTGCATATTCTAAGTACTGTTGACCCCACCTGGGCAGCAAGACTTTTCTTGAATAGAACCGACGTAACAGCGACCATTTTGAGCAACACCCTACTGGTCACGAAATGTAAGCAACCAGTGATTTCAACAATCTTTCACGACCATAAGGTTAACAGTACATGTTACGAATTAACTCCGGTACTAATCAAAGAAACGCTCTGGTTCGCAGTACCAGGATCGAACGACCTTATCGGATATTCCCCAAAAGTTATGTGTCCTTACACTAAATTTCGCGCATCACAATTTACCCAAAGCCTTCTTCCGCCGAACATGATAAAAAATGAGAACGCTAAACCGTTTTTGTTTGAAGCACCGTTCCTACATTACCAAACCACGCAGAATTATGCACATTCCACACGCTTCCAATTGCAAGCGATACAGCAGCAAAACCTTCAGTTGGTCAATAAGTTGTATAAAAGAGATATTATAGAGAGCACTTTTAATAACATCAAAAACGCTGGCACATCTGCCACCGACTCTGTGCGATCTATTTACCAAACTACAACTGATAAACTGACTAAAGGAGTGGAACGTATCGCTTGGTCCTTCATCTCATTAGCACTATGGATCGTACTTCCTCCCATCGTGATTGCTATAATAGCTTTCATCCTCTACTGCTACATTAAATTGTACTGTATTCGTACAGCGACTAGTGCAGCAGCACAAACCATTCTGGACGTGGCAGACAAATTAGTATTGCGCAGTCCACCCCATAACAGAATTAATGCTGTAATTTATGGCGTAGAAGCAAATGTGGTGAAAGAAACTCTATTCGTACCTAAAATTTATGCTCTACGCGCATTGACAAGCCCACAGCCTCACTCTTTACCATTTATTAAAATCTTTATCGACCAAACACCCATAACCGCCTTGTTAGACAGCGGCGCGTCCATTTCGTACATGAAAGCTTCAACGGCTAATCAATTTAGTCACCTTTCACAAGCTCATAGCAATTTGGGTACACAAGCGCATGCAGCTAATGGAAGCACGGTGAAATTGATAGGAACTATTACGCTACCCATACAACTAGGTAGATACCCACTTACCCACCATTTTCACGTTTCCGGCGATAACGACTGTCCTGCGCCTATGTTATTGGGAACGGACTTCATTCGAAGTCTTAATCAAAATGGTTTAAAAGTTTCGCTAGATATGTATCACAACACCGTTACCATAGGAGCAGACACTGATCCAACAATAAGCATTAATAATGTATCTCAACCTGCGCCAAATTTTCACAAAGTACGAATTTTTCAGCCTACTCAATTAGCGCGGCGTACCAAAAACTATGTAGAAGCGTACATTGAAAATTTTCTACCAACGAGTCACCCCTCTTTCCTGATTGAGGATAATCAGCGCCCTTCGGAAAGCATTTATATAGTCCCACGATCTTTAGTGACCCCGCAAAATAATGGACGTTGTTTCATCCTGATTAACAACCCATCATATACTGCTGTCCCACTTTACCAAAACATGTATATTGCTGACGCTCACCCCATCTACAATCCTGTCGCGCAAATATCCACCGTACAATCGGACCCAATGCCCTATACTCCACCTGAAGTTAACTGGGAAGAAAACTTACCCAACTTCCGCTACGCGCCACCACGTCAATACGATGTAACTGAGGATATAAACTTCGCACAAACAGCGCTTTCGCCGCACCAACTTAACCAACTGAAAACCATTCTTAGTTCTCACTCGAATGCTTTTGTAGGACCCGACTCCCATCTAGGTCAGTACAATGGCCACATTCAGCATTGTATCGATCTCCTACCAGACTACACCATTCCAACTCGCAAAGTGTATCGAGTCCCACTAGAAAAGCGCAACGAAATCGAAAGGCAGATCACCCAAATGCTCGAAGATGAGATCATAAGGGAATCATCTTCACTCTTTTGCGCACCCATAGTTCTCGTTAAGAAAAAGGACGCCACAAGTTGGCGATTCACTATCGATTTTCGAGGGCTAAATAACATTACTAAAGCGCAGCAGTCCATTCTTCCTAACATACAGGACATCCTTGATCTGTGCGCCAACAAGTGCTTCTACACCTCATTGGATTTCCAACAAGGCTTCCACCAAATAAACCTGGAGCCCTCCCACTGCGAACGCACAGCGTTTGCATGTTTCCTTGGATCATTCAAATATATTCGGATGCCCATGGGACTAAAGGGAGCCCCAGCCACGTTTCAACGCGTCATGGACAATTTCAAAAAGCACATTCGCGCCCAAGTCTTCATATATATCGATGATCTTATAATTACTTCCGAAACACCGGAACAACACTTAATCGATATCGACGAAGTGTTAGGTAAAATACAGAACATCGGTATGAAACTTAAGGCGTCTAAATGTGAGTTCGCACGCGAAGAAATAAATTTCCTCGGTTTTGTTCTGAACCGGAATGGTATCAAACCCAACCCGGACAAAACCAAAGCAATAGATAACTATCCCACTCCTACGAATGTCACTGAAGTTAAAGCATTTATTGGAATGTGCTCCTTTTTTCGCAGGTTTGTACAAGGCTTTGCTCAAATTGCAGCACCTTTGTTCGCTCTAAGGAAAAAAGAGGCGCCTTTCATATGGACATCTGAATGTGCGACAGCAATGAAGGCTCTTCAAAACGCTTTAACTTCAGCGCCTATTCTGGTTGCCCCTAAACTGGGTCATCCATTTACCATCGAAACCGACAGCTCTGCTAAAGGCATTGCCGGAGTTCTAAAACAACAACAGAACGACACAATGCACGTTATAGCATACGCAAGTCGAGCCCTTAACACACACGAAGCCAAGTACCCCGCCATTGAGCTCGAAGCACTTGGACTTGTTTTCGCAGTTCAAAAATTTCGACCTTACATTGACGGCGCGGAAACAATTGTAATAACAGACCCCCGCCATTAAAATCTCTTCTTCACAGGAGAGATCTTACTGGTCGACTCGCCAAATACCAAATCGAGATACAGGAATATGATATCACGATAACTTATCGGCCCGGTAAAAGCAACATGGTTTGTGACGCACTTTCTAGACACCTTCCCATTAACCACACGGATATAGTAATCAACGCGATCACATCCCAACTATTTACCTTAGATAAAGTATGCGAGGAACAACGAAATTATTCCCGTACATCTCTCATTAAAGAAAGTGTTCAGGCGAACCCAAATAACCCCGCATTTTCCAACTATTTTATCGCTAATAATATACTGTACTATGTCCCCATGAAAATAAACCAAGATCCCGTTATAGTCTTGCCCGATAGCTCCAGCCTTAGAACTACTCTGATCAAACAAATTCACTCATCCTAAATGGGAATGGCCCACCTTGGCGTCAGAAAGACCCTTACTGCTGTTTCGAAAATTGCTATATGGAATAAGATGACCCACGATGTAACCGCCGTGGTATCACAGTGCCCCCGATGCCAGAAACGTAAAGACCCCAACGCATATCGAATCAACGAACCGTTATGCAATTTTGACCTGCCAGTACGTCCTTGGGACAGAGTTCACTCAGACGTGATTGGACCACTACCTCAAACCCTGGATGGTAACAAGTTCATAATTGTTTTTGTCGATGCATTCTCGAAATATATAGTAGCTGAACCCATACCAGACCAAAAGGCGCTTACAATAATAAATACATTCATGAATCGCTTCGTGTCTCGTTCCGGACCGCCAGCGCTCTTGGTAACCGATCAAGGCACAAATTTCATGAGTGACATTTTCCGTTCTACTCTTAAAAACCCTAAAATCGCTCATAAAACTAGCACTCCGTATCATCGTGAAAGTAACGGACAAGTCGAGCGCACAAATCGCACCATTGAAGAACTTATATCTATGTCCATAGCTACACGTAACGATGAATGGGACAATGTTATGTTCTTAGCTATTCATGCATATAATTGCGCAGAGAACTCCACCACTAAGCACTCTCCGTACACTGTGATTCATGGCTACGAGCCCTTCAACATCTTCCGTAATTCCTTGGAACTAACTGTTCGCAAATTTGCATCAGAAACAGACTATGCAAATCAACTGACCCCAATGCTTCGTGCTACTTGGAAAACAACTCAAGCAAATTTGGAGATAGCACAGCAAGAACAAAAACGTCACTACGATTTGAGGAACCGCACACAACCCTCAAATTTGCAAATAGGTCAACAAGTTTTGGTACGGCAAGACATTGGAAACAAAATAGCATCTCGTTTTCAAGGTCCCTTTGTCATTGTGGACATAGGGCGTCCCAATATTACCATTCTCGATGGACGTCGAGAACGCACGGTCCACATGAACAGGGTAAAATTGTATAACTCTGACGGAGAATAGCTACAAAGTTTCTTCTAGCCACAAACCCGCACCCTTTTGCGGACTTCGAAACCTAATTTTCTCTTTCTTCTCTATTTTTTTACGACTTTCTGCAAATTTTCTACGTTACAAAATCGTGCCGTCACTGCGCAACGCGATTTCACGCAATTAAGCACAGCTCTAAAATACTCAAGTAATCAGCCACAGACTAACGACATTTAAACTTGTAGTTGGAAGCGATCGATAAACGTAGGAGCGCAAAACGCTCTTATAACGGTACATCACGGGCATAGTGTCACCTTCGTTCTAGTTCACACTACCTTCATGGAACAGCTTCACAAATTTCATAATAAGTTAGCAGTTAATTATCTATTCGAGCACAAAACCAAGGCGACAAACTGTCAGTCTTTGCATTTAGTAAGAGAACTCGTGTCCATGTTTCATATACAAAAACAAGGCTTTACGTTTGCAACAAATCCAAAACTCACTACTTTTATACAACCAGAAGAGAAAAGCAGCTCTACATCAACCAGGAGTTGTTTCAACTATAACAACAAGTAACCCAGCTCCTGTTCCATGATCCCAACACCAGGGGAAGAACAAATCACCACCTGGTTGGCTGTTTTGTGATCCGGAAAGTTGCATATGCATATCGAGTAGTGTTTTGGATTCCTTCTCGTAGCCTTCATCACTTCTAGCTATACGGACCACGAGTGCTTTTACTTCGAAGCACCATGTTTTGGCCTCCATCCGCTACTTAACTCTACCTTTTGTGTAATATAACTGAAACTAGTTCCATAAATTTTCTTCACATGCGACGATAAGGACACCGTGTCTAACAAATGTACGTATTTTGACAACTATTTTTATTTTTTTTAACGAGTTACTGTCCTTAATCTCGGGCTACATTGATTTTGATTTGAGTGCATTATTTACGTCTCTAAGGCCCCGTTTATACTTCGTCGCTGCGCGACGCGACGCCACGTATAGTAGCCATATTGATTGTGCGACGCGGTCGATCAACTTGGCCTCATTGCGTGGCCATCGCGTCGCGCCGCGACGAAGTATAAACGGGGCCTAATGCGCGCACAGTGACGCCATGATAAATCTCACTACTCGGTCTCATACTAATACTGTGTGAGATTCCTTTATCTTTGTCTTTATTGGAACATATGATACTATGCACATGCAACTGTGACAGACAAGGGTAATAGCAGTCGAAACTCCAAGACAACAATATTATTTGAAACAAAAAGTAGTCTACGCAAAACTAATTATTCCGTATATCTTTTATCAATACCTCAATATCTCCAATCCCTTTCTTATTTACGGTATTACACATAACACCACTGGTTGTGAGTTTTTTTAGTTTTGTATTTTTGTTCCTTGCAACAGCTCTCACTTATACTTACAGCCACTCAGGACGACTCAACACCTTTTCACCATTACCACAACTTAACTACGATGACCTTCTACACATCGGAACAACACTGATCTCTCTCATTTGATTAGCCCTATCAACCGCTCATCCCATCCCGTATAACCGAGGACCCGGGGACCGGGTCTCTTTCGCCGCCGTGGATGTAAGGAAATTGTAAGGGGATGAAAGCCTGCAGAGAGATGGGACGTAAGCTACGGTAGAAGAGAAGGATAGCCAATCCACGGGAGATTGATTAGGTCACCCAGCAACGCCTAGCCTTGTCTTACCCGACGCCATTGGGCCCCATTAAAACTACCCGTGCGGGAGTTTGCCCACTGGCTATCGGGACCCCCATTAAGCCATCACTTAGAGCCGCGCAACCCAGAGAGTACAGGAAAACGCCCTCCCGGGTGGACAGAGGTGTGTGGGCTCGGTGGTGCTCGGCCGTCAGGCTGACACCTACCCTCTTTACTTTTGTTGTCCTTGCACATAATATTTATGTATGAAATTATAATAAACTAATGCGAGGACTAAGCGTTTTGTCCGTAAACTTACACTGCATAAATAAAATGAAATTACAAGTAATAACACCGGGCGTTCACCCGCTACACTGTCGAACACAGTGGGCGCTCGGAGTTATTATATCAATTAACCCTTCCAGATTTGAATACTTCTGTTGTTTCTAACAACCGCTCTCACGATCGTGAAGGATCCTGTACATGGTCCACCCATCATCACGTCGAAAGCTAAGATTGAGCTAATTTGTTGTTCGTTATCCGGCCCAAAGTCGCCGGATAACGAACAACAAAACGGATAGGCCAAAACCGCCGGAAAACGGATAACGGATAACGGTTAATCCGCTCATCCCTGGTGTGCGCCTCATGAAGACACAGGGGTAGGAGGTGAAGCGGCTCAGTGAGGCTAACTTGTATTCAGTTATTAGTCACATTTGACATAAAGCAAATGAATACTCACCTATATCAGAATTATTTAAAATCACCGATAAAATGTTGGCAGTCCAGGAGATCTCTAATTCTAAAAGATTACTAGTTATAACCCATTTATTATAGGTCGACGGAATATAGTTCAATAAATTATCAGGAACATCTACAATACCATAGGCCATAAACATCCTTCCAATCCTAAAACGTTAACCTCAAGCGAAAAGCACAAGGATTATGATCATTATCGATCACTGATCGATATGGAACGTATTTTCAGCAACTGATCGATATTCTAGGCTTTTGTGCTGTGATTTGCTTTTACATTGTATGTATGTACAATGTAAATGTATGTCTCCATTTTTGCTCAGGACTGTTCGATATTTGTTGATCCTTGTTGTTTGATATTTGTGGATTTTGATAATTAACCCTTTTTGTTGTTAATTTGCTATCGATAAAAATTCTTTTATCCGATCCTACCATTCCCTTAACCTACACTTTAACTCCAACCCCACTTCAACCTCAACTAGATGGTTAACTACCACTGAGTGAAACGAATTCCAATGGAGACACGAGCACCGCACTCCGTGCTGCCGTTGAAGAGCGGTGAGAGCCTATCACGTGCAGAGGAACATGGCGGAACGGATGCTGCGGCTGCGAGTGGCAGATCCGGTTAGCAATGAGAGACGCAAGACGTCGTGCGAAAGTCCGTTCGCGCGCCCAGGCTGACGTCACGGGGGCGAGTAGCCCGGAGACCCACGACGAAACCGCCGAAACATGAGTCATGGTTGACCCGTACACTGTAACCATTCGCGTGAAGAGGGATGAGGTCCCCTAAAAGCAGAAGCAGTCGCAGATTAAATGTTGACTGGGGCGCGACATTCTCATCGCGGCGCGCTATCTTCGGAAACACTGGCGCGATTACATGTGAACTGGTCCCCGAAAGATTCCGTCACGCGCGAGCGGCGAGAGTCAGATGAGCAGAGTGAGCGCACGGCAGAGTCCGGCCTTTTCTGTGCTCTCCTCCGCTGTCGCGGAGGAGAGCACAGATTGGGCTAGGGAAGGGACTCCGGGGTGTGGCGAGCAGGGAGGCGTGGAGTGCACGAGACGACACGACGGAAAACCGCGCGCCGCCTCGGCACCTTGCCAAGCGGACCAGTTCTCCGGCAACGCACTGGCGCAGGCTATTCCTTCACATCGTCTTGGGGGGAGCCCGGTTTTCACACCGGAGAGGTATCCGCCCGCTGATTCCCCGCCACCGCCCCCTTTTGCTCCGCCCATTTGGACCAGTTGACGTCGAGGGGCGGTCTTTATGTACGGATGGTCACCGCGCCTGCGACGGCGACTGCCGCGTGCGCGATGAGCTCCGCTGCGGTCGTGTGAGTTGTGCCTTATGACCTGCTGCAGACGCTAGGTTTAAGTTGTTGATATCCCTTCCTGCTGTTGCAGGAGCTGGGGGAAGACATGCTCTGGTTCAGAAATTGAGTTCGAGTTATAAAACTAAACAACGTTCTAATGCTCAATTTTTGATCAATGATGATCAATTTCAACGATGTTTTGTTGCGATTAAAACTTCTAGCGCCAGGCGGGACTCGAACCCGCACCTCCCTCTGACCGGGCGATAATGCTCTACACTATTACACCACCGGCGCCGTTTGATCGAACGCAACATCCACACCTCGTGGGACCGATCAGCACCCACCCGTATTCGGGATGAGCTGGCCGCTGATATCAGCATGGAACCAGTGAAGCTGATGGTCTTGATAGAAACAATTCAAATCAGTTTCTT
Source organism: Heligmosomoides polygyrus polygyrus (assembly GCA_947396885.1). Classification (NCBI taxonomy): domain Eukaryota; kingdom Metazoa; phylum Nematoda; class Chromadorea; order Rhabditida; family Heligmosomidae; genus Heligmosomoides; species Heligmosomoides polygyrus. The sequence goes on from OX377206.1 coordinate 62,701,811, forward strand.
TAAGCCTCAATTGGCTGGTATCGAAGTTGTAAGCTGTCACAACGATGTTTTGTTGCGATTAAAACTTCTAGCGCCAGGCGGGACTCGAACCCGCACCTCCCTCTTGTCGGGGGGTGGTAAAAGGGAAGGATAAAGATGGATAGGTGATAAAGATAGTAGGGCCTATATAAACCCTCTGCCATGAATAAACATGTTCATACCGAGTCGTGTCTAATCGCAACTGGCGATCAGGCCGAACGGAGCAGAAGAAGAAGCACCTCCAGTAGCAGCCTCCAGCAGCAGTCTCCCGCAGAAGCAGCATGGCATCGGCACCGACGGAGAAGAAGATTGAGCCGGCGGCTCCAGCAGCAACCACCACGGCGTCACAGGCAGTTGATCTCGGAGGCCTAGAGCCGTACCGGGGTCGAACGCCGGGACCGTACGTCCCGGGTACGCCGTGGCGTACGTGGTGGAAACTCTTCTCGAACTTTTTAGTTCTGAGAAGAGTATCAGAAGAAAGGGACCAACGCCTAGTTTTTCTACAAGAAATAGGCGGGTCCAACTACGAGCTGCTGGAGTCGCTGTTGCAAGGGCGAGAGCTCGAAGAGGTAAGGCTCGACGAGCTCAGAGCGGCAATGGAGAAATAGTATATTCTAATAAAGTGTTCCGTGAAGGCGTGTGGTACTGACATAGAGAGTTAATGGAAAAATAAAGAGTGGTAATGGCAGAGGGCCCCGGACGTCCTGTGGAGTGACCTGGGTGGTCACTAGGGGGGGATGTCGGGGGGTGGTAAAAGGGAAGGATAAAGATGGATAGGTGAAAAAGATAGTAGGGCCTATATAAACCCTCTGCCATGAATAAACATGTTCATACCGAGTCGTGTCTAATCGCAACTCCTCTGACCGGGCGGGAATGCTCTACGCCATTGCACCACCGGCGCCGTTTGATCGCCGTTTGATTTGGCGGGTTCGAGTCCCGCCTGGCGCTAGAAGCTTTGATCGCAACAAAACATCGTTGTGACAGCTTACAACCTCGATACCAGCCAATTGAGGCTTAAAGAAACTGATTTGAATTGTTTCTATCAAGACCATCAGCTTCACTAGTTACATGCTGATATCAGCGGCTAGCTCATCCCGAATACGGGTGGGTGCTGATCGGTCCCACGAGGTGTGGATGTTGCGTTCGATCAAACGGCGCCGGTGGTGTAATGGCGTAGAGCATTCCCGCCCGGTCAGAGGGGGTGCGGGTTCGAGTCCCGCCTGGCGCTAGAAGTTTTGATCGCAACAAAACATCGTTGTGACAGCTTACAACCTCGATACCAGCCATTGTGTGTTGCTGCCCTGTTGGAGGCTCGCAACACACTATTGCTATTCGGGCGCAGTGACTAGCGTGCTTCAATCGGACACGCTCGCGTCGCAAGGAAGAAATTTCCACATTTCCTTTCGAAGTAGGAGCTGATTCGAGTGCCAATGTGTTTCTAATCTTAAATCGACCTCTTTACTAAAGAGTTGTGGGTCAACGGTCCCACCACGATGGTTTTTAGGGGATTTTTCGATAGTTGATCTTGTTAGCGCTTTATTTCTAACCTTTTTGAGCGTCATATGGAGCTATTTCCAATCTTACCGAGTCTTACCAGGGAATGTCGTCAGCTTCCCATGAAACTTTGGATTGAGACCTATATAACGTGAAAGAGCTCGAGACGCTGATCACAGATATGTAGATCAAATTTGCTAAATGGATCTTCTAAGCGAGTTATGGCCGGCGGAAGCCGCGATGTCTTCCATGTGTTAGGCGCGCTCAATCAGCGTTGGGCGCAGTGTTGCGCGGTAATCAGTGGCTCGGCTATCAGCACCATCAGCAGCGGCGGCGGAGCAGTGGTAGAGTGCTTGCTCCAAAGGATTGGGTTCATTGGTTCGGTTCCCGCCGCTGGCGGTCTTTTTGCATTTTGTGATCTATCTTCGGCGAGGACCTATAATCTCATTTTTAGCACATTTCTGAGCGAACATCTAATGGCGACTTGCATTTACGTCTATTTGAAGACGGAAACGTGTTTCAGGTAAAATGTTTTATTCATGACGTGAAGTAAGTCAGAAATTGAAGCAAAGTGTGAGGCAAGTCAAAACAAAATAAAAAGTAAAAATAGAATCAAAATCAACAAAATTTAATAAACATAATAAGCAAAAAGTAGAGGCACTAGTTAAAAGTTCCGACTCCACCGACACGACTTCGGTCGAATTTTTTTTCGCTGAAACTTCGTCTAGGGGGGTTATTTGGGGTGCTAACCACGAATCTGACATCCGCTTTTCACGGTTCGGTCAGAGACAACCCATACCGTTGCTACAACTGTTCGGCTGAAGTCGTGTCGGGGGAGTTGGAACTTCTAAGTAGTGCCCAGCGAAATCGGTGCTGCCTGGACCACCCTTGTTAAAGGTATGGCTGGTCTCCGACCGAATCGTGAAAAACGGATGTCAGATTCGCGATCAGCACCACGAATAACCCCCCTAAACGAAGTTTCAGCGAAAAATTTTTTTTCGACCGAAGTCGTGTCAGGGGAGTCGGAAATGCAAAAACGTAAACGTAAATGCAAGTCACCATAAGCCGTGCAAAAATGTGCTAAAAATGAGATTATAGGTCCTCGTCGAAGATAGGTCACAAAATGCAAAAAAAAGCCGAACGGCAGGAACCGAAGCAATGAACCCAATCCTTGTTAGCGAGTTCTCTACCTCTGCGCCGCCGCCGCTACTGAAGGCAGTGATAGCCGAGCCGCTGATTACCGCGCAACACTACGCCCAACGCTGATTGAGCGCGCCTAACACATGGAAGACATCGCGGCTTCCGCCGGCCATAACTCGCTTAGAAGATTCATTTAGCAAATTTGATCTACACACCTGTGTCCAGCATCTCGAGCTCTTTCACGTGATGTAGGTCTCAATTCGAAGTTCCATGGGAAGCTGGCGGCATTCTCTGGTTAGATGTAGATTCTTCCAGGTAGAAAATGTCGATAATCATGTGGTGGAGGAGCAGATTTATAGATTCGTACAATCAGGCCCTGACAGAATGGATAGCGACACGATTACAACCTTGACCGACGCCATATCGGCCCTGATTGGGCAGGTTGGGCTTATTTTCTTCGAAAATTAGGTCCATTTTGCCTTCAGTGAGTACTTTGCGCCAGAAACGTATACGTCAAACGTCTGTCGGAACGCTAAAACGTAAACACTTGGCCGGAGTCTCGGAGGAATAGCAAGCTGTGAGTTTTTTACATTTTCGATTAATTTTTCTCTGAATACTCTTCCCTTGGTTAGGAATAGTTTGGCCATGTGCGTAAGATGCCTTCTGTCGGCGCTATACCCCGAAGTCTGCTCCTTTTTCTTTTCCAGGAAGTCCTGCTGAACGCATTTTTTGCAAACATGTAGCCTCCAGGCTAGGAAACTGCTTTTCTTTCTGCCGAGGATTGAACCTCTCTAGATTTTCAACTGATAGAGGACTCGAAACGGAAAGGAAGCCTCGTGACCTTGGCCGTCAGCCAAGCACTCCTAGGGCCGTATGCTATTCTCTCCCCAACCGTCGCTGGCCGGGTAAGAGGCGGTCTCCGTCCACATCCCGGTATCCACATCATCCGTCATCGATTTTTCGCGCCGTCCCCGTCCCCGAGTCGGGCGAGAATAGCATACGGCCCCTGGTGACTTTGACCGTCAGCCAAGGAGGGAGATTTCATCATTTCAGTGATGAAATTCCGCTCCTCGTGGCTGACTTTTGCCGTCAGCAGCCAAGTCCTCGCTGAGTTGGCTGTGTTTACGTGTAATTAGCTAAGGTATGTCTTTTCTGCAGTCTCTTAAATGTTACGTTTACGTCGGTACGTAGTAGTAGACGAGGAGCTTTCGCTCCTCATTTGTATTTTCATCAGCGTTTTTGTTTCAGTTCAGTCTCTTCCGAAACCCTATATGTTTCGCTTAATAATGGACGAGTCCTGGTGCTTATCAGTATGGACGATTAGTTAGCTAAAGAATCTGTTTTCTGCAGTTTCTTAAATGTGTTTATATGGGTGTCTGTATATACAAGAATCTAGATTACGGAAAATGCAGTGCCGACTTACCGTAATCTAAAATTGCGTAAGCGGTGTGTTGTGCAATCACGACACGCACTGTTTCACGGTGAACGCTAAGGAAAAGCACTCTACTGTCACGAAACCGGTAGACAGTGACTGTGATGGAAATGCACTCTGAACCTGGATTGGTGCAATTTCTATCGGAGGGGGGGGGGCAACCCATTCCAATTTTTAAGGTAATGCAACATGCTCCAGCCTCTTCATAGCCGGTGCCGTAATAAAATCTTTTTATATTTCAAGAAATTTTAAGGGAGGGAAATAGGTAAGTTAAGGCATTGATATGTTGCATTGCATGCAGAATGTGCAGATGCGTAGCCATCGTTAACAATTCATAATGGACTGCCCCCCATAGGGATTGCACCCCGGGGTTGTGAAATTCAGTTCCTTATGTTATACGTCACACAGTCGGTTTTGTTCATGCAGCCCTCCTACATTTTCTTAAGGAATCGCGTCCACTTCAACGATGTTGTTCTATTAGTTTGGTCGAAGGCTGTCGGATTTAAGCCGTTACATTCAGAACAGAACAGAACAGAACATTTATTAGCCAAAATGGTATACAAAGTAAGTTTTGTCCAAAAGGATACATCGAAAGTTGGCTTTCGAAAATTATCAAAATCAGAACGTAGAAATTTGTTGAGGAAAAAGAGTAATACAGATCAGTTTAGCACAAAATATTATGGCAAAGGTCAACGATTTAGTCCTTCAACGACAGCAAAAGCGTTTTATTTCCATGCTTAAACTAAAGTGAAAAACGCTTCTTTTCTTAAGAGTGACTCCGTGATTCATAAACTGAAAAAGTTATTATATGTTAAAGCAAGGTATCGTTCATTTTGCCTAAAAACTAATTTGCAGTTGATCTCACAAATGTACTCTTTGTTTAAGAAAGTTTTCCAGTTTGTAATTAAACGTCCCAGGTGAAGAACTGAGAATCAATGCTGGAAGTTCATTCCAGATTTTAATAACACGAGCCAAAAAGGATTCTCGAAACATTTTTGAGTGCGGTCTTTGCGGTTGAATTTTAAGATTGTGCCCTCTCGTAATCCCATTGAATGAGGAAAAGGTGAAGAGTTCATTTTTATCAATATCCAAGTAATCATTAACTATTCTAAAAACAAGGTTCTGGTCGTAGATTATTCGTCTTAGTGATAACGATGTAGTACCGAGACGAGCCAGTCTTTCAGGGTAAGAAACTTCGAATAGACCGTTTCTAATGAACACTTGCATTGTAAATCTTGAATTAATTCAAATTGAAGTATCTCTGTTCAGACTCAATAAAATTTATCAGAATCTACAGACTTGCTGGTAAGGTCTACGGCGTCCAATGTGTGTAGGGGGTTCAGAAGACATGCCAAACACGTCGTACAATGCGCGTAGCGGTTCAGAAGACGTGCAGAACGCGTTGTCCAATGTGCGTAGGGGTTCAGAAGACGTGCCGAACACGTCATAAAATGTGCGTAGGGTTTCAGAAGACGCGCCGAACACGTCATAAAATGTGCGTAGGGGTTCAGAAGACGATCAGTGTTCAACGTTATGCTAAGATTTGGGGACGGTCGGAATTTGGAGACATGGAATATACTAGAAGTAATGCGTTTCTAAACAAAAACTCGTTTTTCTGTGAAGAATGTGGGCAATGCCAGGCTATTATGAGTCTGAAATTGGAACTTGTGAACGAATTCCGGATAAGGAAGTCGCTGTTTAGGGTAGTGGTAACACTACCTGTCTAGAAACTCGCGTGGAATTATTCGGGCAAGCAAACATCTTCTACTCGTCCACATTTTGCTGTTAAAATGCGGTATTACCATCATGTTTTCTTTCTTTTAGCGTTGTAAAGCGATTACACTTTGTATATGAGAACTCCGTAGCACAATGTAAAAGCCTTGAAGATAAATAAAACATAAAACACAGTGAATGGGACAAAAATATGGTTTTGATTTGCATTCCGGTAACTAATGCTCCTTCATTTATCTAGTTTACCCTTTTTCGTCCTGATGCCGACAAACAAACAACCGTTCAACTGTGCTACGATTAAGAGAATCGAGATGTTACGACAACCACAAGCTCCAAGAAGAAGAAACCGCGTTAAAGGAGGACTAGGAAAACGTTTGCCTGATTTTACACAAGAAATTCTATGGTTCGTCAACGGTAAACTTAAGATACTAACAATTAAGCGCTTTTCCTGGAATAAAACTGGTTTTATACTAAACATCTGGACAATTTCGCACTATCTCTTACCCTTAATCAGCTGGGGAATTATTCCCAAAGCGTGCTCCTTGTACATCGCGCGAAAATCCCGTGAAACAGGGCGTGTCGTAATTGCACAACACAGCGCTTACGCAATTTTGGATTACGGTAAGTCGGCACTGCATTTTCCGTAATCTAGATTCTTGTTCTGTATATATTTACATATGTTGCTCTTGAGACCTTCTAGACTCTTTCACACTCCAAGTTCATCACCTTTTCTTTTCCTTCGATTCTGTTAGATTACTCTTCTGATATAGCGTGATACTTTGATACGTCATATAACCCCTTCTAAAAGTGGGTCACGCACTCGACTTTGAATGGATTTTGTGGAAGTATCTCGAATAGCTTTCGGACCTATACGTTTATCTCGGAGAAATAGGGGGGGGGGGGTAGGAAAGCATGTGTACGTCCAGCTAACATCAGAAATGGCCTAGCTCAGTTCACTGTAGGGGTAAAACACACCAGTACTGCAAAAAATCGGTTTGTCTTTAATGCATGCTGCTATTTAGCCTCCGACAAAGCTGCAACGTCCAACATCTTCTGAAGCGGAACAGAACTTTCCTACCAGCTCTTCGACGAACCCGGGGAATATTTTGGCTGCACTCGAACAACATGCTGCGCAGGCCGTCACCGTCGATGAAGCTCACCCACATCAGAAAAGCACTACTTAGGTTCGTTTGTCTCATTTACTGCTCGTTGCTTAGGCCGACGTCTTTTGTTAGTTAGCTCCACAATTTGCATTCTTTTTCGATTTCTCTTTCTTTTCGCCTTAGATTGTTTCCTCTTTGGATTATATAACACCTTCTACCTTGAAACCATTATTTAGTGGTACTCAGCCCAACTTTGCCATACTTTTGCGCCGCAGGTTAGTTTGATGCCTTCTTTATCTACTTTGTAGTGGAGCGTTGTGCCCCTAAAGAAGGCAATTCAAGTGAGTAGAGAATTCCACCAGACAGACTGGCAGCGCGGAAGTATTGCAGTTACTCTCTACGTGTTCTTTTTAGCGTGTGTTTCATAGTGTTCAACACTATGTTCTTTGAAGATATGAGACGTGTCATTGCTTGGCTTGAGAGGAAAACACTGAAGAATCGGGAGATGCGAACCAAGCACCCAGGCGATCCGAAGAAATTCATTGATTCAGAGGTCGAGTTAGACACTGCGATTCAGGTTGGTTCTTTGTCATTCCAGGTTCACAGTCCCAGCAGTTTGGCCGATTGTACTTGTTTTGGGACGCCTCCTTCTTCCGATTAGCTCTTAACATCGAACTCTTGAGTTGGGAGTTGAAAAAACACGCGATGGAGATCAACGTTGATGGGAAGGGGGGGGGGGCGTGGGTGCGAGGGTGATGCCGGCTGTCCCGTGCGCCTCGAGTCGAGGTTCTTGGTTCGGGTTTCGGCAGGACAGTCAAGTCTTCCATCGCTCCGCCGTCGCTGAATTGGTAGCAGGCTTGCCTGTAAGGATAATACGTCTTCATCTACGGACCATGGCAAGTTCTCCGACGGGCCAGATCAAATTGTCTCCACGAAATCTTGTTGAAGTGGGATGTAGTCATCCTAAACAGGAACTGTATTGGCAAGTGAGCCCAGCTTGCCTGTGATGCCCGCATTCATCAGTATGAGTTTGCTTTTAGGAGATGCACGTGCTAGCAATTCAGCCGAAACTGTACGACTGTTTCCTGTAACGGGTGGCCCATCACTCATGATGACCTTGCTCAGTCACGAGAACTCCGACATTCCTGGCGAGACCGTCAACTTACTTCAGGTTAACTTTCCGTTGGAATTTGGTTCGCGATTAGGTTTGGTCTCCAGAAAATTGACCGTTGTAGGAGCTGACTGATGTCGACATTTTAAATGAAGGTGGAGAGGGAGCTGCGCAGCTAATCGAAAGTTTGGCTTTTGGTCGAGTGATTGAACCGTTCCTAACAGCTTTCGAGAAGTTGGACGAGAAAATGGATGATGACGCTAATGCCATTCATAACGCTCTTAGCGTCGTAGAAAACCGACGCCCTGCCTCATTTTTTGTTCTCCAGAGTTGTTGGAATGATATTTAGATGATTGACTTCCGACCAGAGACCGCTGAAGACTGCGTGAACCAAAATCTATTTCTCTGGTTGCTTTGCAGAGCTCGTCAAAAAGTACTCTGTTAGGATACTTTTACGTTATTTTATTGATTGGTTCTGTGTGTTGATAGACATAACATTCATTTCAGACTAAGGTTAGTGACAAATGGCTGGGCCCTTCAGGTCGTCAAAGTGTCGCCCATAACTTTTCACCCTATAATATACACGAAAATGAAACACAATAGTTTCCTACTGGAAAAGCTACTTTTGGAATTACGTCTTAAACTAAAACACAAGAAAACAGCAGATACTCTCGATGATAAACATTCTAGCAATGTCTTTATCGACTTTCAAGAAGCTGGTCACTGTTGGAATACCCTAGCGAGTTGGATTGTCCATTTAGTAAAATTTAGCATGCCATAATTCTTTTTTAAACGTTTTCATCTCATTTACTTATTACAAGATATGTCGTTGTCGAGGGCGATATTGATTCCTTTGTTGTTTTTCTCTTACGTAGTTGCTTCATTTGTGTAAAGCATGGCTTGCACCTCCAAATAAATAAACATCCGTGCATAGATGCGACACGACAGTTCCCCTATATTTATTTATTTATATTTATCTACGTGAAACGAATTTTGTAAGCATTTGCAACTCGTAATCCTATACCAACACTAAGTTCAACGTAATAACTGTGAAGCTGACACAAACGTGAACAATAAACGTCTAAAGCTTGCGGTGAAGCGTTAAAGCATTCGCTTCCAAGTGAGCATGGGAAAAACACGTAAAGAATCCACGTCACCCTAAATCACGGGCTAACTCAATCAAGTTTTTAAAGTGCCTAATATGATAGGATCACACCAGTTAAATGCAGACATGTTTTTCATAGTATCATCAGTCACAGCAAACAACTATTAATGCTCAAGTTCCTAAAAACATGAAACATACATCTACATCTAGATATTACGAATGCCATTTACATCAATGCTGGCATAGCCAGAGCGCGACAAATAAAACTAACTACCATATATGAATTCACAATATGCGAGATCATTTACACTGTTTAAAAACAATGAGCTGACTAAAGAACACTGAGAAGTTTACTGTTAAGCGATATTGTAAGTAAAACGTAGTAAACACTGAGTTAAATTGAAAAAAATCACAACTATAAAAAGCAGAGCAACACATGACGCAATAGGGCCCATAGACCCTTTCCGTTAACAAAACACATCTTTTGCAAGACTACACCTGATTCCAAATAGAGCTCACGACGTGGAACCTCAAGCAGGTATCAGCTCTGTGGCCAGTCGGGTGCGTACGGCATCCGTACGATTTTCAAGAACAACCCACACGTCTTCTGCCAGCTCATCTAATGTCGTGTACCGAACTCGTTTCGTATTGAAAATGTCGACAACAAATTGGGTAATTTGCTCCTGAAACGCAGCATGCAGAGCGGAACCGTAGAAACGAGATATGGTCCAGCAAAGCTATGATCATAGCAGGGGAATCTCTGGTGTAACGGTCACGCTAAACTTTGCATCTAACGTTTCAAGAACGTGTTCCCAATGACGCCATGACCTAGCTTTGGGATCATGGTGAGAAAGAACTTTCATGCGAATGCGGTTCCATGCGAGTTAGGGAGGCCACTTCGTACTAGGCCTGGATTTGTTCAATGTACGGCTCACGGTAGGACAGCAAGTTGTGCTTTATTTGGCACAGTCCACCCGAGCTCTAGGATTCCGTCAGAATGTGAGACTACAGTAAGAGAAATGAGGAAAGAAGTTGCCATCACAACAGAAACCCCCCAACACGGTCGCCATTATTCCTCCGCCATTACGCCACGAGCGGTGTGCGTTGCGCCCACGTGGCAATCCTCGAAAACGACGGTGGCGCGGTCAGTCTACATAGACGGTCGTTGGTCGGTCGGTCGGTGGCCGACAGCAGCTCATCCTCGGTCGTGCAGTCGCGTCGTGCACGCGTGGTAAACGGGGAACGATCTACCACCAGAAACGTTGCACGCTAGAAGGATTGGGAAGGTAGTCACCATGTAAGACGAATTAGTGCCAGTCTAAAGCTGTTCTCTTCCTAACATTCGTAGGATTTGTACAGAAGCTTTTAGAGCGGGAACGCCAACATCCTGTAACTGAGGGAGTCCACCTAGATGCGGCTGCAGGAAAGCTACAAGTTAAATTGAAAATTGTATGCAACGTGAGTTAGAGTGTGCAGGGCCATTTCTTCTATAAGCAGATGATCATTTTTTATGAATCTATATCACTACTAAACAAAAGATGGCGAAGTATCCTATTACCAGCGTCCGTCGCCGGCTTCGCCGGCGCCGTACGCTGGACGTGCGGGCCACGCCAGGCTTGCCGGCTTCGCCGGCTTCGGGTATGGCGGGCCACGCTGGGAACGTAGCCTAAACCTAGCAGGGGATGCTTCCTCAGCCAGCGTCCGTCGCCGGCTTCGCCGGCGCCGTACGCTGGACGTGCGGGCCACGCCAGGCTTGCCGGCTTCGTCGGCTTCGGGTATGGCGGGCCACGCTGGGAACGTAGCCCAAACCTAGCAGGGGATGCTTCCTCAGCCAGCGTCCGTCGCCGGCTTCGCCGGCGCCGTACGCTGGACGTGCGGGCCACGCCAGGCTTGCCGGCTTCGTCGGCTTCGGGTATGGCGGGCCACGCTGGGAACGTAGCCTAAACCTAGCAGGGGATGCTCCCTCAGCCAGCGTCCGTCGCCGGCTTCGCCGGCGCCGTACGCTGGACGTGCGGGCCACGCCAGGCTTGCCGGCTTCGGGTATGGCGGGCCACGCTGGGAACGTAGCCTAAACCTAGCAGGGGATGCTTCCTCAGCCAGCGTCCGTCGCCGGCTTCGCCGGCGCCGTACGCTGGACGTGCGGGCGACGCCAGGCTTGCCGGCTTCGCCGGCAACCAACGCTGGGTAAGGAAGCATCCCTAGCGTCGATGTCGTAAATGTTTAAACGAATGCTTACTACAGATCGAATGATGGCGGGCCACGAATATCAGTAACATCCCAGTACAGCACTCAGGTTAATGTCCGCAGCACTCCTGCTTCGTCTGGGGTTCTGTTCACAGCCTATTGCAGCTCGTCAACCCTAATCGAATTTCTGACGTTCCTGTCCAGTCGTCGTGCTTTAAGCCACGAGTTGTGATGAATTTCGAAAAGAGTGACTTAAGACAAAAAATACTATCCTCGTCTGCATATAATAGTATGGAAACTGGTCAAAGCACTGCCGAATATTGAGGACCAAGGAGCAAGACCTGGTTAAAACCGTAGTCGAACTGAGCGTAGGTCCGACGAACTTTCTTCGCTGACCCCTCCTGGTCCACCACTTAAAATTGGAGGACCTGGGCAGGTAGAAATAGCTTGTAATCCAGCGCGCGAAGTATACATGCTCTTGAGATCAAAGTGAACAATTTCCAAATCAAAAGAAGCGTCTTCCAGACCATGACATTGACCAATAAATAAAATCGGTTGTTATTGATTGCTTGATGGAAGCTTCAACATGGTGGCTGATTACCTGGTCAACCTTCCGTCGGTCATCATAATCACGGAACACCCGCCCGATTAAATCTGGCGAGAACCAATAGCTCCGCTCAAACGATGGATAATATCGATCGATATTGATTTTCTGAGCGACCAATAGGACCGACTGCCCGATCGAAACACCATCGGCCATAACAATATGCTGTTGCTAATGTTAGATAGCTGAACGAAGAAGTGCACGCCAACAGATACGTCATTCGAAACCTCATGGATTGTTCTTTGATTTCTATCCCTCTGGTAGTTGGTCGATAAACACCCTAGATGTGATCAACATGCGCCATCTACAGGTCATGTGTCGTTGGGAGTAAACACCCGCTGTCGCCGCGGGCCTCGGGCAGCGCGGCGGGCTTCGGACAGCGCGGCGGGCTTTGGACAGCGCGGTGGGCTTCGTAATGATGGTAATGGTAATGATAAAGATGATAATGATGACTCCGTAAACACCGTAGATGCGATGAACCGATCAACGTCTCCTGTCAACACCTCATTTGTCGTCAGCAGGGCTCGCCCGCTGTCGCCGCGGGAGTCGGGCAGCGCGGCGAGCCTCGGACAGCGCGGCGAGCCTCGGACAGCGCGGCGAGCCTCTTACAGCGCGGTGGGCTTCAGAATGATAGTAGTGATAATGATAAAGATGATAATGATCACTCCGTAAACACAGTAGATGCTATAGGCCGATCAACGTCTCCCGTCAACACCTCATTTGTCGTCAGCAGGGCAGACCTGCTGTTGCCGCCGGCCTCGGACAGCGCTGCGAAGCTTCAGACATGACTCATGCCTCTCCCGATTATATATAGTATATATAAAGATATAAAGCAGAGAGGCATGAATCACTGACGGGAGACTTCTGTCGCTTTCTGCCGACAAGAGACTTCTGTCGCTTTCTGCCGACAGTTGTCGCTAGACCCAGCCGTTCGTCGTATCGCCGCCGCCAACCGTAAACACCACAACATGGCAGCATGGCAGGCAGCCATGACCGTCCGTGTTTACTACCCAGACAGCCATGACAGCCGGTGTTGACTATCATGACGCTTCCACTGCCGGGTGGTCACCAAAGAACACCCACTTGATGAGGTTTCGCAAGGCGTCATCGCGGCTATGACGAGCCGCCGCTGCCGGGTTCAGGCAACACGTGCAGCGTTGCGGAAGAGGACTGCGACGCGGCGCTACTCAGGCTCCATGATCTCATATGGAACACGTCGATGTGCCACACCTTTCGCTTTTGCTTCCCTCCAAGATCGCTACTGTTGCACTGCGCGCTCTTGCTAAAACCTGCCCAGGTCCTCGAATTTTATGCGGTGGACCAGGACAGCTCAGCGAAGGAAGTTCGTCGGACCTACGTACCGTTCGACTACGCTTAAACCAAGTCTTGCCGCTAGGTCCAATTTTCTGCAGTGCTTCGACCAATTTCCATTAGCACTGTATACAGAGGAGGATAGTATTTTTGTATCAAGTCACGTGTTCCGAAGATCGTCACACCTCGTGGCCTTAGGCACGGGGACTGGACGGAAACGGTCAGGCGTTCGATTAGGCCTGACGAGCTGCAATAGGTTGTGAACACGACTCCAGACGAAGCAGGAGTGCTGCGGGCGTTTTCTTGAGTGATATACAGGGATGTGAGTGATGCACAGCAAGGCATCAATCTGTAGCAGGCGTGCGTTTCTACGTGTTCGACTTCGACGCTAGGGATGCTTCCTTAACCAGCGTTGGTTGCCGGCGAAGCCGGCGACGGACGCTGGGTGTGTAAGGAATCCCATCTAGATTTGGGCTACGTTCCTAGCGTGGCCCACCATACCCGAAGCCGGCAAGCCTGGCGTGGCCCGCACGTCCAGCGTCAGCCGCCGGCGAAGCCGGCGACGGACACTGGGTGTGTAAGGAATCCCATCTAGGTTTGGGCTACGTTCCTAGCGTGGCCCACCATACCCGAAGCCGGAGAAACCGGCAAGCCTGGCGTGGCCCGCACGTCCAGCGTCAATCGCCGGTGAATCCGGCGACGGACACTGGGTATGTAAGGAATCCCATCTAGGTTTGGGCTACGTTCCTAGTGTGGCCCACCATAGCAGAAGCCGGCAAGCCTGGCGTAGCCCGCACGTCCAGCGTCAGCCGCCGGCGAAGCCGGCGACGGACACTGGGTGTGTAAGGAATCCCATCTAGGTTTGGGCTACGTTCCTAGCGTGGCCCACCATACCCGAAGCCGGAGAAACCGGCAAGCCTGGCGTGGCCCGCACGCCCAGCGTCAATCGCCGGCGAAGCCGGCGACGGACACTGGGTGTGTAAGGAATCCCATCTAGGTTTGGGCTACGTTCCTAGCGTGGCCCACCATACCCGAAGCCGGCAAGCCTGGCGTGGCCCGCACGTCCAGCGTCAGTCGACGGCGAAGCCGGCGACGGACGCTGGGTGTGTAAGGAATCCCATCTAGGTTTGGGCTACGTTCCTAGCGTGGCCCACCATACCCGAAGCCGGCAAGCCTGGCGTGGCCCGCACGTCCATCGTCAGTCGCTGGCGACGGATGCTGGCTGTGTAAGGAATCCCATCTAGGTTTGGGCTACGTTCCTAGCGTGGTCCACCATACCCGAAGCCGGCAAGCCTGGCGTGGCCCGCACGTCCAGCGTCAGTCGACGGCGAAGCCGGCGACGGACGCTGGGTGTGTAAGGAATCCCATCTAGGTTTGGGCTACGTTCCTAGCGTGGCTCACCATACCTGAAGCCGGCGAAGCCGGCAAGCCTGGCGTGGCCCGCACGTCCAGCGTCAGTCGCCGGCGAAGTCGGCGACGGACGCTGGCTTAATTTCACAGACGTTCCTTGGAAGCAACGTTGCTTCCGGCGTCCTCTGGACGGCTTTCCAGGAACCTCAAGGTTCAAGCCTATCTTGCGGAAAGTGGCGATACCATCGAAGGCGCACTTTGCGCAGTTTGTCGGCTATGGGGGAGACACCGAACCTCTGTCGTGTGGTGTCGTTGCGAACGCGGTCCAAACGCGTAACTCTAGCCGTCCACCGTAGCACTTTCGTTCTTCATTACACTGAGGCAGCTCTCAATTTCCTTGGTCACAGTCCAACACTCAGTACCGTACGTCGCTGCTGGACGGACAACTATTCTAAAACCTTTGACTTGAGGTGCTTAGGTATTGTCTTCTCGCAACGCGTCCCAGTGAACGAGCTCCATTTGGACCAGGCTGCACTTACGCGTGCATTCACCTTCGACTTCCGGCTGCCATCAGACGTGACAGTTGGGATACTTCAAGGATATAACTCGATACTTCAAAGATATAACTCGTGATAACTCCAAGATACTTCAAAGATATAACTCGTGGGAGCTCGTTGCCATTGATCTTAACAGTTCACGTTGCACGTTCACGTCCGTCGTCAAGTACACGGTCTTTTTGGCGTTTAGCTTAAGAACAAACAATGTCAAGCAACCGCACCATGCTCGTGCCTGTTGCTAGAGTTCGTTTTTATGTTCATAAGCAAGCGGTCACCGAAACGTTCTGCGCTTGCTATCGCCTCATGAAAGCGTTCCGATACGATAATACTGATACCGCTGGTGACCCTGGGATTAGCGCATAGAACGGCCAATGTCCAATGACTTACAGCAGAACCTCTCGTCTCCCGCATCGCATAGAAATCTAAAATTCTTCGCTCCAGTGATTCTACCAACTCGCACAAGCGGCCCGCAAACGTACCCACATTCAACATTGCTACACGAGTCCTGCTTACGTTACGGGGATTTCGGACTAGCTCAGTTGGGCTAGTCCGGGATTTGTAGGCCGGCCTGCCACCCACTGGGGCCTTTCATCTGCACACGATTGTCCGTGTTCGGCTCAGGTCGCAAAAGTAAGCAGTTTCCAGTGGCACCTCGTGGAGGAAGGATATCACCACCTGGGTGATGAAACCATCAAAATGTATTAGGAAGGCTCATTAGTTCTTCGCCATCGTCTTGGTCTTGAGCCGTGCTATTTCGAAAAAATAACACGAATAAAATTTCTGCGTTGTTACAAATTGGAGGATAAAATAATTCGGAACAAAGCTGCAGGGCAAGAACCGAGTATCCCTCATTTATCAATGACTTTTCACTTGTTGAGCAAGACGAATAGAATGCGCCACCAAGCGTCATACAACTCCTACGGAGTGTTTACCTGTTCGATATTGTAAGATACGCCTAGCGGAGATCCTAGGGACCGTTACATGTGATGAAAAGCGGATACACTTTTTAACACCTAACTGAAGCAACCATAGGGTGGAGGGAAAAGAGCGGACACCAGTGGCCAAAATTAATAGATTTTCAAGGGAACCAATGAGTTCGATCGAATTTTGATTGATCATTCTGACCTTGATACAAACAGCAAGCTGTTGATGAGAAACCTTGCGCAACTCAGAGCAGAAGCATTCAGAAATAGCTCGAAAACTCTCGAGCCACAGCACGGTGAACAACAAAACAAAATAAGACTCCAAAGATCTGCAAATACTGTACTCCCACCATATGCATTTTATTGTGCAGATATTGAGATATACGATAGCCGTCCCCTTGCTAAAGATGAGCCACTTTTTAAAAGCAGGAAGGTTTGAAGAAATGGAGGGCGTCAAAGCTGCAAATCGCGACCTTTTAGCATCGAGAGGCTAGCAGTAAAATGTGGAAATTTCGGCCGAAAATGCGCACGAACTCTCGGCTCACTCTGGTATGTCTAGCTGGCTAAAGAAAAAAGTATACATGAAGACGGTAATCAGTTCCAGCTTAGAGGCACCTCACAATCGCATTGCGGCATTCGGAGTAGGCAAGGCTATCGCATGTGCCCCGAAAAGGTTTTTGGTCCAGGTAAATCCGTTCAGGTTAACCAAGCATACATCCTGCTAGGATCGGGATGGCACCAGACTTGTATGGGGAGGATAAAACACTGAGCAATCCATCGACTAGCCTTACCAAGCCATTGAATTACACAAATGCGCACTCAAATTGTTACCGAGATATTTCGAAGAAGCAGAATTCCTTTTCAAACAGATATTGATTAATGCCGTCCTTTATCCTTCAATCGGTTCTAACAAATGTACAACTGCCACGTGCTCAAATATACTGCCATAAATACATTTTCCGTTAAAAAATTCAATGCAAAGTACCTACCTTAAAATACTGGCACAGCTCACCAACACGAGCGTCCGTACCAAGAAAGCCGAGTGTAACTGCTGGAGAGACTGCTTCAGACACATCATATATATGAGCAATGAATCCATGCTGATCCTTAAAAGTGAGACATAATACACAAATAGGTTAGTTAAATGCTAGAACGGTTTAGGATATATGTAGCTGCGACAATATAACACACACAAAAAACAAGACATGATAACTGATCCGTGAAAGCGACATGAATACAAATGTACTTAATTCTCAGTTCAACAATAAATATGAAAACAGCAGTGATAAGACAGATCGCATGAATCCCTTGGAGGCACCACCATCTGTCTACTGCCAGCATTAAAGTTTTCAAGCGAATTCTCTTTTCACCGTTGTTTGACTGAAGCCAAAGCCCAAGATGGCATGATTTATTCGGTTAACATCTATACCCTTCTACTTTAGTTGGAGCTTGCGAAACTATTAGTGACATATCTCGATACAGAACTGATGTTTGTGCCTCTGTCTTGTTGATTTTCCTTGCTTTCCCTGCTATACGTAAAGATAGCGAAACTATTTAATGGAAGAATCTGGATAGATCCATTATTTAACCTTCATTTTGCTGACGATACTCGCTCGTATACCGGAGAATTCGAATATGAATCTTCCTTTTCTTCACAAGACCTTCTATAGCGTCTATTGGGCACAACTGCCATGAGGAATGTGTTTTTCAAGCAAACGAGAGCTTTCTACTCAGTCATAAATACTGATTTGTTGAGCGGTTAGACCTCTTGTGTCGCGGCGTCTGCCGGATCATGGGATGTGATGGTGTATGACAATGACACTCAAATACCATACTCTTGAATTAGGTGTTGAATTCATAGGATTCGATCGCGATGGTTTGATACAAATATTTGAACTTTTTTCGTCGTTTTTAGTAAGAATAGCGTAAATTCGCTTTCCCATACGATGGAAGTATGTTTTATTTTGGTATTCATTGAAGCTTTTGCGTTTGCGCCGGCCCAAACGTGCTGCCATGAGAATTCTAATAAGCTCCAGTCTTGGAATGGTTAGAGGAGTCCTCTTTGATGTCAATCTAGTCCACATAACAGTCAGTGATGATACTGTGTTTATCACTTAACTTTGGAGATTAGTGCAAGCAGCGATGGCTGCGTTACTCGCATCAGCAAATACCCACAGGAGTGTTTCTTCGCCTGAGTACTCATCCAGGAAGGTGCGAGGCGCAGTAGCCTTCACGTTAATGCATTCTGACGAAAGTCGATTCCATTCATCACCTTGAACTATGATGGTGTTTCAGTCGGTTCAGATGTCAAAAATTTCTTGCATCGTGTGCAAAATTTCTTGTATTATCTCTCATATTCTTATCAACTTTCGAGGCTCCGTTAGCTCAAAATTATCCTGGGTGAGTAAATTCTCAAACTCATTTTGTCTTTTAAAGCTCTGAAGAAGGCGGTTTGCCGAAAGGTAAGCCGACATAAAGGTCTCATATCAATCTTGGCTCAACAGCTTCACAACATCGTCACTACTGCTAGACGACATGCCAATATTCAACGACAGTCGGACAAGGAAGATTTTGAATGATGTTTCTGAGGCCAATTAATGGTGATCCAATGGGAGTAATCGGATCATAAACCGAGTCACTTTTTTCCATACTTTTTTGGTAAATGAGGATATTATTGGGAATTGAATAAGGACACGTGGAAGCGTCAGAGTCCGTATTATGGCCGACGCCGAATACTTTCACTGACCATTCTTTTCTAGCATAAAATTGCTAACAACGATGGAATTCAGTACACATTTTCGCAAACGCGCCCCCGCAGCGGACGGGAGTATACCATAGGCCTAACCAGGGTCAAGACTGAGGCTCGGGAATCGAAGGGGGGGGGGGTCGTATTGTAGCATTGACGGGGGGTCGTACTCTCTCGGTTTTGGCAGAGGACTCTCTCCAAATTCAGGTTTTTAGATGATGTTTGCACCTATTAATAAGTTGTTTTTTCCAGGTGTGACTACGACAATGCGGAGATATACAAGCACTTGCGTGTCCTGGAGTTAAAAAAAAAATAGGATTGAATATCAAAAAAATTAATGCCGATTACTGTGCAGTGAAAAATAAAGATTTCCTGTCTGCAGATTTAGAGTCAATGAGAGATTTTCATTTTTTCAGGTTTTCCCAGGACGTCATGGACACGGCAGTTTTCTGCCTGATGAGCGACATCTACTTCCAGAATTGCACTCTATAAAATTTAAAGTGTTAATTACTGAGGACGACCTAAGTGCTTTCCCTACAAGATCTTTGAAGCGCTCTTCGAATCGATGACGGAATGGCAACCGAAGGACGTTGCTCGAAAAGTAATTTCTCTCCTGCAGGAAACAGCATCAGAAAGTGAAATCGTACCCTATAAAATTTTAAGCCCGTTTGACACACAGTGATAAAACTATGTTTCTCTGAAACGATATTCTATATGATCAGACGTCTCGATTTACCGAAAAAAATATCGACACACCAATCACATGGAAGATGTTACTTTTAGAACCTGCCTTTTAAAGCATAGAAAACACATCTACTAAAGCTTTATGAATTTTCCAGGGGCCTCAAAAAATCTCCGAGTTACGGCAGTTTACATGCGGCTACTGCGTTCTCTGACATGATCGATCGTAATTGAAATATTGATGGACACCTCGCTGGAAATTTTTTTCTGCCTTCTGAAGGACAGGACGACTGAGAGTGGAATTGTGCCATATAGAATTTGAAGTCGTGCTTAAAATACAGTAAAAACTAAGCTTCTCCGCTGCGATGAATCACCGCTGAGGATGGATCGCCTACAAAATTCTCATTTTTCATGAAAATATTATTGTTTAGCCGAAGCATATCACCCATACGGATAAAATCCAGCCACAAGAATCTCGAAGTCCTGGTTAATTCACTGTGAAAAAATCGTGATTTTCTGGATAGAACATGTTGAATCGACCTCTGGTCGACTTTGCACCAACGTCATCGGAGCATAAAATTGAACGTTCACAAAAAGATTCACAACTCTGCAAGTTTTTCGAATTTTGAAAATTCTTTTAGCTTTTTGTAAAGTAGATAAAACGCCCTTTCTCATCGTTTAAAAATCGTTTTCCAAAAAAGGGGTCGTCACGCGTGGCGGTTGGTTCGATTTTTGAGCGAAAAAATTGAAGTGGCTTCACAAAAATATTCATAACTCGACCAATTCTTCGAAATTTCAAAATCCCGCTAGCTTTTCAGCAACTAGAAGAAGAGTCTTTTTTCGCTATATAGAAATCAGTTTCCAAAAATTCGGTCTTTGTGCGCGGCGGGAGGGTTCGATTTCGGGTCCATTTCGCAAAAATACGTACCGAAAATCGAACCCCCCCCCCCCCGCCCCCGCCCCGCATGAAGATCCCTTTCTTGGAAATAGATTCTTATATGGTAAGAAAGCATACTTGCTCTATTTTTTGATGGCCGAGCGGGATTTTTGATTTTCGGAAAATCAGCCGAGATATGATCAATTTTCGGAAGTCGTGAACTGAATCTCGGATCGACCGTTCACCGTCGTCATCGAAGTGATCTCATAAAAATACATATATTGAAAATACAAATATTTTTTTAAATAAACAATACACATATTTTTTGAAATTTGAAAATCCTGCTAGCTCATCAAAAAGTAGAGGAAAAGCGCTTCTTTATGATTACAAAAACGCTTTATAAAAAAGGGGTCTTCATGCGGGGCCAGTGGGGTTCGATTTGTTGTCGATTTTTGCCGAAAATCGACCAGAAATCGAACCCCCCCCCCCCGCCCCGCATGAAGACCCCTTTCTTAAGAATTGGTTGTTACATGTTTACAAAGCATATTTTCTCTGTTTTATGATGACCGAGCGGGATTTTTGAGTTTCGAAAAATTAGCTGAGTTATGAACATTTATGTGAAATCACTCCGATGACGACGGTGAAGGATTCAGTGCACGACTTCCGAAAATTGATCATATCTCGACTATTTTTCCGAAAATCAAAAATCCCTCGGCCGTCAAAAAATAGAGCAAGTATGCTTTCTTACCATATAAGAACCTATTAGAGTGCAATTTCACCTACTGCGTATAGTTCCACAATGTATTTCGAATGAACCCATGGACACAATTACAAAGAGAGGAAAGCGTGGTAGAAAACCCAAGAAGACAAAAACAACCCAAGACAGTATGTTCAGTAACGTTGTCATGTTTCAGTGGCGCCCCGTTGTTGAGCCCTCTAGAGAAAGGGCATCTGGCGTTCCTGTGTGGAGACAGTTGCTTCGAAGGAGTCACGTTGAAAGACATCGACAACTGCAAGTTTCCCGGAGTCGTGGCCCGAGCGCCTGTGACGACTATCTGGGATGTTCGGCTGGCAACAACGAGTACTTTTCAACGGACGGACATCGACCTGGGAGAAGAAATAGGGCTGTACAGAGAAGGAGCAGTCTGTTGCGCGGTTGAAGCCCTAAAATACGTACTGAAGATGGCTTACAACAAACGCCTAGACTGGACGGAATTCATCTCCACCATGAAAGGAATTGCCCAACATGGCGTGATTCTAGGCTGTTACTTCGCAAAGAAGGTCTAGTGAAGGGGTGTCTGCTCTTGAAAAAGACAGTCAACGAAGTGATATCGTTACTAAGCTGGTGTCCAGTTTCGCTCGTATGCTAGAACTCCTGGACGAACGGTCAGCGTTCAAAACCTGTGCCATCGTGTGCATTGACTCAAAAGTTGAGGAAGAACACGTAAAGAAGCTCCTGATGTGGGCAAAAAGTCATCTTGAGAGTGGCGGAAAAATCGTCACAGCTTTACAAAAAATGGAAAGAGACTATTGGTTTCTGTAGCGCACTGGATAGCGCAATAGTAGAAACTGACGATGGAAGTCAAGTGTTCTTGACCGCGAGCTTCATCTTTAAGGAAGGAAAGCTATACATTGAAGCAGGATCCCCTGAAGTATATGTTTGAAGCCCTGCCGCAGCTCTCAAGTCGAATCGTGATCGGTGCAGATCAAGACTTTATCTATGGCGCCTACTTATGTTACTGATTACGCGTCAACCTGTCTCGGACTGCACTGCTGCTTCCAAAGTTATGCTGCTAAGAGTCGAGCTGGTTCCAGACAGGTCAAGCGTGGGGTTCGATTTTTGCTGGAAATTTACAACCCACCCCCTAAGAAGCGGAATTCGTACGACTCCCCCTCTCTCTTCCACTGTTCTATTTCTTGTATTTCTTGATTTCTTCAAGGTTTCTTGTGCATTTTGAACTCTTTAACAGATTCTTCTTTTCAGGTGCGGCTTTGGCACTGAAGAGAACAATAAAATGAGCTCTCTGAGCAATACATCTTTTCAAAACACAATAAAATTCTTTAAAATTTTGAATGCTATTTTCGACACTTCAAAACAAAGATTCTCTGGTAGCAGTCTTCCAATCATCACTGTTTAATTTATGCAGATTTTTTTCAGGACGTCGTGGACACGGGACATTCTTCTATCTGAAGGAGCGACGTTTTCATCTGAAATTGTGCTCTGAAATTGTGTTATATAAAATGTTGAGTATTACTTTCTGACGGCGACTTCCTTATAATTTTTTTTGAAGCGTTCATCGAATCGATTATGGAGCGGAAAAATGAAGGATGGACGATGGACTTCCCTATGGAAACAATGTCTCCCATCCTAAGGGAACGTCATAAAAACGAAAATGAAACTACATAAACCCAAGCTCTGTGCATGATACAACAAAAAAATATATGATTCTTTGCAGCGATGACGATATGATTAGGATGGATCGTAAGAAAAATTCTCGTTTTTCATAAAAAAATATTTTTTAGCCGAAGCAGACCACCCATACAAATAAAATTCTGCCACAAAAACTTCCAAGTCTTGATTAATGCACACTGAAAAAATCATGATTTTCTGGATCGAACAGGATGAAGCGACCTCTGGTCGACTCCGCGCCAGGGGTGTGCGTAATTACGATTTACGATTTTACGATTTACGGCTATTTTTGCAAAGAAATTTACGATTTACGATCTACATTTTGGGTCGTAAATCGTAAATTTTCGTAAATGTGATCTTTCATAAGCAACCAATTGGCGTCCAAATTTATGTGGACCGGGTTATAAAGGTGTGACCACTCTAATGGTCTCCTTTTGTAGCGCATTACTACTTTTTTAGAGCTGTTTTTTGATGCTCTAATGTGTTAGTATGGCAGAAGAAGCTATCTTGTGCATAGGCTTCTCGAATACGACTTATCAGTTTCCTAGAGAAAGAGAGACGAGTTTTCTAGATCCACGTCCTGTTTGGCAATAACGCCTAGCCAATTTGTTTGTAACAGATACACGCTAACCCTACCGAATAGAATTGACGCAAATCCACGATCGAACAACACTCTTGACAGCAAGCGGGGTTAGAAAGTTGCTACACTCATGTGGATGCGATAAACCACCAATGTTTCTATCGGTTTGCATTGCACTTTATAGGGCGGAGCAAATTGATATACAAAGTAAAACGGTACAGTTAAAAGGGTAAAAGCGAGGAAATCTCAATGAAAGGTCTAACTGGTTTTGACAGTTTTGGTCTCCATTTTCGGTGTGATTGAGTTTATTGTGTTCACCCTACTTGATCCCTTTAGGACGCCATATGCTCTCGGAGAGCAAACGTTCGTTGCAGAACTGGCAAAGGGTAGCCCGGGCGAGTTAAGAGAATTATTAAATAGTAGCGCCATATTTTAAAGATTTCAAAATCTGACAAGTACAGGCAAACTTGAATAGGAAACCGGCACTCGAGGTAGGCTTAGGATACCGCTGGTATTGTAGATCGTTGGTTCAAAACTTGAGAGCAGTTTTAAAGTTACGAAACGCTTTCGCTCCTTTTCTCTCTACAATTACAATTAACAGAGCTTCTGAATTTGAATATCGCGCTGTTATTGATTGGTAACCTTCATGAAGCAATGGATATGTAACTATCCTCTTGCAGCGGTCTATTTACCCTTTTCACTTTCTGCGTTTAAAATGAACTTCTGCAAACTCAAACGGAACCTGTTTCAACCTAAGCCGCGTTCTTCCCAACTCACAACTCAAGTAGGGTTACTTTTAAGTTAAACGAGATACCTTCTATTAGGTTGTTACGAAATAAATGGCACTGAACCACTGTAAATTTAAACAGTTAATATCTCGGCTTGTAGCTAACAGTTAATATCTATTAATCGAAATAAAAACCTTCTGATTCTACACATCTTTGCCAACGTGACACAAGCTTTTTTATCCCAGTAGCCTAAAAATCAGAAGTTCTGGAATTGACGAAATCTTCGAAGGCACTTTCGGCATCCTGTTGGTATTTGAATATTTTCCCTACCAAGAAGTCGCCAAGATGCTTGAAGAAATGGTAGTCTGTTGGGGAGAGGTCGGGAGAAAACGGAGGATGTGGTAGAGTTTCAATGCTCGGCTCATTCAATTTCTACAACGTCATTCGTGCTACATGGGGGCGAGCATTATCGTGCAGAAGGAGAACTCGCCTTCGGTTTACCAAGGCCGGCCGGATATCCTTCAACTTTTTCATCATTTCTTCAATTTCAATGCAGTACTTCTCTGCCGTGATGGATTCACCGGGAGGGAGGAAGCTGTGGTGAATAATTCCCAGCGAACACTACCATACTGTCACCATTACTTTCTTTTGGTGCAATTCCGGCTTCGCAAAAACCGTGGGGCTCTCATCGCTGTCCACCCACTGTGCCGATCGTCGCCTGTTGTCGTACATTATCCAATTCTCGTCACAGGTTACGATGCGATCAAGGAATGGGTCCGTTTCGTTCCGTAAAGGCAGTGCGGACGAGATCTCATATCGTCGGTTTCTTTGCTTCTCAGAAAGCTCGTGAGGCACCCATCTTTCCAGCTTTTTGGTCTTTCCAATTTCCTTCAGATGCCGGGCAGCTGTGTTGTGACTGACGCCAAGAACCTTCGCTATCTTCCTGGTACATTTGTGTGGATCCTCCTCTACCACATCTCTCAGCTTGTCCTCATCAACATCACTATGCCTCCCACGACCTTCATGTTCTTCCAAGCTCTCATCTCCATTCCGGAACTTCTGATACCAACGATATGCCGTCCGAATTGTGGAACATCCTTGACCGAATGCGGCGTTGATCTTCTCGTCCGCCTCCTTAGCTGTAGTGCCCAGCTTGAATTCATACAAGTAAATGCCTCGGATTACCCTTTTGTCCATTGCGAAAAAGTCAATAAAACTCTAAAGTTTTCCCACTTTTACATAAAAATTTGGTACACTCCGGTAGAGCAAAGTTTGCGCTTCTAAATGATATGCCACATGTTACGGTTTGTTCTTGATCAAACGCGTAAAGACGCACCAAAAAATGGCGCGAGCCAGTGCCCATTTAATTCGTTACAACCTAATAAATCGAAATTTTGCCGTCTATGAAATCAAACTGACGATGCCTCAACGAGGTTGCTTTTAAGGAATACGTTAACCTTTCCATTTTAAAGCGACTACAAATGGTGTCCCAACAATATGGTGATACTGGTTCGGCGGCCTAAGCTGTCTTATCCGTCTGCTATGGGAATGTACCTGGACTAGTTTCAAGATGTAGAAAAGCGGAGATCTTTCGGTGCGTCACACGATGGGATTGCGTCATGCGCTAACTCAGTACGCATGGCCCAATCCCGTCGTATAACTCAGTATTTTGTTAGATTACTACATGTGCAGTTGCTGTTTTCGCCCGCATTGGTCAGTGGTGAAATGATTTTTTAAAATTTTTTAGCTTTGATGGCGAAATCGCCGAATTTTGCTAAGTTATAGATAAACTAAGAAATTCATAGGACGCTAGGAATTCAACTGTTTAGCTTGAGCTAAAAGTAACACGACAAACAAATAAATATTCGAACATATCTGGTTAACATTAGCAGAAAAACTCTTTGGAAATTTAGTTGTACTGCACTATATGTCAGGTGACTCTTACGATTTACGGTTTACAATTTACGATGGTTTTTTCGTAATTACGATTTACGATTTACGAAATTTCAAATTTCATTTATGCACACCGCTGCTCCGCACCAACGTCATCGGAGCATAAACTTGAACGTTCACAAAAAGGTTCATAACTCGGTAAGTTTCTTGAAATTCGGAGACTGCTCCAGCTTTTCGAAAACTAGAAGAAAAAGGCTTTTCCACCATGTAAAAACCATTTTCATGCGCGGCGGGCGGTTCAATTTTCGAGCGAAAAAATTTGAAGTGACTACACAAAAATGCTCATAACTCGGTAAGTTTTTCGAAGTTTCAAAACCCCGCTAGCTTTTCAGAAACTAGAAGAAAAGTCCTTTCTCGCCGTATAAGAATCAATTTCCAAAAAGGAGTCTTCATGCGCGGCAAGAGGGGTGTAATTTCTGGTCCATTTCGCAAAAATACGTACCGAAGGGCGCGTGTAGCGCAGTCGGAGGAGGCGCGACTGTCGCGTGCACCCGATACCAGGTTCCTGGTTCGGATTTCTCGCCCAGGCCAACCAAGCCTTCCATCCCTCCGGGGTCGGTGAATTGGTACCAGACTTGTCTGGGAAGGATAAAGCGCTGACTTGTTCATCGGCTGGCCACCGCAAGTCATTGTATGGCCAAATACGCATTCATGTCGCCTCCACGATATCCCGTAGAAGTAGAATGCGCTGGCGCATCCCAGAAGGGATTGAATAACGCCGTCCTTTATCCTTTTATCCTTTTACGTACCGAAAATCGAACCCCCCCCCCCCGCTCCGCATTAAGACCCCTTTCTTGGAAGTGAGTTCTTATATGGTTAGAGAGCATATTTGCTCTTATTTGCTCTATTTTTTAATGGCCGAGCGGGATTTTTGATTTTCGGAAAATTAGCCGAGATATGATCAATTTTCTGAAGTCGTAAACTGAACCTCGGATCGACCGTTCACCGTCGTCATCGCAGCGATCTCACAAAAATATTCATAACTCGACTAATTTATCGAAGCTCGAAAATTCTTTAGTTTTTCTGAAAGCAGATAAAACGCACTTTCTTATCATGTAAAAACCGATCTTCAAAAGAGGAGTCTTCATGCTCGGCAGAGGGGGTCCAATTTCTGGTCCATTTCGCAAAATACGTACCGAAAATCGAACCGCCCTGCCCCGCATGAAGACCCCTTTCTTGGAAATGAGTTCTTATATGGTTAGAGAGCATGTTTGCTCTATTTTTTGATGGCCGAGCAGGATTTTTGAATTTCGGAAGTCGTGAACTTAATCTCGGATCGGCCGTTCACCGTCGTCAACGAAGTGATCTCACAAAAATACACATATCAGCTAGTTTTTTGAAATTCAAAAATTCCGCTATCTCTTCGAAAAGTAGAGGAAAAGCGCTTTTTAAGGTTACAAAAAAGCTTTATAAAAACGGATGTTCATGCGGGGCGGGAGGGGTTCGATTTGTTGTCGATTTTTGCCGAAAATCGACCAGAAATCGAAACCCCCCCCCCCCCCCCCGCCCCGCATGAAGACTCCTTTCTTAAGAATTGGTTGTTGCATATTTACAAAGCATATTTGCTCTATTTTTTGATGGCCGAGCGGGATTTTTGATTTTCGGAAAAATTGCCGAGATATGATCAATTTTCGGAAGTCGTGAACTCAATCTCGGACCGACCCTTCACCGACGTCATCGGAGTGATCTCACAAAAATATTCATAACTCGACAAATTTATCGAAGCTCGAAAATTCTTTAGTTTTTCTGAAAGCAGATAAAATGCGCTTTCTTATCATGTAAAAACCGATCTTCAAAAGAGGAGTCTTCATGCGCGGCAGGGGGGTCCAATTTCTGGTCCATTTCGCAAAAATACGTACCGAAAATCGACCCCCCCCCGCCCCGCATGAAGACCCTTTTTTGGAAAGTGATTCTTATATGGTAAAAAAGCAAATTTTCTCTATTTTTTGATGGCTGAGAGGGATTTTCGATTTGCAAAAAATTGGCTGAGTTATGAACATTTTTGTGAAATCATCTCAATGACGATGGTGAAGAATTCAGTTCACGACTTCCGAAAATTGAAAATATCTCGGCTAGTTTTTCGAAAATCAAAAACCCCGCTCGGCCATAAAAAAAACAACAGAAAATTTGCTTTCTTACCACATAAGAATCACTTTCCAAGAAAGGGGTCTTCCGCGGGCCGGGGGGGGGGGGTTCGATTTTCGGTACGTATTTTTGCGAAATGGACCAGAAATTACACCCCTCTTGCCGCGCATGAAGACTCCTTTTTTGGAAGTTGATTCTTATACGGCGAGAAAGGACTTTTCTTCTAGTTTCTGAAAAGCTAGCGGGATTTTGAAACTTCGAAAAACTTACCGAGTTACGAGCATTTTTGTGCAGTCACTTCAATTTTTTTCGCTCAAGAATTGAACCGTCCGCCGCGCATGAAGAACCCTCTCTTGAAAATGGTTTTTACATGGTGGGAAAGCGTTTTTCTATTAGTTTTCGAAAAGCTAGAGCAGTCTCCGAAATTCAAAAAACTTACCGAGTTATCAACCTTTTTGTGAACGTTCAAGTTTATGCTCCGATGACGTTGGTGCAATGTCGATCGGAGGTCGATTCATCCTGTTCGATCCAGAAAATCATGATTTTTTCAATGTCATTGACCAAAGCTGGGAAGTTTTTTTTTGGTAGAATTTTATTCGCATGGGTGGTCTGCTTCGGCTAAAAAGATAGTTTTTTCATGGAAAACGAGAATTTTGCTCACGATCCATCCTAATCATCAATATTCATATTGTCATCACAACGGAAAAGCTTAGTTTTTTTACTGCATAGTAGACACGACTTAAAATTTTATATGGCACCGTTCCACTCTCTGTCGTTCTTTCCTTCAGAAGGCAGAAAAGTTTTTTCCGCGAAGAGTCCATCCATTCTTCAATTGCGGTCGATCACGTCAGAGAACGCGGTAGCCGCAAGCAAATTGCTATAACTCGGAGATCTTTGGGGCTTTAAAAAAATTCACAAAATTTTAATAAATGTGGGTTCTATGTGTCAAAACAGGTTTTAAAACTGACATCTTCCATGTGATTAGAATATGTGATTATTCCACTGTGATTTGGGTCGATATTTTTTCGGCAAATGACGCTAAATCAAGATCAAATAGAAGATCGATTCAGAAAAACATAGACTTATCACTGTGGGTCAAACGGGCTTAAAATTCTATATGGTACGATTTCACTTTCAGGCGCTGTTTCCTGCAGAAGAGAGAAAATTCTTCTCGAGGCAAGTCCGTCTTTCGGTTGCCATTCCTTCATCGATTCGAAGAGTGCTTCAAAAATCTTGTAGGGAAAGTTCTTGGGTCGTCCTTAGTAACTGACATTTAAAATTGTATAGAGTGCAATTTAGGAAGTAGATGTCGCTTCTTCAGGCAGAAAACTCCATGTTCATGACCTCCTGGCAAAATCTGAAAAAAAAAACGAAAGCCTCTCATTGACTCTAAATCTGCGAACAGGAAATCTTTATTTTTCACTGTACAATATTTTTTTTGATATTCAATTTTTTTTATTCCAGGAAACGCGATGCCTGTATGTATCCGCATGGTCGTAGCCACACCTGGTAAAAATAACTTATTAAAGGATGAAATCATCTGAAAACTTGAAATTAGAGAGAAACCTCTGCCAAAACCGAGAGAGTACGACCCCCCGTCCAGACGACGCCACACTACGACCCCCCCCCCCCCTTCGATTCCCGAACCTCAAGCTTGACCCTGGTTCCAACTTCATCTCGCTGAATTCCTGCGTCAATCGATCATCGCCGCATTATCGGCTGCTCAAGCACATGGCTGGGAGCAATTAATGAACAGATAAATATATTGTTCGGCCTTTATCCACAAAGTTGCAGTGAATGACTCCAGCCGCCGACTTCCACGTTGTTACCATCGCCCTTCTCTGGTTCGACTTTGGAAAGTGCCTGATGGGTTCGTTTACATCAATCCGCTATCGTGATCGTCTGTGGTTATCGTACAGAACCCACTTTTCATCACGATGAAGACTCGATCCAAAAGCGGTTCACTTTGATTCCAGAAAAGCGAAGAAGGACGGATTTCGAAATGCAGCAATTTCTTGCGATCACTCAAATCGTGGGGTACCCACTTTCCGAGGTGTTTCAAACCATTTGTAACCGGCGTTTTACTGACTCCTAGGCCTTCAGCAATCTAAAGGACTGTTCACGATGGGTTAGCTTCCACGCGATGGCCTTCAAATCTCTTCTTGGATTGCTGTAGGTCTGTCGCTTCGGGTGTTTATTCAGGGTTGCAGTCTCTGTGGATAGACAGGAATTAAAGGAAGCCGGCGAGTCTGATCCAACACAAACTACACGTGAGCTCGCACAGATGTTCGGTTGTCACCAATCTACCATCGCCGATCCTTTGCATGTAATCGGAAGTGAAATAGGTGTGGAAAATGGGTGCCATATCAGCTCAGCGACACAAACAAGGCAGCACGAGTTGACATTGCTGGAATTCTCACCCGCAAAACCAAGAACACCGGTGTCTACGACTCCATTGTGATGTCGGATGAGAAATGGATCCACTACGACAACGCCTCACGAAAGCGGCAATGGTAGAGCTCCGGTGAGGCTCCGAAGACAACGACGAAGCCTGACATTCACGAAAAAAGTCAAGCTCTGTGCTTGATGGAACAGTAGTAGTCTGGTGCATTTTGAGGTGCTGGATCTAGGCCAAACAGCTACATTAGACCTTTACAAAGAACAACTAAGCCGCGTTGACCAAGCACTGCATCAACAAGGAGTGAACACAGCTCCTGTGGAATTAATCCACGACAATGCTCGACCGCACGTCGTAAATATCACGCTGCAAAAATTGAGGAGTTGGGCTAGGAACCTCTACCTCACCCGCCTTATACCCCGGACATTGCGCCATCACACTAGCGTTTTTCCAGTTGATGCCGCGCAGGAAAAATTCAAGAACTGTGGCGAAGTCGAAATCTGGGTATCCAACTTCTTCGAGTCGCAGCCACCGGAGATCTTCAAGACAGGCATCCATTCTTTGCGAGGACGTTGGCGACGTGTCATTGATAATAGTGGAGATTACTTCGTGTATTACGGTATGGTCATTCTTTTCTTGTAGCGAAATTTCTTTTTGAGCAAAAACGACAATTGTAAACCGACAACCTAATATAAATATATAAATATATCACGTCAAGCCAGCTGCTCTACTTATGCAGCTTTCTTCCCTCCCTAACAGTACAAAAGGCAGTACCAATTTATGTTCCAACCTTGCCCTACCTCCCTTAAGATCAGGTGAGTACTTTTGCAATATGAAGCCTTTTAGACCCACACCACTACGCCCAACATCGGCGTCATTTCCAGCCATTTCATTGATGTCGCTGCTTGTGCTAATCAGCCTTTCGACCCCTATGTTGTTCGATAACCCTCCTGATGCCCACAGCACGGTCCTCCACTTCACTATAGCTTCAGGTTGACCGCAAACACCTTTCTCCTCATCCTCCTCGAACGGTCAACCTCAAGGATAAATCGACATTTTCGATAGATACTGAGCATCTGATCGGTTTTGGTCACACGACGAAAAGCCTTCTAGTTAGAACTAGAAAGGATTCCCACCGCTTTTAATACCATGCTGAATAGAATTCTTCCACGAGGGCCGCTACAGCAATGACGAATTGCCTAACTGTAATCGACAGACAAACAACTAATAACGTCACTTTCAAGCTACATCGGTCATAACACTGTATGTCACCCTATGCGAAATCACTGGTCAGGAAATCGACAATGTCGACCGATATTAGCCTCTCGATCGAAACCTCCCACCTGCTGAGATGGCCTACCGCCGACGATCATAATCACTTAACTCCCGCCCTGATCGGTTAAATCTGAGAGAAAATCGATAATAACGGTCGAAATTGATTGCTTTCCCCCTGCTGTGAAAGCCTTCCACCGACGATCATCTGAACCTCCAGGGATGCCGGGCGACGTGTTCGGCACGCCCTCGCAACCTCCACCCATATTGAACGAATTGTTCGGCACGTCTTCTATATCACCAGGCACGTTTTCCCAATCCCCAGGCATGTATCCACAATATGGAAGACTTACGGGTATTTCTGATATTTTCGTGCACCTATTTTCCCTAATTTCCGCTATTCTCCCATAATTTCCCTTAAATTCTCCGCTAATTTCTGCAACGGCGCTAATCAATACTTTTAGCGGATTATTATACATTATGATGTTATTGAGCGCGTGTAGCGCAGTCGGATGAGGTGCCGGCTGTTGCGTGCACCCGATACCAGGTTGCTGGTTGGGATTTTCCGCAAAGGCCAACCAAGCCTTCCATCCCTCCAGGGTCAGTGAATTGGTAACACACTTGTGTGGGGAGGACACAGCGCTGATTTGTCCATCGGCTGGCCACCGCAAGTCATTGTATGGCCAAATACGCATTCAAGACACCTCCACGATATCCCTCAGAAGTAGAATGCGTGGAGCATCCCAAAAGGGATTCAGTACCGCCGTCCTTTATCCTTTATGATTTTTATTTATTAGGTGGCGACATCCACTCCTCCATGTGGTGCCACTGAAAACCGCTTCCTCTGCGAGCTAAGCTAATCACTGAGACACGATAGCAGACGGCAGGCCCTTGTGACAGGCCGGCCTACGAAGACCCATGTCACATCACATGGTGCTTGATGAGTCATACTTTTCGAGATTGTGCTAAAACGTCCGCTGGAGCCAACGCAGACTCGTAGAGCTCAGCGAGTGTGAGAAGCATGCGAGGGTCCCCGATGCGAGGATGGCATCGGGGGGCAACTGAGCTAGTCCGAAAGTCCCGTAACGTAAGCAGGACTCGCGTGGCAACGCTGAATATGGGTACGTTAACGGGTCGCTCCTGCGAGTTGGTTGAAGCACTGGAGCATAAAAGAGTGGATTTCTGTGCGGTGCAGGAGACGAGGTGGTCCTGGAGCAAGTCAAGGGACACAGGACGTTGCTTCAAGGCTGTTCTATATGGAAGTTCGTGAATCGATAGCAGAAGTACCGACGAAGGATGTCACCATAGTCGCTGGTGACCTTAACGGGCACGTATGTGCTACGAAAGACGGGTACAGCTGTCATGGTGGTTTCGGATACGAGTCTCCTCATGCCGATGGTGAGCGTATTCTTGAGTATGCGCAATCGCACAATCTCACCATTGTGAACACCATCTTCCGAAAACGCGACTCTAACCTCGTCTCATACTGTAGTGGGAGCTCCAAGTCTTAGATGGACCTTGTCCTTGTGAAGGATCGCGACCGAAGCATTGTCAAAGACGCGAAGATTGTGCCGTATGAGACGGTCGCCCCACAGCATCGTCCTCTGATCTCCACCCTACAGATCGCCCCTCCGAAATTGAAGCAGGTCGAGCGATGCGGTGCTGCAAGAAACAAGTGATGGCGAATGC
The DNA here is from genome assembly GCA_947396885.1 of Heligmosomoides polygyrus polygyrus. Classification (NCBI taxonomy): domain Eukaryota; kingdom Metazoa; phylum Nematoda; class Chromadorea; order Rhabditida; family Heligmosomidae; genus Heligmosomoides; species Heligmosomoides polygyrus. The sequence goes on from OX377206.1 coordinate 62,735,293, forward strand.
AAGAGAAGGAAGCAGCTGTGATTTCTCGCGTACGGTTGCCAACAGTCACGACTGTCGATGAAACTTGGAAGAGAGCAACCGACACGAAACGCGAAGCTGCAAGATTGGAACTCGACACTACGAAGCCTGGACAACGCAAAGTCGACAAGCATACGTGGCTATGGATGGACGATGAGAAAGCGAAGGTTCGAGAGAAGAATTCACTGTATCATTTTGTTTCTCGGCGATAAAACAGCCGACAACTGGCAGAAGAATCAGAAGGCGAAGAAGGCTGCAAAGAAAGCCGTGGCTGTTGCGAAGGCCACTCATTATGGTGATGACTACCGAAAGCTCGAGTCGCGCGATGGTGGGCGGTATTTGTACCGACTTGCTAACAAGGGAACTGTCTGAACGGTATGCTGGAACGGCAAGAACGAGTACTATAGGGAGAATACCCGTTCTCTAAATAGTAACAGAATTGTTTTGTTTTTGCCGAATCCATGAGGCAAACGAGCACGAGGGTGTAATGGTTAAGGGTCCGCAGAGCGAGCTCCTCACGGCAGCGCAAGATCCCGCTGTCGCGGACTGGGTGGCGCAGTGGTAGAGAATACGCCTCATGTTCGTGAGGTCTAGTGTTCGGTTCCAATGCTACGTCGTGTTTTTGCACTTTTAACATAGTATCGGATTTTCATAGAGATTTCCATATCTGAACTTGTTTTTGGAGTTTGCTACGGTAGGATGTTTTTATTACTTATTATTTGTCGACATCTCGTAGTTCACCAGCAATGTCCGAAATATGCCAAATGCGATTTTGTATGAAACTTTTACTCCAATAAACTGTTCTCATTGTCAATGTAAGAAATTTTGACACAAGAGCAACACGAAACAGCGGCAGTATGCCAGAAAAATGCTTCAAATGCAATTTATTAGTGTCGGTGAGGTGAGTGCCACCAATGTACTCACAGTGTAGGAGGAGACCACATGATCTTCAACTTGACCTACTACCTCGATCAATATTGTCGCTTCAGTTATGCTTACAAAGTCGCGCGGTTATAACAAGCTGCAGCCGTCAACACTGACTCTACAATATCTGCTAACCCTCGAGTGGTCATTCACCTACTAACACTGAAGTGCGGATCTCCACTGGATGCTGTCCCTTCGAAAGACGAAATGAAGCTGGCGGAAAGGATAGCAAGTATCCTACAGGATTCCGAACTGCGACAGCTGGAAATCGACGAATTGGAGAAGTTGGAGGTAGCGGAAGAAGAGGACCAAGAGTTTCAACCGGAAGAGGATTGTGCCGGAGTCACGACACCACTAACCAGTGAAGGCACTATCACGTTTTCGGGAGGAGAAATCGTTTCGGAGGAAAAGGTTTGACTATACTGCAAGTGTTATACTATACAAGTTTAAGAACTGGGGAAAGTGGACTGTATCGCGATTCCCGGCTTGGGCTGCAGCGGAGTACCACTGGGCAGGAACTGTGAAGCCAAAAACAAGTTCGGATATGGAAATCTCTATGGAAGTCCGATACTATGGTAAAAGTGCAAAAACACGACGTAGCATTGGAGCATTGGAACCGAACACTAGACCTCACGAACATGAGGCGTATTCTCTACCACTGCGCCTCAAGGATTCGGCAAAAACAAAACATGTTCTGTTACTATTTGGAGGATGGGGATTCTCCCTATAGTACTCGTTCTTGCCGTTCCGGCATACCGTTCAGACAGTTCCCTTGTAAGACCCGCCATCGCTAAACCGAGGATATTGAAAAGTTTTTTGGCATCAATGATGAAAACGGCCATCTTCTAGCAGACCGCAAAAAACCGCTGAAGTGATGGCGTGATTACTCTGAGGAAGTCTCGGTAAAATAAAACGGTAATATTTCCTCATCTACCCATTCCTTCAATGGATCCAACCCAAGGCCCTGTCCAGAAGATCGCCGTGAAGGAGACTGAAGCGGCTTTGAAGAAGATGAGGCCAGGCAAGACAACTGGGCCCGACGACGTGGCGGCTGATTTACGGAAGTCAAAGTTTCGGCACTCTGAGTGGTTGGCGAAGTTCTTTAATTAGGTTGTAGCGGAGAAGAAAATGTCTGAGTGCTTGCGCCAAAGTACGGCGATTCCGATTTGGAAGAAGAAGAGCAGTCCTTCTGACTGCTCCAGTTACCGTCCGATTTGATTGCTTTCGCATAGCATGAAGATCTTGGAGCGAATTGTCAACGACGAATTCGTGACATCGTCCAGCCTTCCAGCAATGCGGATTCGTAGCTGGCTGTGGCACCATTGATGCCATACATGCCGCCCGCCTCCTGTTAGAGAAGCATCGCGAGAAACAGAGGCCAGTGCATATCGCCTTTCTCGACTTGGAGAAAGCCTTTGACTTTGACCGCGTACCGCGTGAGGTTATATGGTACGCCTTGCGACAACACAACGTGCCTGAGAAACTTACAGAGTAGGTGCAGATGCTCTACTCTTGCCCAAAGAGTAGAGGGCAAGCTGCAGCTAGAACCTGAATGGAGCTTCCCATCTCCGTTGAAACGCCACAATGTCATGGAGACAAAAATGCTGCGCTAGACGGCTGGTGTCACACGTATGGACCGCACCCGATATAACGCTATTCGATAAAAGCTCGGTATGGCAAATATAACTCACAAGACGCGCGAATCCCGCTTGCAGTGGTACTTCCATATTTTGCATGGAACAGAAGACAGCATCCGCAAGATACGCCTAGAGTTGGAAGTGTCAGGAAAACGGCCTAGACGACGCTCGAAGTGCGTTGTTCCGATACGTTAAACATGGACATGAAGGTAACTGGCGTCCATCCTGATCAAGTACAAGATCGGAAAAGGAGGCGTCACGATACTAGAAGAGCGGACACCGCGACGAAGCGGGACAAACGCTGAAGAAGAAGAAGATGATGATGTTTATTTATTTACTTAATCTGGTGCACAACTCTGGATAATGAAATAAATAAATCATTAAACTAAATGGATTTGCACATTAAATCAAAAATTTGGTGAAGGTTGGCTTCTTTCAGAGCACGTTTGGTTTTTATCCGATAGCTTTTTTTGCACTCCACTTCCCACAATACTATGCAGTTGGAAATTATCACCGTTGGGGTATTCTTGTCACAGCCGTTAATCACGATTGTTATGCACTTCTATATTCGGCTTACGTTACTTTACAGTCTTTGAGACGGAAGCGGAAGTGGACCACCAAATACTCGCAGATGGAAGTAGACGTGGGTGAAATGATCACCTTTCTTATCCTTTTTAAAAATCACGGTGACCGAAAACTTTGTTGCGCTGTGTTCATAAAGAGTTGTCTATTCGAATACTCGATGTTTTGAAAGCTGAATAGCTTTCGTCAGCACCGGTCCCCGGAAAATTCGCCAAACCAATTAATAGTCGGCAATTCGAGTCGACAAGTCGACAAAAAGCGAATAATATTCGATAATTCAAATATCTACATTTCAAAAGCCGAACAGATTCGGTCATTTGAATTTTTCACCGAAGGGCAAAAGTATACTTTCCAGGCCCTAGCGGGGCCCTTAGCTAATGCAGTCTGGACAAGGAGGTCTACTTCAGCAGTCACCCCAAGATTGATCGAAGGCGAACCATGCTCAATAAATTCTCATATATTATAACTGTAAGAGGTTATCGAAAGGCAATACGACTTAACACTAATAATTCTACTTTATAAAACAACTTATCGGTCATCTGCCATTATTTCTGCCTGTCCCTTTGTCCGTTCGGATGACAGTCGGAGAAAGGGGTCCACATCTCTGTCCGCAAATAGTTCGATATTGAAGCGTTTTGACCTTTCTAGCGGTATGCTTGAGTAAAACTTCATATGAGAGGTTGAAATCATTCCTCGATTTATCCTAGTTTGTAAATAGTAAGTCTTCTCAAATTTCGATTTGAAAAGAAGAACAATAAGATCCCACAAATCCTTTTTTCTCAACCAAAATCCAGTTTTACAGCAACGCATATAAGGAGCTATTTTAAACGGAATAACTAAAAACGGTTTACGTGTAGATAAGCGAGTATATACCTTCAGTCGTTGACGCTTCGCCTTCAGCATTGACCATATTATTGTACTGAGTGTAGAGTACTTCATCGAGTTTGAAAGGAAGATGTTTTTTGTTACTAAAAAGAGAGTGTGACAATGTTTTAAACCGTGAGAAAAAAAATATATATATCACTGCACTAAGATCTCTCAGTTCAAGAAATCTGCTTTGTTTGTGTAGTTTTCATGCTCTCTAGCAGTACAAAAGGCAGTATCTGAGAACCTTATTATGTTCCATCCTTGCTCTAGCTTCCTTAAGATCAAGTGAGTAATTCTGCCGCATGAAGTCTTTTAAACCCCCACCACTACGCCCAACATCGGCGTCATTTCCAGCCATTTCAGTGATGTCGCTGCTTGTGCTAATCAGCCTTTCGACCCCTATGTTCTTCGACAACCCTCCTGATGCCCCACAGCACGGTCCCCCCTTCACTCTAGCGCTAAGTTGACCGCAAGCACCTTTCTCCTCGTCCTCAATCGGTCAACCTCAAGAAAAAATCGACAATTTGGGTAGGTACTGAGCGTCTGCTCGTTTTTAGTCACATGACGAAAAGCCTTTTTGTAAGAACAAAGGATTCCCACTGCTTCTAATACTATGTTGAACAGAAAGTTTTTTCCACGCGGGACCGCTACAGCAGTGACGGACTGATAACCGTCATCGAAAGACAAACAAAGGAACGTCACTTTCAGGGTACAATCAACAATAAATACTGGCCTCCCGATCGAAGCTTTCCTGGTGTGAAGAACTCTCTCGGCCATAATACCCGCGTTTCCATAACCGAAATCACCGACCAGCAAATCGACAATGCCGACCGATGATATTGGTCTCCTGATCGAAACTTTCTACATGCTGTGGTGGCCTTCCGTTAACGATCATAATCACTTAGCTTCCACCCTGATCGGTTAAATATGAGGGAAAATTGACAATACCGATCAATATTGATTGCATTCTCCCCTGATGTGAAGGCCTTCCGTCATCTGAATCCCCAGAGACGCTGGGCGACGTCTTCGGCACGTCTTCTGAATAACCATTCATGTTGTACGACGTCTCCCGCAAGTCTTCTGAATCCCAGGCACGTTGGGCGACGTGTTCGGCACGTCTCTGGATCCCCAGGCAAGGTCCCCAAGGTCTGAGTACGAGTGATTTCTGCGCGGGGCCGATCGATAGCTCTTAGCGCTTTATTATGTAGTATGATGATATATATATAAGATGTCAATCAGATGATGTGTCAAAGATCGAGCAGGCAGTCAATATCGATCAATATTGTCGATTTTTCCTCAGATTTAACCGATCGAGGTAGGAGTTGCGAGTGTGCGTTGGCCGACGGAAGCGCTTCACAGCAGGGGCATAGGCAATCAGCATCCATCGATGTTATCGATTTTTTTGTACGGCGATATAGATTTTCTCCCAGCTTTAACCGATCGAGGATGGTTGGAAGATGGAAGGGCTTCACAGCAGGGAAACAGGCAATCACTATCGAACGAAAT